>CM076398.1:3775091-4128170 GCA_038363315.1 Mugilogobius chulae
AGCAAAGATTGTCTGAGCTCTTCCAGTCTGCTCAGTGTGTCCACAGCCTCAGAGCTGAGCTGAGAGGAGATGAAGCCTGAGGTGACGTCAAAGGCAAGGCAGCGAAGTAGAGACAGGGAAGACAGAAGGTGGGACAAACGAACCGTGGTCAGCCTGCACCCAGTGACATCCAGCTGGGTCACCTGTCTACAGCGAGACAGCTGCTTTAGTGTGGAGCCTGACAGCCAATAACAACCGTTCAAGCTTAGAGATTGCACGTGATTGGACAGCTTCTCAATGGTTCGCACCACCATCATATCATTGGCCTGATAGGACAAAAAAAAGTCAAGGTAATTTAAGAGTCACATTTATAAGCAAGTACAAACATCATTTTAAAAAATTGCTATAGTAAAGAGAGCCTGGCAAAGAAAATAATAGACACCATAAAAACATAATAGGTAAAACATACATCGAAAAAAGTAAGACAATAAATAGAGCTATCTGATAAGCTAATAGCTACTACTATTGACCCAACAGTTCTTCCCTAGCTCTTTAATTTAGTTATTTTTCCTAATGTATTCTATGGGCAGCATAAAGTTTGATTTAGCATTCTCTTCTAAGCTCTAATAGGTGAGATCAAAACCTTCTGTACCAAATAATGGTCAGAGAAGCAGACTTCTGAGAGCAGGGTTTTGTCATAGCAGAGCGTGCGCAGCTTCTGGCAGACATTGGCAACGTTGAGCAGCAGGTCACAGACTGGGAGATGGTTCAGTATACAGAGCAGGATCTCATCTGAGAGATTCAGGATACCCGCCGAGTCTGTATTCTGCTCCTCCTCTTCCTCACAGGCCTCCTGAGAGCACACACAGATGTACAATAGCATTTGTTTAATATATACGTTGTTCAGACTTCTCTGCTTGAAAGTGAAATAAAGCAATTTATGGGCTTGTACATTAACAAAGCTAACTAGCTGACTGTTCCAAGGTCAGCAGTAGGCACATCATTGACACATCACTACAAACAGAACAAATGTACTGGGATTCGGCCAATACAAATTAAAATAAAGTAAATATTATCTAGTTAAGATTATGAAATGCTTAAGGTTATCTAAGTGTTAAAAAATCCATCTAGTACATAGAAAGTCTGTAACGACTCAAAACGTAACCAGAAAACTTAATGCATTGATGAATGATGCGAAGTTGTGACCATTGCAACATACTGGAGCTAACGTTACATTTTCGATATAAACTAACCCAACTCTGGCCTGAATCTTTCTCAGGACGGACAGACCTGTGCACCGTGGTGGCCGTCCATCACTCTGGTTCCCCTCAGACTCTCATAATTTAGCGCTTTTCAGTCACTTTCCCCCCAGGGCCACACTCACGGATAAACGGTAATGCGCAACCACAGCTGAAACAGCGGAGGGAGTTTGCTGATGCACACTGACGGAAGTTTTACTTTGACGGACACACGGCTTCCTGTTCCCGATAAGAATAAATAAATAAAAAAAGATACTTACTACTATCAATAGTTATTATTCATATAATTTCCATATTAATATAACAACAATAATCATATTTTTTCTTAAAATGTCTTCACTATTATTTAAAGAAAAGTTTACAATGTTCTGTTTATTTGTTCAACCACAAGTAGCACATAAAATCCTGTCTTAACTAGTTTAACACCAAGTTTGTGTAAGTAACACTAAAACTAAAATATTAGTTCACATGTTCCTGCACTTTTTCTTAAGTTACCATGATCCGATCGTATCTTCCATCGTTTTTTCAAAATAATGCATAAATTGCAATGTATTAAACATATTATTCAGTATTTCAGTACAAAAAGAAATATTTACACATTTTAAAAAACAGCACAAATGAAACAACATCTTAAGTACTTCTGTATTTTCATAAATGTCCATCATATAATTCATTCATACTTTCTTTTTCTATATGGACAGAAATGCAGGAGACACAGCCATAAGAAATTTTACCTGAAAAAGTTTTTTTTTTATCTGAAAAACTGTAATGGTGGTGCTTAGGTTTCAGTTAGTTAGGTTTAAAGGAGCAGGCGGTAGACTGGCAGAGGCTTGTTCTAGAAAAGCCAATGTCCCGGTGGGGCAGATCGGTGGGCTTACGCTGCTGTCCGCTGACATCTTCAAGCACCTGCTGCCAATGATGCAGTTTGGCCAAATGTTTCTGAACCAGCATCTCTTTCCTTTGGCAGTTCATTCCGTAACTCTGACACGTCCTGAGGAGAAATAAATACAGTTAAAGCACAGTCATTCAACTTAAGACAGCTATAACTGCTACAGCTTCTGTCAATCATTCGTGGCTCTTTCTGCATTCCAGGTGCATGCACAGTTCCAGTTTGTTAAACAAATAATCCCTCTATAGTGCAAGTCACAAGTTAACAACTTAATGTAAAAAAAAATGCAATGTTATGAGATGTTTGGATAAACACCAGCCTGTAAATTAGTCTAATTATGTCAAAATAAAGGCACAAGAAATGATATCAGCTGAATGATATAGAGCCGATAACCAATCCAGCAAATGTCCTGGATCAGCACTAATATCTAATCCCAGCATCAGTTCAATGCAATAATAATACTGGTTTCACTTCCATCGTCTAAACTGTGAATATGAATTGCCCACTGGAAGTTGCTTATGAACACAGCAAAAAGTCTTTAATTTGAACTGAAGAAATGGAAATTTTGAAAGAGGTACGGAAAACCCAAGTGGTGCCGTTTGGACATTCATTGGTGGAATGCGTACTTGAGTTACGACAAGTAAGACAGGTTGGAATACATTTTATATTAACTAAACAGCAAGCTTTGACAATACAATAAAAATGATCTACCCCAAAATATTGAGCACCAGAAGCACATGAACCACAGGTCCGGTAATCGAGCTAGTTTGTACTCAGAGAAATCTTTATTCAAACTACTTGACATACCCATGTAAGCAACAGCCATGCAAGTGTGCACTGTAACACCCACCTCTTCACCACCTGCTCAGGTTTTTGCACCGACAATTGAAGTCGTTTCTGCAAAAAGAAGCACTCTGTTTGTCGAGCCACATCCAGAAATTTTTGAATACACTGATCAACACCTAAAATTAAAGAAGAGGAGATAATGAATTGCTATTCTTAACAGCAAAATAATACACTTAAGTCTAAAACATACTGTGCATACCAGTTCGAATCTCCTCCTGGTCAGTCCCATTCACGTAATCTTGGCTTACAAGAGAGGCAAACAGGCCTATAAAACAAATGTAGGGTAAGCAAAATAACAGACATGCATAGCGCAAACAATATAAAAAATACAATTCATGTTTATCAACTACTGAACTATCGCAATTCAGACTTAACGTTAAGTGATTACATACACAAGTGTTTTAATTATTGTCTGTACCACATTCTACACTCCAAAACAGTTCTTGTTTCTGAGTCAAATGTAAAGCGTCGCTAGTAATTCAGTGTTAGCAAGATGTTGCTAACAGATTAGCACAGATCTTCCATTACCTCGAAAGAAGCCTCCAGTTCGTCTACAAGAGTGTTATTTCAGGGCCTCTCTGACCTGGGACACCGGGACCAGGAAAGCCAGGTTGATTAGGCCCACCAGGACCTCCAACGGGAATCTGACCAGGAGCCTGTTGGCCAGGAAACATTCCTCCCATGGAAGACGCCATCTTGGTGTAATGTTTTCCTTTGTGCGTTTGAAACATGCGCACTCTTGTTTGAAATTTTGGGTTATGTACAACTTTTAGACATGACCATAAATACATGAATTATATTGCATTTATAACATTTTCTTTTCTTTTTTTTTTTTTTAACTTAGTTTGGTGTGGTAGTCTTTGCAGTATATTTATCATAATTTTACAGCAGTTACGTTGCAATTTATGAAGAAATTCACTCTTAAAAGTAGAAAATTAAATAAAGTATTAGGTTTTAGGTTCTAAAACAGAATCCCTCCACATGTCATCAAAAGCACACAAAAAAGTAAAAAAAAACAAAACAACAATTTAACACACAATGTTACACAACTTTTTGTTTTTTGTCACATGCTCCTGTGTTATTTATGTTGATTTTGTCCCAGATTACAATATGGTTGCAAGGTAACATTTGTGGATTAGGCCTCCACATGTCATATTACTGCACAATTAAAAAACATTCATGAACTATACCAAAACAACCAAATTGGATAATAACAAGCTAACGTTTAGTGAAATCTTAATCATAAACATGTTTTTCTAAAAAGGTAGTCTTTACGCACTTTATTGGTCCAGGCGTGAACACAAGCAAATCCGTGTGAACTGAATGAAAACAAACTATGTTGATCAAACATTTGCAAAAAAAAAAAAATATATGTTTAGGCCTATAGCCTATCCAGAACATTGGTATTATAAACGTTGGAGTGTCTAGACTATTTTTTCCGCATGGGGTTCTTTTCTCACACTTTCTGGAAAAGAGCGAATGTTCGAGAGGAGACCACTCAATCGGCTGTGCGTCCTGACGTCACCAAAGGACTACTCGCTCAGCGCGGTGATTGGTCAGTTTTATGGATGGGAGGAAAGTCTCTGGAAACAACCAGAAAAAAACTGCATGGAGTGTATAAAAGAGACGAACGCCTCAGCCTAAAATAAGATACTCTGAGCAAGATTCAAGACTTAAAACGAACAGCAGCGGAGCAGAAGAAAATCAAACAGCACACTTTCAACAACCTGTAGGCCTATTACTATTGTAAGTATTTCTTTTACTAAAAATATTCAAATGCAGGTTAAGAATAATATTGCTATCCAAATTCAGCTAAATATTGCATTGTTCTATTAAGAAAAAACATAATGTGAATGTGAATCTAAATTGTGTATTTTCTCTGGTGGGTTTTAGGAAAATAAAAAAAAACAATCCATAAAGATGTCAACTACAAACGGAGTGGCTGTGGGCATTGACTTGGGCACCACATATTCTTGTGTGGGAGTCTTTCAACACGGTAAAGTGGAAATCATTGCCAATGACCAGGGCAACAGGACCACCCCCAGCTATGTGGCTTTCACTGACACGGAGCGCCTCATCGGAGATGCTGCTAAGAACCAGGTAGCTCTGAATCCCAACAACACAGTGTTTGATGCCAAGAGGCTGATCGGACGCAGGTTTGATGACTCCACAGTGCAAGCCGATATGAAGCACTGGCCCTTCAAGGTGGTGAGTGACGGAGGCAAACCTAAGATCAGAGTGGAGTACAAAGGAGAAGACAAAACCTTCAGCCCAGAGGAAATCTCGTCCATGGTTCTGGTGAAGATGAAGGAGGTGGCAGAGGCTTACCTGGGCCGCAAAGTGTCTAACGCAGTTATCACAGTCCCAGCTTATTTCAACGACTCCCAGAGACAGGCCACTAAAGACGCAGGTGTGATTGCCGGTCTCAACGTCCTAAGAATCATCAATGAGCCCACAGCCGCTGCCATCGCCTATGGCCTGGACAAAGGTCGCTCTGGAGAGCGTAACGTCCTTATCTTTGACCTGGGAGGAGGCACCTTTGACGTATCCGTGCTCACTATTGAAGACGGCGTCTTTGAGGTAAAAGCTACAGCAGGAGACACTCATCTGGGAGGAGAAGACTTTGACAATCGTATGGTCAACCACTTTGTGGAGGAGTTCAAAAGGAAACACAAGAAGGACATTAGCCCGAACAAGAGAGCACTGAGGAGGCTGCGCACAGCATGTGAGAGGGCTAAGAGAACCCTGTCCTCCAGCTCCCAGGCCAGCATCGAAATCGACTCCCTGTTTGAGGGACAAGACTTCTACACCTCCATCACCAGGGCACGCTTTGAGGAGCTGTGCTCTGACCTTTTCAGGGGAACGCTGGAACCTGTGGAGAAGGCCCTGAGAGATGCTAAAATGGACAAGAGTCAGATCCATGACGTGGTCCTGGTTGGCGGCTCCACCAGGATCCCTAAAGTCCAGAAACTTCTGCAGGACTTTTTCAATGGTCGCGAACTGAACAAGAGTATCAACCCAGATGAAGCAGTGGCATATGGGGCTGCCGTCCAGGCTGCCATCCTCTCTGGGGACACTTCTGGGAAAGTTCAGGATCTGCTGCTGCTGGATGTGGCCCTCTGTCTCTGGGCATCGAGACAGCCGGAGGGGTCATGACGGCGCTGATCAAACGCAACACCACCATCCCCGCCAAGCAGACTCAGACCTTCACCACATACTCTGACAACCAGCCTGGGGTCCTCATCCAGGTTTACGAAGGGGAACGAGCCATGACTAAAGACAACAACCTGCTGGACGGTTTGACCTTACTGGGATCCCCCCTGCCCCCAGAGGAGTCCCACAGATCGAAGTCACTTTTGACATTGACGCCAACGGCATTCTGAATGTGTCAGCGGTGGACAAGAGCACCGGCAAAGAGAACAAGATCACCATCACTAATGACAAGGGCCGGCTGAGCAAAGAGGAGATTGAGAAGATGGTGCAGGATGCCGAGAAGTTCAAAGCTGAGGACGAAGCCCAGAGGAACAAAGTCAGTGCAAAGAATGCTTTGGAAGCCTATGTGTTCACTGTGAAGAACAGTGTGCAGGACGAGGCTGTAAGCAGCAAACTGAGCCAGGATGATCGCAAGAAGCTGCTGGACAAGTGTGAGGAGACCATGACCTGGCTAGACAACAACCAGCTGGCTGAGGTAGAGGAGTACCAGCACAAGCAGAAAGAGCTGGAGAAAGTATGCAACCCAATCATCAGTAAACTGTACCAGGGAGCAGCTCCTGCAGGCAACTGCAGAGAGGAGACTCGAGGAGGCTCTCAGGGGCCCACCATCGAGGAGGTGGACTAAAGACGATCTTTGCACAGCACTAAAGACTTTCTTAAAAGTTTAGTTTTTTTATTGGACTTTAACTGTACATTTGAACTGTACAGTTTTACATACAGGAATGTATATATTAAACAAAAAAATGGGAATAGTAATATGTTGATGTGAGAAATGTCCCTGTTGAACTACATGTTTATTTATTTTTTTAATTTGTTTTATAATAAATGTCAAAAATATACTTTGTGATTTATTTTTTCTAGATTTACCCATTATGACTCAATATTAATAAGTATTTCAAACACCACAAAGTTTCTGTACTAGGGCTGGGCTACTTAACAATATATTGTATATCGAGAGATTTTTCTGGTCAAGTTTAGCAGTAAAGCTAATAAAACCTGATGAAAACACCAGCTGGTCATAGCTAAAAAGAATAATTACAAAGAGAATGAAAATGTTAATCTTGTGCTGTGCATAGAATTTGATTGTATGTTTCATTAGTTTTAGTCCACAAAAGTCATTGTCAAAATTCACTTCTTTGCTAAGCAGCAGTAAGCTTGGAAAAAAGTAAAAACTTCAAAGCTGTAATTTTAAAAATATGAAGATATGTATACTATGCAGAGTTATAAACTCAGCCCTTTTGTGTACTGGTGACTACTGTGGACATGACAATAACATTAACCATATGCCACCATAGAACGCACACTTTATACTTTATGTACATACACTACTTATACACTGTATACAGTACACACGATTCTCAAAAAATAGGCACTAAAGCAGCAATAATGTAAAAATGTAGCAAGTCATAAATGTAGAATGTCAAATTGTGGTTATATGCTGAAAACTAAGTTTACTGCATATAACCACATCTACCATTTTGTTTCATTGTTGGGCAGTATTGTGTTTGGGCTGGTAACAATGGAAAGCAATTTGTTAGGTAGTGTAATGAGAAGTGTGGAATTAAATTAGAGTGAATATTCAAACAAAAAACTTACAAAAGTGCTGTTTTATTACTTCAGAAAACCAAATCTTATACACCATTTAAGAAGTCTTAGCCAAACCAGCTGCAAACTCAACTAATGTACGTGTTGGTCTTCCAGACATTCCTTTTCTTAAATATGGAACTTCGTCTTTGTTGCTCATCACTCCCGCAATGTCTAGATGAGCCCAGTGTGGAAGAGTGACAAATTCTCTTAGAAAGGCAGCAGCTGTACATGCACCCCAGACCTAGAGAGATGAGGTAAGACCGTAAGAACATTACACTGAGTGCTCTCGACAGAGTGAAGTCATGGAGCATGAGATGCATACCTGCTGTACTTTCCAATGTTGTTGAGGTCAGCCAGCTGGCTGTCAGTCACCTGTTGGTGTAGTGCTGGAACAGAGGCATCCTCCACACTCTGTCACCGGTCACCACACTAGCCTATATACGCGCAGCAGCAGTAGTAGTCAGTGCAGGGCAAAAGGGCTGACATACACAACCTGACACTTCAACCTTACAATACCTTATGTAGCTGCTCCCACAGCCAGTCTGAGTTTGTAAAGACTCCTGTGGCTGCTGAGCCAAGAGCTACATCCATTGCACCTTTAGAAATGTATGAAATAAACTACAATGAGGTTTTATTGTGTTAAATAATCAAAATAAATGTGTAAACTTTGACAGAATTAGACGTGAATGTAGTATTTGTAATATTTTTGCTTGAAAATGAGCATATCACCTGTAAGTGTAGCAACATTGACAATGGCTCTGGGATTAAATGTGTGTCCATAACACAATGCATCGGCAAGAATGAGTCTGCCTTCTGCATCAGTGTTGTCAACCTGGAACAAAACACAGATTTAAAAAAATTTTAAACAAAGTGCAAAATCTAACAATAATTTTTACTGATAATTGCTTATGTTTGCACCTGAATAGTCTTTCCATTCTTGGCTTTGACAACATCCCCAGGTTTAGTAGCTTTTCCACTGGGCATATTCTCACACAAGGGAGCTAAGCCTAAGAGAAATCAAAGAATGTACCTAGACTTTTTAGTAATGCAAAGTTATGCAGCATTAAAATATTTGGATTCTTCACATTTTTACAGTTTTTCACAGTGCACATTAAAAGCATAAAATAAGCTTACCAATGAGATTGACTGGAAGTTTAAGAGCTGCGGCTGTGACCACAGATGCACACACTGTGGCTGCCCCTCCCATATCTGCTCTCATGGCATCCATAGACTGTGAGGGCTTCAAGGAAATACCACCACTGCCACAAAAATAAACAAATACATTAAATAAACATAGCGTAGATACAACCAAGCATGTCTTTAAGCCTATTAAGAGTGCATTGTGTAACAAATCACCTTCATGTTTCCATAGCAATTGCTGCATTACAGGTCATTTTCTTTGACTCAAAAATATCTTGCTGTTTGCAGGGTTGCATCTCCACAGATCTGACTTTTAACTTGACCCGGTGGTGTCATTTGCTAAACTGTATTTATCTTCTCCTTTTGAAGAAGGTAAATGTAATGAAGCCTGAATAACAACATTATGTGTTTTGACACTTCCTCTACATACGATTAAGGTAATTTAACTTAAAATAGGTTATTTTTTATGCAGCCATATAATTTGTTATTTACAAAATGCATTTTACTTTTTACACATTTTAAGGTTTTGAATTTTACTTCCTTTTTGTAACTGATATGACATCACATAAAAAAAATACTTAGCCACCATGATTTCATGATTTTTCACTGAGTCAAGACCAATCTTTTGAAAAAGATTTTATTTGACAAAAAAATATATATATATGAACACCTTTAGTTAGTTGTTGCTTTTATGTAATTTATGTAAAACTAATGACATCACACCCTCCAGTTTGACGTCATCATTCATTCATTCATTTTCTACCGCTTAATCCCATTAGGGGTCGCGGGTGACTGGAGCCTATCCCAGTGACTTTGGGCCTTAGGCGGGGAAACACCCTGGACAGTGGCCAACTTGTCGCAGAGTTAGACAGACAATCATTCACTCTCTCAGTCATTCACTAAGGGAAATTTACAGTGATGCCCAATTAACCTAAACATGCATGTTTTTGGAGGTGGGAGAAAACCGGAGTACCCGGAGAAAACCCACGGTGACACGGGGGGAACATGCAAACTCCACCCAGAGAGATCGTGAGATGTTGATATTGGGAAGCCAGAGCTCTAACCACTTGGCTAGCGTGCACCAAGTCATCAATTTCATTTTATATCTTGTACATATAGGGGTGCACGGTAGCCAAGTGGTTAGAGCTCTGGCTTCCCAATAAGGAGGTCGTGGGTTCGACATATCAACATCTCACGATCTCTCTGGGTGGAGTTTGCATGTTCTCCCCGTGTCACCGTGGGTTTTCTCCGGGTACTCCGGTTTCCTCCCACCTCCAAAAACATGTATGTTTAGGTTAATTAGGCATCACTGTAAATTTCCCTTAGTGAGTGAATGAGAGAGTGAATGGTTGTCTGTCTAACCCTGCGGCAAGTTGGCCACTGTCCAGGGTGTTCCCCGCCTAAGGCCCAAAGTCACTGGGATAGGCTCCAGTCACCCGCGACCCCTAACGGGATTAAGCGGTAGAAAATGAATGAATGAATGAATCTTGTATATATTTTTTTATATTTCTCCACTGGTGTAAAAAACAACTATTAAATAAAATAATAATAATAAATACCAAACAAACAAACAAAGTCAGAATAAGAGAAACATAAAAATAAATGACGATTACTGTTTTACCTGTCAAAAGTGATGCCTTTGCCAACTAACAACAGTGGAGGCTGTGTGCTGTCGGGTGAACCATTGTAGTGGAGCTCCAGGAAAAGAGGGGGCTCCTCCGAACCTCTAGAAACACTCAGAAAAGCCCCCATCTGCTGCTCCTCTATCCATGCCTTAGACCTGAAACACAATTTTTTTTTGTAAAATTCAATGCCACAAGAGCTGTGATTTAAAACTTAAAAAATATATATTTAAATGTGTTGGTTACAAAATATACAGTAATTACAAAGATAATTTTTGGACATTTACGTAGAATTTAGAGTAATGTCAGTACTGTGCCGTTGACATTTAACCCATCGAGTAGATTCATTCAATTAAACATAAAATATAAGATAATGACAATTTCTAACAAAAAATACCACTGCTACAACAAATATAAAGCCACCTGAGGCCTGAGTTATGATTTCATGATAAGAATTTAAAAAAATAATAAAAGTAAAGTCTTGACATTGATAATAGCCTTAGAAGTTATTAAGCTACCCTGTTAAAACTTGAATTAAAACTAAATTGCTTGACATGAAAAAAATAAAAAAAAATCAAACCTCTTATGAATGGTGACTTGATGTGCATTAGATGATATTTTTTCTTCAATTATATTTGCAAATGTTGTTGGAGTAATGTGATTGGCAGGAGCTTCCATAAGTAGCCGTGCCAGATTTTGACCTTCTCCGTACGCAACTCCCTTGGCCCATCCAGTTGGGTCCACACTAAAGAATGAGCAAAACAAAAAATAAAATTCAGTTTACTACAGTATAAGTCAGTTTCATCGGCTTTGTAGATTGGTCAACTCGGAGACAAAGCAACTTAGTAAAATAGATTCTGAGAAAACAATTATTGATTCTAGCATCAGACAGAACATTTGAACCAGTTTTGATCCAAATTTTATTTAAAAAATCTTTTTTAGCATAGAAATTGGTCAAGTGTGCAAAACCTCTGTGGAGATACATTAATCTATTAATTAATAAAGGAACAGTGGGAAAACATATGAATATACATATGAATATACAGTATCTCCAACTTTGTAAAGTAAGAATATGGTTTAATTCTGTTTTCAGTAAATTTTAAAAACTCTAATGGTTTAACATTGGGAAAACTGACAATTTTACATGATGGCACAATCCCAATTACCGTACAAACGTTTAAGGGAATGCAGGACTTGTTCTCTTTTCATTAAAACATGTTCTTTTAAGATTTAAAAAATTCTGCTCCAATGATGGTCATCATTCTTTTATTTTCACCTTCCATTAAGTTGTGTTGTTACTTGTGTCTTCTTCTTGGTTTTAAGTTGATCGTAGTTAAACAAACCCAAAACAGCACCTTCTGCTGCAGACTGAGCATCACCACAGCCATCCACTTCAACAAGTTTTACTTCCAGGTCCTGTAGTAACCTGCAACCAGCTGGACACATCACAAACTTTAGCTCTTTATTCTACAACAAGACATTATTATGCAGGAAATATGAATACACTAATGACAGGGCTGAAACTAACAATTATTTTAAGAGACTCGTCAGCAATTAGTTTTTCAATTAGTTATCTAGAACAATGTTTCCTAACCAGGGGTATGGAGACACCAGTTTCAAAATGTAACACTAAATGGTACTGAAATAGAAAAGAAGACTCTTGAGGTATTCTGAACATATATTATTAAAACAAGATAATATAATGCTACAGTTAACTGTTAACATATTAACTGTTTCTAGTGTCTGTATTTTGGTGGTATTTAAAGTGTGAGAAAATGCAATGAGGTACTTGAGGCAAAAAAAGATTGGAAGCCATTGGTCTACTCATTCAATTAGTTTCATTGTACACTGAGACTTGTTAAATTCACTGTGATGGGGCTTTAGGAGAGAGGATTTACTAGGTGTATTTTTGCTAAAAAACTACACTTTCTTTATTCTTTTGTATTTAATAATGCCGGTGCTTTTGTTAATAAATGTCTTTTGGCAAAAGTCTAAATTTAAGTTTTATTTGACCACATTTTAGTCATCGAAATGTGAGAATAATGTGAAGACTAACTGGATACTGCTGCTCGGATGTTTTCCTTGCCAGCATCCCAGTTCTCAGCTCCACAAACGCCAGCTTCAGCTTTGCCCAGGCCAACTACAGCAACACATGGAAAGTCCTAAAGCACAAAACACAAATATTACACAAATGGTTTTAGATTAGCTTTGCTGTGTAAGTCCAGTGTAAATAAATTACCTCATGTAGTCCATAAAATAATCTGCTTTTGCCTTTCTTGAGCGAAGGTCCAGATCTAAGCAAAAAATGGTATAAGTAGAAAGAATTCTATGCACGAGCAATGTATAGTGCGAAATCCGTGGGTACATTTCATAGACTGCAAAAATCATGAAAACACAAATATTGTAAGGTCTATGGTACATGGCCATCAAACAAAAACAAAGAAACAAACAAGAATCAGAGTAAATAGATACATTGAGTTAGTATGTATAATTATGTATATTATTAATAATAATAGCATAAAAATATTCCATTTTAATAATTATGATACAAGTATTCTTTTATTTTTGTCTTTCTGAAATTCTACCTTTATTACTTACATATTTAGAAGCTCTGAAAGTTTTCCAGAAATAGTTTTGTCAAATCCAGCCGCTGCCTCTGTTAGATGATGGCCTTCTCCTTCCTTCTCAAACACACCGAGCACCAGACCCTAAAGAACAAGAATAAAATCAAAGAGATGCAACTATAACTCAAAAGAACTACCCATGTGTGTCATGCAGTCAATGAATTACAATTGCAATTGCTCAATATTTACCTTTCTGTCACTTAAACGACTCTGTGAGGTGGAAAAACTCCTGCAGAAGCTTCTCCTCAAGATTCCTCGTCTAATTAAAAGCATTGTCATTGGAATTTGGAGAATAAAATTGGGGAAATGTGCTAAAATCAGGGCTTGAGGTCGCACATATGCAACCAAAAGTACACAAGTCGCCTATTTAATACGTCACGGATACATGACAAAGTTCAAAACAGCCGTTTGTCTCCATCTAGTGTGAATTCTGTAAATGACTCGTCACAAGATTGAATTGCACACGTCTTTTATTTATTGATTGATTTTTTTTTTTTTACGAAGTTTACTTTTATCAGTTTCCTGTACATCACGTTTGGTCTATGATACACACATTCAATATATTTTATTTCTTTGTATTATATACATGTATTTTTATTATTATTATTATTATTATTTATTATTATTATTATGTTATTTTATTATTTATTATTATTATTATTATTATTATTATTATTATTATTATTATTATTATTATTATTATTATTATTATGCATGTTTTTTTGCATACTCTGCACTCATCAAAAAAGATACATAGAACTTTTTTATATGTACATATGCTATTTATTTATTTTGATTTAAGTTATACACGCAAATTGTGACGGTACATAATAAATAGTTACTGGAATTTCATTCAGTCAGTGCAAAAAAAAAAAAACATTAGTTTATTCAAAAGTTCAGCTTTATGTCTCAAACATCTAAGTTGTCAATAATGAGTTTGAAGTTAAATAGACTAAAGTCAAAATCAGCATAGACAATTAAAAACTGTTGTACAGTGTAAATGTACGCAAGACCCATTTGGTTTGCATTTGGCAATTATAGAAACATATTGAATTTTAAAGGTGTAACTTTTCTGGGTGAGGATTTTCTATCTGACATCTATATACTGTCTATCTCATAATAAGAATGCATTTTTTATTTTTTCCAAAACAGTAAAATACTATAGTTGAAGAGACTACATGCAAAATAGAAATTGTGGAACATTTCATGCAAAGCAATACATCTCCGTGGAAACTGGCGCTCTCCAGAAAAGCTACATAGAACACTTTTAATGTTGACTCCTTTTGGATCATAGGTTAGTTGAGGTTTAATTTAAAATGAGAAGTGTAGTCTACTGAAGCACAAAAACCATCTAATATAAGCAGATAAAAATGCCAAAATAAAAAATGCACTTTTTAAATGTGCTCTAAAAGTCATAAAAAAAATGATGTACAAGTAATGTCCACATAAGGTACTGCTGTAAGTGCTGCTGTGATTTAATAGAGAAGATCTAGAGCAGCAACGGTGGGCTCCTCTGGCTTTTTCATCTCAGGTTTGGCCGTTTGATGCGACTCATGGCAACTACTCCACAGGCAGCGATGTGAGTTCCTATACTGCCCACAACCAGAAAAAAGGAATAGTCCAGCTGGTCAGAAATCACTACCAGCACGAAGAGATTCTCCTCAAAGTTGGCTACTCGTTCTGTCAGATGGTGGTGCTCATAGCAGCAATGAAGCAAAGCACTCCGAATGACCCGAGTAAAGCTGAAAAAGAAGATTTGAAAAGTATAATTTGTAGAAAATAGTGAAATTACGTGTGTTAAAACGATTTTACTATACCTGCAATGACATTCCACAAGTACAGTCCTTTGTGCCCCTTGATGCTCTGATAGGGAACCTTGCGTGCATTGTAAATACTAAAAGACAAACTGACGACAGCAAAACCCATTGATGCCAGCAGGAAGAGGAATACCATGATGTGTAGTCCACTATTGAGTGTCCGCACAAGTTTGGGGAAAACTGAAACACAAAATATCAAAATTGTCATTGCTCTAGAAAAGACCTGTGTCCTAAGCTCTTACTTTGAATAATAAATAAAAGCAGCACAAGCAAGCTGTGAGATAAAACAATTATACATATTAGCTGGCACTTCAAATTGTAGCAAAGGCAGCTCATTTATTTTACACAATTGTTTATAGGCCGAGAACAACTCTGAAACAGGATGTAGAACTGATAAATCTTGTCTCTTCATAAAAGATTTAATAAAGTAAACTGTGGACTTAAATTTATTGAAAATGGCTACAAAGCATTCCTGAACCTTTTATGTTTAAGATGAGTCTCATTATTTTTAATAAAGGCACATTATGGAAGTGGGCAGGGCTGTGCATCTAAAATTGAGATTCTGTCAAATCGAATCATCAATTGTTTGGTTAAGGATTCTGAGAAAGATCGACAACTAATTCTTGTCAGAAGTCAGATTTTGAGGCAAAATAATAATATAGCTACATTTGAAAAAATCTACTAAATAGAATATAAGCTTTTTTTTAGTTTATGTTCATGAAAGACAGTTTTATTTTGTTTTTGAAAAGGTCATTAGAATTGATTAGATTTTTTCCCAAATCGACTAGCCGTAGGCGGAGAGAAAAGTGGTAGGTGAAAACAGAACTTTTCTGAGCACTGTAGCCTCAACCAAAGAATACAACAGGATCACTCACCACAATTATGAGTAAATAATGCTGAAAAATAGTTGTAGCAATATGTTCCTTTAAAGAATCTTTTGCAATAGGCTAAAAAGAATCTCAGAAGGATTCATCTGAGCTGAGCCCAAACCCTGTGGAACTTGAACAAGTAACACAATCGTGTATGTATCACATGTCCGTAGTCCGAATGTGCAAATTGCACATTGTGTAATGAAAATAATAGCCCATTTTACGAACAAAATCTTAGCCTGTAGTGCATGTAGGCTTTTGCTATGACTTCATTTGGAACAGTTTGTAAGTACCAAATAAAGTCAATAGCTGATATGTTTATACAGCCAAAAATGTAAGTTAGCAGTTTATAAAAAAACAACCCCCAAACAAACAAACAAACAAACAAACAAACAAACAAACAAACAAACGTGTCAACAAAGTAAACTAGTTAATTCATAGCCAGAGGCTTACTGTAGATCTTAGATCGTCTATTTCCAAGACCACAGTTCTTGGTCTTTCCTCCTTGAAATAATCCGAAGTAAATATGTCCCATGAACTTGTCCATCTCGGGATTTGAAGCATTTACTATCTCTGCTCCTGTTTTACACAGAATCTGTCCTGTGATCCAGCGCTCTGTAGACATGGCCACGACCAGCAGGACCACGGACCCCACACAGAGCACCGAGGCCGCAGAGAATGTGATCTGTTTCCACACAGAAGGCATCTTATGGGCCCATGGTGCCCTGAAGAAAGTGACACGACGCCGGGCAGCGACCGCGGTGTGCGCTCCACCAACACCATACCGTGGAGTTTAGTCCAAAAATAAAGCATGGTTTGGAAAAAAAGGTTGTTGTTAAGGTGGTGGTGGTGTGTGTGTGTGTGATGAGATGTAAAGGTAACCAAATCCACCGTGGTCAGAGATCTCTTACGGGTAACCTTATCCGCGCTCCATGAGCCACTCTCCAGCGACTGCCCACTCTTATTTGTGGGTTGAATTAACCTTTACAGTTGGCCTTTAAAAAGCACATTCATCGTAAAAAATAATTTGACCACGCTCTAATTGATTATAGCAGTAGATAAGACTACAACGAAAGGTCATGGTGCCACAACAATATTACAACACAATGTAGACAGAATACAATAGTAGCCTATCGAAACCTTAAAATTGCATGTAATTTTATGACTGAAATCATTTTCAGTTCTAAAGCTAAATTCTATAAAGCTCAGTACTGCCTCTACTTTTTTTTTTTCAGTTGTATCATAAAATATCATGATAACTATCAAGTAATAACATGATAGAATCAGGTAATAACGTGATACTATCAAGAAATAATGTGATACAAATAAATAAATAATAAATAAAATTATCAGGTAAAATCAGGTAATAACGTGATACTATTAGGTAATTATTTGACAATATCACGTTTTTACTTTATTTACTTTTTCTTCTTTTTTTATATGTATCACGTTATTACCTGATAGTATAGCGATATTACCCGATAGTATCACGTTATAACTTGATAGTTATCTTCAATTTCCGTCAGACAACTGAAAAATAAATAAATAAATAAATAAAGACCATGGCAGTCTGAGCTTCCGTACAATCCAATGCAAATAACTTGAAAAGAAATTACTATACGTCGGTTGAACACTCATGGCGAACAGTGCACAAAGTAAATTTGGCGCCCCCTGCTGTTGTGCTGTTGGTAGAGCCCTGTTGCGTGATGACGTAACCGATAACGTAGCCTCGCAGAAGCAGAATTGACTGACCAAGATGGCGGATACGCTGTCGTCCAGTTTGGGCGAAGAAAAAGAAAATGATAAAGATGACCGAGAGAGGAGCCGAAGGAATGCCAGATTAGATAAGAACAAATCCGAAGATGGCATCACGGAAACTGTTGGGTTTAAGACCATAATTAGTGAGAGTAAAGCCAAGAAAGGCAACCTATCAGGTAAGTGAGAGCTAGCCTGCCCAATACACTGTTTATACTCACGGATACTTCCATGTTATTACCGCTCATTTTGTTCATGCACTGCCCTTGATGGCAGTATAGCTTCCATTGATATAGCCATGCAAACATGTATTTTTTAGTCAGGTAACTTAAACGAGTGTGCAGGTGCAGTTGTATTCATTCACGTTCAGGTACACTGTGCAGCCTTGGGCTTCTGTCCAAGTCTGCACACGGGCCGTTCAGCTGACACGATGCTAGTTTACTATTTTCTTTACATGCCTTTTATTCTTAGTGGTATTTTTTAGCACAATTGACAAATGCTTATAACTGTTGCAGAGCAGTTTACTCTGTGCAGTGCATTACATAACGTCCAGGATGAATTACTACAGCCACTCCTGCTGGAGAGCATGGTGTTCCCTGTTTTACGCACTAAACACATTTGAGCATATTTTGGCAAAAAACGATCATTGCTGGTTGGAGGACGGATAGATGAGAAACAGATTTTTTTTCTCGCAGTGTCAGTTTTAGTAAATAACCTAAGGAAATGTTTACACTCTACAGAGAGGCGGGGCTGTAAGACCTTTCTCAAAAACTTATTCTCTTAAAATTAATAGCGCAGTCAGTGTATTAGGGGAGGCACATTACTGCATCTGCTTATACAAAGCCAACTTCGTTTGTCGCTTAATATAAAAAGAAAAGGGGGGAAAAACAATAGGAAAAAAAGTTAACTGAAAAAGAACTACAAGATTTGGGATAAATTATCTTGTAGCAATCTTGTAGCATTTTGACCAGGATTACATTTGAGATTAGATTTGTGATTTATGTTGTAATAACAGCATTCTGTTCAATGTTCAAATTAAACATGTTTAGGTGAAAAGGCAAAAAGACTAAATCAACTGACAAATTAGAAGAAATCACACGTTTGCACTGATGTAAACTTCAAAATTATTATTTTTTTTTTGCAGAAAATTACACAATAATTTGAAATTTGTAAAAGAAATTTTAATACTTAAAAAATTGCAAACTTTGTAATTTGCTTATTGCATCTGTAAAAAACTGTTAAATTGAAGTGATTTTGATTCATTGTGCACAATGTGCAGTCTTAATGATTACCATGTATAACTGTGCCTATATGAATCATTACTTGGTTATCTAATTTTTCAACAATATCCATGTCTGTAAAACATCCGCTTGTACATTTCAGTTAATCATTTTTTATATCAGTGTTAATATGCACAATTTCATTTACGTAAGTCATTTCATGTTTCCTGCAGTTGAAACAAGATATATGCCTTGACAGGGTTATGTAAGAAATAGTTTGTGAGTCTACTTTTAAAAAAAAAAAAAATATAAAAAAAAAAATAATTTATGTAGTATACATGTTGTACGTATTAAAATAAATGAAAATGTAAGATAGTTATAAAAAAAAGTAAAAAAAAAAAAAATGAAGTCATACATTTATTCACTGTTAGCTACAGTAAATTATTAACAGTATAAAAAAACCTTGATAAAGACAGTTCTATTAACAGACTACATTTGCTAATTTACTCAGTCCAGGGTTTTTAAAAAAAATGTTCTTTTCCCTTTAGACCTTTCTCTATTAAGGTTCATCACCACTGAGCTGACCAGAGGCTACTTCCTGGAACATAATGAGGCCAAATACACAGAACGTCGAGAGAAGGTTTACACTTGTCTTCGCATTCCCAAAGAGCTGGAGAAGGTATATACGCTAACCCATTCTTTGATCTTTTTGAAAAGTTCTGTTTTTGTATTTTAATTTATTTTTTTGTTGTTATTTTTCAGTTGATGACATTTGGCTTCTTCCTTTGCCTGGATGCGTTCCTCTACGTGTTCACCTTGTTACCCCTGAGAGTGATTCTCGCACTTTTAAGGCTCGTCACAGTGCCGTGTTGCGGCCTCAAGTAGGTTGTCATAATGTATTGGATAAGACAGTTATGGTACATAGAATAGCATAGAAATAAGACGCTAGTGCCACGCTTGCTACACTAATGTAGTTGACTTTGAACATTTTTTATTTAAAAATGTTATATGTGAAGATGTTTTGAGGGTGAGTGATAGTGACAAAAAGATAAAGTTGGGCTGCACAATATCACAGTAAATTACAGTTTGAGTAGGTGCAATTCTTAAATTGTAAAGCCTAACAGAATATCTTAGATTTTTTTGGGAAAAGAAGAAAAATAACTGCTGACCTTTTAGTTATTTGACCTGTACAAACATGTTCTGATATGCATAGAATTTTGGATTTTGGGCTTTATATTTCAGTTTTTCTTCAAAGCCAATGCTTCTGTCTATAGCACTATGACTAGAGGTATACTTTAAAAACATAAACCATACATTTAACTACTACAGGGTTTGTTTTGTTGTTGTTGTTGTTGTTGTTGTTGTTGTTGTTGTTGTTTTTTCATTTTCCTTTCAAAGCAATAGTTTTGGATATCAAACAAATGTGGAAAGACTGTAAAATTACCCACAAAAGGTGCAGAAAGAAAGACCAAGTTTGTCTTGTTTGTTTTCCTAGGTGGCTTTCCACATATTTTTAAAATTTTAAACCCATATTGTATATTTTCAAAATGGATCCTTAAAGACGATGCAACTAATTTTGTATAATGTTTACAGTAAAACAGTTACAGTAAAGCACACAACAGATTGCATGCTGACAACTCACTTGTTTTTTGTTTGTTTGTTTATAAAAAAAACAACTATATATAATTAGTTGAAGAATGGTCTTGTGGTCTTACTACACAAAGAAATAGTTCAATGTTGCATATGAATGTTTAAGTAGTTTTTTTGCTTTTTCCAGTGGTTCTCGCCTACTGCAGCCGGCTCAGGTGTGCGATGTGCTCAAAGGCTTCATCATGGTGTTGTGTTACTCCATGATGAGTTACGTGGACTATGCCATGATGTACCACCTCATACGGGGTCAGTCTGTCATCAAGCTCTACATCATCTATAACATGCTAGAGGTATGGAAAATCAACCACGCCACTTTTACCTGTACGTGTGCATTGATCTCTTGTTAATACAGTTATTGTAATGGTCAGGTGGCAGATCGGCTGTTTTCCTCATTGGACAAGACATTTTGGACGCTCTGTATTGGACTGCGACAGAGCCAAAGCAAAAGAAGAGGGCACATATAGGAGTGATTCCGCACTTCTTCATGGCTGTGCTCTATGTCTGTATCCTTTTGTTTTTATGTAGCCTATAAAGATTGCATCGGTGCATAGGTGAAGTGGCATGCCTAAATCGATTTTCATGTTCTTGTCACTTACTTTTTCCATCTGTAGATAGAAATATGAGCTAGGTATTTATTTTCATACAGTATGTTAAAGGGACTATTTTTTTTTCTTCTCAGTTGTTTACCAGTTAAATTTTATGATTTAGATTCTAGAATGAACACCCTAATCTGTACCAGTGTCAAGTATTTTTTTGTTACTGTAATGGACTTAAAAAAATAATTTAAATCATAATTGAATTTATATTATCACAAACCACATCAATATTGTTTACAATGACAAATATTCTTGGTTGAAGCAAAAAATATTACGCAGAAGCATGGAAGTCAGTAGAAAATCTCACTGGTCATGCACTTGTACATGGTCAGGAGTGTCTGTATGCATTATGTAATCTAGACATTAAACTAGAGTTCTCCTCAACATATACCAAGTTCTACACGCCATCCTTATTATGGTCCAGGCCACAACTCTCAATGTAGCCTTCAACTCTCACAACAAGTCCCTTTTGACCATTATGATGTCCAACAATGTAAGTAAAATGAACTTAATCTAATCTATTTATAAACGTAGTGCTCATAAAGAGTAAGCCATAATGTTGTGATCATTTCACAGTTTGTGGAGATCAAAGGAAGTGTCTTTAAGAAGTTTGAAAAGAACAATCTTTTCCAAATGTCGAATAGCGGTGAGTACAGTGTAAATCATGTTATAGATGTGCTTAATTACTGGTATGTTACGTTTTATATATCAATGCTAGAATGATTAGTTACTCACATAAAATGATGATTTATTTTTGCAGACATAAAAGAGAGGTTCACCAATTACATCCTTTTGCTCATTGTGTGTCTCAGAAATATGGAACAGTTTTCATGGAATGCTGGTAAGCAGTGACTACTATTTTTATATCAAATGTTTATGGATTAATCTGCCATAATTTGACACATTTACCTCAGAATCACACTAAATCAGTAATAGTCAGAGAAACTAACATTACTTATGTTTTCATATACGTTTACATGAGTAACTCTTACTCATGTAAACTTACTTACAATTTTAGTAGTAATTTCTTGAACCACTACTTTGTACCTATATTTTTTAATAATATTAATTGAAGTAATTTTTCTCTTATATTTGCTGCACTACTCACCTCTGCACATGGTACAGTAATGTAATTTTGTATTTGTTTAGACCACTTGTGGGTGCTGTTTCCTGATGTGGTTATGGTGATAGCTTCTGAGGTTGCAGTGGATGTGGTCAAACATGCCTTCATCACCAAGTTCAATGATATCAGTGCAGATGTAAGTCAAATTTTCACATTATAGTGGAGGAGGGTGATTCTATTCATACATATTTAATCTTGACTGTGGTCTTTTTTGCTTCTTCTTTACTATGCAAAATATTGATTGAATATATAATTGAAATATTTAGTGTATTTGTGTTTGCGTCAAAGCGAGTAGATTCATCATGCAAATGTGGCCATACTATAACTCAGACCTCTCAAGTCTCAATGGTTATATAAGGACATCAGGTGAACAGGAAGGGATTAACCCCTTTATCTCCAACTTGTCAAACCTAATCACACAAACCTTACTTACACATAGATTTCTGTCACTTTTCGGTCACTTTTAATCCACAAAGACCATCAGCATATTAAAAACACAAGTCTTTACTCAGTAATCTGTTTCAAACTCGCTCCTAGAACAAGCTTGATCATATCGTTTTCCATCTTTCAGGTCTACGGTGAATATCGGGCAAGCCTTGCCTTTGATCTTGTAAGCAGTCGCCAGAAAAATGTGAGTTTTGCAGAATTTCAAGATTTTGAAACACATACAATTGTATTTATATTTTACACCGAAGATCAAAATTAAGTTGGTAGAACAACAGGTGAAATTGGTATTTGAATATGTCCACAGGCATATACTGACTACAGTGACTCTGTGTCAAGAAGAATGGGCTTCATTCCTCTTCCATTAGCATTATTGGTCAGTAACAATTACACTCAGTCTATCATGATTATGCGTATTACGTGTGTTATTTATTTTTCTATATTTTTTTGTACTAATTATGTACCTCTTTTCGGGACTTGTAGTTGACTCGTGTAGTTACCAGTTCGGTAAAGATCCAAGGGTCACTCTCCTTTATGTGCGTTCTACTCTTCTATTTGGGGTAATTATACACAATCATTTGAAATCTAAATACAAAAAAGCCATATAAAATACATTAGGTAGATTTTAAAATTAATACATATACTACCAGCCATTGCTTCAGTAGATTCTAGAACACTTTTGCTCAAATCTTGTTGTAGTCTCTTATGTTTATTCCTATTCTTTCTTTTGTTTACCACACAATTTATCAATGATACCTTTAGTTTACAGCACAGCATTTGCTAGACCTAGTACCACATGTGTTGTATCTTTAGCTGTGTCTAAAACCTCTTTGTGAATATGCAGGATGATCACTCTGAAGGTGCTAAACAGCATTGTGCTGCTTGGGACTTCGTGTGTGTTTGTCAAGGAAGCCAACATGGAAGAAAAATTGTCTGACCCACCTCCATCTGCAGCTTCAAGTCGAGCCAACTCCAGAGCCCACCGAATCAAACTCATTCACACTTTACCCCAACAAGGTATTTTTAATATTCTCATTTCCTGATATAAAAATTCAGTCACGCCTGATATTTTCTGACTGACCTGTATTATTGTGTTCTACAGAAGCTGCAGCGGATCGAGGAGGAATCACACTGTCCTCTGTCAGCCCGCCTTTGTCCAACATGGGCAACAGCTCCACACCCACCATACCTAAAAGTGACTCAGACACATTCCTCACTACTCCTGATGAAGACGAGATCAAAATTATTAACACGGACACAGGCCTAGAAGGAGACATGAGACCCAAAACACCAAAGAAAGACTTGCTGGAAATCGACCGTTTCACCATTTGTGGCAACCGAATAGACTGAGCGCCGTGAGGACTGTCTGAATCAGGGATCACAGTTGGGTCACGTAGTCAGGCTGGACTTGTACTTTTGCACCTGACCCTGAAGTATTTATTTATTTATTTCTGACAAAACCAGCCAAGGAATAAAGCTGCACTGCAAGCCCGTATGCCAGATGAGACTTGTACGTGTTTGTGGCTTCTATGCTCTGGACCCCGCACTATCTCAACAGTGCAGAAGTCAACATGGAAATGTGGACACTGGCTAAGGCCTCAGGGTACACCTGTGTTCATAAAGGACAAACTGTGCAAGAATGTGTTCTAAAGCACAATCATGTAATAGGCAGTGTTGTATGAAGGGCAGTCAGTTTTTAATTTTATAAAAAACCTCTATTTGAAATAATTTTTAGAATAAATTTCTGATATTTTTTCAAAAAACTTCTCCAGGACTGAACTCACCATTTAAGTCATTACAAAAAGCAGGTGTGGTTACTGAAGTTCTTTACATGGCAGCCGTAATTCTACAGAAGGCTGGGCTGTTCATGCAAGTTTTGTTGATTTTACACCCGTTGCCATGTTCTATTTATTTTTGTTGCCAAGTAAATTAGTAATTCACTGCAAATCTGCTTTTTGACAAAACTGCCTGACTGATCTTTTTTTTTAAGTCAAAGAAATGAAAACTATGTAAATTTAGCTTGCTAGATTAACATCAAACTGTTTACATGAAAGCACCACTGGGATGTTGTGAAGCTAAATTTGAACTGAATATTATTGATCTTATATACATTAATATTTTTTGTGGCTTCACACAAATCTAGTTACATATTACATAGCCAGGGGTTCTCAAAGACTTTGACCCTGGGACCCTTTACAGATCTATTAAAGACCCCCACATGTTGTAACATCACAACACGGAACAACCTGTGTATTAGCTTTATTAAGTCATAAATTTAGTGAATGTGACCAAAGCCAGTGGTATTTTTTTGTTTTAGCACTTTATTATATAGAAAGCCACTGGTCTAGATACATCCTGGCATTAAACTTACCAAATTGTCTATCTTAAATAATTGACACAATTTTTGGCAACTCACAATTTCAACGAGCATGGATTATTTTTATTTATTATTATTGTTATTATCTTTTTTTTTTTTTTTCTTTTTTGACAACATTGAACTGCCTCATTTTCATAATTTGATATTTGATATGGATTGCATTTGTAAACATGTAGTCATAAACTGTTCCTATCTTGGAATGATAATGTAAACAACCTCTATCAATTTTCTTTAATTCTTTTCTGATTCCATTCTATGAACATTATTTGGCTTCACCTGTTTTGAGTGTGACTTGTTTTGATATTATTGACTTGAAGAATGTCTTTGGCGTGTGTTTGAGTGTTAGACTGATCTTTTGAAGTGAATGGGGTGAACTGAAAGACCACAGCATCAACATTTGCCAGTTGTTTACCTTTTATGAGTGTAATGCATCTCCTTCACAGCAGCAGGAGAATAAATATTTTTCTTTTAACCGTTTGTAATATCTTTTTAAATTAACATATTTTAGAGTTGTGTTTAGAATGAGAGTGCTGGAGTACAGCCAGTGTCTCATTCACAGGATGGAGTCACTGCTCTCTCTGTTCACAGGGCAGACAGCAACCCACTGTTCAGCTGAATGGCTGTTTAGGAGGTTTGTCGTCACATTCTTAAAGAAATTCTGTTAACATTTACATATTTGCAGAATATTTTTTTAATACTATGTAAAAACAAAGCCTTGGAAAAGGACAAAGATAAACTATGCAATGCCATTTACCTTACTCCAGCTTTAAAAACCATACAATCAGTTTACTAATAACCTACACATGCACATGTGTTTATATTTAATAAAATGCACCACATTTGAATGCTGTTTGCTTGCTGATATCGCTGCTGTTCTTTTTTAGGCGGTGCCATGTTTGGTAAATAAAGAGAATGAGGTGAAAGCTGATTGGATGCTGACACGACGTCGCGCGCCATGGATGCTGAATCCACAGCTCGTGCACGAGCTTTCTTGAGCTGTGTCCATGCCCGCGAGATTAGACTCCCGCAGCGCAGAGACTTCTCCAGGCTCCAACGGATGAGAGTGAAGCCTCAAGGGACATCGCACCCCCCGACACCTCCATGATCGTGGATGAAACAATTTAAAGATGTGTTCGAACCGAAGAAAACCGAGCTAGGGGCTTTCCGAACCCCGCTGGGTGGTCACTTGGAAACTTTTCTGTCGGACGCGTGTAGCGAGGATAAGCCGCGGAAGGACAGGTGTCACCTCTCTCCATCCCCCGCTAGCCGCTCAGGCAACACATCACATCTGAATTAACTCCTTTTTACTAGCTCTTTGTCAGACTTTTGGGGTCATGTTGTGGACGACGTGGCTCGTGCTGTTGCTCAGTTGGGGCACAAATGGCAGGAGGGTCAGGCGGATCAACCGAGCAGCACTCCCGGGGATGTCCGCCTCGACTCCCACCGACACCGCTCCTCTCCCCGGTGGTGCCGCTGGACTTTGGGTTTGTACCGGCAGCTGTGTACGATACCCACGCTTACTATGAGCCTGGCGCCATTGGACTCCTTTTTCATACTGTCCATGCGTTTTTATACGCCATTCAACCAAACAACTTTCCCTCAGGTAAGTTTTCCCTCCCATGTGGCCAACACCCGCGGACTCTGACCGAGCTAGCAAACCCCAATCTTTGTAGTGCCAAGACCAAAAATCTGTTGGATATCTAAAATAAAAATCTAATTTGTATAATAATATGTATTTATTATAATCTAGGACAATATCATTTATTATAATTTAAATGTTTTAATTTTTATTTATTTATAATATATGTAATTTTACAATCCAATTTCCCCCCCAAAATAAGCTGGTACATTTCCCATTCATCAAGCATAGTCAATCATTTGCTTACATCACAGAAATGGTTTTGAACACAAGACAAAGTCCAGGGACATCACTGAAGAATTGGACTAATATTTGCTCAGTGATGCCTGTTCGTTATAGAGTATTATGTCTACGTCTTGTAAAATACAACAAAAAAGGTCTTGTACTGTATCATACTTTTGGTCAAGATTTATACACCATAGGTATGAGGAGATTAATCAGTCAAGCATTAATTTGGATCAATACTATTATAGGTCAAAAGTGATTCCCTGCAGTAGTAGCCATGACTATAGCTTCTCATATTCAAATCCATATAATAACCTGGCCTAGTGATATAGTCCAGTAACCCAATAATACAGAAAAATCTTCTTGGCTAAAAGGTTTTCATGCACAGCTATGAGTGTTCATGTTGGAGGATGACACCGAGCAATAGGATTGAAAGGCTTTAAGTTGCTGCCATTTTGGTGTCCAGGCCCAGAGCTGTGGGCTGGGTAATCAATTAGCAGATCAGCGATTAGGGGAAGCTTTCTCAGTCACCTGCATCACTGCGTAATACCTTAATCCACTGGACCATATGCTAACTCCTGCCAGGGACTTTCCAGTTTCACCCACTGCCACACACTGACAGACCACCCAGATGCCCTCGTCTTCACCCCTATGTGTCATATTTTCATTAAGTACTAGCTGTATTTGCAACTTTAAGCATGACTGACCTGAAGGTTATGTAACAGTTTGATACAAGGAGCGCTTAACATTAATCTTTGGCTCTGAGGGTCAACACTTGTCATGCTATACCCTTGCTTTTGTTACTTGTGATGACATGACTTGTAAGGAAGTGTTAAGCTTAGTAATTGAATTATACAAAGACAATGAAAGCTTTTGATAACTAGTAATTGCTTAAGCTACCATTATACATTGTTTTTACCAAGAGTTAATGCTTGTTGATGCAGAACATTGTCCAAAAGATTGTTATAAGGAACAGATTTAGTCGATATGGCAACACTCCTTATTTTTCAATCTCCTGAATGGATAAAAACATCAACCTTAATATAGAGTAATGATAATGATAATAATAAGCAATAATGAGTAATATTGTATTGTTGTATTGCACAAAGTCATTCATTCTCTGCAATAATAAGTGGTATTATTAACTCAATATGGCTGATGCAATAACACCAGTTATAAATAATGTGTACTTCATTAGATAAAATGTGAGTATTTGTTATGTTTTAGTTTACCCTTAATTTTCTTTAGTTTAATTTGGTTTTTGTTTTGTCTGACTTGGTGCACTGTGTAGCTTTCTGGAGGTGAAAAACTACACAAAGTCTGGAACCGGATAAATGTGTTTTATGCCTTAGAGTGAAAATATCTACATCTTTTCCATAGAACGATTCCAGAGAGGCCCTCCTCCAGGCCAAATAATTGTTTGTTTTGTGACCATGCAAGGATGCAAGGCCACTCAAAGAAAAACACATATTTATGTTATTTATTTACTGCAACAGAGGAATCTAAATGACAAAACATGATTTCATTCAGGTCTATTTTTGGTCAAAAAGTTACACAGTGCACCTTTAGTTAAGTCATGCCCATTAAACCTAAAACTATTGTGACATTGTAGACTATCAAAAAGTTGCTTTACTATCAATATCATTTTGCACTTTCTGTCTTTCCTTACTACGGTTGAGCAGTATGCAAAATTGTGAATATTGTTTAAAGATATATTAAGGCCAAGTAAGTGAGTAAATAAATATTCTCCTGATGAACTAGTGTTATATTATTTTGTTAGAGTGAAGGCAGAGTACAGAAAGTGAAGAGATAAAACAGGTGATGAATCTCATGTGTGAAAGCATTGTGTGTTGTGAATTCATGCTTATAATCATGATCACTCAATTACAGCAATAGTAATAGTTGAAATTTAATTTTGATTAATTGCACATTTCTAATTATGTAGCTGAATGACAATACTTTGAGTTACTTTAGCTAATCACACATTTGTGCTATGTTAAGACATTGTACAATACAACGCCTGCTTTTTATTTAGTTTTTATTATTAATTACTAATAAAAGCAGGGGTACCTATTTTCAGCTGTAAATTGTAAAAGAACGCATGCATGTATTTTTATCTGCAATTACTCTTTAAGAATTTTTTTTACAGACAGCAAAGTGAAATTAAAGCATAGCCAATCAGAGCGCTGCTTTTGACTATTTATGTATGAGAGCTGAAATATATTTTTCAAATCAAACAGTGAACAGAAGTCTGATTTTGTCACAAACTGCTGCATAAGTACAGTGTTTTTTTAGTGGAAAGGAACACATTTACTATTTAGAGCAATAACATCACTCACCTAGCTTTAATTTATATATTTACATGTTATGACATCAAAACATAAAGTAAGTCCACCTCATAAATGTGCAGTCGGTTGTACTAGGCACTGTCTCCAAGGCCATGCTTCATGCAGGTCGCCATGGCAACAACATCACTCTGCCACGCTGCTCCACAAGAAGAAAGTCATCACGAAAGTTGTAGCAGTTTCAGTAGTTGTTTTATTTTGATCCTTAAATGTCTTCTTTTTTTTTTTAGAATCTGCCTTACTCAATCTGTAGTATTTAGTTTTTTTTACATTCTGCCTTACTGGGAAGAAAATAATATATTGTAGTCATTGTTTCTGTGGTTACTACTCCCAACTCTGTGAAGTAGGGCTGGCTAAACAATCAAAAAATCAAGAGATTGCAATTCAATCATATTAAATTGTAATTTTCTTAGTTGTGCTTTTTTATCCAGCGTTCGACAGACAATCTTCATGTGATTTGGAAGAAGAAATGTGTTTGTTTTCTGTGTTAAAAGGCGGAGACTAGACTTGTGTTTTTTATTTTACAGAAATAATTACTGGAAGCCATTTATTAAAACAAATAGCAAATTGAGATGAGGAAAAAAAAATGGGATTATTTTTATTCCCCAAATGACTCAGCCTTACTGTGACCACACCACATCATTTACTGTAGTCACTAGCACCTTATTAAAGTACAAACAGTTTTGAAAGTATAACTAATTGAGCTTTGATCACTGACTCCACAACCTTGTCTGGTGCGCTGTGATGTGTGAAGAAGCATTTTTTGAGTTACTTATCCGTCTGTTTTTATCACACCACTGACATATGATTAATGTAACGGAAACAAAAGCTTTCTAAACTCATTTGCAAACTTTTATCTAGATAATCTAATGATAAAATGTCACTACAGGCACTACAAGCCAATAACCAGTTTGTTATTGTAGTTTGACTAATTGTGGTTGGTTCAAGCTTTTCATTATTCTATAGCAATAAGATTTTTGATGGTATTTTAAGACAACAATCAAAGAAGTCATCATCTACCTGTTAATTTTATTACATATGTGTCCTGTCAACCTTTGCTATAAACACACCTAATTAACAAAACCTTGTGCCATAAATGAAGCATAATTTTTAGTTTTTGTTTTGCTTTGTCATTCAAAGTAGTTCAGATAATATATATGATGAGTGACATACATGGCTCTGACTGAGTGAGTAGGCATGTCGTCTTATCCCTGAGCTACACAGTGGGTAGATTAGAGGATTAGCCTACACAGAGCTAATGCTAACATTACACCGCTACCACAACTACAGATGGCATTGTCTCACACATACATAAACACACACGCGCACACAAGAAGTGGGTCATAGTCTGGGTGTTTGTCTGTTTGCCCTTATTACTGACATTTTTATTCACCAGGACGTGTGTTGTTGTTTACATATAAAAACACAACGAAATAGCAAATGTGGAGCTACTATTTTTATTACTTTCCTTTATATTGTTTTGATTGGGAATAGGTAAGTCAAATGTTCTGCTTTTAAGAACAGCAGGTTTTGCGGTAACATTTTGATCATTATGAAAGACAGGATGTTTTGTATAATCTTCTTAGTTGCTTCAGTATGTCCCACTGTGGCGTTAAACATCAGCCGTGCGTCCTCAAAATAGGCTACATAGAGGGATTATAGCATCGTTTAGCAAAAATATTTTAAGCTGTATGGTTTGAGATAACGTAATATCCCTTGTGTTTTTAAACAAACGTGGCTGATATTCTTAAAACCTTTTAATAAAATCACATCTGTAATTAGAAATATAGATGCACCACCAATCCGATATTGGGATTGAATGTTGATGCCAATCCATACAATTTTGCTGTATCAAGTATCATTACCACCCTGCATAATATCGCTTCAGCCTATATACTGGTTGGCCCTTTAACTGCATCTCTTAATTAGAATGTTCACAATCAACTCATTACATTGACTGCAATATTATATACAGTTGCAGTATATTCGTACATTTTTTTTCTTGTATAGGTCTAAAAGCCCTAACACTATTTTGAAGAATACATCTCTATGTTCTAATTTGTGTATGTGACTTTTTTTAGCTCCAAAAGGCTTTTTAATGTGATTTAAAAGCTTGTTTATGCTGTCAGCACATCGCTTACTTAACTCAACGAAAAGCTTTATAATAATAATAATAATACTTTTTTTTTATATAGCGCTTTTCTAGACACTCAAAGACGCTTTACTGACAAAGGCAGTTAAACAAAGGTTCAATACATGAAAACAGTTAGTAATTATAACATTAATCAATCATTAAAAACAGATTTAAACAGATGGGTCTTGACATTTTTCCTAAAAGTGGTGAGGTGGGTGTATTTTTATGTACTCGTTCTACTACTGATACTTTTTATTCAGTATTTGCACTATTTATATGTATTGTTTTGAATAGTATTTTATTGTCTGGTTGCACCCACCGCTATGTTGATCTTATCATACATCCAATTGTAAAACCAGACTGCTTAAATTGCCAAGAGATGATAAATGAATTGATGAATGAACATATGTGATGCACATGCTGTCAGTATGTCCCACATTCACTCTCACAATCAACACAACAACAGTACACACTAGACTAAGGGTGTCAAACTCAAAATGGAGCTGGGGCCAAATTGATTGAAGTCAGAGTTGATTGAGGACCGCATTTTGAAATGTGGGCCTACCACCTACGATAAATAGAAAAATGACAATTGTGTTCATACAGCAGAGTGTCCTTACAAGAACATTTTGAACAAATTGTATGCAATTTGCTGCATTCACAGAACATTTTAGAGGTTAATTTCCATGGGCTCCAAGGGCTTCCATAGGCAAGAGCTGGGCTACAGTGTATTATGGGACCTGTAAGTTCATGATGAGAATGCTGTGGGTCAAGTGCTAAGTGCCATAACGTATCAAGTAACCAAGAATAGCATTAAGGTGAGGTATAGTACAGGTAAATATGTTTGTTTTTGATCCATCTTTCCATAAGTGAGCAATGAGCAGTCCAATAACTTTAATTACTTCTGATACACTGATTGAAAAACTACTCTCTTCTACACAAAAATCACCAAACTGTCATTAATGAATAGTCTGGACCCCCAAGAAAGAATGGTTATGTCATCAGATAACAACTTCTTAGCTAGAGCAATGTTGCACAGTCTGGTAGAAGAACTGTGCAATTTTTCAAATAATTTGCCTAATTTATTGCAAAATGTGTGTAATTAATGTTTGGGTTACTGACTAGGTTGTGGAAAAAATGAGACCACTGAGTACTGTCTGAATTGAATAATAAAGTAATTTTGTTCTAATCAGGAGCCAAATGCTGTGCTCTGATTGGCTGAGCTTGGGTGGTCCACTTCAATTTCACTTTCTGTTTGTTAGAAGTGTTTTTTAAGCCATAATTGCAACCGGTATTAACACTATTAACCATTTGTCTAAGGATTTAGAAGAGGAAGTTGTCAGAACCTAAAATTGTGTGCCCAGTGTAAAAATCAAGCTACCAACACCTTAAGATATCGTGCAATGTACTCTTGGTGGTACAAATGTATCACTAATACTGTTTTGCTCATTTGAATGTTGAGCATATATTTATTATCAAAAGTGACTTAAAAATAAATAAAAAATAGCTGCATACTTTCTATTGTTGTGAATATCTATAAAATCCCATAGTAAAAGCTGAATAGTTCGCCTTATCCCAGTACACATATATCGACATGTACGCTACCCATCTAAAATAACTACGTAACCACATAGATAAATAACCATAGGATCAGACTAGATCCTGGCCTTTTTGTGCTGCTCCTAGAGTTCTTGCTGGCCTTAAAAAGCTAAAAATAGCTAAAAGACATCCTTAGCAATAATCCTGCTTTTTTATTTGAGCATTATGACAGATTAATTAGGTTTAAAACAGTTTTGTCTGCAATTCAATATTTATTCATTTATTAAACAGTAATTTTAAGCTGATACTATCAACAGCACGAGATCTTGATGTTGCATAAGGCTTCATAATCTCTCAGAATAGGTCACTGTCAAGGATTGTCCATGTTTTGGTGTTCATGCAGACAGTGAGGTACCACTCTTTGGAAGTTCCTCTTATATTATGTAAAATCATATTTCATATTAGTTTTTTCTGATATTATAATTTAATTAATATTTGCTTACTTTTGCATAATGTAATTTTTAGGAATCTAGTTCCTAGTCGATTAACTGGTGACAGAGTCTTAGTCAATTAACATTTTTTGTTGTCGACAATCATTGGATATATAGTTTTTTGGATAAAGCACATTATTTCCTATTCGTTTTCTGTATAAATTATTGCTTTTGCGTTAACTCCTTTGCATTTTTCTTTTAGCACATATTGGAAGAGATGAATGGTCAGGTCAAAACAAACTTCGTAGAAATATACTTGACGGTGATAATAAAAATGTATTTTAAGTCAAATTTCTATACAATTATTTAGCATTTTCGACACAAAATACAAGTACATTCTTTATTAAACTTTTTGGTTTTAAACTTGTTTTGATAAAGCTTAAGATTATTCTAAAGTTCTTCAGGGAATATAAATTTATCCTGTTAATGTTCTTTTTTAAGTATCAATACTTGTTTTTTAGTTTAAGTTTTAGTATTGATTTTTCATACATTTGATAATCCTACTTTTTAGCTACAGAGCTTTACTACCCCTTTTTTAGTCAGTGAGCCTTGTGTGAGCATAAGTTCCAAGTTTGTCTTCTTATTTGCTTTTGTTGCTTGATTATTCTGGGTCACTCCTCTAAGCTGTCCAAGCTTAGTTGCCTTCTCTGGCTAATGCTAACTAAGAACCTGAGCAACAACAGGTGGCATCAAATCAACTTCAGTGTGTTCAAACTACTAATACTTGTTACTTTCATGCATCTCTCATCTCAGATTTAAATATATTTTACTCTATAATCTTTCTCAGATACAACAGAAAAGATCTCAGGATGCTAACTCTTTCTCGCTTACACAAAGAGGAGAAGGTGGTGTTGAGAGGATTATCCATACGGTTGCAAAAGACCCCCACGACGACCACCTTTGGCTAAGCTAGACCACTCAGTAATGCCGTTTCACTTTTCTATGCAGCACCCAGAAATATTAGCATTTTAAATTCTAAATCAATGCTTCTAGGCACATAAAAATAGTGAGATACTTGTGAAAAAAAAAAAAAACTTCTGTTCTTTGCCCCAAAGAAAATATTGTGACGGCATATTGGTGAGCTCAGTATGTGTGGTGTTTCTTTAATTACTGGAGTAGCTCTTGTGAAGACGATAAACCCAGGCGTGTTGTTTCACCTCACTCAGGGTCAGAGCATGTGTAAACAGCAGGGACAGATTTACTGTTAGCAGCATGTTACCTGGAAGGGTTTCAGCCCAACAGCTTTTTCAGAAATAGATGTGCCAAAAAGAAAGTACTAGAAAGTTCTTATCTCTTAACATATCAATGTGATTTTTAGCAATATATTTATGAATACAAACAAGACTTTCTGTTTGCAGTACTTACACTTGTGATGGAGCAATGTCACTGTACTTTTACTGCACTTTACACCTGCATTTAACACCTCCAAATAAATAAATAAAACTACTGACAAAGCTTAATCTCTTATAAATCTGCAATCAATTCAGTTAAAATTTTGGGAAATTCAGATAAAACAAAACAACAAAACCGCTAAAGGCTTCCGGCATCACACACATACTGTATATACTGTTACTCGTAATTAATGGTCACCTATTAATGGAAAAGGAGCGAACACTACTAACAAAAGCAGCAGTTCCTCTAGTTTATTGGTTTGGCGTGAGTTGGCTGCCTTTTGACATCTGCAAATATAGTATTTGCTAATGCTATTAAAAGCATTACGATGAAACTTCTTCCAAAGATATTTTAGGAAATCATTGCCATAGCCCACTTAAAATGAAACTGACAGGAGGGTAGGTAGAATAGAACTTTATTTATCTTCTGCACATTTTTTGCAACAACACAAAATCCACAATTCTGAAAGCGATTGAACATTTTCTGGAAAAATAGGTTCTCAGTAAGTATATACGTTTAGAAGCTACACATGGAGAAAGCTTGTTTTTCTTCCACCATGTATTCTGTTGTTCCAATGGTGCTTTCAGCTTGTCACGCTTGTCTATAGTGACCCGACAATAACTCAATCACATTTAATTTAATTTAATTTTTTCTTATTACACCACTTATTTGAAGTCAGTGCTTGTGTTTTGTGTTGCTCATGTTTGGTTGATGTCACTTTAGAATCATGGGTTCATTTCTGGCCTTGACCATTACCCTACTGCACTTTGCACTAAAACTGTAGCCCTCAAGCGCTCCACAAACTTAAACAAGACAGGCCTGGTTATGATGAGTTAGTACAACTTAACAACACAAAAACCTATCAAATCCTCCTAATTTGAATTTCTGCTCCCTCTGAGTCTGCTCTTGAATGACAGATCGACAGCAGGCCTCTCTTTTAGCACAATTTTACATTCAGACCTCCCGCATCCGTGTAGTAAGCTAAGTATCCCCTTCCCGGCTGGCCTTGCTGTGCAGACTCTGGTTACCTGCTGAGTAACAGTTTGGGTGAGTCAGTGGTGGTGCACAGGTAGGCTTAGCAGGCTGACCTATATACGATACGCGCTGCTTCACTGCTAAACTTTACAGTCCAGAACGTCTAAGCTGAGAGAGATCTTTTCAGAACGTGTATATAGGATTGGAACACATCTGTGGTGTGTCTGGTCCAAGATTATACTCCAACTGTACCTAATTATTGGCCTTTATGTACTTATGTCTTACACATGCTTACTTAAACGTATACTAATGATCACTTCTTTTTTTTTTTCATCAGATCTCATTGTGAAAGTTATACAACAAAATATGGGTGGCATCAAATTAGAAGAATGGAGAAAGGTATGTGTACATGTGACCAAACTTTTTCACATTGTTTCATTCACAATTGAATATTTAGAAAGTTACCATATGCAATAACATTACTGGTATCTGGTAATGCTTCACCTTCTTTACCTGTCGTTTTTCCCCTTTTTCTAATTTTTTTCCTCTTACATTTGTGGTGTTATAGCCAGACAACGTCGTCTTATTACTACAGGTAAATTATTTTGCTGCTATTTTTTACTCACGCACTTTCAAACAACCTTGTAATATGTGTTGTTTTCTTTACGTTCCAGTGGATCTATTATGAAGCAGGCTTTCTCGTATGCGGGATCATTGGCCTCTGTTTGTGGTGCTCACCCCCGTCATTGGCACCTGCTTCTGTATATGCCGCTGCTGTGAGAACTGTGGAGGGGAAATGCACCAAAGGCAAAGGAAGAACGCAGACTGTCGGCGGGCGGTTTACACAGCGTCACTCATTGCTACCTCTATTTTCATCGTGTAAGCTATCTGGCAATCATTGTTTTCAGTTTACCGCACTTAAAGCATACCTACCATATAAAATGAATTATTTCTCAAGCAGTCAGCCATGTTATAATCAAAAACATTTCAGTTTTGACTTCGCTTCATTTACTCTTGTTTAATAAGTTTTTAACTTCTATGATATCGCCAGATTTACACTAAACATTTCTACCATAAATTCTCATCCATTACAATTGCATACTTACATGTGGAGCAAGTGGTGTTTACAGTATTTATCATTTATACTCTTTTTTTTTTAGCTAATCTAACCCACTCGTTTACTTTTGATGTTTCGACAAAAACATGGAGTAAATTAAAGATAATCAAAATCATGTTTAATGGGCAATAACAGTACAAACATATTATGTATCCTTAAAAGTTTAACGCAACTTCAGCGAAAGTGTTCCCCCTTAGCTCTCTGTGTAATTAAACTAGCATACTGAATCAAACTCAACCGTATTTATTTATTTTCTCATTTTTTCGTAAGTTTAAGATTAAATGGCCACAAAAACACACCAAAATAAAATTAAAAGACAGAAATTCAGGTTGGGAATGTGTTTTTTGTAAGACATTTGCCTTGATAATGAGGCAAAAATGTTACTTACTGCTTTAAGAAACACTTTCCATTTAAATTTTAGATGATTTTAGTCAGGCATTTAAACAAAAATGACCCTGGTCTTTTATTGTAGTTAATAGTAAAATGAGATCTTTTAATAATTGAAGATTTTTTATCTCAGATTTCAGGACTGTTGGAGATGTAGACAACACTTCATCATGAAAGTTATAAAATGCACCTTTAAAATGTACTCTCCATAGTCATTTTAATTTATTTCTCATTTTGGCATTATGTACAGAAAAGGGAAATGAACCAAAAATGGCCGTAAAATTGTGTTAAAACTTTACCTGACTGAGCACGAGAGAACACTACATTTATAAATACAAAAAACAATATCACCCTCTGCTGGTTAACACTGAGTACATCATGGTCATGTTGTATTTTATTTGTTTTCAGTTTGGGAGTCCTCATTTCTTATGCTGCCAACCACAACGTCAGCGCCCAGGTCAAGAGCACTCGACGCTTCATCAACACCAACCTGAGAGACTTGAAAACACTGGCCAACAACACACCTTCGGTAACTTTTTTCAACAACAATGCTTACATGTTAAATTCTTGTGCTTTTATGTAATTGTTCCTTTGAATTTGTGTTACAGCAAATCGAATACTTAACAGCCCAGTACACAACATCAAAGAACAAAGTGCTTTCAGATTTGGACAGTAAGAGAAACTTTTAACGATATCCAGTTGTGTTTGTCTATGGTGGTTGACCTGGGTTCACGTTTTGACAGACATTGGACCTTTGTTGGGTGGAAGGATCCAGAATCAGCTGGAAAAAGATGTGGTACCTTCACTGGACACGGCTTTGCGCATGGCAGGAGGTACTTCATTTCACCTATTCAAATCAATTTAGAAAAATGTCTAGTAAACATTGATATTTCATGAGTCACTTTTTGTCGTCCTGACTTTTTGAACTATAGCCAAAGTTGAGAGTGCAATCAAAGGTAACGTAAGCTCAGGGCTCTTTGATGTTTCAGTGGTGACTTGGTGTCTGTTGATCCGACCTCTTGTGACTTGTGTAAACAGCTTGTGACCTGGTGTAATCTGTGGTGGTTTTAGAAATGTGCTGTTTGTCTGAGTGATACCACTGTCATCTGGTGTTCATACATTGTTTTGTGTTCTTATAAAATGGTTTGAGTTATTTCTTAAAAATTGCATTTAGCAACATGACTTTGAGAGAGCGATAATCTACTTTAATTTTTATCAGCAAATAAGATCAAACTGGGGGATGTAAAAATAAACCGTTTATTACATTAGTCCTGAAATCTTTTTTTTTTATTTGGGTGCTTAAGCAAAAAATGCCTCTTTCTCCTCATTTTATATCAATAGTTAACCCTGCTTTTAGTCTAAAATGTAATTGTTTATGCAAATTAATTTTCATGCTGCTTGACAGAAACTTCTCCTCGAGAATCAAACCGACTAAGGCACAATATATTGATATCTTATTATCATAAACCAACTTCCTGAGACAAAAATGAAGTTTAAATGGTATAACCTAAATTCACCTTGATTTCTTTATATATGCTGAATTTTCATTTTGAGTCAAATTATCATCGCATGCACACATTTTTGTTTTATTCTAATAGAAATAGTGCCAACTTTATAATACCATATAATAATGCAATAATTTAGATTTTTCAATCGTTTTCAGCCATTGCAATATTTTTCAGTATTTCTGTATTCACTATATCTCTTATTTTTCCAGCCATGCGTGAAACCAAAGAGGCACTGGAGAGTGTGGGTTCATCTCTCGAGGTGCTTCAGGAAGGAACTTCAAACTCCAGAACAGCCTGTCTGGAGAGCGAGCCTCTCTGTCCAATACTTTGTCTGACCCTGCCTGCACCAACGGAGCTGTGTCTCCCACGTGTAACGCCATCCGCTCCACACTTGCTCAACTGGGGGTCAGCGCCGACTTCTCCAAGGTAACTAAGTAATCCAGGCAGGGACATGCACTGACATTTACGAGGGACAGTATGCTTTCTCAGAAACTACTTTTGTTAACTACTGAGATAAAGTAAAATGTTTAGGAATATTATAATTATAATTAATATTTTAGTGAAATGAGTAGTTCAGCTTGTCATAGGCACGTTAAAGCAAAGACTTTGTCAAGGGCACTGCAGAGCTCCAGGGCATTGGTAGTATGTGTGATAAGACACTGGTGGGTGACTTTCTTTGTATCGTTGAGTTTATCAAGATTTAAATGCACACAGTTTTGTTTAGTTATTTATTTTAAAGGGACATATAATGGAAATTATGAGCACAGTTTTCTCTCATGATTGACCTATTCAGAAAAAAAAGGATTCACAGAAACACCAAAAATGAAAATCCACTGTGTTTACCAGGATATCAATAGAGCTATTTTTTCTTGTACTTTTTATACATCAGTACTGTTGTGTACAATGAACTCTAATATACTTTCAGCTCCCAGATGTCAACCATGCTTTGGAAAATGTCAATAATGTCCTCAAGACAGACCTCAGCAACATTTTACAGAAGGTAAAGCTATCATGCCAAGTTAAAAAAATATATTTCTTTTTTATATACAGAATACACTCTTTGCTTTTCCTTCACCAACTTCTCTCTCCTTTCTCTTCACTTTCAGGGTTACTCATCTTTTAATGACACTCCCAAACTGGTTAAAGAACAAACTAGAAATATTGTTGCAGGTACACTATCTGGTCTTTGTAGTAGTCTTGTAAAAAAAGATGCAACTAACCCAACTAAAAATAACTCTTCAATGTTCTTTTCTTCTCTTTCTCCTTTGCCTCTTCTATGCTCAGCTTTGCCTCGTAAGTTCTGTTTTACATTCCTCTTTTTCTATCTCAAAACTGTTATGCACATTTTGAACTGCTCAATGACATTTTTCATCTGCCCGTGTGTGTGTTTGTGCAGGAGTGAAAGCCATGCTTGATAAGATTGGCTCAGAAATTACCAACTTTGCCAAAATGTTCCCAATAGAGGCGTCTTTGGCCAATTTCACTCTTTTCCTCAATGAAGGCCAGAAGAATATTGAAGCACATTACCCACAGATAGACCAAATGGACTTTTACAGGTTTGTTTATATGCTCACGTCATGAATGTATTTTACCATACTAATAATCTACAGGTTTTACCAGAAATACTTTTTAATGCATTTATGATCTATTCAGTCCAAAGGCAAGCCATACTAAAACAACAAACTAAAGATCTGCCTTATTGCCTCTGATTTGCTTCTCCTCTACTTCAGGGTAGTTTCACCTTACTTTGCATTCTTGTGAGCAATTTGAAGTGCAACAAAGCAGAGTGTCAGGGGCAAAAGAAATAACCAACACACAAGATGGATACAAGATACAAATAATAAAAAAAACACACACAGCTTTATTAATCACCTATTAAAATAATCTGATTGCATTAAAGGTTGTATGGAGGATTTTCCAAAAAAATTTGTTGTCAGGCTTGGTCAAAAACAGTTGCATAGATTTGTGGCAGCCTTTTACTTATGCTACACAAAAAAAGAATTATCTAAATATATAAACTGTGGACATGAGGAGACCAGTAAAACGTTGACCAATAGATAACGAGGTACCTCGTTATCTATTGGCCTCTGAACCTGTCAAGCAAACCCTCAGTGTTCCTAAGTAACTCATTGGCCCAGTTGCAGTGAGGGGCGTGGTCCTGGGAGGAGAAACATATGTGCATCATTTGAAAAACAGCAAGCAGTTGATGGATTTGAAAAATCCTCCATACAACCTTTAAGGTCGATCTAAAACAAGTTAGTAGATTATCTGACTTATTGAAATAATCATCAATTTTTAGTAACAGAATGTTTTTTTCCTGTACTATATACCAGAGCTTCAAACCATGCTTTGCGCTGAGAGGGGCAGTGTTATGACTGAGACAAAGTCATTCAGTTCTATGTATTTATATAAAATGTTATTTTATTAAAAATAATTACAAAATAATAATAATAATACATTAAATGAAGACATTATCAAGCCACAATTTTTAACTTTACTTTGGTCAAATTTTGTCTTTTGACCAGATACAAAATTCATATTCAACTGATTCATCAAATGAAATACCTGATAGTTCTCATCAATTCTAATGCAAAATTGTGATACCAAATACACAAAATATTGTTCTAGTTTGAAAGACTCAAACGTCTGAAAACAAGCTGTTTGTATTCTTTGTGCACGAAGGATCATAAGATTTAAAATTTCATGTTTTTTGATAACTGTTTGTACTCAAGTACAATAGTGCTTCTGTAGTGTGTTGGCCTTGTTAGCCACATTTACTGGCTACTCTTGTATGGCATGCTTTTTTCTCTATCCTGAGCACTTTTTTTTTTACAGTACCACATCTTTTAGATTTACGGACCTATGTTGAAAAGGAGAATGGAATCAATCATCAGATTGAGTCTTTTGTAATTGTCACTAAATGTAATGATCTTTCTGCAGGTGGATTGGCTGTGTGGTGATCCTCTGTATGGTGGTTCTGGTCCTGGCTTTCAATTTCCTGGGTCTTTTGTGTGGCTCTTGCGGTTATGACAAACAGGCACACCCACCACCCGTGGCTGCCTCTCCAACACGGGGGGCAACTTGCTCATGGCGTACGTTATCGTGTATTTCCTCACTTGTGTTCATGATTAACGAGCGTAGTAATCAACAAGAGGTGTCCACATGTAGAATTTGAGTGTTGTTTCCAATGGGTTCCATTTAAAAACTAACTAGTAGTATTTTATATATTTTATTTTTTATGTTTTTTGTTGTTTTTTTGCATTGATTATGATGATCTTGTGTTGTGCTTTTCCAGTGGGGTGGGCTTTTCCTTCCTCTTTGCCTGGGTGCTGATGGCTTTTGTAACAACCCTCTTTGTTGTCGGTGGCAACGTGGAGAAGATGGTGTGCGAGCCTCTGTCCAACAGGCAGATTTTCAAGGTAAGGTTTACAAAGCCTAATCAGTACTTACTAGCTTAATGCTCTATCACCCGCTGTGCCTCGTATAGATAAGCTTTTATTTGATCATGACGCCGTTGTGTAATGCTTCAGGCTTTCACAAACTCATCTGTGTTTTGTGCTTTGGTTGTAGATCATCGACACTCCATTCCTGGTTCATCCTGCGAAGAAAAACTTCCTCCCAGGGATGCTCTTCCAAAATCCCAACATAGATTTGACCATTGGAAGCATGTACAGGTAAACAGTGCCACCTGCTGGTCAGAAATGTGTAAACAATAAACACAACTAAGTTTGATATGATTCACAGTTCATGAAGCTTGTTTTCACTCTGCTGACAGTTTTTATTTAAAGCATGGTTTTGTCAGTAATAAATACTTGACCCATTTTTGGGAATCTCTTAACAACATTTTCATGTTCATGTAGATGTGGATGACAAAATGTGATAAATTTCATGTATTTTTTTTTTTTAGTATTCAGGTGGCCGATAGATCAGATGTTATTTTGTCAATCTAACAGAAATCTGTGAAAACTTGCCCTCACTTATATTTGTTGAGGTTTAATGTCAAAAGTCAAAAGTGAAATAGCTTTAAAATAAACCACAAAAGTGCAGAAAAACTTTTTATACAATTAATTTCCCCTCTATGCTAATGCTTATGTTTTTTTTTTTATTTACAGAGAGTGCTATGAAAACAATGGCCTTTACCACGCTCTGCAACTAGAAACATTGTTCAATGTCAATTCCTTCCTTAACAGAACTGTGGTAGGTACTCAGTCAGTATAAGAAATGAGTAATTGTTTTGTCACAATGATAATTATTTGTATTATTTTTGCTGCAGTACACCAAGGACCTCTCAAAAATCTTGGAAGGTGTGCAGGTGGACCTGCGAGATATTTCATTGCTGGATGAGGCTGGCAGACAAAACCTCCTCGACTTTGTCAACTCAGGACTTGGACACATTGACTACCAGGCGTACCAGACTGAGGTAAGCCCTTTGTTAGTTCTTGTAGCAAATGGATTACTACCTGCATTAGATAATAGGTCCATCCTCTGTAATGAAATGTACTGTAAATCCTTTTTGCTGTTACAGCTTTTAGATTGAAGACTGTGTTGTAAAAGTATTATTGATGAACTTTATGAACTCAAGCCATTACCACGCAAAAAGTGGCATTAAAATGCATTGTGTTTGTATGATGTTGTGCACAATCAAAAGCCTATAACATAGTCATTTTAGAGAAAGTGTAATTCACAGCAGATATTTATAGCTTTAAGTAATGTTCCATTACATTGTTGCCTCATCAAAAATTTAGCTGGAATTGTGTTTAGCTAATGTACAATTATCATGATTATTTTATTCTCAAATGTATTTATGATGTTTTAAGTACTTTAATTATCTTTTTAGAAGGCGTTAGAATTAGAGTTGGGTTTTTAAGTCATAAATCATCATCAGACGCTCATTACAACTGTATGCTTACATTAGCATGTCAGCAATCTAGATTTGTTTTTCTCCCCTTAGTTATATACCCTGCGAGCAGTAGATGGAGCTATAATTGTAATTGTTGATCCAGGAAATCCCTTATTGGTAAAGGTCTGTGATTTTTGTAAAGACTACATAAGATACCAAAGAAGATGAACTCAGGAGCATTTTTAAAGATGAATAACCATTCAAATAAAATATTGTTTAATAATTCATAATTGTATGTTTTTTTCAGCTAAACAAAGGAGTCACTCTTGTAGATTTGCTGTCTTTTTCTGCAGACCTAGAGGCCCAAGCCGACAACCTGGTAATTATATTTTACGTGATTTACTCAAAATCTTTACTCACCGTTTACCATATTTGTGTTTCCCCATCAGCCACGCGGCGCACTAGAAAATGCTCTGAAAGGACATGCTAGCAGTATCCGACAAATTCACAGAGAGCAGGTTCTTCCTCTGGAGCAAGCCATGGTGAGTATCTAAAACCCACCACAAAACATTGCACTAAAGTCTAGCACAAACAGTACAAGCTTTTTCTTCTTCCTTTTTGAATTCACTTTATGATGGCAGAAATTTGTCAAAGCACGGGTAAGCTGATTTTGGTGTAAGCGCCTGTGGAATGTTCTGGCTGTAGCAAACGTGCAACTGTGCTGTTCTGTGACTTGTGTTTTTGTTAGATGTTCCAGTGTGTGTCGAAGATTAATTACAGAGAAACAATAGTTTAATTACATAACCACTATATGTTCTTGGCTTACAGAGTACAATGAGTCAGAGTATCAAACAGCTGCAGAGGACATCCACAGAACTTCCAGTAAGACAAGACATGTTTTTTTTTTACATTAACAAACAAACAAACAAACAAAAGAAGCAAAAACTAGACATTAAAATTCTTGTTATTTCAGGTAAAAGTGAACAATATCTTGAGTGCTATTGATGCAGCAGAGTACCTCATCACGCACAACGCCTCCCATGTTGTCAAACAGGTAAAGATAACGTTTTAGATAGTTGTAAAGTGCTTTGGAGTACCTTCAAAGGTGGCAAGGGCTATATAAATACATAACTGAATGGCTAGATAAAAAAAATTGTAAAGAAAATGCATTCCATGAAATGTGTGGTTGTACAAATGTAAATGTATCGAACACTCATTCTGTATTTTAGGAAACAAAAGGCTACACAGAAAGTCTAGTGGGATACTTCAGACAGTACACAAACTGGGTGAAAAACTCTGTGAGTACACAAGCCGTCTCTTAAACTATTATAGAAATAATTGGTTGATATTTACCAGCTGGTCTTTTGTCCACAGCTGACTGCAGAGGTGGCACAGTGTAAACCCATCAGTAACATTGTGGACAGTCTGGAGATAGTGGCCTGCAGCTTCATCATCGACTCTGTGGTAAGAAGTAGAACACTGAATGTGTGTGCATACCTAGTGCAGCTGGATGTGGACCAGAAACAAGAAAGCCCCTTTGATAGGGAAGGCCTTGGGGAATAAAACATGGCTACTTTCACATATATGAGGACAGCATGTTCCCAAGCCACCAGCACACATATGCTTTAAAAAGTAAGAGTAACTAGGACAAAGATCCTTCACTATATTCCAGCTCTGACTCAGCTGAGCAGTAAAGTTTCATGTTTATGTATTAGCTGTATATCATACACGTTAAGGTTGTGAGCAAATGAAGAGGTCAAACAAGCCATGGAGTGTGGTAAATAAAACAGAGAATCTGTTATATCCTGACTGTAGCCACTGTAACGTGTGCACGTGTGACTGAGGAGGACAGATGTTCTGTGCCAAATGCAGACAGTTGCTTTCTGTGTGGAGCTAATTTTAATTGGTCTCAACTTCAATGACATTAAGTAACTTAAAAGAACCGCAGTTGAATCAAATATGGAAATTCATGTGGTAAAAGTCTAAATATGCAATAATCTACTTCCAATTTTTTCGTTTTAGAACACGTTCTGGTTTGGTTTGGGAGGCTGCTGCATCCTGCTGATCCCCAGTATTATCTTCTCTGTGAAACTGGCCAAGTTCTACAGAAGGATGGACACAGAGGACGTCTTTGAAGAGTAAGTTTCCACATGTACTTTTTAATATTTATGGGCTTTTCCTAGCTTCCTACAATTTTCTCCTTTGTTTCATAAACTCACTTCGGTCTTTCTTCAAAACTGTGTTATGATGACTTTTGTCATTCTTTCTTCATTTTCTGCCACTTCAGAATCTTGTCATCATTACTTTTTCCTTCTTTTCCTGGTCTTGAATTCTAAATATACACTTTGGTCCTTTTTCATCTTGTCTTTCTGAAGTATTGTCTTAATGTCTTTGAATTGTTCCTCACGGCTTTTTTCAACACAAGCTTCAATTTGCTTTATTACGACTGAACTGCATGCTCGCTTCTCTCCTGCCCTTTGTTGCAGTAGTCTTTTTTTCAACTGTTGGAAAAGTCTTTTTTTTTTTTTTTCAAGGTCTCTGGGTTACCTTCAGTGTGCTGAAACATTTATCAGACCTTCGCCCACATTTCTAAATGATGTTGCTTCAAAAAGTCGAATTAAAGTGCATGTGTGTTTGTATGTGTAGCTGCTCCCCTTATTTTGACACACTGAGCCGGTTCCCTCGCGCTTCTGCTCCACCTTGTTACCCCGACTGGTGACGCAAAGGAACATTCTTCTCCAGCAGGAAGGTACTTGAGAGGTCGTCATTTAAAATCATCTTCTACTCATCAACTAATAAATCCGTCTGTTCATTCATTTTCATGTAAACACTATCATAATCCCGTACATTTTTATCAGTGTTCTACTAACACTTAACAATCAGTCGATAAACAATTTGAGAACATTGCACTTAAAATGTTGTTGGCTGCACTTACTAAATGGACCAAATTACAATATCAGGATTGAGAAGCATCTTACTACTTGATTTATGTTGGTAAGTATATCAGTGTTGCTGGAGGAGCTTAAATATGCATGTCTTGTTTGTTTTTGTAATAAAAACCCTGTAGAACTCCATTAGGCATGAAACATTTAGTGCATGAAGTGTTTAATGCATGGTAACCATACATTATTATCACAAACCTGCATGTTTATTTCTAAATTCAATAAATGTTGATTATTAATGTATTTTTCTTACTTTTTCCCCACAAAAAGCGGCCAAGAAAATTGGAATTGATTGGGGTAAGTGGATTTGAATAATAATTGTCTTTCTGTATTTGCGCATGCAATAATAATATAAACACTATGTTTTGAACTTTGCAGAGGAACAGAAATGACAAAAGGGAAGACTTGATCAAAAGCTGTACGAGCGTCTCCAATGAAACTTCAGGCCATCTAACAAAAAAAAAAAATCTGTGGTACGAGCCAACTGTTTTTAACCAAATGTTTTCATCATACAACTTAAGTGTTTTTAGTGTCAATTTTACATCATGAACTGTCAGAGCAATGTGTCTCTTTGTAGATAGACAATATCAGTTAAATTTGCTAAAATAATGTACATTTTTTTACACTTTCAAAAGTACTGAAAGTTTTATATATTTTGTCAATATGTGTTTTTTTTTTTTAAGTAAGTTTTTAGTTTCAGATATTTTCCCTCATGTGCATAGTCAGTTAACCATCTTTTGTGTAAATAAATACAGTAGCCTAGGGCAACTATGACTCTATATTTGCATTGATCAGGTAGCTGTTTCACTCATCGTAATGGAATGAATACATTTTCACTACTTTTAGACACATTTTAAAGCTCTATGGTGACTGTTGCCCTGGTTAGTGCCACTGTGAGAGGTAAAGATACAATTTTATGTGAAACGATTATTTAAAACAAAAACAAACTAACAAAAAAGTATGTAATTGTCAACTCTTTTTTATTTGCTGGTGATCTCTTAAGACATTAGAGACCAAAAAACAATACTGTGAATTTGCAAAACACGCAAATAAAATTGTATCAATATTAAAAAAAATGTTTTTGTTTTTCTGACATTGTTGCACTCACTGTTATTAATCTTTCAGCATATTTTTCTTTGGGGGAATTGCATGTTATATAAAATCAACAGCTGCCAAAGCACACAGAAGATTCCAGAGAACATTCATGTAACATATGCAGCAGGGCCTGTACATGCACACACAGACCAGAGAGCTGTGGTTTGGGGGTTGATAGGTTCGGAGCAGGAGCACGAGTGTGGGGAAGGGAGGAGTGAGGTGTTGGAGGGAGGTGGTGTGACCCTGCTGCATCCTATCAGGATTATTTAAATTTAATTTAAAGAAACATCTGCTCCGGAAACAAACACAGACGACATGTTTACTCTACACCAGTGGAGGTCCCTAAAAGGCATCATATTTAGTAGAATGGGAATGAGACACCACTAATGCACTTCTGTGTATAGCACATGTGTGTGCTAATGTTGCAAAGGGAACATTGACATCTGTGTTTATTTGGCAGCTCTTAAGTTAAACTCTTAGGGAAATGTGTTTTAAATCTCTCAATCTATCACATGCACATGGTGGAAAGAATACTGTTTAATAAATGCTGCCTTACAACAAGAAGATTGAAACTCAGTTATTGGAAACAAGCAGAATAAAAATAGTATAAGAGATTAGGGGACTCATTTATCAACCATTTGCTCAAGTGCAAAACAAGTTAGGACAAGCAAAAAATACACAACTGACATTTTTGTCTCACTCAGGCAATATAAATGTGAAATTTGAGGTGGTATTGGTTGTAAAAACAAGCATTTTCCAAGTAAGATAAGTGCAAAATGCACTTAATTTTTATCTTTTTATTTGTTTTATTTATTTATTTATTATTATTATTATTATTATTATTATTATTTATTTTTTTTTTTTTACTAATGTTTTCAGTTTATATCTGCATTTTAGCATTTGGATTAATAAAGGAGGCTTTGTGTGTTTTAGGGTATGTCAACCCCCAAATGCATTGCAGGCTAAAACCTGTAGACCAAACTTGTCCTTGTCTGGGCGCAGAGATCTTCAATTATGACTGAATCTATTTTGATTAAATTTGCACTGGTAAAACATAAGGCTGTGCTAATAATATTTGAGTTTCAATTACTATTACGATTATTGCACTAGTCAATAATAATAACAACAACAACAACAGTCAATTCTTGTGAGATGTCTCCAAATGTAAATATTTGGAGACATATTTGGAGACAAATTTTAAAGCAAATAATTGTTTGAATAATTTGGTTATACACCCTAGTTAGTAAAATTCTAAGATAAAGGACAAATTCAGTAGGCTACAATATTTCAAAATAAATTTCTTTGCAGAAGCTCATAGTAGTTTTTCAACCCTCAGCCCGCTAATCTAAAGCAATTATTGTGATTGAGATGCTTAATATTCTGCACAAAAATAATGTAAAACTTAACCAGATTCCTATAACCAACATAGACTGCAGTTACAGTTCAATTGACCCAAGCTTTGTATTTATTTGTTGTTTATTTATTTTGCATCATAGACTCTATTAGGCACATATAACTTGAAAACAATCAAACCTGACATCATTTTTTGCACATGTGTTAATGTGTGTGTGCAGCAGTTTAGATTTAGATGAACATGATATGGTTTTTACCTTTACAGAGCCGCAGATCAGCCTTAACTCCTGGGCAAATGACTTGAGGCTGCAATTAGCTTGTGCACTCCGAGCCCTCTCTCTCGCCATCAATAGTCAAAGAGCTCCCTATGCCATAAGATTATATAATGTGTCGCGCTCTCACAACATTGGTTTTCATGTGTGTGTACTGTCCTTCAGACCTACACCCCTCCCTCTCTTCCCAGGAGTCCCACAGACCCATTGACCGCTTCCAGTCGGCTCTCTTCCACCCCAACCCCCTCCTGGTTTATGTTTCGCCCTTCCCCTTGCATCCTGCCCATCACTTCTTTAAGATTGGTGCTGACCACACAGAGCTGGGTACAGGCCATATGCTCTGTATGTTTATGAAAAAACTTCTAGGAGGAGTCAGAGCTCACCTGAATAATAACTTCTTTGTGGGCCATGGCTTTATAAGTCCACTCTCAAGCATTTCCAACCTTTGCACGCCTTATCCATCATTTCACACACCATCCTTCCGCCATGAGGACCAGGCTGAGACTTCTGCTGCTGCTGGCAACAGCTGTTTGTGTATCTCAGGCACAAACCAACAACAACAGCGTGAATGAAAGCAGGCAGCCACAGGCCCAGCCACAACAGCGAAGCGTTTGGGATGAGCCAATTCGATTTAATACAAAGACCAGAGATTCCTGCACCATGGTAGTGTCCGGAGTAGGAGACTATACCCGCCTGCGTGTGTCATGCAAAGGCCAGGCTGCTGGACAGTCCTACTACTGTGATTTCCAAGGCAAACCCAACCTCTGCCGTCCATACAACCTAAACCCACGCCACTACTTTACACAGATGATGTGGGAGCTCAGGAAGCAGAACAACGCTTGCCAAGGACAGAAGATCTATCGCCCACCAATGTGCAAGAAGTACCCAGATGAGGCCCACATGACCTACCTGTCTGCCTACCCAAAGCCTGCCACTCCTAAACCTTCTAAGCCTGTCCCGGAGCCTCGCAAACCAGTGGTGCCAGCAGTTCAGCCAAAGCCTGTCACCACACCCAAACCGGTAAAGCCTCAGCCACAGCCGGTCAGACCTCAGCCAGGCAAGGTCCCTCAGCCTAAGAAGACCACCCCAAGCCTGCTAAGACCACTACTCGTCCCACTGAGCAATCTGAATCCAAGGCATCTCGCTTGGCAACGGAGTACTGCTGGAGGAGCTTCCATGGTATCTGCACCTACTTCATTGGCTGGTTCCAGAACTAAGTTTACCATTGGATCCAAGTGAGTAGAAATAAAACAGTGTCTCAATGTGGAAACAAAAAACACATGCTCAAAGAGATGTATTGTAAAAATGACTTGTTGCCTTTTTCAGATTGGACTCGGTGGAAACTCTCTGTCTAAAGAGATCCTGTTTAAGTTTGGAACTAGTTTTATGGAGACCAGCACACAGCAGGATTGCACAGGTTGAGAATCATCCACATGCAGTAGCCAGCAATAATGCTTTTTTTTAATTTGTGGTAACAATGTAACATAGAACACAGCAAGGCTTTGAATGATATGGCAGGCATGTGTCTCTTTTTTGTATATGAAGTAATAAACTTTGTTTTTGTATGATGGTTGGGGAAAGGGAATAAACTGAGAATTGGTGACAATCAAAGAGCTTCTTGTTTCTTTCAATCATTAACCCAAAGTAACAACAGGCAGGAAGCCATTAAGAGGCAGACACTAAAGATAATACAGGCAAGTGGAGGGAAGTGTCTGCGATACACACACACGTAGTCTTTGTGTGAGTGCATGAATGAGCTGAGTCTTTATTATTGGAGTGTGGCCAGAACAGAGAGGGTCTGTGTGTAGACCCGTAGATCAGGAAAATTATTTAGAGAAAATAAACACATCACTCTTCTCTTTTTCTCTATGGAAAAAAAGGATTCAATGATAGTGACGACCACACAACCATAAAACCCTATGGTCACAGGTTGTATGTTTGGTACCAGAATTTGCTCAAATTAAATCTATTTAGGATTTTCTGTTTAAGTGGTTGAACCACTTAACCATTAGGTTCTCATAGTGGGGGTTGACAGTCCTGCTATATATATTCAAGTTTGAATAGAAAACATATTTTTCTGGGATTTGGGTCATTTTGGAAGTGCTTGCATGCATCAATGGTTTGGGAACATCACTTTTTCTCTACAAAAGTAGTTGTTTGTTTGTTTGTTTTGTTTGTTTGTTTGGTTTTGTTTGTCTGTCTCAGTGCAGCAGTAGGCGTACCTAGCCCCATGAGAAGGTGATTTTCAACAGGTAATTTTAAATTGAACAAATGTATAACATTTTAGATATAGACCAATGATATCAAAGGTCTATGAAAGCACATTCTCCACAACCACCAGGTCAAATACATACCTTTCTCAAAAAGAAATAACAATAAAAAATATAATAATAATAACAATAATAATAAACAAATCAATCAATAAATAAAAATATTTAGCCCACAGATTTTCAGAAATGCACAAATTCCGTTATTTTTGAGGTGTAATTTATTAACCTTTATTTGCTGAGCACCAATTTTAGCAACAATTTAATTCCCGCACCAGAGGGTGCTGTTGCCGCAAAATTCATGCAAGCAAATACTGTATTCTGTAAGGTCGTTACTAGTACATAGATAGAGGGGTCAGTGAGTGGAAGTTTTGAATGCAACACTTTATTGAAATAGACTATAATCATGCAAGGATCAAGTCAAGTGTACATGTATTAATAAAGCTTTCAGGTCAATTATATACCAGGCTCTGTGCCATAATATTTTAAACAATTAGTGTTTAATTGCTTAAAACTCTACTAAAATGGCTTGACCACGCCACTCTACTATGTTCGTCACAAATCTTTTTGTTTTTATGTGATCGTTTCATTTTTAAATACAGGACAATTATGATGTCATTTGTGTTGTTTTTGTTGACCTGTTCTCAAGAAACGTTACTTCAACACATTATATAGCCTGTTACAAATGTAATAATGTAATAAAGCACACGTCAGTCGTGTTTCCCACATCAAGAATGAAGATGGCGCTACATCTACTGGTTGCAAAAGAAATGACACGGGGAATAATAAACCAATCTTGTGTGATATGCTAATTTGTAGAAATGCGCCAAACGAGCTGAATTATTTAAAAATAGATCACAAAACTGGCATATTCAGAACAGTGTTTTCAGAGGCTGAGAGGGATTAGAAAACACTCTTTGTTTGCGACATATTATGTTTCCTTTAAATGTAGGCTACTATTATAAAGTAATTACGAGAAAAAAATATTTGATTACAGAGCTCTGTAGTAGACCCACCACCGTTAAAAACATTTTAATAGATCAACCAAATACGGCTGTAAGATTAATTTATTTTTGCCTAATTTGGCATTTCCATGTCTAGGACAAGATGATTGCTGAGGTTGAGTCTGACAGGTGTGGTCCGTTGTAATGTGTTCTCATCACTTTACTCATACTCTTTGATCTTTTGCCAATAAAACATAAGTTGTGTTTGATCTCGTCATGGTCAATGAATTGTAGACCTACTGCAGTGCGTTTGGGCGGGGGAAGAGGGCGTGTTATCTGTGCGTATGAAAGCCATGTGCGCTACGAGGGACCTCACACAACTGGACCAAACTTGCTTCATTGTCAGTAAGTACCATTGATTGTTCATGTATCTATAATTATTACGCTATTTTTTCAATACTCATATTTGAATTTATGCTAAATTGGTATGTCTCTAAACTTTAACTCATGTAGTGAAAAAGACCGACTTAGATTAGGCTAATAAAGGCAATTAAATTGTCTTCTTAGTCTATTGCACTTATCCCATCTTGTCTCTTTTCTTGTTCTCAGGTGTTACGTTGAGCTTGTTCGATATGCTGATTTTACGCGCCGCCTTCCCTGGATACTGGTGTCCATCCTCGCGCACCTCACCTTGTGCTCCGGGGCTCGTGACAAGCCTAGGTCCCAGGGACAGGCACAGCGGAGTGGGAACGAACCGAGTCGTGGTTCGTTCTCACTAAAGAATGACATGCGGTGCACATGGGCCACCAAAGACGTGAACGACGGTGTGAAGATATTGGTCAAATGTGAGAACCCTAAAGCTCGTATGTTTGGTGGAATTACTGACGCAGAATGCGAGTACAATGCAAAACCTCAGAGCTGCCCGGGCTATCACTCCAACCCCAAGGCGTATTACAAACAGGTGGCTCGCGCGCTCAAAAAACTGCAGGAACGTCTGTGCCGAGATGAGCGCGCTTTGGTGAAAGCAGGTATGTGCAAGAAGGCACCCAAAGAGGCGCACTTCAAACTGGACACAGAAACCAATGTCTTCTCGGCTCAGGCGGGTCCTGATCCCACTTCATTTCCCAAGAGTTCCTCCACCATCAGCACCACCACCACCACAACAACAGCTCGAGTGACCAGTGGGACTCCCACGGACTGCAAGAGACGCCCCAACCACCGTGAAGTGGCACAGGAGTACTGCAACAGCTCGTGGGCCAGTGTGTGCGCGTTTTTCTTTTCCATGTTGCAAAGTGATGAATGTTAGCGGTAGACACAGCCGAGGACACGGACTCGTAGCTAACCTTTATGTAGGCTAGTTTCATTTTTATATTGTTAATTTTGGCATATTATATTTTTCACTAGGTGTTTTTGCAGTACCAGGTCTAGCCTTTGATGAGGTCATAAGACACCTCTTTGATATAGCTTATACGCCTAAGTTGAAAGTTACACATGTAGGCCTTACAGTTCGTGACTGATGGCAGTCTATTAAGGTTTTACAGTTTTGTATCTAAAAGAAGATATGCAAAAACATATTATTATTAAATATTTTTCTACAGAAGAACTTTATCGCTCACACGTGTACAAACACTGTATTTATGCATTGAAAATAAATGGTTTTATTTAACATTTGTTTTAGTTGTCATTTTGCTATATCTTTGGGTTTTGACCCAAAACACAAAGTTGCTATCAACATTGAAGAGCAGTTTCAGCCGGTCAGTAAAAGCCTTTAAACTCATGATTAAAGAGCTATATGTTAACTGCATAGACTGTATAATCATGATATATACAGTCTATGGTTAACTGACATAGAACCAGCTGCAGTCTGTGATTACATTTACAGTCACTGCACATTTGCGTTATACCGAGCTATTGAAACAAATGCAGAGGTAAGATTTATGCTTGGTGAGTGTTTGACCCCTGTGACCTCTGACTTGACCTTCTTTTTACCACGTTCAAGCACAACTGCTGAGTGATTTCTACCCTCTTTAGCGGAAGTGCATCCACTTTGATGGTGCAACACACATTTATGTAAAGATATAGTTTTACTGACAACTCAAGGACACATTCCAGTGGCACCACATGCAGGAAGGAAGTTGTTAGAGGTTAAAGGTCAAGGGTGAAGGAGGAAATGAGGATCCCATTCATACACCTCCTCCCGGCTTCAGACTAGAGTGCATGTGCTTTGTTCTGATAATCCCCTCTCCTCTGTGCTTTGATTCAAAGATCTATCATCCAAACAATGAACTGTGCTGTTTCAAATAGGCAAAATCTTCACATATTGGACAAAGGTTTGCATATGTGTATGTGTTGCAAGTAGTTTGCAATTTGAAGTTATCAATGCTTTAAGTGTTCAAAGATGCACTTCTCTGAGCAATCAGCATGTTCTCCCTATGTTTTTAATCATACAGACTTTAGATGAAAATGAGAATACCAGCACTTTGTTTTGCCCACTTAATGCACTGAAGTAACAGAAACCCTTATATGTGGGTATTTCTTGCATTCCAACAATTTCAGTTTGAATCTTATCATTCATCTCCTTCACTAAAAGCTTCCTTAAAACTTAACTGTGTATTATGTAGGCCGTCATGATAATTTCTTTGATCACTCTATATTGATTTTGCTATAGTAAGCTTCTGGATCATACTACGTTGAGTCGGTGCATGAGCAGTGGGGTGTGTGCTCTGTTTAACTTATGTTCAGTGTAAACACATCTTTAGATTACAAGGTCAGCTGTAGAGATAAAACATCCGATAAACTGTAGAACTGCAGAGGGAATTTTCTGAGACTTGTATGTGTATATGTGCTCATTAGTTCATATGAAATCATGGCATTTTTAATAAAAAGTAACAAGTTACTACACAGAGGCTTAGAGACAAAAAGGCTGGCTGAGTGTAAAATTATCCCATAAAAAATATAATCATACGATTTTCCACAACCAATCAGAGCCCTCAAGTATGAGTCATTCATTCTTTTGAAAACATATTTGATACACAAAGGTGTAAATACACGCTCCACATGACAAGAGATCGGATTATCTGATGAAACATTCTACTTTTCTCCGCCAATCAAAATGTCCTAAATCTGCTTTGACTTTAAATAAAGGGTGGTAGTGAAGTGATTTGTTAAAGTGTGGTCTTTCATAATAAAACAAGTCAGCTTCGTTGCTCTGGCCCAACTGGGTCGGCAGTTTTATTCAACATGCAGTATTCAGTGTCAACTCATTGTCACACTCTCTGGCTTAAACTGGTAACAACAACTCATGATCGCCCTCTAGCGGCGGATCTATTGTACTCAATATAAACAATATAGCATATTGTTACATCTTTTCTCTTTTTGGAAAGCTTAGTCTCAACATTTTTTTTTTTCTTAGTGCTTACAGAACAATGCACATATTTCAACAAAAATAAAATAAGCACCACATATAACCTCTTAAACAGCTACACCAATTTGCAGTGGCATGACCTCAAAAATTACAAAAAACAAAAGTGCTGTAACATTTCAAAACATTAACACATTTCTTTTCCCACAAATAAGTTCCTGTTTAAGTGACAAAGTCTTTGTAGCGCTGTGGCTTGTGAACAACTCTACCACTTCTAGTTGTCAGTGGCATCTCACTGGTGGTTTGAGGGTTTGTCTGCGTTTGTACTGGGTTTGTTTGATCAACTTGAGGGTTTACAGTCTCTATATCTGTGGGCACTGTTTGAGGTGCTTCATGAGCCTGTCTGAGGTGTCTACGGTTCCTCCTAAGCACTGCACCTGACTCCATTTCTACCTCATAGGATCTAGAGTCAATACGTTTTTTCACAGTACCTAGCCTCCAGTTGGTGTGCGGTTGAAAAGGCTGTACTCTCACAGAGTCACCTGCTTTCAAAGGAATGAGATCCCTGGTTGATCGGTTGTAGTAAGCACACTGACGACGTTGGTTGTTATGCAGTGCCTGCTCGGCCTGAATCACTTTGGGCTGGAGAAGGCTAGCTTTGAGTGGGAGCAAAGCCCTTGTGCGGCGACTCAGCAGCCTCTGAGCTGGGCTGGTGTCCAGTCCTTGTGATGGTGTGTTACGATGGTCTAAGAGTGCAAGATAAGGATCTTGTCCAGAAGCTTTAGCTTTGTATAACAGTCTCTTAGCCGTCTTAACAGCAGACTCTGCTTTGCCATTACTCTGTGGGAAACCTGGAGATGATGTTTTGTGTTCAAATTCCCACAGCTGACTGAATCTTTTGAACTCTTGGGAAGAATACTGAGGTCCATTGTCTGAAACTACAGTGTTGGGAATGCCATACCTGGCAAAATGTGCCTTTAGTTTCTTTATTACTGTAGTAGATTTAGTATCTGGCATAAAGTCTATTTCCCAATAGTTGGAGTAATAGTCAACTGTTACATGGTAATCTTTGTTGTCAAACTGAAATAAGTCAACCCCCACTTTGGCCCAAGGTCTGTTTGGCATTTCGTGTGGGCGAAGCGTTTCTTTTTGTTGTTTGTCATCCACTGACCTGCAGATAGAACAACGAGCGATATGTGTCTTTATATGGTCGTTCATGCCAATCCAGAACACACATTCCTGGCTCTCCGTAAACATCCTTCTGCACCAAGATGAGAAGAGTGCAGGCGGCTGGTGATGTCTTTCTGGAGTGAAAAAGGGATAACGGCACGCTCTCCTCTAAACACAATGCCGTCTTGGTGACTAAGTTCATCTTGAAATGAAAAGTATGGTCTTATTTCTGGTGGTATGGCTCTTTTGTCTGATGGCCATCCCTGACGCATCATTTTAATAACAGTTTGTAGTGTTTTGTCATCTTTTGTAGCGGTTCTGATCTGGCTAAGACTGTCACTTGAGATAGGTAAGTGTTGCACCATATTAACCGTCTCTATTTCTGCTTCTACAGAGTCTTTGTTTGAGCATTCTGGGAGATACGCTCTGCTCAATGTGTCTGCCAGTAACATGTCTTTGCCTGGAACATACACTACATTTAGATCATATTTCTGAATGCGCAGCATCATTCTTTGGAGTCTTTTTGGTGCGCTTAACAGTGGTTTTCTAACTATGGTCTCTAATGGCTTATGGTCAGATTGGACAGTGACTTTACGACCGTAAGTGTACTGATGAAACTTTTCAACACTGAAAACCATAGCTAAAAACTCTTTCTCTATCTGAGCATAACCACGTTCTGTTTGTGTAAGTGCTCTGCTTGCAAACGCGATGGGCTTACCCGTCTGCATGAGCGCTGCCCCTAAACCTGTGTCTGATGCATCACATTGTACTACCAGATCATCTTCAGGGCTGTAATACTTAAGGACAGGAGCATCTGCAATAGTCTCTTTAAGTTTCACAAAAGCATTCTCATGTTGCTCTGTCCATTCCCATTCTGTATCTTTGTGTGTCAACTGTCTTAGCACTTCACACTGGTCTGAAAGATGTGGGCAAAACTTGGCCAGATAATTTGCCATGCCTAACAGTCTCTGTACTGCCTTCACATCTGTGGGCCTCGGCATTTGTTCAATGGCACGAACCTTGTCCGGGTCCACTTTTAGTCCATTCGCCGTAAGGCGGTGTCCAATGTATGTGCACTCACTTTGTCTCAGTTTGAACTTTTCTGGATTCAGTTTAATGTTCTTTAGTTTGCATCGTTCCAGAAATTGTCTCAACTTTGTGTCATGGTCTCGAACAGCTGATTCCTGACTCTCACCTTGGCCTGTGATAAGCACATCATCAGCAATAATGTAAAGACCTGGCAACCCATCCAGTGCTTGGGTCAGTTTCCTCTGGAAAACCTCGGGTGCTGGACTTATCCCCATGGGCATTCTAAGCCACCTGTAGCGCCCAAATGGAGTAGAGAAGGTAGTCAGGTAACTCGATTCCTCTGCCAGCCTTACATGCCAAAATCCGCTCTTAACGTCACAAACTGTGAACACTTTAGCCTTAGACATGTCTGGAAGTACATCCTCAATAGTTGCTAATGGAAAATGACTACGTTTAAGTGCCTTGTTCAACGGCTTTGGATCAATGCAAACTCTGGGCTTTCCACTCTGCTTTTGTACTACCACCATGCTACTGATCCAATCAGTGCTACAGTCAACTGGTGTGATAATACCTCTACGTTCCAGATCCTGAAGCTCCTCTTTCAGTGGCTTCATCATGGCGACTGGGACTCGTCGCTTTGGGAGTTGCACTGGCTTCACACTTGTGTCTACTTCCATTCTGTATTCTCCTTCCAGACAACCGTCTCCTGTGAACACATCTGCAAAATCTGTCTTAATTTGCTCTAATGTCCACTGTCCTTTAGTGTCCTCTTCTTTTGTCACAATACTATCAATGGCCATAATGTTCTCGTAATGCACTTTTATCAGTTTCATAGCCTCACTGGCTCTTTTACCAATCAGTGGCACAGTGCAATCTCTGTCTACCACTTGGAACTCTAACTGGTACAGTTTTTGGTTTCTGGGGTTTCTCAGTTTCACTTTACATTTACCCAGTGGCTTCACTTTGCTACTATTGTACATCACTAGCACAGATTTTGTCTCATCAAGTTTTACATCTTTGTTTAACAGGTTAACAGGTAACACATTACATGTAGCCCGCAATCTATTTGAAATCTGACAATATTCTTATTTAAGAGCATACCTGCAAACAGTTTAGTGTCTTTTGCTTTGTTAGAGTCTACCGTATTTACGTTTTCACTTTGTGTCTCATCTTTAACACACAGAATGTCCTCATACTCACTTTCACATTCTGTTACATTGTGCACAGTTTTCTTCTTTCTCATGTCAGGGCGGGCTTTACATTTAGCCGCAAAGTGGTTTTCCTTACCACACTTTTTGCATTTCTTGCCGAATGCTGGACATTTTTGTTTGCTCCTCTCGTGCGTTCTGCCGCAAAACTTGCATTCCACCGTGTTGTCCGTGTCCTTCTGTTGATGGCGCGAAGCTCCGTGTACTGCGTGAACTTCCTCCACCGTCGGACCTGCTATGGCTTTGCAGTTCTCCCGGGACAATTCAGCTGCTCTGCAGAGTTGAATACAAGCGTCCAAAGTCATGGCTCGTTCTCTCAGAAGCCTTTCCCGCATGCTGGTGTTGTTAATACCGCATACGATTCTGTCTCGAATGAGGGAGTCTCTCAAAGTGCCAAAATTGCAAGTTTTAGCAAGTAGCTTAAGTTCAGTCACATAACCATCAATCGATTCGCTGGATCCCTGGTTTCTCGTGAAAAATTTGTATCGCTCCACTGTTTCATTCACTGTGGGACTGCAGTAGTTGTCAAATTTTTCGATCATGTCCTTCACCTTCCAGTCAGCCTGCGCCGTGTCGCCCATTAACGTATCGAGCAGCTCTCTGCCACTCTCACCAACCAGATAACGGAAGAGAGTCACTTTCTTTTCCTCGTCATCTGCTGCAACAGTTAATCCAACATAAAGTTGAAACTCGTCCCTCCATGTCTTCCACGTTTTAGACAGGTTGTTGGAGTCGAGACACAGCGTCTGTGGAGCTTTCAGTCCGTCCATGCTGCTAGCTTGTTCACTGTCGGTGCTAATCTTTGCTAGCTGTTAGCACTTTACCGTCTTCTCGGTGCCTCCGCAGCAAACGGCTCAAAAGGACTCACAAAAACTCGGGCAAAGTTCTCTGCCGCTGCCACCATGTTAAAGTGTGGTCTTTCATAATAAAACAAGTCCAGCTTCGTTGCTCTGGCCCAACTGGGTCGGCAGTTTTATTCAACATGCAGTATTCAGTGTCAACTCATTGTCACACTCTCTGGCTTAAACTGGTAACAACAACTCATGATCGCCCTCTAGCGGCGGATCTATTGTACTCAATATAAACAATATAGCATATTGTTACAATCTAGTAGCAGGCAGAGTTTTTTGTAATGTATCAATTATTTTAGTTGTAAGCTTAGTTTACGTCATTTACCTATCAAAACATATAATTATGGTTGTCCTCTTTTTATGCACCTATTCAACTCGCTCATAATGATAATAATGGCTTCAAGTCTGGTCTTGCTTCTTTTTCGGAAGTGCGGGAAAAAAACAAACAGTACCTGTAAGATGATTTTTCTTCAGTTTCTGCACTATTACCCCACTTCCCACACAATCCCTTTGAAGCTTTTGGGCTGTTAACACACCAAAGACAGAAACTGTAAACAAGGGATTACGTCTTTTCTCTTCATTTGTAGGCTATACGTCTTGCCATTAAGTCAAACATATACAAAAGACATGTTTGGACTGTGGAGTAGATAATATAGGTGCAGATACAAACAGGAGATTTGGCCTTAGAATTTAACAAAATGAAGATTACAACTACACAACATTCTGTTTTTTTTTTTTTATCAATTACAGTATCACTTCTGTTATATTATCCTGACCTCTTTAAACCTTTTATCCAAGTTGTATTTACTTTTTGATTGTTGGTTTCAAGGTTGAATGAGAAGCCAGTTTATATAATTGAGAAAATAGACACTAAGCTAGAGTTAAAAGATGCACGTAGAAATGTTGGTGATGAAATCAGTTATGAGTGTTGTTGCAACACATATGCCAGGCATCATTTTTTTTGCCAGATACTGTAGGTCCTGGTGTTTATAATGTCATAGTCACAATTTGTGCATGAAATCTAAACATGAGAGGGTATATTGGGGTATATACTAGCTAAGAAGGATATAGTATGACCTGTTTTACACCCCAGGTTGGTGTGGGACAGTTAATCCCTGGGGCCAAACTTTCCTGGGATTAGTCTGGACAGGGGTTAATCTGGTGTGCTATACCGAATTAGTTGGTGTTTTTGGTAATTCTGAAAAGTTGGGAACCCCTGGTCTACCCTGTGGAATCAAAAGTAACAGTTATACTGGGATGGCTTCCAAAAGTTAAGTTGTTAGCATATACAGTATTAAAAGTTCTAAATGCAATATTTAGTGTTTCCATCTTCTATTACTATTACTTAAAACATTGCATTTAATACAAGGAATGAATGTAACAATGGTGGTTGAACAAATATGATGAAAAAAGTAAATATCAGATTAAGGCACACTGATTGCATTTAGACATCTTATGATAAAAAAAAAAGATTGGAAACATTTTTTATCATAAATATAGATATGTTTTATGCCCCACAGTGTAAATGGAGAGCAGAAGAGAGCTCTGACCCAGGCCAACAAAAAGTCAGTTTTGGAGAGATGCAAGCCTACTGAATTTAAAGACATACACACACAAAATTAATTGTTTTGTCCAACAATAACAACTAAGAAAAAAAAAATCCTCTTAAGCCACTTGTGCTCTGACAATATGATCAAGGTCAGAATTTATGCTTGGCGGGACACTAATCTAGCGGAGATTTTGGTATCTGTTGCATTTCTCTATTATGGACCTAGCGTGGCATCTTCTCTGATCCTAAAGTCATTTTCACAATGAACTAGTGTTTGTTTCTTTCTCATCTTCCCAGTTGGAGCTTGTCAAGTTCAACAGAGCTGGAGGCAACATGATGACTCAGAGGAGGGGTTGGATGGCAGGAGCTAGAAACATCAAAACACAACTCAACGCTCCAGTGAGTTGACCTACAAATCTGACAACCCAACACATGCCCACCCAAAACCTCCTGCATTCGTACACGCTACACATCCGGGGGAGGAGTCAGCGGCATTGTTCCTGCTGTGGCTCGAGGTGGCCTGACCCCTCACACCCAGCAGATTAGACCATGTTATTGGCTGACAGTTACTACGGAAACAATCAAGAGCAACTGCCTCACTCACAAAAATAACAGAAGGTGGCAGGACCTGGGTTGACCTACTGAAGCCATACATGGAAGGGCAATAATTACTGACATGTTACATAGTAAGTTATGACAGCCACAGAACAGTGCAAGTGGGCTGGGATGCACAGGTACTCAGTTCCACCAAATCTAAAAATGTCTTATTTGAGTACTAGCACTTCGCTGAGCATTCATTAAGTTCTTCCCATTTTTTTTAACAAGAGCGGGACTCAAGTACCAGCACGTGCTATCTGCTGCATTGTTGCATTTGAGAATGCTGAATATGTATGTCTGTGGGCAATATTTACAGTTTGTTGTTGGTCTATAACATGTAAGCACTGAAAACATTGATGAGTGTGTTTTCATGCAGGTGCTCTCCCACCTACAGAAGTTATACAGTGTTTAAAACATTATGGCAAAAAGTGATATAGAAGATATATTGATATTACTCAAGTATAAGAGAAAAGTAGTGGTCCAAAAATTGACAACAAAATAAAAGTAAGCTGTTAAAAATAATACTAGTGATAATACTCTAGAACAGGGCTCTGCAACCTATAATAGCAAAAGAGCCACAAAAATTTACTTTTTAAAATCAATGATTATAGATTAGATAGATTATGTTAAAGTTGGGACAACTAACTTTTTAATTTGTAAATTGGCAACCTGTTTTTTCCACTAAAAGTATATGATAAATGCAGCATTTTGTGAAACAATGAGACCACAGAGTAGTGTCTGAATTGAATAATAAAGAATTGTAGTTCTTATCAGGAGCTGAAAGAAGCGCTCTGATTGGCTGTGTTTTGGTGGTCCACTCCTTCACTTTGTGGTCTGTAAGAAGTAATCTTTAAGCATTTATTTCAACCAAAATGAATACATGTTATAATTAACTATGTGTAGGAGTGGAAATTGTCAGATTTAAAATCTAAATTGTGTTTGCAGTGTAACAATCAGCTACCTCACCTTTAACTAAATCAAATGCTATGAATCTTGCAAAAATAACAATTGACGTGCAAACCACAAAAAGGCATACTCCCACTATAATATGCTCACATTTTTTGCTCACTCACTAATGTGTCAGTTTTAACTACATACCAAAACACAGCTTTGCAATGTTCAATGAAAACATAAAATTATGTTTTGTCTCCGTTGAATACTCTTACTCATACTCTAGGTACGACGAATGCTCACAATACTATGAGGAGCGTTTTCTTTAAAATGGCTCTATTACCATCTAGTGGACAAAACGAGGCAATGCAAGTAAATTAGAGAAATGCGTAAATTAATTGATCAATGCAGTTTATTATTGCATTTTTGATTACAAAGTGCAACGAGACAATAACAATTTGTTTTAACGACATATTGACTTCAGTGGTAAAATATTAGTAGACCAAAGCTGCTTTCATACTGTCATGGGTACAATGTTAGCTACCATTCAGACACGTTACTGGAGGAAATGTATAGTTTTAGAGACCTGAGAGCTGTCTGTCACTCCCAGGCAGGATTCATTTGACTAGCAGAGGCACTTCAGGTACGGCTCTTTAAAAAGTGATTTGTGTTTATGCATCGTCACCTCCACAGAGCAACAGTAAAGCCTTACGATAGTCTCCACCGGTGTCACCCTGTAATACATTTAAATAATGTTTGGTCAAAAAAAGGAAACAACACCAGCATCATTTAGAGTAGAATTGAAAATTATGTTTATTTACCTTAACCATGGAATGCAGGGAGCAGGCAAACATCCTCCTGAACTCTTTTCTGATGTCCAACATGTCCACCTCACTGCGAGTCACCATCACTCGAATCAGAGTGTCGTCATCTGTTCCTGCCCCCTGACACACAAAAGGCTACTGGTAAATAACTTCCTATTGAGATATAATAATTCTAGCCATTGTAGCTATTTAACATTTTTTTAAAAGATCCAGATCTTTACTGTAAGCAAAATTAACTTCTGTGAAATTGTAGTCATGTTTAAATGTTCCTAAACAAAAAGAATTTTTGTTTTGTTTATTCATGAGTGTTTGAATAATGCTGCTTTTTAGGTTATTTTTGTAAATTTCAAAATGCTTTCAAAAGACAGAAATACAGATGTTTGTACTAAGCAAGCAGTTGTTTAGGAAAACTGAGTGACATTTTTAAAGTTTGTAAACAGCAATATTCAAAACGGTAGAATGGAAACAAATGTGAAGATGATACAGTGATTTCAATGCAGAAACTGAGATTTGCAATACAATTAATCTGTAGATACTACACTTTCCCGCATATTATAGATTTCAAGCTCAAATTTGAGGGTATACATTTTTATTTTTCGTATTGTTGCCTTTCAGCTTTATATTTTTATATTATGAAGACTTAAAATCATTATCACGGTAGTTAGAGCTGTGTTTCCTTGAAATTGTCTTCTTTCCAAAATTTTGAACACGTTTGTAAACACATTTTACATAATCTATGTCACCAGCTCCTCTTCCGAAAATGCAAAGTTATTTGACAATACAAAACTCCTACCTTCATGGCATAGTACAAGGTCTCAGCAAATAAGCTGGAACACTTCTAGCACACTTTACTACAGAGAGAGAACAGAAATGTCAGACAAAATTAGCTTTTAAATGTCTACACAAGTAACCAAATGTATTTTCTTACCAACAGCAAGAAGCAGTGCTCTGAGGTTTCCGGATGTCTCCCTCTGGATGCTTTCCTCCATCTCAAATCCAGACATTTTCATGTAGGCATCAAACACTGTAAAAGAGTGAGACATGGTAAGTACATGGGCTGGAGATAAATTTATGTGTGACAAAAGATTTCCTGTTACCTTTCCTCAGGTGTTCTGCGCTGCGGTTGCCCAGGATTGTCACAAAAGATTGCTCATCAGTGCCATACTTCTGCTCTCCAGCCTTGAACAGGGCCTAAACCAAATGTAAGTGGTTTTTTTTAGACACGCCACTAGAGGGAGTAACAGCACTGAATACTTCCCTCCTACCAGCAAATGCATGTGACTGTCACACTCAAAAACAAATGACAAGGGATGCATTCATATTAAAGATGATAGGATTTAGAAAGTATCTAACTAACCTGAGCATCAGCCTCGATGTTTCCCTCCTGGATGCCAGTCTGCCTGTTCCCCTGAGAATAAACAGTCATGCAAATAATGACATTGTTAAAAAAAAAAAAAAACATAAAGCAAAAATACAGTTCAAAGTTACCTGCAGCAGAATGACCAAAAGTCTCTTAAAGTGTCCTGAAGTGTCTCCGCATATGTCCTCCTCCAGGTTGTCGTCATACTCTGAGGAAGATTGCACATCTTATAACCAAGTCTTCTGACCAAAGATGACAAATATAAGTCTTGTGCAATAACAAGTGCAGAAGCTGTGAAGAGTGTTGAAATCAAATCCTGTAGGCGACTCAAGTTACATATTGAATCATTTGAATGGCAAATGTACTGTCATGTAAACCCACCGAGCTTCCAACATCAAATTGTAGTTTGTACCACATGTTAATACTTGACAGTGACATCATGCTGAGTGAAACTGCATGTATTTCTAGTTCTACCAGGCAGACATTACCAACAGCCCAAAAACATTGTTAGGTTTAAAGCTATACTGTCTGAAATATTTAAAAGAGAATACATACAAATTTCAGGAACTTACGGTTATAAGAGTGTTCAAGATTCTGTTTAGAACTCTTAATTTTCAACAAAAAAGAAGCATGTGACTAACAAATGAATGTTGACTAATGCTTGCTAACTTGTGAATATGATTTAACAGCACAAGTTAACTTATTTTTGTAGTTTCAACAAACTCCGCCCATTCTACTCAGACTGTGACCAAAGCTCAATTGCCAAGTCAAGTCTAACTTGAGTAACTGAGCTACACTTTCAGAAAATATTCCTTTTCCGTTTTTATGAAGTAATTTTGTGGTACCCTTTCTGTACGCAGCCACGATTTCCTTCACTTGCTGAGCTGTTCTGGAGGCCAGGATCTCAATTAGCACTTTCTCGTCAGTTCCAGCACCCTAAAATACATACAAAAGCAATACTTTTACTATATTGTAAGTAGTTTAATATGCATTTTTTGCGACATAAATCAACATAGCTTATCACCTTGATGGCATCGCGGAGGGATGTGACATCATAAGCAAGAGGTGGGTCATTAAACCCACAATAAGGCTTTCAAATTTACCCCCAAGCTCTCCTTTTAGGTCATCTATCAGATCCTACAAAAGAAGACATTCAAAAGTCTTGATGCATATTCATTTTTCAAGTAAATTTTACAGCTGTGTTTTTTTTTCAGATCTGCTCAGATGTTCAACAAAAATCATAAGCAAGTGCACAGATGTGTATGCCAACCTTTCCGAAGAGGGTTTTGTAGGTGTTCTTGATCTCCTGCCTCTGGGTGTTACTACGGGCGGTCAACAGCTGCAAGATGGCATCCTCGTCAGTCCCTATGGTAACAATGCCCATGGTTACTTCAACAACAGCTTGTTTACAGAGCAGGTGATGATTAAGCTACAGCAAACAATCAAGGAAGTGCAGGATGAACGCTAAACCAACATCACTGATAAAGATTAGTGTGACTGGCTTAAGTCTACAAAAGAATATAGACGCAGTTCTTTTGCAAAACAAGAATTGTATGTTTATCATGAAAATATGCATTTACAATATTAAAAAGAAAAACAGTTTTAAACAATGCAAAAAGACTTTTAGGATGTTTGTGGTAAGAGTCTATTAAATATTTTATTATATTTTTATTATCTTAATATTTTTGTAAACATTACCCATCCTTAAGACACATAATAGCACCACACATTTAAAGGGACATTTTTTAAACTTGCTACAACAATGTCTCTTTATCATTAGTGTACTTTACTCAACAATATATAATATATATATATATTTTTTATTAATTTCTGCATTTGAGAAATTGTTTGTAACGGTACAGTGGCTCGAGTGATCAGAAAATCTCTGTTGTCACTTACCTTTTAGCCCTGCCCACATCTTTGTATCTTGTTGTAATTAATTTTGTTGTTGATTAATTTTATATTGTCATCTAATTACTAACTAAAAAACATGTAAATAACCATCCGTTCCTTGCTACGGTAAAAATGTAACGGAGCTGGGGCTTATCAGTTCTGCATTTTTGAACAGGAAGTGAATTGGCCCCTTTCTTTTACTTAACAGTTTTAGATCAATATTGCGGTTTACAATGAATGAACACAATGTTGCTAAGCTAAAGATTTCATTGTATTTCTTGTAAACTTGGGACATAGAAGGCATCAAATCTCCAACCATAACACACACACACACACAAAATTCTGTCAAACATAAGCTTTCGAATCTATTCCTATCGCCTTCCATTGTCTGTTAACACAAATGAATGTTATCTGCTTGAGTGTAATAAATCGTTGTAGCATAATGAGTGGGCCTGGGCTAGGTAAGTTCTTGTTGACATTACGACCCACATAATCACATCTCTGCTTTGCATCACTGTTTGCTAGCCTCGCTCTTGTGTGTAATGACTAACTGCTGTCTGGGTGGGGCTCCAAAAAGACTTTACTATAGCTATTGTTTACAGAATATCCAATGAGGTGTTGTCTAATTGGTCGATAGCTTTACACCCGTGACTGATTCTCCTCAATCTCCGATTACAAAATGTTAGGAGCTCACTTACCAAGTCCTTTCATAGCCTTGTGGAGAACCTCGGCGTCTGCACTGGCGTTGAAGTTACCGCTGGGTTTGACTGTTCCTCTGCCGGCCTAAAACACAAAAAGCCATTTTTAAAAACAGACAGGTTCAATTTATGTCAGCTAATAAGCATTTGCTAGTGAGCACAACTAATACATTTCAATGCTGTAAGATTAAGAGAGACGAAAAGGGTGGAACCTATTAACTTCCAGATGTTGCTGTGAAAACTATTTGCACCCGAGGATAAACACGTTGTTTGGGTTACTCTGCAAATCCAGAAATATTTTTTAATAATGCTGTATTACTTAAAATTATTATACAAGTTTTACTCAAACAAGAGTTAAATAGACTCACTAACAATTACGAAGGTGCTTAATATTTAAGCTTTAGGTGGAATCCTTATTTGAATTGGAGATGCACGATTGGAAAGCAGCAAAAACATACTTTTTGTTGAATTGTGGTGTCTATCAAATGCTCTCAAAGACATGCATTTACTTTATTTCAATTTGTGTTTTAGTATTGAAAGCTACTTTGAAAATGTAAACATTTTTAAGCAGGCTTGCTGTCCACAGGTCTGAATGTAAGTTGGCCAGGATGGGTGTCCTGGTTGTGCCTAATGAGATACCAGTAGATTTTTGATTCTAGGCAAAGCAATATCTCATTAGTAATTAGTGCAAAGTATTAACATAGATAAGATCTTTTTTCAGTTAAACTTGCACTTTAACATCTGGACTGATAAATGAGACCCTTAGTTACTTAAATGGAGGTGAAAATTCGACAAAAACAACATATATTACTTTTTCAGTTTTTAGTGTCAAATAACATGACAAGTTTACACTCGTAAGTTTCCCAATCAATCTTTACGTCAAAAAAGTATTGCTGTAACAGCCGACACCCAGATACTTTTAAAATACATTGTTCTTTTGACATAACCCAGTCCCTCACTAACTGACACTCCCTTTAAACTAATCAACAATGAAACAGCGAAGTGTTCGCTTCGTATTGCTGTGGTGAGATGTTTGGAGCTGAAAACCACTGGAATTTCTCTGGAATTTTGACCCAGAAAATCCAAGAGTGCCAACTAATTTGATTCAACAACCGTTTTCTGTCCAGCCCTTCAGGAAGAATGTCCAACACCAAAATGTGTTCATTTATTCTGCGCTCACAAGGTAAAACAAATCGAATCAATGCAGTGAGCAAACAGCTGGACAATGGGAAGCTATCAGGAAACTAAAAACAGCACAATTCCAATCATTTCACAAGGAATGGCTCATCTGTACACTTGTGTTACTTGGGCAGGCTGAGACATGATAAGAGGCTGGGGTCTTCTTGGTCTGGTATGCCAAGTGTTCATAAGCTAACACTGTTATCACACTAGTGCATCGATTCGATATAAAAATGTTCTATAACTTTCATATGGTGTCATGTGTGATGTGTGACCATAAATTTCCAAATGCTAATTTTCCATGCAGCTTGGTAAATGTTTTCATGTCAGAGCACAACCAGATAACCATCTAATCTTGTCCTGTCACATTTGATTTCATTTCATGGTTACCTTGATTTTATGCTTAGATTTAGTTGCAGATAACACATGGAATGTTTATGAAATATGGGTGTAGTGTTTTACAGATACCAACATTCCTTAGCTCAAAATAATGACTTAAATATTTGTCTTCTTGCGAATTATCTTATTGTAATCTAACTAAATATATTAAGTTGGTTTAAAGATGTACTAATTAGGTATTCTTCTGGCAGGTCTGCAAACAGCATGCCTGGATAGAGATGGCTTTATCTGGGATGTTCTACAGCGAGGTACAGTCTTTAACGTATCTTGTACTTTTTACATTACAATTCTTCCTGGGATCAAGTTTGCCTTTCCACAGATCTGACCTGAAACATTGGTGTTGTTACTTGTTCATCTCCACAGAGGTAAGAGAAATTAAATATCATGGACGTTTCAGTCAAAGTACAATATCCCCATAAAGACAAGCAGACCAGCAGGGCTGCAACTAACAATAATTTTGGTTACCGATTAGTTGGTTAGATTGTTGTTTAGAATACAAGTCACGTGACTACAACATTTATTTTGTTTATTTTTTATTTTTTTATTTTATTTTTTCCACAAATTTTGATCTAGAAAAGGTCTAAAATTAAAGTAGCTCATGAGTTAGTAATTTAAGGAATTAAGGTTATTACTGCCTTAAGAAAGATTTGCCAATGGAACAATCATAAAATGTATTCTTTTGCTAAAAATTGAGAAGTAAAAGCATTTTCTCATTTGGAAATGACAAAAATAGTTACTGCACCTGAAATAATCACATAAATATCTCGTTTTATTGGCAAATTTCATTTGTAGAATTTTCAGAATTACTTTATTTTAGTCACATTTACACAAGTCAAGATAAAATGTTTGTTTAGTAACTTTGACATATATAAAATTGTGTTTTTTTCTAGTAAAAAGCAGAACATTTACACATTTTCTATGTCATTGGAGTTATAAAGACTTTTTTTTTTCTAGTTTGTGCATGTTTGGGAATCTATAAAGATCAGCTAACAGTTATTCTATTAGTTGATAATAATTTCCATAATTGATTAGTTGCGATTATTTGATTAACTTGTTGCAGCCCTACAGGCAAGAAAAGACAAATACAAATGCCCTGTTAACTTACAATCCAAAAATTTTATTTAGGTCGAAATGAAAGTACCAGGTGCTCAGCTAGTAGGAGAGATGCCAAGCTATGGTCTCCATTCTCAAAGCTGACAATTCTCTCAATGTGCTTCCTGCTCTTTCCTTGTTTGGATTGACGATGTATTGCACTGTTGAAAATGTTTTGCTTTTTCTAAATATGGTGTTGGTGTATTGATAGGAACCTATTGACCCTATTTTGTCCCGCCCACTTGGCTTGGAAACGCACTTCCTGTTTAGCTCTGTTAAGGTAGCTAACGTGTTTGTTTGTCTGTCTTGTGGGGTAATTTTATTAAATATAATGACAGTTAAAATAAACCCATTGACTGAAATCTACAGGCTAAATGCAGCTAAACAGTAAGTGCATGTCCTAGAAAAGTAGGCGGGACAAAATAGGGTCAATACAACATAACAAATCAATCTCAAACCAACAGTAACCATAAAAAACAACATATATAACTTGGTACTGAGAATATACCCTGTGTCAGATGAATCACTGGAAACTTATATAAACATCATTTGGTCCTACGCTGATGTGGTGATTCCCCTTTAAGAGAGAGAGAGGGAGGCTGGCTCCAGTGGAAATATGTGTATAAACCAAATTCACAGAGGTGGAGAGAGAGACAGACGGAGACCCACCCGAATGGACTGAAGCCCATGCACACTATGACTCATACACAAAACCTCCAACTTCCCCATATGATCCACTGTTTTTTCACGGGCCAACTGGGTTTAGCTTTTACCAAAATCTTTTTTTTTTCTTCTAATAACAAACTTGTGGTCTAGAAGTCACATTGGAGAGCCAAATGAAAATCTAAACTTTTAAGATCTGGGTTAGTTAAAGAAAAAAGTAAACTATCTTGATCAGTTAAGAAGTGACAGAAGTAATAAGCATATCTTCTAATTATTCCCCAAGTTGCCTGAAGTTTACTCAAACTTCATCCTGTCAGAAAATAAGCTGTGTGACTAGAAATTATACCAAGATGAAAAGAGATTCTTACATAACATTAAGTGGGCGTTGTCTGAGAGTTGAGAGGATAAAACTATCATGAGTCACACAACTTATTAGCATAAATAACGGTGGATACTGGAAGTTTGTAAAGACAATGCAAAAGTTACTCACCATTTTTAATCTTGAAGTCTGATGAATTTTAGGGAACAAGAGGTGAGTCTGTGGAGCAAAAAGAAAGGAAAGAGTTGTATGTAGCCAACTCAAAAACATGCACACAAGCTAAAGCCATCTTTACAGTAAACATCCTGAAGCGAAAAGCTTTTTGTCAAACATGTTTAACTCCATGTCAACGTGTCATGTTCATTTCCGCAGATGAAGAAGCTAAAATAAAGATGGAGCCCAGCGGTGATGCTACATGCTCTTAACTCCGAGCTTGATGAGTTAAAAGTTCGCCGGTGTGGTGAAAACTTACCGTGAGTAGACTGTCAACCTGTGGAGCTGAGGTAGAACCAGAACCGGCACAGAGCGCAGACTGAGAGCGAAGAGGGGCGGACGCACTGACCGCACCGTACTATACACCAAACAGTGCGCGTGCGTGCGTGCGTCAGCCGGGCTGTGAGCGCGCGTGCGAGCCACACCCCGGAGCACAACAGTCCGTCCCAACCACAACAACTCAGATTTCTGGGAAATGTCGTTTCTTAGTCCACGTTGCAAAAAACATGCTAACAAATAATAATAATAATGACAACAATAAAAAATATATATCTTACTTGTAGAAAAGAATATGATCTATGAAACTGAACAACATCAGGTTAGACCATTTAAGTAAAACACAGTAGAACAGTGTTGGGTAAGTTACTCTAAAACTGTAATACATTATATATTACTAGTTACAGGAGAAAATGTAATACATTTGTATTACAATATTACTTTCTCAGAAATGTAACTGAGTTACACTACTTTTAGTTACTTTGAGTTACTTTGAGGTAATCACACATTTGTTAAGACATTATACAACACTAATCCTGTTACATTTACACTTGTTTACTGGTTAATTTGTGGAAATGTGACAGCAGAACACGTTTTCCTCATAATATTAGATTCACCTTTAAGCAACAGACAGTATTTTAATGGTGTTTTGGTCCTGAAGTGTCATTTTCAATTTAATATAAAAGCAATTAATTTATATGAAAGTAACTTGAGTTACTCAGATTGTAACTGTAATATATTATCAACATTTTTACAAGTAATGAGTTACACTACTTAGTTACTGAAAAGTGGAATATATTACAGTAACTAGTTACAAAAGTAACTAGTTACTCCCAACACTGAGTAGAACATGATTATATTTAAGATTTCACCAAACAGTTTTCTTGTTTTCACCTAGATAGACTTTCTTGAAGTTTGTAGTTGTATTTTGTTCAGCAAATAATACATATGTGGAGGGAACCCACAACTGTTACCTAGCAACCGCAATGTAAACGTGGGCCAAAACCCACATGACAGATGTTAGTTGTTTATTTTTTGTTGTTTATTAAAAGAATCCCTATTAGCTGGGCTTATAATAGCCAGCTACTCTTCCTAGGTCCTTAATTAAAATACACACAACTTCATGTGACAGATGACATTTCACACATCAACAATCTTTATCATTTGCAAAAACAATGTGCATGCACTTACATAATACAGTAGGCCTACAACAAAAGTAATTATATGTCATGCAACAGATTTTAAAACGTAGCCTACTTAATTTAAAGCAACTCCATTTCATATCGAGCCAGAAACAGATGAGACACTATTTGAATAAAGATTTTTTTAACCTAAATACTTTATTTGATAAAAATACTTTAATTTATTAACTGTATGCTGATTTATAAAACCCATTCCTAAATTAGATGACCTTTAAATCTTAAACTACATTTATTTCATAGATAACCTGTTCCTAAAAAATCTTTAATTTAACATTAAAAACTTTTTTTTGTTCAGTTTTTATTAAGAATGAAGGCATATATTCCACTCTTTCATGCCCTGTAAATAAGAGTACATTTGAGATCATTTGTATTTGCCGTGGGAATCAGAAACGGCCATCAGAAGCATTCTAGTGTCGTGTCCATGGGAGCTACATTGTTTTTAAGCTGAATGGACTTTTAACCTACCGAGATTTGAGTGCATATTGTTTATACTGGTTCTAAATGAACAGTTTAATGCAAATCGAGCTGTTTTGTTTTGCACTAGCTGGAGCTTCTCTAGATCCTTCTTTTTTTGCTGTAGCCCATACATTCTGATAATTGTCTAGTTGAGAAATAATTGAGTTCTCACCTCAATCTTCATTACATCAGGTGTCAGATACTGGCAGCATCTCCTTACTGTAGCTAAACATCTCCCCATGTTCTTTACCAAACTCTTAGCAACTTGACTTCTGTTACCTGCTCTATTAAGGAGTTGTTCATTAACAAATGTAACTTTGGATACTCTTTAATGAACTTATTTGAGCCAAGCACCATACTTTGGTCTTTGAGATATTCAGTACCAATTTTATTATCTATAACTCACTGTTCTACAGACTGTAGGTCTTTGTGTAACACTGATGACAGTTCCAAAATACATTTTGCAGATGTATAAACTTTCATCTGTATAGCAAAAACTGTATAACAACAACTGTATCATCTGCGTACATTGTTAGTTTTGCTTCATTTAGAACGAGGGGCAGATCATTGCAGATCATTCACATTGATTCACAATATTATTTGTTTAAATTGTCTTTTTGAAGGCATATGTGGAAGGATTCTGTTTTAGAACTTACTTCTTGTAATTGTCAACTTTCATTTGTCAATTTTTTCATAATTTACATCTTAACTGCTGTAAAACTATGATAAAGTTTACCACAAAGACTAGGTCAAAATGAGAAAAATGTGATAATCTGTGATATGGGCTTTAACAGTGACCAGTATTTCAATGTTTTTAAAGAAAACAGTTTAAACACACAATAAATTAGGACACATCAAGATGCTCAATTTGTTCAGTCATTAAGTCCTTAGTGAATTGTTCTAGACATAGATGAGAAAGTCACATTTAAGATAAAAGTAGCTTACATTTGCCCTACAGTGAGAAAATCCCATTGTTGCAACAGGCAATTTAAAAACAGCAGGAGATTAAAAAAGATGCAATCGCTTTAAAAATACACTTAAATCTCACACATCATTCAGTGGTGCAACAAAATAGGTCACAAACTATTATATACACACAGCTGTCCTTCACACAGTGAATCACACTGCAGGTGAATAGGAATGAAGCTTTTAATAACTGATTCAGTTTTACCCACATAACCACAGGAAGTAGACACTGGCAACAGTAGACACGAATGGATTTTGTAGCGGAGTTTGCAAGATTTAATAAATCAGACAATCTATGAAATTAATATGAACATAATCTATTTTTGTTTACAGTCTTTCCTGAAAGTTGGCTGAAAACATTCTACTTTGACATTTTTAAACATTTTTGCAATAAGTGCTAAATGTTTACATTTTATGTTATGCAAAACGTCCCCATTTTAAGTTTTATCAAATTTACCCATTTGACGTTTTACAAATTGTACCCATTTACCTTTTGCAAAGCTGGCTCATTTTATGTCATGCAAAATGTATTTTTCTATAATAATGTTACAAATAAATAAAGTTACAGATTTAAAAAAAAGTTGATAAAATACAACAATAAACAGTATTCAATCATACATTTCATAACAAACATCTTTCTCAATTGGAAATTTAGCAGTGCATACTCAAAGTTGACAAGGCTTTTTGACTATTACATGTAACAATAATATTCATGCAAAAATTATTTTAATGAAATGTACCTAACAGGATCATAAAAACCTGCCAACCAAGCCTAGCAACAACATCCGGCAGCTCACTATCAAACAAACTCACAAACTCTATGGAGAAACAAGGTCAAAAACAGTAAGCTGATGAAAAAGCATTGGGAAAGGGTAAAATGAGTTGCTGACAGTGGAGAGCAGCATTGTGATTGGTTTGACAGCAGGTGTTTGTTTAGCTTCTATTTAAAGAGATTCTCTCTGATTCATTTCCCATCTGCCAATTGGCTTTTTGCAAGGCCTTACATTAGCTTTTACTGAATGTGCTCTTCGTCATCTTAAATTAGGTTTTAAATAATTAATTATAATTTAAATAAATAATGCAGAGGCAGCCCTACTACAATCGTTGCTTCAGAATTCTGCATAAGATCTCAAATAAAATATACTAATTTAATATTAACAATCTAAATATTATAAATAGCCTATAAAAATAATAATAATAATAATACATTTTATTTATAAGCGCCTTTCAAAACACCCAAGGACACTGTACAGGACACATAAAAAACATATAAACAGTACAATAAACATAAAACCAAAATACAAAGCTGGATGATGGATCATGAGTTGTATGATTGACTGAACAGGTGGGTTTTGAGTCTGGATTTGAAGAGAGGAAGAGAGTCAATGTTACGGAGGTCAGGAGGGAGGGAGTTCCAGAGCTGGGGAGCAGAGCGACTGAAGGCTCTGCCCCCCATGGTGACAAGACGGGCAGGGGGACAGAGAGCTGGAGAGAAGAGGAGGAGCGCAGAGAGCGGGAGGGAGTGTAAATGTTGAGGAGATCAGAGATGTACTGAGGAGCGAGGTTATGAAGGGCTTTGAATGTGGTGAGGAGAATTTTGAAATTGATGCGTTGTTTAATTGGTAGCCAATGTAGTTGCTGTAGGATGGGAGTGATGTGGTGAATGGTGGGTGTCCTGGTGATGATCCGAGCTGCAGAGTTCTGAAGGAGCTGCAGTTTCTGGAGGGACTTGTTAGGGAGGCCAAAGAGGAGAGAGTTGCAATAGTCAATGCGGGAAGTGACAAGGCTGTGGACAAGGATGGCAGTAGTGTGGGAGAAAGAGAAGGCGGACGGAGATGTGCGGAGTAAGTAGGCAGAGCGGGTGATGTTATTAATGTGAGATTGAATAGGCTAGCCTACACACACATACAGTAGCCTATACATAGTATAGCGTATATACACACACATATAGCCTATATATATAAACCTGTACCCTGTATGGCAAGACTGTATATTGTATAGCCTACCCAGTACTTAAAAAGCGATGTCAAGGACAATGGCGCCACCTATCGCTTTCAACATGTCTTTAGCTCTTCTTGAGCACAAAACAACTGGTGTATTGTCAGGCTGGGTTATTGTTATAGGCTTAACTGAAAACAGCAACTTATTTAATGTTTGATTTTATCTTTTTTTTTTTTTAGAGTTGTCACACTTGTGTTTACTTGTTGTAGAAGTTGTCTACATTTTTGCATAGCTAGTATTTTAATGTCTTAATAATAATATACTAGCTCAAAAGTTCTGGAACTGCAAATAATTGTAGAATTCCGGCCAATATTTCTTGAGAGCCCTTTTCTGTGCTGGACCCTTTGTGCTCCCTACCCCACTCAGTCCATGTCTGGTTCCCATTCTTCAACTGATTAACAAATTCTCCTGGTTCTACACAACAATCCAGTTTTAGGCTTTTACAGTGGAATGCTATGACCTCACCATGCAAGCTTTGATCCACTGCAACTGGTCAGTTAGTGGACACCGGACACACTATCATCAGAGAGAGACAGAGAACTGAGTGCAGGAAGAACACTAGAAATTTAGACGTTGTCAGTGCCATCACAAGTAATGAATATCAGTAAGGTAGTCCTCGAATAAATTAGATATAAAATAATGAATGGCATGAAATATAGAAATGTAAAGCATTTTAATGAAGGATTAGGCCTACATGCAAAGCATAATAAAAAGCCGTTCATGTATCATGCTGTTGGAAACTTAATAGTTTTTCTTCTTCTTTAGCATTGGTGATTTTCACTATTGTTGTTTTATTATCATTATTGCTAAATGAAAGCAGTGCTGGCTGTGACTAACATTCGTTGTCTAGTGCACCCCTTCTGTCTGGTCCAGGTGGTACATTCCAAACCATAAATACCTGCTGCTGTCCACGCGCTCGCCTCAGCTCAGTGACAGTTCACGACTAGCCCGAAGTTCACCTTCGCTAAATTAAAACCGCTGAAATGGAGTGGACACCGATGGAAATAAACCCTGAGGTGATGAAGATTATAATATGTGGTTAGCAAAGCAGTTGATAACATAAAATTGACCTAAATTTCGTTTTCTTTTCTTTCAGATGCTGAACAAGGTGAGTAGCTAGCAGTTAACCGCCAATTTAAAAAAAATTGTTGGCAACTTCACAAACGATCGGTAAAATTTGATTAAACTTTCGTTTTTAAAGAAGTCGGTTTTCTAAGTGTTGGTACTTAGCCATAGCATTTTAGCAAACGTGTTAGCATTCCATTGCCGGTGAAATGGGTGTAATTTACTTTTGTAGACCTGATTTAGTGGAAGTCCAGTTGGACGTAACGGTTACATGTGGGTAGTGAGGCCGAGCATCCACGTCTGGACTCGGGGTGTGGTCCGAGCCTCGCACCACGCAGCATCTTTAAAGAAACGTCTGAAATTGAATGTACAAGACCTTTGTGATATCAGATAACCCCTGAGTCATTGATTTCCCTGTTTCAGATGATGGACAAACTGGGCGTGGGCGGAAACTGGCGCTTTGTGGATGTGCTCGGGCTCGAGGGCGATCAACTGTCTGCTGTGCCCAAACCGTGCTGTGCCCTGATGCTGCTCTTCCCCCTGACACAACAGGTAACACAAATCTTGACCGTGACAAGAAACTGTGTGGAGCTGCGTGTCCTAAAGACTCGTTATTGGGAAGTGACAGGAGGTGGGGTGAACAGAGACTGGTAGACTTGCTGGTTGTTCTGTGATGTAGAGCGAGTCTGGTGTGCAAGGAGACATGAGTCTGTCATGTGCTAGACTGAGGCTATGATAGCATATACGTCACTGTATTCAAAAGTACTCAGTGTTATTTGGTTTTAACGTGTTGTAAATTGTTTGAATGTGTTTCAGACATTGCCAATGCAAACACTTTACTTTGCATAAAAAAACTATTGAAAAAGTGGCAACACTGTAAAAATTCCCAATGAAATGAATGAATGAGAGACTGAATGATTGTCTCTAATCCTGGCATGAGTTGGCCACTGTCCAGGCTCAAAGTCACTGGATAGGGCTATTCACTTGCCACCCCTAATGTGAACAAGTGGGAGAGGATGAATTTTGTAGTCACAATTTGTACTTTGCCTGTGCCGTCTTTGATGTGTCAAAATGAAGTTTGATGTCTTTCCTACCTAGGGGTTAAGGGTTTGGTCATTCCAAAGAAAGATTTAATTGTATGCAAGTAGACATGGACCAGTGGATCAGTTGAAACACTTAAATTAATCAATATTGAAATGTGACATTAGTACATGCACCTAGCATTGCATAAAATTTTCTTGAATGCTTAGTAAAACTAAACTACCGTACGCACATTTTGTATTGAAAAAACTTATCTGTTCACTCAATATCTTTCTGTGCTAGTTTCTCAACATTTCAAGAACCCATTTTTAGGAGTTTTGTCTTTTTGCTTAGTTTTGCATGTATTTATCAGCTCATGTTATATCATGAGCTTGTGTTCATGTTTCTCTCGTGATGGACATGGCACTGATCAGTCTCCATTCCTCTCCAGCACGAGTCCTTAGGCAGCAGCAAGCAGACAAAGTGGCAGCTGGCTCTGAGGTGTATTTCTTGAAGCAGACTGTGGGCAATTCTGTGGCACCATTGCCCTGCTCCATTCTGTGGGCAACAACAAGGAGAAGCTGACATTCAGTAAGTCATATACTATGTAACGTAACCTGAATTAGTTGATATTCCTCTATTTTTAAACCGGTTCTTTTTTATATTAGATGATGGCTCCGCCTTAAAGAAGTTTTTGGATGAGACTGCTGGCATGTCTGCTGAAGACCGCGCCAAGCAGTTTGAAAGCAATCAGGTACAACTTTCTCTGATCAGATGGCTAAAAGAGACAAGCAAATTCAAGTTTTTGCTTGTGCAGAAACCTTTTTTTTTTTTTTCCAGTTGTGTTGTTGCTGATTAACTATTTGGCCACTTGGGGGCGACATGTGCCAGTCTAATTTGTGTAGCTTTTCCTTTAGAAATGTGTAGACCGCTGCATGGAGGTAGCTTGCAGTACAGGAAATTAAGCAGCTGTTTTATTTCTCCAGGCAATCAAAGAAGCACACAATGATGTCGCTGCTCAGGGACAATGCAGAGTAAGCATGTCACATTTGTTAAAACTTAAAAATTTATCATCTTTTACTCTTATTACAATTTCTTGTTTCAGCCTGAAGCTGATAAAGTAAACTTTCACTTCATTGCCTTTGTTAATGTAATGGACAACTCTACGAGTTTGGTAAGTGTGGAGAAAATTACAACAGAAAAAAAGTGTCCAATGTACATACTTAAAATGATTCTATTTTGAAGATGGGAGGATGACTGGAGCAGTGAACCATGGTGCTACTAAAGATGACACTTTTGTAACGGTTTGTATAATATAGCTTCATCATGTATAAAAATAAACCAGAAGTTTTATTTTATGTGGTTGCGTGAATGGAATGCGTTCTTATCTATAGGATGCAGCCAAAGTGTGTCGTGGCTTCATGGAGAGGGAAGAAGGTGAAGTACGTTTCTCTGCTGTTGCTCTCTGTCAAAGTTAAGCACCATTTAGAAAACACATGGCCTGAAGCATTTAGATGTCCTGTCACCTGTACATGCGCACTATGCACTCTATAGGACATTTGTTTCCACCAATTGTCCTCTGTTGAACAAAGCATTCTTGAGCACATAATGTGTTCAGTGTTAAATCTTTTGTGTTTGAGCCTTATGTATGTTCTGCAGTGTCAAACACTACTGTTTATGTTCAGCACTTTTATATGCCTGCATCTGTGTTAAATTGATGCTTAAATGCCTTGTGAGCCAACTAATATAGTTGGTAGGTGGTACAATCTACTGATGGATCTTGAACAATTTTATTGTTGTGATTTGGGGGCCAAAATTATCTGAACAAGAATACCAAATGCACATTTTTTTCCAAATCCTCATGTTGATCAAACAATGATTAAAATGCTGTGAACTTGCTTTTAGCAATCAGTTGGACTTTGATTGTATTGTACACCTACAATAATCTGTGGGTTAAGTTTGACTCGAAATGGACGGTTTCCTGCTTGTTTAATGTTGAAGAAATCTGTAAAAATAAAAATGTTCAAACTCCACTGTTGATTAATTGTTGCATTAAAATGTATTGATAAGGTATATAGATGGATGAGGAAACAAACCAAAGCCCACCCTGCTCGCTCCCTCTGTCCAGTCGCTCGACCTCCCCCGCACAGATTCCTGCCTGCGCGTTCACGTGTGCTAAAACGCGCGGCAGAGGCAGTGTAGCGGCCACAGCAGGACCGGTGGCGGCTGAGCGAGCGCAGCCTCACTCCAGCCTACACGGGTTATTTTTAGCGGCTGCTTCGTGTTGCAGTGTCTTCTCCATCACTCCGAGCAGGACGGAGGTACGCACTAAATCGTCAACCAGCTCCGCATAAGGACTTACTACTTGACCAACACGGCCACGAGGATAACGGGACTGACGGCGCGGGGAGGGGAGCAGCTTTATCTCGCTTCATCACGTATCGCATATCCCAGTTCCACTAGCGTCCTGCACTTTCGCGGGTCGACAGCTACTTGGAGCGGCCTGTCTGGATATGGCTACCCAAGAAAACGGAACCCCGCGGGAAGAGCATGGGCCATCGGAGCACAGCCACCCCGAGCCCGCCTGCCAGGAGGCTCAGAAGTGGATAGAGGTGAGTTCAATGACCGATGAATGAGCTCGTGGGGCCTGCTGCTTCTGCTGTAGAAAGAAGGGGAACAAATGGGTCAGGCAGTGGGTGACACGCTGTGAATGTGGGACAAAAATACTGCTGCAGCGCTGGTGCACCGTCACCTGTTGGGGAACCATGTAGTTTCGGGTTACAGGCTGGGAGAGTGGGACAACCGCGAGACTAGCGTGTGGACGAAGGGGGGAAAGTTTGGGATCTGGGACACCCTTTTTTTTGCAGTAAATCATAACGCCGTGTCTGGAAAGTATTGAACAAAACACACGCAAACGTAAGAAAAAACCTTTGTTTACAGCGTTAGGACAAGCTTGTTTTGCAGGAACAGGAAACGCCCCCATTTCGGCGCGAGGGGAGTCCGGTTGCCATGGATATCAAACCCTTCCACCAATCTGTACGCAAGGGATGCTCATGAAGTGGCTAGCTTTCTCTACACAATATCACGATAAAATACATTAATGGAATTACTTATGCTACTGCCTGACAAGTGGACCTAAGATGACCCTTTTAATTCATTACAACCATTAAATAGCCTAGTTTATTTATGCACCCACTGTACAGATGAAATTGTGGCTTAATAAGTAATCAATTGTAACAGTCTGTACAAACAATGAGTCAATAGAAGTTTTAGGTCTGATTGTGCTGTATGAGATTATAATTATTGCTTGTCCATCATCTGCTGCTGGTCCTGTAAGTCCAAGCAGTGGCCACCAGTCTGATTTGACACAATGCTCTAACCTATTTTTATTAGGCCTACTAGTTATGATAGTGATGAGTGATATACTGTAGCTTCAGTTTTAGCCTACTTCACAGGCCACAGCCTATATGTGTGGTTTGAGTGGTCCAAAGGCCAACCAAGGACAAGCTAAGGTTACTAGAAGTAAAAACTTGTTGACATGCTGGAACACTTTTGGATAGGCTATGTGTGACTCACTAAATTGTGCGATCCAAACTGATCTTTTGTCAAATTTCTGGAGTTATCTCCTTATGTGCTGGTTTGACAAGGGAAATCTCATGCAAAATGATGGAAACAAACAACAGAATCAGATTTAATTATGAGACTCGGGATAACTCAACAGTAGAATGTTCAGTTGGCCCATTTAAAACTAAAGGAGATTTTAACTTGCTAAAAAATAGCGTTTATTAAAGCATGTTCTGAACTACAAAGTGATGAATACGTTTATCAGTAGTGACCCATCGGTGGCTTTTTAAGTTATTTTGGCTAATGTATTCATATGACGTTCTCAAACTTGACAAGAAACATAGTGCATTTGCCATTATTTCCATGGTGATCGTTGCTTCCCTAGCATTATTTGTTGGTTATTCTAGTTACATATACTGGCCATACCACTTACAACAAGACATAGAGTTATCTCACAGTTGTCAGATACTTAAAAATAATTCATGATTCATTATTTCTTCTATATCACCCAAACATACCAATAGCACCTCTATTGGACAATTTTATCACCTTTTGTCACCTAACTTGTATCAAAACGCTTGAGTGTTTTAAAATAGCCTATAAGTCCTTTGTTGTCTTCTGGCTGGTTATCTGTTTCAACTGACAAGGTTCACCTGAGGCCACACCGTCAATGGTTAAAATTCTGGACTAAGCTGAGAGGAAAGCCTGAAGTTAAACATGTATTAAATATTTATGATCTTAAATTCCTTCCTCTGAAGATTAGCAAACCATTTAGGTGACTTCTGATTTATTAATATGTCCAACTCATTTTCCAACAGATGAATAAGTAATATATGTGTGAGAAGCGGTCATCATGTTTCAATTTGAGTAACAAGTATTTCAGTCTCTTGAAAGAAAAGCGAATAAACAATGCCATAAAATAGAGCAAATTGCATATACCTTTTCTATTATTAGTCAATAATATGAAGAATCTGAGTTATTAAAGTAGATTGTCTTACTTTTTAGACAGTGTATTGTTTCATTATGACCTTAGCCTTGCAATTTTTTAATTAAGCGACTCCTAATACAGAGGTTAATGTGTCGAAGTGTTAATCTGTTCCCTGTATTTTCCTAATTCTCTGACGTTATTTTCAGGTCAGACAGACAGACTCTATTCATAGGGGTGTATTTTTACTCGTCACAGGTGGCAGTGAATCAGGACTATTCTCTGTGCAGTATTACTGTATGGGTTGGAGTATGCAAAGTAGACTGACATACAAATATAGCAGTGATGAGATATGCCATGCCAGGCCCCCCTTCTTTTCATTAGACACACCCAGGTATGGTGACACCGGTCTCCATGGGAACATAACAGGGCTCAGGTGTCACTTTCCAAGGCAGACGTCTCCGAGTAAGCAAACTAAGCACATGGCTCCATATTGACCAAGCAATGCATGGCCACTAGCACAGCTTTAGAACAGCTTTTTCAAACAGGAAAGGGAAGCAGGCTTTACCACTCTCATGTAGCCAATCAGAGATTTGAAAAGATGAAATGCTTAATTTTAAAACATCGACAGGCTGTAAAAGTCAGATATATTTGTTCCTAATAATCCATTTCATTGGAAACAAATTATGTGAAAAAAGTTGTATCCCAAAGCTTTAATTAGCAGATAACTAAATTTAAAATGACAGCAAAGCTTATACCCACTTGTAATGGAAACTGTTGAACTGTAATGCAAATTATGAACCATCTTAGAATGATCATCTATCGTCAAGTTATTTATTAGTTTGACAAAATATTAAAGAGATTTTCTGTATATATGAAATACTAATACTAACCATCCAGCTGCTATATGTAACAGTTGATTGTCTTCAATACAAACAACTTACAGAAACAGTATTTATTAAAATATAAAGTAGGTCGTATCCTCATTATATTCGATTGACTGTGAGCAAACTGTTACGCATTTTATATCATTTTTTCAGAATCCTTATGGAGAAAATTTCTTCGAGAACCATGTAGGAGGTTCTATTGAGTTCCATAGGTTACTACTTTTAACTTATATATTGCTGGTATAGTTTTAGATTTAAATTGCCCCCTTTCAATACTGAAATTGAATATTTGCACTGATCCATGCAATTTTGCTCGATCAAGTATTGGTTCCATGATATTGTTCCGAATTGTTGTGCCTTTAATTGGACTTTTTTTGAGGATAATGTTAATCCAGAATGCATAATGTTTGACATTTCATTCACATAAAGGCGTTAAGTTGTCACTGTACAAAAAATACCAGTTACATGACACTGTACACTAATTTTCTCATGTTCTGAGAAATATACTGTACACTAGTATTGGTTGATATCAGGTACTGGCATATACTGAATGCCAAAGTATCATAAACGGTATCGGAACTGGAAAAGTTGGATTGTTGCATCCCTATTAAATTGTGTTTAGGTCTTTTTTATCTAATTTTTTTTATAGTCCTTTGCTTTACAGTACTCTATAGAGTGAAAGGACAGTGAAGAATAGGGAAATATTCAGCAAATTCTCAGTGCCAGGGATTGATTTTATGCAACACCAACGCATAGCTGTGGATCTTTTGAAGTCATATGAATCAGTCCTTTTCAGTTCATCAAAAAGACCCTCGAAATTTTGTATAACAGCCCTGTCCCATCCACAGTAGAACCTTATCAACAACACTAAAGTAATAGGTTGTATATCACCACTTGACCTGACTTTCAAACTACATTGGCACAAACCGGTCCTCTTCTATTTGTATATAGTCAGACCAAGCTGGATTAGTGCGTGTCAGCGCTGGCACTCGACCATGCGATGTGCTTTAAACCTGTTGGAAGTGACACTGAGCAGGTTAAAGTTGCATAAGCTTTCTACGACACGCAGGTCTGAGCTAACCTAGACTGACTTCCTCTGTCAGAATATATAAGAAGTTAATGTTGAATATACAAAGAAATGTATGTGACAGTAAGTATTTGGAGCAGATGTCGCGGCTGTCCGGAGCAGATTAACTTGGGTCGTGGTGCTCAGACGGCCAGCTGTGAGGGCATGACAGAGCCGCAGTGAGAGCCTGGATTGATGGATTTACCACGCATGAGAGAAGAATGTAGAAGGAAAGATGACACAAACTAGTGGCTACTACTACTGCTGCTGCTTTATAAAAGGACACATGCTGCCTCAGGGGTTTTTAGTGTTTTGTAAAGTAGTATATTGGTGTTGGATGGTTCATGGTACTTGGGCTTTACCCTGCCAAAGAAATTCTTGGTTGACTAACTTGCCGATGGGTGACTAAAAAGGAAGTGTGGCAGCTCTTAAATAAAAAAATGATCGCTTTGATTTGACCATTCAAACTGTGCTCATAAAGACTACAACAAATTCATTAGACTTTATGCAAAAACAACAAATATACACAATAGTTGTTGGAAACCATATTTAAACATTAAGTTAAATTAAGTAAAAAACCGATATGATTTTACTTAACTTAAGCTAACTCATCTTTTATGTTCTAATAACATAAAAAGAAGAATAATGAAGAATAATTAAGACTGTAGTCCTATAGTCAATTAATTGGTTGATGGATATATTCTTAGTTGACCAAAGCTTCTCTCAGTCGACTCAGTTTTATTTATTTTTTTATTATAAGGGTGTGGATAGAACAGTAACAAAACGACGTGACTTGAGATTTGGGACCAAATTATGTCTAAGCTGCCTTTTTTAATATAAATACACTGCTTTCTGTATAAATGATTGTTTTTGCTTGAACTCCATAACATTTTTAGTCTTTTGAACACAATTTGGATCAGATAAATGGTCAGTTAGAAATATAGAACAGTTTAGGGACAGATTTTTGGTCGACTACAGCCCCATTAGGTATAAATACAACTTTTGGTCGACTAAGACGACATCGACCAATGAATCCAAATACACTCACTTTTCTTCTTCAGCTACTTGCTTGCTTGTTTCCATAAATATATTTCACTCTTACTACTTGAGTAAATTATTGGACCACTATTATGTAGATTTACTTGTATAGTTTTGAAGTAATTTTACTACTTGAGTACACTTTTTGCTTACTCTACCCTTGATGGTTTGTTTTGAAGTGTGACTTGTTGAGAGCAACTGGCTAAAATCAATTTTATTTACAAAAATCACAAGTGCCCCCTCCGCAACAATGAGAATTTCTCACCAGATGTTTAAAAGTTTTTTTAAGTATTATCATTGGATATAAACTACTGCACTAAAATACACTTATGCCCTCTTATTATTTGTCTTATTATTCCCTTTTGTAATCAGTTTTGTTTATAGGATAGGATTTAATTGCAATTAACATTCAGTCTACTTAATCATCAATGATCAGCATGTGTCTTTTCAACTGAGAGATATGTCTATAGTATATAGTATATATATATACCCAAACCTTTGTCAGTAAAGCATGTAGTTAGGGGAACTGTTTGGAGGAAGTAATTAGGCTTTTTCTGTTAAAGATTCAATTATTAAAGATCTGTCTTGTTTATGTTTAAGATGTTGTGTTTTTAGTGTTTAATGACAAAATATAATTGAAATAGATATTTATTTTGATTGGTCAATATGACACAAAACATATATGTCATATCATCCAGACCATTTGTATTGTTATAATTAATCTCTCAGTCATTTGCCAGGTATTTGGCTCGACTCACCACATACTGTGGCATGAGCGAGTGGGTAATACAATAGGTGATGTGTCTAAAGGGCACAGCTGCTGCACTTGGACAAGGCTTAGAGAAGCTACCCTGTCAATGGTGGGCACATATCAACCCACAAACCAAACTGAAGGACAAAGCTAAATATTTTTTGCTCCCACTTATCTTTTTTGTGATTCCAGCAACGTGAGGTTGTATAGTTATGGATTATATGAAGCACAGAAAAGCCTAGTGCTTGCCCATTGTCGCATCCCATCACTCACTGTGTAATTACTTTGATCCAGATTAATCTTGCCTTCAGACGTCCACTACATCTGGATTAGGACTTTATCCCTTTTGTCTCACTATGGCTCTCATTCATTGTTATCCACTACAAAAATGATTCTAAATTTTGCATAAAAATGCTACATAACATAAAGATGACCTACTGTATCTGCTTTTTATTCTGTCATTCTTCAGCACTGGATTTACATTTCTCCACCAGAACGTTGTGCATATGTCCTGCATTGGGATAAGAGCCAGACTAGGTCATACAACACATCACATCACACCACCACTGATGCATTTGCCAGTAAATGTGACCTTAATAGCATCAAGACTCAATATGGAACACACATTTAGATTTGATATTGGATTAACAACCTTACTTTGCATCTCTGCGGAAATACTACTCTCCATTCATTCTATATCAACCCAGCTATTATTCAGTTAAAAAATACATCTTGCCTGACAGTGCTGTGGTTCTTGAGGTTCACCTTGTTTTGCGTTGTTATTTTTACAGTTGTCTAAAAGCTTACTTGGCCTACTTGTGTCGTGCTTCCACACACACTGCTGCCGGCAACCTCAAGTTTTGACCAGAATCTAACTGGAGGCTGCTGCTGCCATTCACCCGAGCACCACGAGCTCTGTGAGGGAGAGAGAGGCTCGGATTACCCATGCTGGCGTTGAAATCACCCCACAGCTAGGGCCTTTTGTGGCAGGCAGGAATGCTCACTTCACAACAGCACAGAATCCAATTTTACGCCCCAAGCAGACACAACAAGCTATGGTCAGATGGTTAAGTTTTCAACGTAGTTTTGACAGTATGCAATCTATTTATTTAAGTTCTGCTTATTTCTGTGCAAAAGTAATATTGTATATTTGTGTATATTTGTAATCCAGTATATCTACTATAAAAAAGTTTTGTGAGCTGTAAAATAGAGCCCATAAAAATATTCAAAGACATAAAGTCATTTTACATATGCAATGGTTACCATAAAATGTCAAATATTTTTTTAGCTTAGCTTGAACTATAGGTAATGTTAGGCCATGTAATATATCATATTATGGCTCAGACTTAACCCCTACTGAAGGTGGTTCATTTTGGATTAAACCTGGGAATGACATTGCCACACAACATTGTTTTTTTTTTACATCTTCAATAGTGTTCAATCAGTGTCAAAACTGATTTATGATGAAAGATATCGTAGATGGGAATTTTTCAAAAGGCTTTGTTTCAGCAAAATGCATTTTCACTGAAAAGCTTTTTCATACATCATCAGATTAGAACAAAACTATATTATTTTTTTACTGCTTAAAGGAAATTTTTTTGTCACGGACATGTGATAATAATTTACAAGGAGCCTGTCTGTGATGGGGTACAGACAATACAAAGTTTTAATAAGTAAAACTGGCTCTTAATCCTAATGTGAACACAACTTTTTGGTCAGCACGTATCAAGTCCTGAGTGAGTAGAATGAACAAATCATGGTGAAGTGTGGACTCTCAGAAGAAGATAGTAACTGTTGCTTACCTGTTATCACAATGCAAAGTGAGATTATTGAGATTTGTGGATAAACTGCAGTAAAAGTCACATTATTGTTAGTAAAATTATAAGGACTTAAATAGACAAGGGAATGACGGACACTGAACATTGCATTTTCATTTACTAAGTTTACTAGTGCTCACTTTTTGTAAAAGCACATTATAATATTTTTATCTATGAGGACTTTAATTAATCACCTACAACCAAACATTCCAGAATAATTCAGTAATACCTGACTTGAGTAAAGAAATGTAACACATTTAGAAACGAGGCATATAATGTACAGTCTATCGTTTGATTAGTCCACAAAAATAATGAGAGGTTTTGTCAATATCACTTGCCTGTAGCGAAGCCAGCTTGTCATTATCTATTTGGCATTTGGCATAGTTTTCCAAACTGCATGGCCAACAACAGACGACTCTGATGTTGATGAGTTTAAACAATCCCTTTTGTTTCTTTTTCCAAGAATATACACTGTGAAATAGTCCAACTTCGCACTACTTAAGACCACAGAAAACAGAATAAACACATTTTATGGAGTTAAACTAGTTTAATTAAAGGACGTTGCAGAACAGATAATGACTGAGCTCATGACTTGGAAATAGAATCCACATGGAAGGCAATATTTCTATGATCCAAAAGTATTTCAGGCCATACCATACTGTCTATTTCCTGTCAAACAAAAGCTCTAACAAAACCACTTTGCTTGGTCTCAATACAGTGCTCTCCTGGTGCGTAAATAATGCATGCTGGTAACGGTGTAGATGTTTCAGAGGCTTAGAGCAAACTTTCGTGCACATCACAGGAACAGGCACCTTGTCTGTACAGCTGGGAGGAGGGAGCGTAACATTGAAAGACAAGATGAAGTTACTGATGCCAATGGGAAACATCTGGATATCACTTATGTAACAAAAAACAATAGGCTGTTTTCATAGCTGTAAATGTGCTGGGGGTAATTTCCTTGTGCACGTGTTCAGTTGGGATACAGTTAAATTGGGAACAAGAAATTTGTACTTTGTAAGTTCCATGGTTTTGGCCAATGAAAAGTAGTAACACTATTGGATTTTAAAGAATGTATTTATGACAGCGGTCTCCCATCTAGTCTCCATCCAAGGCCTATATCTGCTCCTTAAATGCCCACATAAACACCCACATAGACTAAAGCATGCTTTTTTAACTTGGCTATTTTTCTTGGACTGAAACACATTCTAAAAAGGTGTGTCTTTATTCTTAGCAAAATAGAATAGATCGAAAACTTTTTTTTTTTTAATTTCAGACTTGCATCTTCTCAAAATCGACACTTTTATGGCATGGAGGAGGGCTTTCTTCTGCTGGTTTTCCTGGAATTGTTGTGCTTTAATAAGACAATTGCACAGTTTGTCATAAAATAATCTACATTGATGTAAAGTCCCAAGCCATTGTTTAAACTTTGTATTTCGATTGGATTTAGCAAAGCACCAGTTATTGTCCTGTAGATCTAAGATCATTAGTCTTTAGATGTGATGTCAGTAGAGACACATGTAGTGAACAAAGGGTCTATGGACAAAATTGCAGTCAGTGATTCAAATTGCAATAAATCTATGTAAAAATAAATAAATAAAATGACATTGCATAACATCTAGACCATAATGAGATTTGTAGTTTAGCAAAGTGTTTAGTTATGAAACAATGTTATTATTCCCCATGGGTAAATTCATTATCAGAGCTTCCTATCCAAGTGGGGTCTGAAAAGTTCCGGTGACATTCCAGTGCACAGCAGAGGAATCCGGGAGCTTGTCTTACTTGATTTGGCAGACAGCCTTGGTCTGTGTGTCGGTAACCTGAGCAATACAAAAAAAAAGGACAACATTTTTAACATTTTTCCAAAAAGATTTATAAAAAAAATAGATACTAAGATGGTTTGTATTTTATTGGGATTGTTTTGTTTGGCTGTCTTGATTTTGACCAATGTATAAGAAACAAACAGTTGGAATGCAACAGTTTTATAAGGAATAAACAACTAGGTTGAAATCGTGCATTGTATAAAAGAATGACTTTTTTCATAATTTCACATTTTATTATCCTTTTATACCATCAGTTCCAAACAATTAATTTCATTTAAGATGTCAATTTGACACAACACAAGAAAGATCAGATAGTGTTTTTGCATTTAGCTGCTTGGATCTTTTCAAATCGTCTTTAATCGAATGCCTTTTGTTATTTTGTTCCGCTCTTTCCCAGACAGTCTAATCATGTTTTGGCTCCAGCGTGAGCAGTTGATCAGTATAGTGTGCCCAAGTTAACAGTTTTGCTCCACAGTAATCTGCATTAATCTGGATTAATAGTCTAAGGAGCCAGGCCTTTCCATTCAACTTTGACTGCAGTTACACAACACCCCCAAAAGCATGCTTGTGTGTGGGCTGCTAACATGCTGTCAGACCTGCTCCTGGTTCTCTGCTTGTCTCCTTCTCCAAACAGAACTGACTACATCAGAGTATTGAGGTTATCACGGTGCCTTTCTGTGGCGTGTCTCTAAACCAGGAGTGTGCGTGTGGGCGCTTTGGGGAAAATGGAATGAGGGCACAGAGTGGTGTATCATTGGACTGGCTTCTCTCTAATTTGGTTTTACCAAAGTAGAGGGGGAAGGGCAGAGCTGGACAGCTTCATGGTCCTGTGTTTGAGACTGGGGCACAGTCCAAAAGCAGTTGTCTACTAAGGTTATGCTCATATCTTTTAAGATAGCTGCGCACAAAGTATTGGCCTACTTGTGTACTACACAAGTAGGCCAATATTGGACCTAAGCACATTGATAGGAATAATTTCAGAAAGGTCAAAATTACAAAAGACTACATGATAATATTGAGAAAATATTTATTTTGAGTTGAAAAATTCTTTCGTTTTATAATTATCTTTGTTGTATTGAAACTGATTTTTCACAGTTCACAGTTATGTGTATTAAACATTAATACATACCTTTGATCTGTCATAAAAACATCATTTGGTATACTTTATGTAGATTTATTTTCCATCTAAATCTTTAAAATTGTCAATTCTTGTTGTTGAAGTTGTTGACCTGACTACTAATACAAAAATGTCTTCACAAACATGCCTCCTTCAGACCTACCTTGGACACTGTTATCAGTGGGAAGGACACCGGGGACGACACCCATTGTTTAGTTTAACAAAATTACAACTGTTCGAAGCAAACATCAACAGATCATTGCAAAATGAACCCTTTTGGTGCTGGGGATGTTCATTTGAAGTAGAAGTTAGTTAGTCTCCACATTCCATTTAGAAACTTTAGCTTAGAGAATCCAAACTGATACCTGTTGGCATTGTTTGACACAGAGTTGAATCTGGAATTTTTAAGTTACGCAAACTTATTAGAGACAGAGAACTTGAAGTCTGGTGATGGAGATCCTAGAATTACTGGCTTAAAGAGTTAAAAAACCTATCATTGTGCCTCAAAACGTAAGTATTTGAAGTAAATGCTTGGAAAATGGCAAACATGAGATTGTTTTCAGATTGTGTGGATTACAGAGGCACATAATGTACTCTGAACCCCAAACACGTGTTGTGCTGTAACACTAATAATCTGATTTGAGAACACTTTCCTCTACTTCTCCTCACATAACTACTATTTCTTGTGTCTCTTCCTCATCTCTCCACAGGCCGTCACAGGGAAAAGCTTCGGAGACAAGGACTTCCGCAGTGCGCTGGAGAACGGCATCCTGTTATGCGAGTAAGTCCATTACATCACCTCCATTTTGGTTTTGATCTTTGCCCCTACATACATAAACACCTTCGGACTCATTATACTCCCCTCTCTACACAGGCTGCTCAGTGCAATCAAGCCAGGCCTGGTCAAGAAGATCAACAGACTCCCCACCCCCATCGCAGGGCTGGTAAGTGGACACTCTGGTGGGATATCCGGACCAGCCATTTTGTCAAAGTGATAAAACTGAGACTGCACCCCCCTGCTGGTTTTTGTAGGACAACCTGTCAGTCTTCCTGCGCGGCTGTGAGGAGCTAGGGCTGAAGGGAGCTCAACTGTTTGACCCCGGAGACCTCCAGGACACTTCTATACGAGCCAATCTCAAGTATGTATTATCACTTGTGAAGTAGAACATTTGTGTGGTAGTCTGGCTGTAAAAATGTACAGCTGGTCTTAAAAAGCCATTCAAAAATACTTTGTTTGAGAATGTGATTAACTTAGTTCAGCAAATTTACTGACTATTGTGAGATGGAAATGTGCTTGCCTAGATTTCTCCATTTATTTATGTTATTAGTTTATGAGTTCATATTCATATTTCTTCTTTTAATTGTTAATGCTCAAAGAATTGTTTACAGTCTGGAATTTAAATCAGTAGAAATCAGTGCTAAAAGTGTATCTAAGGAAAACTTGATTTGAATCAATAATGGGATTAAAATTGTAGTTTGAAATGTTGAATTGGCAAACAGAAATGACTTGTTATAAAAGAAACTAATGTTCACTGAAAACAATTTATCCTGTCGTAATCTTATTATGTTATGTAATATATAACTGAAATTTAAAAAAATGTTGAAAATAAAAATTTACCGTAAAATTCTCTACCTTTAGGGCAGGGCTATTCATGTAAATTTTTTCCTTGGGACAGATTTTTCAGAGAGCCATGGCCACTGTGCCGGGTAGTTCCGTTGCACATGACCAATATTGCCAAATTTTGGGTTGTCCAACTCTATTTCAGTAATGTTAGTCTCTACTACTATAGCCTTTGGTTGATTTGAATTGCTCTACAAAATTTCCAAGCCAGTACTGAACCAGAATTAAACAAGCCAAGTCTGTAGCAAGAATAATTGGCATCAGGCTGCTAGTCAGGTCTAAAGCACAATTATACCAAAACTAAAACGGGACCAAATAAGGTATAAGGTACATCATCAGAATTAATCCACCAAAGAAGAAATATAGATAGAGTATATTTGGAATTTTGACACATGGGCTGAGGGCCGGATCACATCTTTGGAGGGCAATTTTGGCAACCGGACTTTCAGTTGAATAAGCTCGCTTTAGGGTAATATACCTGATTTTTAAAAAACGCAAACAGACAGAAGTATTTCTTTTAAGACTTCATTTCATTTCATTCATTCACTTTACTCACTTACATAATCCATTTTGAGCCTCAGAATTGTTTACCACCATCTGTTTTGAAGAGCTTTTCAGGACTTTCGGATTTGAACCATGTTCAGTTGAGTTAGCCGAACACTAACAACAATAAAATTCATTTTCACCCAACTAGATACTTTGACAGTACTGGGGCAAAACAGATTAAGTTATTTTCTTAAAAAAATCTCCAAATCATGTCCAAGCTCCTTTTGTTTCCAATTCTGCAATCATAAAGCGTCTCATACTCATTTCATTTTCCCCAAAGCGCCCACACGCACACTGCTGGTTTAGAGACACGCCACAGAAAGGCACCGTGATAACCTCAGTACTCTGATGTTGTCAGTTCTGTTTGGAGAAGAAGACAAGCAGAGAACTAGGAGCAGGTCTGACAGTATGTTAATTGATTTAATCTTTAACAATTGTCTTGTTCTTCATCAGGGACTCGACTGCAACCGCAAACTCAAAAACGTGAGCTTGTTATTCCTTCTTTAACTCTATTTTTAATCACTATTGTATACTGAACATGGCTTGTGTCTTAGGTGCTGAACACAGTATTCTGGCTCGGGAAAGCTGCCAGCGGCTGTGCCTCCTACAGTGGACCCACATTAAACCTCAAAGAGTTTGAAGGGCTGCTGGCTCAGATGAAGGTGGTGAGTGAAGACACGGAGCAGGGAGAGGGAGATAGAGAGGACGTGAAATAGAAGGAGGAGTGGGGGAGGGAACGGATCAACTTCCTGTTTTTGTCAGGATGTCCCAAACTAGCTCATGACAGGTGTAAACATGGACCACACTGTTTTGTGGTCTAGTCGTGATTAGCTTCAGGGCGAGAGTCCAGTCATAAAAGGGGAACAGAATGCTTTGAACTGCTTTGGAATAAGTCAACTTTTTGTGTATAAACTAGAGCTAACAATTATTTTATTATTTTTTTAATGAACCGAGGATTTGCTTAGAAACATTAAATACCCATTACTTTCATATTTTTCTTAACGTAAGACAAATGCAAATTAAGTAGTACAGATTAAAGTTTGGTGAATGGTCTGCAATCGTCTTTTCCTCCACAGGGATGATATTGCTTTGCCAGTGGATTGTTACACAGTCTGGATTTAACTTTGATATCTCCATGGCGACGAGGAAGTGGTGTTAAAACTCAAATCTGTCGAAAAGTGGAATTATTCACTGTATAGACCTAAATAAAAGCATGTTTTTCCAGCAATAAAAAGACACAGTGGAGTCAGGCAAAAGGCAGAGTGTAACAGAAAAATCGCGGAGGGCACTTTTAAGGACATCCTGACCTAGTACTAGTATAGACAAAATGGGGTCACTCTCAATAACACTAAATGAACACAGTTATTACTTTTTCCATGTCCTAAAACCTCATTTCTGAGCACAAAATCTCTTTTGGAGTCTGTAAATGTATTGTGATGCATTCTGACTCAAAGGAAATTGTAAAACATTATGCATTTTTGCTAATCCTGCTTTTGAAACACAAATCAGATTATGCTCACAATGTTTGTCAGGAAAAATCTCATTACTTAATTTTCCACAATTGTACGACCCAACTAAATGCCAGGAATGGTCCAAGAACTTAATAATTACATCAGATTTTCTGGTTTGACAGTATTGCATGAACTATTAAATGAGGTCTGACTTGATATTGTTACATTATTAAATAAACTACTCCTAACATAAGCTATGATGTTTTCAGGAGAGTGAAGATTCGGGGAGAGTTCACAGAAGCGCAGCGTCAGAGACAGTGGTTATGACTGCTGGGACTCAGAGAGGAGCGAGTCTCTGTCTCCTCCACGACACACTCGAGACAACTCCTTGGATAGGTTTGTAGAAAAGACATTTTTTGTTATGAAATTTGCATTTAAGATTTTTATTTTCAACAGCAACCAAACTAACATTTAGACTATGCAAAAGAATGTCATGAGATCATGTTTTTTGGTAGAGAAACACAGTGATTAATTGCTATAGACAGTGAATCATTTTTTTTTTATTATTTATTTATTTTTGACTGGACAATGCAATCAGACATAGTACAAGCAAAGCATGCAGCTGATGCGACCATATAGAGTGTATAGCTACTGCAATTTCACTCCTGTCCTGGTTGGCTTTTCCTACAGATAAAATATAACAATAAAATGTTAATATTTAACAGTGCAGTTCATATTAACAGTACACACTCAACACTCTCACATAAACACTACAATATTACAAATGGCACAGCTTTGATTCATTTTAGCCAAGCCTTGAGCTTGTGGTGACAACTTTAGCTCTGATATGCACTTGAGTCAGTGGGGAGTGGTTCCATAGATTACCATATTTATTTTTGCCCATTGGCAAATGTTTTTTTTTGACCAGCTTGACATCAAACTTTCTGGAGGACAGTATAAAGCTAGTGTGACAAAAAAAAAAAACATACTTTATATCATGTTTTCTTTTAACGTAGATTGATTAAAGGTGGGGTAGTTTTAAATCGGATTACTTACTCTCAAAAATCTTTCGACTCATGATTATATTGGCAGGTATTCGTTTTAGTTGCAAATGTATCTTTAAACGTCTTTTTACAAACAACACAGTGAAACTAAAGTGACCGCCCCAAGCTCAGCCAATCACAGAGCTCCATTCGGCTCCTTTTTAGAACTAAAATTCTTTATTATTCAATTCAGACAGTACTCAGAGGTCTCTCCTTTTTCACAAATGCTACATTTATCATATACTTTTTGATGGAAATCACAATGTTTGCTAATTTACAACTAAAAAAGTTAGCTACCCCAACTTTAATTTTGCTTCTAAGGTTGCCACTTTTCAATAGACTGAAGACTTAGGTTTGCTTCTTAAATTGTCAAAATTATATTCCCTACAATCTTTTGGGGCTTAAATAATTATAATGCTCTGGTTGTGCAATTAATCAATACAAAAAATACATCTAATCATCAATGAGCAGCTTGGTATCAGAGTTTATAAGTAAGAAATTTTTCAATGAAATCTTTTTGCAATGATGAAATTGCTACTTCTCCATTATTTATTTCCAGAAAACTAGTAATTAAAAGCAGTTTGCAATTGTCTTTAGTCTGACAAAATCAAATCAAATAGAAATTAGTGATTGATCCATTATTTAAAAATGTTTAACTCTAATAGAAAATGATACTATGCAATACAAGTTATCAGTGGTCATATTTCTAATGCTGAAAACTATAAAATGTGTTTTCCACTAAGTTGCTTACTGTATATACCAGAACAATGTCAGTATGTATCTCTTTAGTAAACATTTTTTTTTTTTTTTTCTGTTTGAACAGTCTGGACTCCTTCGGCTCTCGCTCGCAGCACAGTCCTTCTCCTGACGTGGTGAACCGGGGCAACAGCGATGGTTAGTCTCAACACATAACGCACAGTGGGCAAATATAAAACGCTAATATCACCCCTCCCCCACTTGCATTCATTCAACCTTGCATCTTTCACCTTACTCCAACTCCACAGACTCTCATAACTAGGAAATGACTCCAAAAATGTCAACAGTTTCTCTTGAGACGAAAGTCAAAACCGTTCATCCATAAATAGTTTGACAGGATGCTGAGTTTTTAACCTCGGCATGTTGTGGCCATTTAGGTCAACAGCTGAAGGTCCTATGTCATAGAGCTAGCGCGCCCAGATGCAATAACAGCTGTTGGGTCTAAGTTGCAATCGCTGGAGACTCGATCAACATCCCGCTGGTTGTTCACTCCAACGACACGCCTCTTTTGTGTGTGTGAGAAGGGAGCTGACACACAGTGTTATATGTGCGCAAACAGTTGTCGAGAAAAAGCACTATCCTGAAGACAGGAATAGATTCATTGGCCACATTCCCTGAAGGTCGCTATAGAGAAAGCACACTGTAGCAGCAGCGAGAGACGACAGCAGGGGAGAGGAGGGCTGATCCAGCGCTGTCTGCATGCCAGTTCTCAGGGCAGATTTACGGGACCATAATAGTGAGTGTTTTTGTATTTGCATAGTTGGCTCCGTCCAAAGTCAACGGTGGCAGGAGTCTGAATGACCCCAATAGAAATAATATTATGAAGGTTTATTCATGTAGGTTAAGCTTCTATTTTTGTTATCCTGACCTAATTTCGGATCTCCCTACCCCCAACGTTTTTATTTTATTGTAAAATTATTAGTGAACTAGTTTAATCTGTCCTATTGAGCCATTTTCCATTTGTATGAACCTTGATTAATACAGTGTTGTCACAGACTAGGAGCAAGGAACTGGGTCCACACTTTCATGTCAGACCAGGAACTTTTTGGTAACGCGAAGAAATTCATGACATCAATTTTTGATGTATCTGTGAATAATTTGTTTTATTGTTAATATAAATGTTTCTTTGGGCTTTCTGTTGACAGTTTTATGGTTAAAAAAATCAAAAAGGTAGTATGACGGAGAAAATATTCCACAAAATACAGATGCCTGGGAAACTGGGTTGTTCTCTTAATTACAGTAAATAGGGGAAAGATGAATTTGGACTTGGTTCTTGGTACTTACTTTTGTGTGAGAAAACTTCTATAGTAATGAGTTAAGAATTCCCGCATTACTCACAAAATGGGGTAGAGGTGGATGATATGTAAAAAATCTGATATCACAATTTTTTAAAAGTTTGATCATTTTGATTTTACCCAGTGTGATCAATTTAGTTGCCCAGCAGACTATGACTGACCAGTAAACAAAAGAGTGGGCAAAATAGCTTAAAATGTTATTTGTGTCAAAAGATATATTTAAATGACAGCAAAAATTTTAAAGTATCTGACTTTTTTTTATTCAATTTTTTCTTCTCTCCCAAAAAACATATTATAGGCACAGCACTTTCTGACCAAATCAGACCTATGTGTTCTGCTTGAATCAAATCTTTTATTTCTAGAGATAGCCAAATGCAGTGCTCTGATGCTGAGTGTGGTTTACTCTAGTTACACTTTGATGTCAGTCTGTTCGATGACACAAAGAAATCATAAATAGAATATTAATTGTAAATTGTGTTTTGCTGTGTCAATGTTTTTATATTTAGTTTTATATATACTTTTAAATATATTTACCTCCCAAAACAGAAATATGTGCACAAACTATCTGCCTAATTCCTCTTTCTAGCTTTTCTGTAAACATGTCTTTGCCAGAAAAGGTTAAATGCTTGGGGGTGTCTTTCTTCACAACAGTAATTATAAACAGCAACTTGTCAAGTGTATTCACCTCTGTACAATTACTAACAATACTTCAAATAGTTAGCATCTTTTCTAAACTGGTTTCCTCTTTTGCTCAGGGAGAGGCAGCGACTCCGAGGCTGATGCTCCGGGGAAGAGGCCTGATGTTCGGAAAGACGACATGCTGGCCCGACGCACAGCCAGCAGTGAGGCCAGAAGCTCCGTGCCCTTCAACCAGTTTCTCCCAAACCGCTGCAACGCCACTGCATATATCCCAGGACCCAGGCGGAAACATCAACAAGAGGACGGCGAGCAGAGAAGGTAAAACACCACATGAGGTTAAGCTTATGGGTTGCTGTTAAAAAACTGGATTGATGCAGAAGTGATTCACTTGACGATTTTGAATAGGTGCTGTTCACTTGACATCACAGCATTCTCTGGTTAATAATGCATAATCAGATAGAGAGGTGGCTGAAATAAATATTATATGCTGTTTTTGTTGCATTGCAAAAGTGGATGTTCTTGTCACCAACGGAAATCACCAGATTTGAAATTGAAAAATTACCTTTTTGAAATCTTTTGGAAATGAAAAATCCGTCTCTTGCAGACCAAATAGATAAAGTTTGGTTGCATTCCTGAACATGAATGCAACCTATAAATGTATTGAACAGATTGTGATTTTTTAAAATTTTTTTTTTTTTTTTTTTTTTTTTTTTTGGAAATTGCCGTCACTGCTGACACTCATTAACCTTTCTTAAACTTTTTTTTTTTTTTTTTTTATGTTGGATTTTATTTTTTTATGTTTTCTTTATTATTATATTTTTAGTGTATTTATTTATTTATTTTATTTTGTTAGTTAGTTAGTTAGTTAGTTAGTTAGTTAGTTAGTTAGTTGGTTAGTTAGTCCATCAGCTAAATTTAAAAAGAAAACAAAAAAGTACACATATAGTAATACACCAATTGAGTATTGACTCCATGATATCGGTTGCGTAATTTATTGTACTGGCTGATGCTGGCCCACCCACAATGTTTGAAATTTTATTGTAATGAAACCCACAACAAACAACAGCTGCAACACACTACAAATTTCTTTTACAAGGGTATCGGCAGAAAGTATCGAAGAACAGAAAAAGCTGGATTATCCTTCCATATAGGCCTCTCTTGTTTATAGTAAGTAAATGAAAATCTATAAGTTATTTGCATCATTGTATCTGCGTTCAAAGCTTGTAAAACAAGTAGCAGCTCACAGTCCTGAAATATAGAATGTATGTAATTTTATACTATGTTCCAGTTTTTCTTTTATGTGAATGGACACAATATTTACAAATATATTTACTGAAAATCGAGTTAAAATACAATAGAATTGTGCGTTACTCTATGACCAGTTTTGAAGGCTCTGGTGTCATGTGAACCCAACCTATTATCTTATCCAGTTTCTACTAATAAAACAGCCAAAAACATAAACATCGAGATTATAAGAAATCGCTATTGTTATCCTACCCTGATGTACTTGCCATAACTGTTCCCAGTCAAGCTAACCTAGAGCATGGGAAAAAACCTGGACCACACTTCAGAGGCCCCAAGTGCGTCACATGGGCACCAGATAACAGTTTTAACCAAAAAGAGACACCCATTTTGGAGGATGACGAAGCAGAGACGCAGGAGGCGATGGAGCAAAGGAAAATACAGAAATTGGAAAAAGCAGGCATTAAAGTTTTGCCTGCTGCTGTCAGATATTGCAGGTTAGACAGAACTGGCATGGTTTTTGCTTGATTGTGTGTTGAAGTTAATATGCTATAGGAGATTTTTGGAGGATTTGATGTGGTTTGCTGATTGTCTATTGGCATGATTTGGGGAATTTTAATTTGTTGGTTAGTAAATGAAAGAGGACATATTAAAAATCTACTGTGAAGACTTTTAACTAATCCTCCTAACCAATTGTTTGCATATACAGTAAGTGATATTTTCATTGATGCCTGCATTTATTGTTGTCAAATTCATCAAAGGTTAGATAATATTCCCATATGAGCAAGTATCGATACTACAAGCGTTTAGTAAAGAAAGTACTATTATACTGTATTTTTCATGGCTCAAGTTCTCAGAATATTAACTATTTTTATCTACCACTTATTACAACTTACTTTATTCTGCCCCGCCCACTATTCTTGGGAGTGCACTTCCTGTTTAACTGCGTTTAGCATGTAGAAGTCGCTAGTTTTTTTTAAATGTCATTATACCTATTTAATATGACCCTGCAAGCGAGACAAGTTAGTTACTTTAACAGAGCTAAACAGGAAGTGCACTGCCAAGAAAAGTGGACCGGGCAGAATAAGTTGACTACTTAAACAATTTGATTATTTGAAAATGAACACTCTAAAGAATTCATGCAGAAGTCAGTGGACCTGTTTCTGCAACTAAAAAGTAGTTTACACTTACTGCTCCAAATACCTGTAAAATCATAATATGTCTTTTTAAGGTTTATAGAATCTGTTATTAATTAATTTGCCAACTGTGGTTAACTGGTGCATTGCTTTGGTGAAGATGTGGCTTGAGTTGTTGGTTGTGGTTGTCTTAAACGTGGTCGTTTGGAGGTTCTTTTCCAACTTTGACATCTGCTTTATTTGAGACTAATTAAAAAGATATAATTTTTTTTGTGTCCACATGGCACATTCTTTTTCAGTCTTGTTTAATCCCAATAACCACAATGTGTCTGTTTTGGTTGTGTCTGACATTGCTTGTATCTGACGTGGCTTGTTTGCAAAATTGTGACCGTGTTGGGACTGTTGTGTAAAATAATCCCCTATTGGAGGCTCGCAGATGAACACTGGAATGCACACTAATCCCCTAATAATCCATATTTACGAGAGCCAAGCCTGCGCTGTGCACGTCACTCCCTCGCTGCACGACGCTCAAACGTCACAATCCAACCGGCCGCCTCTGACCCTAGCTATGCCGACAAAGAGGAGCCGGAAGTGAGGTCTCCATCCCCTAGTATCATCCTACGTCGGGACAATGAGTTCTTGAAGACTCAGAAGGCTGCGTGGGACTCCTCTTCAGACGGCGAGGAGGTGGAGGCGCAGAAGATGCCCGACGTACGTAAAGATGATTTGGCGTCGAGGAGGGCTGCACGTGGGCCCGCCCCCAAAGTACAGCAGTTTGTCCCTCCGCCGGTTTGTAGTAACAAGGACCTGGAGCGCTGGGAGGGCATCAGGCGTGCCTCACAGCAAACTCTGCAAGAGAGGGTTAACAGGTTAGCTCCCTGCATGCTGCTTTCTCCTTTTGATTTTTCTTCACTTTTTTCCTTTTTTAGTTTTCATCCATATCGACAGTACTAGAAAAACTTATCAAAACAATCTTTTGTTGAACTTTTAAAATTTGATATGAACATTAGATTATTTTACAGCATGTCTTTGCCAGGCTACAATATGGAATGCAAAATGTAAATTTACCCAAAATAAAAACATAATTCACAAAGTTAACAATAATGGATTGGATGTTAGATATTTTAAGGTTATGGTATGAGACAGGGGTGTCCAAACTTTTTCCATCAAGAACTAAATGGAGGGATTATTTGGGCAATTAAAAAAAATCATACATGACACTAATGAATGCATGTAGAACAAGTTAAATTGGGCCTTCAAGAAATTAATTTAGGCTTAAAATAACAAAAGAACATAGATATATTAGTTGAAAATAAGTAAACTTTTAAACTTGGCGTAAAATACGTTAATGGCTGTTTGGACCAATTCTTAGGGAGGTCTGATGGCCAACAAAAATTGGTCTGAGGGCCGCATTTGGACCCCGGGCTGCACTTTGGATATGCCTGGTATAAGAGTTTCATTGGAAAAGTGGTAGTGGGAGAAATACTTTTGTTCAAAGTCCAGTTTTTGAAAAGCTGCCTTATGAGTAAAAGCCAGTATTTCACATTGTTTCACACAGTATGTGGTAATTTGTCATTTTGCTTTAGTATGCTTTAGGTGGCCACTTTCTCCAGTATAATTTTGTACTTGTATATGTTCTAGTTTGTTCAATGTTGGGACATGACCTCAAAACCTTTACACAAAATGCTACAATAAAAAGCTTCTTTTCAGTCCAGGTTATGATGTGATGAATTAGAAACTTCAAATACTATCACAAAATGTAGTTAAGTAAAAGCAAATGCAAAGCCCAGATTCCAAAAAAAAAAAAAAAAGATATATAGGTGGATTAATACAGTAGTGTTTGTGGCCACCTGTTTGTCTCCATAGAGATGTTGTTTCTTTGTTAAAAAGGTTTCATAGTATTGACCCTATTTTGTCCCGCCCACTTGGCTTGGAAGTGCACTTCCTGTTTAGCTCTGTAAAGGTAGCTAACATGTTTGTTTGTCTGTCGTGTGGGGCAATTTTAATTAAATATAATGACACTTAAAATAAACCCATCGACTGAAATCTACAGGTTAAATGCAGCTAAACAGGAAGTGCACGTCCTAGAAAAGTGGGCGGGACAAAATAGGGTCAATAGGCTTAATTGTATCTCATCACTCCATGGACAAGCAGTACTTTGTCATTCAACCATTGGTGTAGATTTTGGAATTTAGGGAAAGAGAACACATATGAAAATAATGTTGCTTGAGTAGGCTACAGGCAAATGTGGCTTTCATCCAAACCATCTCACAGTCACAGTGTTAACACATCTAAAGGTCTTTCCTTTCACCTTATTTTTCATATTCCCTGCCTGTTTCCTTTCTTCCATCGTTGTGACCACCTTTAACCCACTGTGTGCTGTGCGATCCCACTGTACCTCCCGTCTGATTGGCCAGTGAAAAGGAAGTGATACCTGACATCATTACCCGCAGAGAAAACCCTTTTCTGAAGCCAGCTCCTCGTACTGAACAAGGAGAGGGCGAGGAAGAGGAGGAGGAAGAAGAGGATGAGGGGAAGCTCATGCCCAATATACAGAAGGACGACCTGGCTTTAAGGCGGGCTCAGCGCAGGCCACGCCCACACAGGGATGGACCAATGAGCTTGCCACTGCACCTATGAGTCAAGCCGATATGCTGAAGTGGGAGAGGCTCAAGATGTCTGACCCCAGGTGCCCCATATGTCATATAAATATACTTAACCAATACATCAGCAGTTTGTGGAAGAGTTTGTGCTGTGAAAACTTATGAGTGGTGTGGGTGTATGTCTCTTAACATATTGTCTATCATATGAAATGCTAGGCAAGGCAAGGCAATTCAAATTTATTTGTATAGCACAATTCATACACAAAGCAATTCAAAGTGCTTTACAAGGCAGGAAATATACATCAATAATTACAATACAACATGATTAAAAATATATAAATAATCAGCATAAATTTACTTTAAAAGAAGTAAAGAAATAAAGAGTACAGACAAAGCATTTCAGTCATATGCACAATAAAAAGAAATGTTCTGAGCCGAGATTTAAACATTGTCACAGTGGAGGCCTGTCTTACATCATCTGGAAGACTGTTCCAGATCTTAGCTGCATAAAACTGAAACGCTGATTCCCCATGTTTAGTCCTGACTCTGGGCACCAGCAGGAGGCCGGTCACTGAGGTCCTCAGAGTCCGAGATGGTTCATAACGCACATGTCAGAGATGTACTCTGGTGCTAGTCCATGGAGAGACTTAAACACAAGCAGAGCTGTTTTAAAGTCTATTCTCTGAGCCACTGGAAGCCAGTGCAAAGACCTAAGCACATGCTAGTTGTAAACCGTTTTTATATCCTTAGTCGTTCAGTGGAAAACTTATCCTGATATTTCAATAAATCCATGCATCAAGTGACTACCCAGGCTTGAATAGGGAGCTATAAGAAGGGTTAGTGTTAAACTAACAAGAACCGGCACTGCAAGCAACCCTTATACCTAAGGTATATGCTGGGAGAAAAGAGATTTAATGTGTGTTTCTTTCTCGAGTGTGCCACACTGGCTTAAAATTGTGAAACCTAGCTTTTTTGTTCCACCTCACAGACTGTATATTGATTGATATTTATCACGTCAGGTTTGGAATGTGAGGTATTTTAATCTTGTAATCACCTTCAACTGTGACATAAGTGGTCGCAGTATATGTGAGGACCTACAGATTTATAATGTATCCCTAGTGACCAGAGTAAAAGTGAATTTTCTGCATTGGTTTTAGTTTCATATGTTTTACTGTTGAGTGTTCTCCACCAATTCCCACTGGGTCAAGCATTACATACAAAATCTATAAAGCTAATTTTTAGACCATGGTGAATGCTATTTATTTTTAATGTTTGCAAGGATTCTCCAGTCTTATTCAAACAGATGAGGGAATTGGCCAGTCTGTCTGAGTGCTAGAGGTTACTGTCGGCTGTTGGCACTGCTCAGCCTTTGTGTTTCCCTCACTGCTGATGTCATGAGTTAGAATAAAGACTGTTTGTGCTCTCAGAGAAGTTACTAACCATCTAGAAAAGAGAACTGTCTGACGCTTGAGAATGGATGTAAATGTATGAGTGAAGTTCATAACTACATACTTTGTCCTCTCGTCGTATCCCGTCATCTTTTCCAAATCCGTCTTCTTTGTTTCTTTCTTTTCCACTCTGTTTTGGTCTGGTGTGTGTGTGTGTGTTGTGTTGTGAGACTGTATCCAGTGAGGAAAGCCCAGTATGCCAGGCTTGTCTGGAGAAAAATTATAGGAGCTCATTCACTGGATCTTCAAAGGCCGTGCGGGGTCACGGCAAAGTGGTGACCTTTGGAGCTGTAACTGAGATCGAGCAGCTAGTAGACACAAGTGAAGGGGAGGAGAGCGAGTTGCTAAGACGACTCTTGTCCAAAACCACAGTAACCATGCCAACCATAGGCCCTGGCTCCCGACTTTCAGAGCGGGAACGCAGGTATGGACAGAGCCAGACTCCACTGGCTCCAGAGTTGCTTTAATTAGAATTGCAAGAAAAAATAGTGCTGTTTTTGTTGCCTTTAAAAGTCCCCCTCCAATCAATGCTCTATGAGAAAATGAGCTAGCAATTGTAACCATATTTAATGGCATCATCATGTTAAAACCAAATAGTTTTAAAAAGCGTCTTATTTGTGTCAACAAGTGATTTTCTACAGAACAAAGAGGATAGTTGATCCGTCTAGAAATGTTTAAATGCAACTATATGGCAAATCAAAAATAAAAATTACAAAGCTGAATGAATTGACCAATGAAACAGGATTGTAGAAACATAAATTGTATTAGGGTGTCGTGTTGTGGCTGGAGGGGAACTGTGCCTCTTGTGATGGAAATGTGTGACATGCAGCCTATTTAAATAATAATCATGGCACACATTTATGCAACGCACTGATGAGCTTGTAACCAGGTCAGTGCATGTGCACTGTGTGTACTGTAACAATGATGCTGTCTCGGTCATCATAACGGTGATACAGTAGAATGATATTTTAATAACGACAAAGATGCTTGAGTTGACCTGGCTTAGGCTTGTTTTATACTTGCATTGTGTATGAAACAACCTGAAGCACATGAAGACTATTCTAGGTTTTATTTAGTGAGACTGAATATGCCCGATATTGTAAATACAAGCTGATTCTATTTTGGACAAACTGTGATTCTTTGGCTTTCCAGTGTAGCTGCAAGATTAATTTCTACAAGCAAGTCTTATTCTGGGGGGAAAAAAGCTTGCTCTGAAGTTTAGATCTGTATAAACATGTCTTAAAATACATGATTTTTTTATTAGTTTGTTAGTCAGGCCTTAGTTTGTATTTTTGTCAAGTCTCCTGCACATATTTAAAATGTGACATTTGTGTAATGTTACTTTGATAACATAATAGTAATTATTATATACTTTACATAATCAGGAAAGCCCCCCTCAGATTCAAACCTCTTCTTCCGGGGATTCCCAGAAGAGGTCAGATGGGAGGAGCCTAATGTACACTTTTTAGTGGAAGGGGTAACTGCAGCACCTAGAAGAAACAAACATAGGGAGAAGATGCAAACTCCACATAGAAATATCCTGCCTGGGAGTCAAACCCAGAACCCTCTGGCAATGAGGCAAGAGTGGCAATCATTGCACATCTTAAATTGCAAATATCTCATTGAAATTGCAAATCTAATTTTTTTATTTTTATTTTTTTTCATTGATCTTGGAAACACTGAGATCCAGAACCTTTTTATTAGGGAAGTCCTGGGGGAAGAGAGAATTGAGGCGCTACTGGACATGTTTTTAGTGGTAGGAGAAACCAGAGCACTGAACCGCTGTGCCACTGTGTCGCACATTTTTTCCTCCAAGTCAGCTGTCTTACTATGCAGTGCAAACTACTTTTGAACGGCAATAGATAAAACCATATGCAATGTTCTGGCCAACAACAATTAGCCTTTTTACGTTGCAACTGTGAACATATTAGCAATATGGATATTTTACGTGGTCAAAGATGAATTTATACATCAGATGTATGTTGTTCCTCCATCTGTATAGCATGCATTCTCTCGTAGATTTATTTCTTACCATTATTTTTTATTTCTCCTTCATCTCTCACACAACACAGTGCTCGTATCCTCCCACTACCTGCTGTTTGCATGCCCTGCTGGTGCTTTGCATGCACAGATTCTCCTTCTGTGTTCTCAGCTGTTCAACTTTTACATTACCCTATCCCAGCCTCACAGATTTCACCGACCTCAATCAAAGCGCACTCCAAACTTTCTCCGAGGTCACTCCTACCCCGGCGGAGGTAGACGCCCGCCTCGCACAGTATATGAAACAAACAGAACAAGAGGAAGAAGAGGAGGATGAAGAAGAAGAGAAAATTCCAGATCTGGAGAAGGATGACATGATGGCACGGCGCACTGGTGTTTTCCATAAACAAAGCAGCTCCACTAAAGTTTATCACAACAGGTTTCTGCCATTGCCTGGTACGAAAAACAACGCACAAGACACGACTGATCATTTCCCATGGAGCAAAAAGGAAGTAGACGCCAGCAGGAACTTAAGGTGGGGGAAAATAGTGTTAAATGTGGTAGATCATTTGTTTCATCAGATTTTGAATTTTAAATAATGGCAAATTTACCATTTATAACTTTTTAAACTTGAAAACAAGCTGTACAACAAGGTTCATCTGCACATCAAACTGGTTGACTAGTTTTCTGTTTTAAATTCCTTCCAAAGACTATATTTTTGCGATTGGTTGTCACTGAGTTTAAAGATTGACTTTACTTTCATAGTTTCCAAAGTTTATGGTGTGTCTCGCTCATATCTGCTGCATCTCTTTGATTTCACTGTGTTGTTTTTATCTGACTGTATATAACGGTGAGTTTAGTTGAGTTGAATATGTTTGAAAAAGTGTTTTTCTATATTTCTGGTGAGGAAATTTGCAGTACACATTTGTGAGTCAATACACATAGTTGAATCTGTCAAAGTCAACAAACTTTTTTTGTTTTATTAAATTCACTGTAAATTTGAAAGAAGAGCTAGAATTTTATCACTTGAAAATATATGCATTGAATTGTTGAAGTTATCCAAGGTACAATTGAGGCTCGGGTTCTCCGAAAATTCTTGTTTTCCCCTTCCTTTAGTCTCGTCCACTGCTCTGTGACAAATTGACACATGTATAGTTTTCAAATGTCGTTGTCTTTTAGATATGATACACAAAAAAAATCCAAAATGAGAATTAGTAAGTATTTAAAATTCAAAATCTGATAAAAACAAACAATCTTCCATAGTTAAAAGAGACATCTGATATACTAAGAGGCTAGGTTTGCATCCTAAAGACATCCTCCAGCATCTTCAATTAAATTTCTTTTGTAGATCGGAGCAGACCAAAGTAACTATGGAAACGTTTCAACCTGTCGCAACTGAAATTGTCAAAGCAACAACATACACTGAGCGAAATACCGAAGGAGAGGAAGGTGAGGAAAGCCTACCTAATCCGGAGAAGGATGACATGATGACGAGACGAGCTGGTTTGAGTCAAAAACCTGTCGGGAGCAAAGCAAATCAATTTTTGCCTGTGCCGGGATCGGTCAAGTATAACGTCGCTCCAAAACAGAGTCGACAGAAAGTCTGTGAAAAAAATGCAGTTGAAAGGTACTTCGAGGCATGATAACGTTGTGTGCATTTCAACTAACGCTCGACTTTTGAACGCCCACGAAGAATGTGTTATATCATTATATTCTAAGCAGTACTAATTGTAAGTGTGGTGAACTTTATGTAACCAGCATGTTTGAGTGATCACAGCCGGACTCCTAATGTGGTTTGACACAGTAGTATTTGTGTTTAAAAAGGACTTGTCTGAACGGATTTGTTGCCTTGAGGTTACAGTGCTAATCTGGAGTTCGTATGTGATGGTTTGAAGTTTGTGGACTGTGAGGTCTAAGATTGGATTGGACTGGCATGTCTCAGGTTGTTAAAAGTGTGGAGATATCTGCCATTGTTTTAAGTGAATCACAGCTGCACTATATGAGCCTCAAAATGTTATATCTTTTCTACAAAATATAGATTGAATTAATGGGTGCTAAGAAACATATAGTGGATAGGACCCCAAAAATCTCCTTGGCTCCTTGTAAATAGCTGTTATTAAACAGGGCTTGGGAAAAATTGGATTATGATTATAATAATTATTGCCGTAACTGCAGAAAGTAATTTATAAAATCACTTAACATTACCAAATTGCCATTACCATGACAAAAATATAATAATAATCAATTTTTTAGATAATGAGTGGTTCAACTTTGATAGTTTGTCTATTTTTAAGCTCAAACAAAGACTGTTTTGTTCACCTTATTCCACCATTTTTATTCCACTTTTCTTGGCAGCACGCTTCCTGCTTTAGGTCTATTAAAGCGGCTAACATGTTAGCGTGTTTGTGTTATGAGGAGATCTCAAATAGTTATAGTTACTGTTAAAGTAAACCCTGAACTCTACAGGTTTAACGAGGCCAAACAAGAAGTAGAATAAGGTGAAGTTTGAGTGAGTTTACAGCCCAGCCATGTGACTGCTATTGTGACTCTGAGCTCCACAAAAATAAATTGAACTGATCAATGAAAGCACTAGATCAGAAAAGTGATATGCATATTTGTATTTATTTATTAACCTTCAATTAACCAGAACAAACAAAGATATGGAATCTCTTTTCAGGGGAATTTTGGTCCCAAAAGAGAAGAGACTTCTGTATTATAAAAAAAAATTATAATGTATCAAAGAAAAACTACAAAATTTATTGAACTACTGAGCAAAATATGGTGATATAACTAAACATCTGGCATTTATAATGTTCAATGGTACAGCTGTGATTCAAACTTGCTATAATCTTGGGCCTTGTGATTGACTTCTCAGCAGTGTTGCTACCATGGAAACTCAGGCTCCACCCCTGAGTCCAATACCCGGAAGTGTACTTTGGTGATAGATAAGCCGGAGGCTGAGGAGAAGGATGCTAGCAAACTGATCCTAGACAAATCAGTAAATAGCAGCCCAACTGTTCCTCCATCTCCTTGCCCTTTGACCCCTCCTGCGGCCCCCAAAACTGTGCTCAGGGAGATGCAGAGCAGGGCAAAACCAAGGCTGAGGACTGGGTGCAGGTGGTGGGGTCACACGCACCAAAGAAACCCTTCTGGCTGGATGATGATGAGCTGCCTCCCATGATGTGAGATGCCCGATAAATTACTTTTGCATGGCTGTGTTACCCAAGCAGTGAATTAGCAATAATAACATTATTTTACCTTGTTTACACTCAACATGTGTATTTTAATACTCTTGAGAATTTTTCATAACAGGCTGTTTGTCACTGCCGCAGGTGTTTTCTGTTCATTCACACTGTGCTGTTGTTGTTTTAGGACGAGTCGCCGAGTTGCTTTTATATCTGAGGACCCCGAGTAAGTCTCCCGCAATATACCCAGGAAATGACTGCATGAAAAAAGCTTATAATCCTCTCCTTCTGTTTAAAATGTTTGCTTTTCTTTCTTTCCAATGCATCTTCCTAACACGGGCTAACATGTTTTTAATTTGCAGTTACATTATGCAAAGGATTAGGAAGAAATTTGTACAATCTAGTTTACAATTTTGATTCTCAGAAATGGTTTGTTATTAATATTCTGGTGGGGAAAATAGGCTTATACTAGTAGTTAATGTAATAATAAATATTCTCGTTCAAACTAATCCTTTGCAATCGCTTAAATGTATTATTTACTCAAAATGACAAAGTAGCATTTCTCAAACATTTTTTTATAATGACAAAAATGTCACTATACCAAATGTATATAATACTATTACTGATACTGATACTAATAATTTACTAATCTATCTATCTATCTATATACCAAGGCTGTGTCCCATGTACATGGGTAGCCTAGACAGGGCACCCTTCTCTTTCCCCCTTCCTCCCTCTGGTCCATGATCTGAGTGTATGAGTGTGTGTGTGACTTGTGTATTTTGTGTATGTTTGTGTTGTACAGCCTTTTTATTATGTCATTGTTCCAGAATCCTGTTTAGTCTTTGTTTATTATTTGCTACCTCGGCTAAGGAGACCACACTCGCCCCGGCATCCATCCACCCGCCCGCCCATGAGCAAGAGAACTCAAAAAGGCAGCGAGAGAACCCAAACGAAAGCCACCAGGGACACGTCTGAGGAGCCACAAGGGACGACCACCAGACCCAGAGAGCGACCCGGACCACCATCCACCCCCAGGACTCCCTCCCAGCCATACCACAGGGCAAACTGCACGTGCCCCCCAGGGCCGGCCCCCCTCAGGCACCCCTCCCTCTCTGATTATATTTATTTTTATTATTTTCCTTCGCTCCGAAATTGTTTCAGTCCCTATACTTATCCTGTCTTGTGTGCTGTGTGTTTGCTGCTACGTTGTGTCTAAGTTGCATTAAAAGAAGGCAGACATTGTCCTGCCAGCCTGAGTGGGAGTTTGACTTTCCCTGATTCTAAAATGATGCATTAAAACAATCTAAAACAATCTGGGAGCTTCCAGGTCTGAATCAATTGCTTCCAATCAGTTACATAACAATCATGAAGGGTACCCAAGTCAAAGCGACCCCGGGGAACACCACAGTCGACACCGCGATACACCCAAAGGAAAAACCCGGAGCGACAAGGTAGCCCAGACCACTCCCAGACTCCAAGCAAGCCGTACCCCCAGACCCCCCCAACAAGGTCCAATGACCCCACCAAGGTCCTCCCACACCCTCCCAAGCCCTCCCCACACAGGCAGACAAACGGAAAAACACAGGCACAAACACAGATCTCCCTGCAGAGGCAGAAAACGAGAGACAAAGACAGACTATAATAAAAGGCTGACAGTATGTGTACGTGTTGCTCCACATTCGTGCCAATCCTCCTTGGGTGAAAGGTTCACTCTCCGCACTGCACTGCACTGGGGTCAGCTGTACAGCACAGCACATGAGACCTCTGCAACAGGGCCTCAGCAGTAGCTGGTTTACCCCTGCCACTTCATACACGAACCCTTCCAAGCAGGTTTCATCCTCTTCATGCATACACAAACGCTCTCCATTCATCCCTATCTCTAGCAACCTCTCTTCCTTGCGTAACAGTCATTCCTCTGGCATTCAACCATCTTCTCACACCATCCATCCATCCCATCCGTGGTCTTCCTCTCAGTCGCACCCCTGGCCCATCAGCTTCATACACTTTTTTAACCAATCGTTCCCCTTCCATTCTCTCCACATGGCCAAACCATCCCAACGCCTTCCGCTCTGCTCGATCAGCCAACTCACTCACAACACCCGTTCTCCTCCGTACTTCCTCATTTCTCACACGATCCATACGCGTCACACCACACATACTTCTCAGCCAGAAGTCACTCTCTCCTCTTCATTCCTCTCACTGCCAGGACCATACGCACTCACGAACACCCACCACTCATTCGGAAACTTCACTTTCACCCACATCAACCTTGATGAAATCTCTTTCCATTCAGCCACACATTGTCTCAAGTCACAACTCACCAACAAAGCCACACCTTCTCTTGCTCTCCCACTCTCTACACCAGACATTCTCCCACTCACACTTCCAACACACACTCACCCTTCCTTTCATCTTTGTCTCACTCAGTGCTAACACGCTCATTCTCCTTCTTTACTAATACTAATGCAATATATTATATAACAGAGTTTCTGCCGGGTCTTTAAAAGGTCTATAAAAGTCTTTAATAGAAAAGTTTGAATTTACTGCCTTAAAAAGTCTTAAATTTGCCATTGTAGGTCTTAAAAATGTTTGCACAGGTCTTAAAATGTTTTATGAAGCCATTTCTGTCAGATTTCCTGATCTATTTCACACTACTGCAGCTTTTTCAAAAAAATTTCAATAGTATTCTCAAAAATTAAAGCATAATCGGTTTGTATTTATTGTTACTTGGTTGATGAACTAGATGGGATGATTGGTTCCTGTATTAATTGCATTATTTTTTGTTAATTTATTAGATATCTCATAATTGTAGCAAAATATAAAATTATATCTTACGAAGCCCTCTGCAAAAAAGTAGCATTGTGAAAAACTGTAGATCCTGTCTCGCGAATAGGTCGTAATTTGTATGTTTTGTAGTATTAAAATTTGACCTCTCGATCCCTGCAGAAACCCTGTATAATAATATATAAAAATGTATTTGGGAAATGCTAATTTTGAATAACCTTAACTAACATTTATTGCCTCTCTTTCTTTGCCATGCTGCCTTTTCAGTTGCTATTTGAATCATCCATTTGCTTTTTTTCAAATGCTTTTTACAATTAAGACAAAACATGTACTTGTTCTTATTTGTATAATTATGTTGTTGTGTTTGTCTTTGTCTGCTGCAGGAGCGCCAGTATGAGCGACATCCTCAATGAAGACGACGTGGGACACTTGCCACACATCAGCCCATCCCGGTACGAGCGCATGCAGGAGCAGTACAGCAACTTCAAAGAGGACGAGAACCAGTGGCAAGACGTGAGAAATATATTCAAATGAAACAACAATTAAGAAAAAGGTTGTATTGTTCGTGGAAATCATAAATGTTTTTATCCTGACAGGATCTGGCTCGATGGAAGAACCGCAGACGTAGCGCATCTCAGGATCTGATCAAAAAGGAGGAGGAGAGGAAGATGATTGAGAAGAAGATGAAAGAAGAGAGCGATAAAAGGAAAAGCATCAAAACCTACAAAGAGATCATCGAGGAGAAGTAAGGAATCTTTTTAATCCATGTGTCGCTGTAGTTGAGCTGGAACACATTCACAACAGTGTACAGCATTATCCTAAAGATGAAAATGTTTAAAGATGCTGATACTTAAAATTTAAGGTAAGGGGATGTATAGGGGACAAATACAACAATTAAAATTACCTGAATAAGACACCAAAAAAGTTAGTCTGGTGTGATCAACCCAAAAAAGAAGAGCATATCTGCCCAAAGCATTTGCAGGCACATTTTAGCACATTACATCGTGATGCTTTATTTAAATAGTGTCTGAGTATTACTAAAAGATATACAAATATAGTATATTAGATTATATCACGATGTTACGATACTGATTTTGATACTTTGGCATTTAAGGGCTGATTTATCAAGCAGGTGCTAAATTGGGGGTGCAAAGTAAAACAAAAAAATTTGTTATTTGCAAGCAATTTATGCAAATGTAAATAATGGGAGATGTACATAACATATTACACGAAACAGATATGCACCACTTCAACTTCTGCATCATAGTGTCTGTGTGAAAGAAAAATGTCAGCTACGCCAAGATTTTGCTCCCCCTAACCTGTTTGCACATGAGCAAAAACTTGATAAATCTGACCCTAAGTGTTTGCCAATACCAATATCAACCGATAGTAGTGTAGGGGGCTGAAACAGCTATATTTTCTTCTAAAAAACATTTTTTTAATGTGTTATGTTATTTATAAAGCAAGTAACAACTTAACAACTATATGTGAATAGAATTTTAAATATTATGAAATGTTCTGGATCAACATCAGCCAGTAAATTAGTCTACATATAGTTATAAAGACGAATTTCATGTGTCAGCACCAATAACCGGGCCCAGTATTTGTGCATTATTCTCGAGAATACATCCTAAATGTGTCAGGTCAAAAAGTCAGGTACTTAAAATACATAAAGAACTATAAGTAATTTAGGTTGTAGTTAATAATTTTTCCTTGGCATTTTATCTTTGAGCATTATTGCAAGTTAGGCATATATAGAAACTAAATAAAAATTATTTGAGTGTATTATTTTGAGTACCTACCAATACATGAAGAAGCAAAAAGAATTTGAATTTCTACCTTTTGTATGTGTTTTAAAGGGAACGCAGAGAGGCAGAGCTTTGCGAAGCCTACAAGAACGCAGCGACCCCAGAGGAGGCAGCCATGGTTTTACAGCGATACGCTCTTCGTTTTACTATCAGCGATGCCACTCTGGACAGTCTGAAAGTGCCCAGGCCTGTCGTCGATATTACTAATCCGGACAAACAACAAACAGACAAGGATCTTAAGTCTGTGTCGCCTGTAAAAGAGTCTGAAATTTCAGAAGAGCTGCACAAAACTGTTGTCAAAATGGACAAGACACACAATACAGAACAAGTGGATTTTACTAAAAAACATGAAGATTTAGTTTGTATCTCCTCCATCCCCACTCCACCCATCAGCCCTGTAAAGACTCCAGAACTTGTACCTGTGCTGTCACCAGAGCAGCCTAAGAGTAAACCAGCAGAGAGTCCAAACTCTCTTCAAACACAGCGGGCACCTGCTGTACAGTCACAGGCCAAAGTTTCTCCAGCTCCATCACCAATGCAGCGCACTCAACACAACCGGGCAGCATCATACCCCCGCCCCCCTCCAGACCTGTGCCCCTGCTGGCTGCCAAACCCTGGAGCTCACAGTCAGGACACAAGTCATTTAAGGTTTGTTCAGTAGCTTTATGCAAGCAATCATCTTTATATAAATTGCCTTGTATTAGAGAATAACGTATGTATTTAGCATGGAGCCAAAAAATAAGATAGTGTTTATGTCTCGCCAAATCCTATGTTCAGCATTTTGTTAGGAGATGAACTGAAGCTCTGTTCATCTCTGAAGAACTGTTCATCATCCTAATTCTGATACTAACCTTACTCCAACTGTAAAATTATGTATCATCAATAATAAACATTGGCAATGAAATTGTGGAAAGATTAGAAAATTATTTTAACCCTTGTTGCAAAATGCACAGGTATAAAGGAGTAACATTAAAATCCTGGACAGGAGTTGAGATGTAATGGCTTGTACCAAAATAATGGAAAACCAACGACTAATATGCGAAACGCTGCCACCTTGTGTTTGTACTGGTGTCAACGTCAGAAAATTTACAATACAGTATTGTACATTGGGTCTTTTTTTAAGCTAATTTTCAGGCAATTCACTTGCAACGCTGCAGAAACAACACACTGATATATTTGTTAAGGATAATTCAAATGTATTTATAGATTTTGAAATTAGAATTAAGAACATAAGTGCGATAAATAAGTTTAAAAGATTAATTTTGGGGAACAATCTATTATTAGAGACTAATTAAAATCTTTCTGTTTCACTAAGCTTTTTCATGTTCAACCAGTCTTAGAAGGAAATGGTCTGATTCCTGAATATGAAAACATTAAGCAAGCTTATCTATGCAATGAATAAAATAAGCTGTCTGAACTCTTTATAATCTATATTTCATGTGTTCCTCAGATGGATGGGCTAGTGAGAGTGAACGGAGAAACCACTGAAATATCCTCAGTTCACACTCCGCCGATCTCCCCCCTGCGATCACCTGAGGGAGGAAAACCCACCACACCAGTCTCACCCATCTCACCATCTCTCCCCCAAAGCCCAGTAAAGACGCCCCATGTGAACAGACTGTGACCATAGAGAAGAAAGTGGAACCCTCCCCCCTCCTCAGCCCGAGAGGCCCACGTCTGCCACCAGCTCAGCCATCAGCTCTCTGATGGGGGCAGGAACTGTATCATCACCACCACCATCGTCACGGAGCTCACACATGTGGAACCCGTCACACCGGAGAGGCACAGCAACGGACAGGTACTTTGAAGGGAACAGTAGGATACAAAATTTGGTGAAGTGTCAGAGGAGACATGTAGCTAACTGGCTTATCTCACAGCAATGTTTTGCTTTGTCTTTTGAATGTATTTACAAAGAGACTTGTAATCCACTGATTTTGGTTTTCAGATGCCATCCAACAAATAACAGATACAAGGTCCATATTTACCACTTGTAAGGGAAGGGTCTTTACTATTATTAAACCAACAAAATTTAGTGTAGCTAAGCATTTTGATTTCACCAGAAGTTTTCTTTTGTTTTGAGCTTTAGAGAATCAAGACCAAACTGTGTGTTATGTAATGTGAGAGTGGGTGAATGCGTGGGTGGCTTTTATCATTCTGTCTTGCAACTTTGAAGTTATTATAGAAGGTTGTAGGAAGAACATTTAATAGTGCTTGTTAAAGCAACAGTAAAACCTGGCAGAACCCTTGTAGAACTTTGCCAGCTGACATAAATAAAGCCCATAAAACTTGGCTATAATTCATGGTAATGGGAATTCTACCTAGTTATTTGGAAGTGTTTAAAGTAATTAATATTGTGATGCGTAACAGAAAAATTCTAAATGAGATTGATATGCCAGTTTTGAATGTAGTGCAGATGTAAGCACAGACACAGTATTTTTAATACCATCTTTAAATGTATACAAGAGACACATGTGGTGAAAAATTATATGCATAACATCACTGAAATAGAAAAGTAAAACATTAGTTTAAGACATTCTTCATCAGCATGCATCAGTTTCATGACATAGAATATTATAACTAAATATGTTAGGAAATGCAAGCCACCTAAAAAAAACACATTTTATCATGTTTTTAGTCCAACAAAAAGATCCAAGTAGAATAAAAAAAAAACATTGCTTTTGTTTAAGTCTATTTTTTGGCTAAAAGTTACATGATGTATCCTAAAGGAGGCCCTTCTTTTGACCGAATAACTATTTTGTGGCCATTCAAACTTGCTTGAAGAAAATAATGTATGTAGTGCAACGAAGATCTCTAAATTACAAAAAGAAGACTTTTTTTGTTTGTCAAAAAGTTACACATTGGACCTTTAAGTCATACTTCCAAAGCAATAACATCCGTAAGGAGACAAGCATGTGACAGATCTCAGAAAAAATACATAGAGCACTTTTTTCTCTTCTAAATAATAATAATAAATATAGAAATAAATAAATAAAAACATAACATGTAACATAGAAATACTTCTGCTTTGTTTTTATTTTGTTTGTTTGTGGAATAGATGATTAGTGCATGCCATGGCAACCTTGGATCCAATAACACAATCTGTACATAACACAATTCACAGTGATTTACATGGCAGGAAAATATGATATCATGGTGACACATTAAGTGAGCTGATTTTTAACTTGGCCACATGCTTATCTCCATGGAGATAATCTAAATCTAAGTTTAAGACTTTTTCCCAAAAATCTTGCACAGTTTATCTTTAAATCACATTTAAAAACAAATACATCCTTTTCAATTATATGCACAGCAAAACATACTGTATATAAATAGAAGCTTAGATTAAAGAGAATACGCTAAAACGTATTGTGGATGTTCTTTAAAATAAATGTAATTACTGTATTTGTAGGTGAATGGTACAGCCAGTTTCACCCAGGAGACCCCAGAAGAACAGATGAGTCCTGTGTCTTCATTACCTAACAGCGTGCAGGACTTCTCCCCCACTGTGACCGGTAAAGTTTTTCTGCTTGCTTCTATTTTTACCATAACTATTCCTCCGAGCGATGTTCCGTTTGATTTATTTATGAACTCCGGTCTTCTCTTCCCACAGAGGGTCCGGAGGATGCCAGCTTAACCGTACGTAACACGGATTTGCACCAGCTTGTTCTTTGTGTTCCTCCTTCATTCTGAAATTTGACCCTGTCCTGACCCTTGTCTCCAGTTGTGCTGTAGTCAGACTTGTCCTCTCACCTTTCCTCTCTTTCTGTCCTTTTACTCTGTCCACTTGTGTGTGTGTGTGTGGTTATCATTGGAATGGGTGTGGGTAGACTGAGACCCCCATGTTGAACTTGGCTAAACGTGTAAATCACTGGGTATGGGACCCCAATGAGGAGCGAAAGCGTCTGGAGAGGTGGCAGCAGGAGCAAGAGCGCCTCCTACAGGTACAAAGAGGATAGTGTGCACATGCATGGATCCATGACTGTAACACGCGTTGGTTATGGTTGTCTGTGTTGTGAATTTGAGGTGGAGGGGTTTTATGTGCGGTGGTTTATGTGATGGTGTTTGTCTCCAGGAGCAGTATGAGATGGAGCAGGAGAAGTTGAAGAAGGAGTGGGAGAGGGCACAGTTGGAAGTGGAGGAGGAGGAGAGGAAACACAATGAGGAGGTAGAAAAGAGTTGGCTGGTTGTGACATATAAAATACACTCTTCATAAGTCACTTAAGTATATGCTAAATAAATATTATGTAAAATCTGATTTGCTACATTAGTGTTTCATCAAAATTTGTTAAGTCAAAGTTTTATTTTGATTTGATTCATGCATGGTTGAATAATCTTGTATTTAGGGTGACCATGGGCATAGGCGAATTAGACGGTTAGGACGCCATCTGGTGAGGGTGCCAAATTGCAGCCCTAAAATAAAAATAAAGTTCTACACGCATAAGCTATTAGTCAGTTTTTATTTCATGCCAATGGGACACATATTCATATGCCAATTTGATGATTTTATATGCAGAGTTAATTGCCCAATCTACCATGGTGAAAGAAGTCTCATTAAACATGAGGCTTCAAATGAAATTTTGGCCCAAATGAGCTAGGGCCAGCCCTGCTGATATTGTCTTTCAACCCAGGAAAGGGCTGTTTTCACCTACCCTATCTTTTCCCACATCCTGTACTTGGATATAAATATGTCAAAACAAGTTAGGACTCCTTGTAATACATGTATTAATGTACATAGCATGTTCAAAAAAAAAATACATTGTATTTGTCAAACAGAAGTAGTTCTTTTTGAATAGTTTGCATTCTGAACTGGCAAGGCAAGGCAAATGCATGATACAGCCACTTGAACAATCCCACCTGCATTGATGGCAGCTTTAAAGTACAATTTACATTCATGCTTCCCATAGAATTGTTTGAATTTCTAATATTAGCATCCTGAGGCTAACCAGCCATATTGCGCAAATTAATGTTAATGACAGCATTATTTTAGTTTAAGCTTATTGACCATTTCCATCCTTTTTTTAAATGTTTGACTGTTTTAATGTGTGGTTGTTTGAAAACTTAGGCAACTGTTTCTGATAAAGAAAACAAAATATACAGTATGTCTATTAATAGGGCAAAACAGTATAGACATTCAATAATTTGCCTCTGATATAGCAAGGTATGATTATTTTTGTTGCCTTTTATTTTGACATGGGCATCAGAGTGTAGATAGTTATAGTTGTTAGTGCTTTCAAATACAACAACCTGTTTTGTCTGTCCTTGTTCAGGAGAGACGTATTCTAGAAGAAACAGTCGCTCCGCTCAATCCCACAGGCATTGTGAGCCAGCATCCTACACAAACTAATATAATCTCACCAACTGAACCAACCATGAGTCCTCTACAGCACAATGGCCATAAAGCCCCATTAGGAAACGAGGGCCAGCATGCCTCCAAACTGCACTTTTTCCAAGGTGGCGTCAGCTTAATACCTGAAATTGAAATGAACTTGCTTTCATTTTAACTTGTGTTATTTTCTGTTAGATTCTGCATGTGAAGTAGACATTTCAAGAAAGCAGGATTTACAAAAGACAGAATCTCTTGACCACAGTCCTCAGCCCAAGCAGTCACAGAATGTTAAGAGGTAAAGATCATTTAGCAGTTCACATTCGTCTTATTCAGCTTTTATTTACAAACTGCTGATGTGCCCTGATTGTATTGACAGGTCTGGATCACATGACACAGCCGTGGGGCGTCAGCAGTCTCATCCGTCACCCCAGCCCCCATCGCCAAGCAGGTATAGCTTCTTACAATTGAGAATGCATTGTTTTTGTGTTATGTTGTATACACATTGTTGGTTTAATATTGTTCTTCTGTTTTTTAAAAAGATGTGTGAGCGGGAAAAGACTATGCTCTGGTTGTTCTCAGCCTCTGGGAAAAGGAGCTGCCATGATTATTGATACTCTTGGACTCTTTTTCCATATGCAGTGCTTCAAGGTACACATTAGACAAGCAGTTTGTATTATGTAGCTTATTTTATATTGTAGCTCATTTAATTAATACACACTTTAAAAACATATTATATTTAAGCTTAACAAAATGTCATCCAATCTGAGCAATTTTTAGGATGAAATATGTACTACCCGATTCTGAATTATTGTTTGTTTGTTTGTTTGTTTGCTCGTTTATTTCAAACATTGACAGAATTTACAACAGACTTGCAATAATCACATACCAACATTGCCTTGTTTGAAATGGAGGATGGAAGCTTTTGCTTTTAGAAAATCCACCCCCCATGTACTTGTACAAATAATACTGTTGTATTAAGTACATTGAACACGAAACACAGAACAAAGACAGGCCCATTTATTGGGCCTGTCCAGCCCAATTATAACATCAAAGTCAGAAGTTAGTAACCAGTATACTTAGCAAGGGAAGGAAGGTTTGATCCCCCTCTCTAACAAACTGGTTCTGCATTAAGGTCCGTGCACATAGGACACAGTCTGTCGCTGTAGTTTCACCCAGTGGAGCAGAAAGACGTGCAAACCAACAAGGAAGTGGGCAGGGAAAACTGCCGTGATTTATTTATTTGAACAAACACATTCAAGCAATAGTGGATAAGAAATCAGGCCCTCTCGGGAGCAGCCCAAAACACCACTGTCTCTCTGTTGAAAGAAGCGCTGTGTTCCCATTTGTTCCATTCTGGAGCAAGCGTGGCAGCGCCTCACAAAGCTATAATTTCTTTGCTCTGATTAGCAGCACGTTATGCCGTTTCTCTGCTGACAGACACATACACATGAATGAGATTTCAAGCGAAATTTTCTGCTCATCGCATTCTATATGCACAATCCATTAATGTAAAACCATCTTTTATACGTATTTACAACATGTATTAATCTTCCAAACTAAAATTAGTACCAGTAATAGAAAATTATAAAAAAAAAACACACATTATGTGCACCATAAAGTATATACAGGACAAGCAACATTAAAATGTTATTAAATGTTAACTACTTCTCTGCCAACCCTACTAAAATGTACAATTGTACACATTTGGAAGCCCAATTTAATTATACTAATCAGATCGTTAGACTGTTCTCCATAATGTTTTCTGTATCATTATAAAAACTTTTTTATGTAGGTATTTAATATTATGTTTAGTCAGTTCTTCAGTCACAGTAATACGTACGTTGTCTGTTTTCAGTGTGGGGTTTGTGATGGACAGCTGGGGGATGCCACCACTGGCACTGATGTCAGGATCCGAAATGGGCAGCTCAGTTGTCATGAGTGCTACATCGCATCTCGAGGTGAGAACTGAAGACATTTTAAGCAACATTGTCTTTAAAGAACTTTTAATCTTGTTGTACCATTGTTTCTTTATAATGAGTTTACTCAAAATTGTGCTTGATAAGTTCATGCATGCATGTTTGAATTATTATTATCTTGCATTGTCCTGCAATTGAGAGAAAAGTCTTGTTTTGACCTATCACCTAAAAATTAAGACTCCATTAATACATATATGGTTGTGAAAAGGCACATAGCCTCTTCTAAGATAGTATAAACAAAAAAAATTACTGCTGCTTGTTGTCACTGTAAAGATGCAGAGTGTATCAGTTTTGAACAAAAGTCTATGGATCTGTTTCTTTTAGTAAGCCGTTTAAGATAAATATTATGATTTACAATGAACGAAATATAAAATAATGATGTGCTGATCTTATTGTTCAATAGCATCTGACAAAACATGCCTAAATTAATGGACATAGCAAGGGCTGCCAATTAGTATTAGAGTTGGTAGAGCAGAAGAGTGAAGTTACTTCACATTACTAGACCTATTTCAGTCGTAATTTTCGTAATTCTCCGGGACATGTTTAAAATGAAAACAAAATGAGATTATTAAAACATTAACTGCAATATGACTTGTAATCACAAGATTTTCAGTGAGATCGCTAGTAGATATTTTCCCAATATGTGCAGCCATATTTGCAGTGTAAAAAATTACGAAAAAGTTGTAGTTGTGTAAATAAAACATTGCATTACAATATTTCATGGTCCATGTAATTACATAAGCTTTTAAAATGTGTATTTGAGTGTGATTATTGTTTTTTATTGTTTTATTCAGGGAGAGGTCAGCCCACAACTCTATGATGATGTCCTGGATTTTCCCACCAGCTTTTCTACATGAGTGATTGAATGGGCAATTTACTGGATTCATAAACCACATTCTTGACACTTTGGATTTTTCTGGAATCTTCTGGGATCACATGGACTGGTCACTTTTCCCAAAAAAACAGCACAACCAGCTTTACCGGGATCTGCAAATGGACAGAATCTCTATTCCAATATTCCAGCTATTTATAAATGAGTGTAGCATGGATTTATGTGTTCTGTTTAACCCTTTGCACATCTATAATAATGAAAATAACAAACTATAACTGGAGTAGCTTGCCCGTTTTAATGCCTTACCTTTTCTCATTTTCTGTTTATGGATTTGCATGAGTAAAGTAAGACTGTATTTAAATTATTTTATTCACAGATGGAACATTGAGAGTGCTATATGTTTCTAAACAGATGATCTTTTATCATATTATCTGACACAAATTGTTCCTCATTTCTTTCCCACTCCAATGAAACACTGGTCTAGGATATTTTTGACTGGAATGCATGTTATTAATAATAAGTGTTTTTGGGGGTATTTTCTTCTATTTTAGGATGTTTTAACCATATTGTTAATTCTCATTCGAATCAGTGCCTTATGTAAAGAATTTGAGGGCTACTCACACAGACCTCAGGGTCATGGCACATTGTGTGAGAGACAGAAGTGCATGTGTGTTTGAGTCATGCATGTAGAGGTATGTATGCAGTGACTTGAAGCTCCATACCAGCAATTTTCCCATCGATTCTCACTTACTTCATCTCAAAGCTTAAATCAATGACGGTCCTTGCTGCTCTTTTGTCAATGCTCCTTGCAAGTGTTGCCTCACCATAACTGGACATACCACATCATATCAGGACTGAAAGAGGTGCAGAATTGTCTTTTATAGCAAGTGTATGTTTATCAATAAAATATTTTAATTGATTGTTGTGATCTTTTTATTTTCAAATGTTGACTATGCAGGGCATGTGTGTTAAATGTCAATGTGCATAGAAAAAGTTGTTTTATATTGACATGTTCATTAAGAAATAACCTAATCAAACAAGAATCAGTTTGTAAAATTCTTGTGTCATTTACAGGCATAATGACAATGGCAATATAAATTTTACTTGCGGTACTATATTTGAAATATTTAATAGATTTCTTAAGTTGATGGTGAGAATGATTGAGAATGATTGATGGTGATTTCAGCAATCCAACAGAAATGAGGTGTAGATAAAATGCACAAAGTTAACCCATTATAGACAAGATGGTTTTTACTCTTGATGATTAACATTTATGTTTATGACATTGTCAAAACAAAATATTGAATATTTTAAAAGATAAAAAGTCCTCTTTGTGTTTGTTTTGCTATATAAGTTGAAACCCATGAAATATTTACGAATACCACAAAAAATGATAATGTGACAATCCTAAATCAATGTCTTTTAATTATTGTTGCATTGGGAATCATTAATTAGTCATACATTAGGTGTCACATAGTTATTGCATTTCTGTTATAATTTTATTTCTTCATTATTTTTTGTAGGCTAGCTAGATGAAGACTGCAGCCTGATTTATTGTGCGGTTTTTTTATGTTTTCAAAATGCTTTTTGTAATTGGCCAATGAGCTGAATTGGCTTCATTATAGATTTTACTGTATTCTACCTCCCTCTAGTGGCTATGTTCAAGAACAGATTTTAATGGCTGATATTTATATGGAAGACGTTTCAAAGTTACAACACGTAGCTGTTTCACTTTTACTATTTAAAGCAGACATTATTTTCCAATGCATTAATTTATTTAAGTTTTCTATGAGCCTGACATTGGCCGCGGAACCATTGATCTAGGAATCCATGTGAACGCTCGGAACCTGCAAAGGTTACACAACACCCGGAAGTTTACAGTCACTTGACAGAATATGAAATGTTTTCATTTTAGTAATGCGCTTATATTTTTCTAAATTAGTTAACATTTATCTACAATGGACCCACGGGAATCCTCACGACATCTGGTATGCATTCATTGTACTTTTTAGTCATGTCAAGTGTGTATTATTACAAGCGTGCTCTTTGGCACATAAATCGCTCACGAGGTTAGCACGACTTTTCCATCACACAAGGAACTGTTTTTTGTGAAGCTTTTGGAGTAACGTGTTATTAGTGTTTTTTTAGTTCTTCGTTGTCTATCAGTTGTATTAACCCGCGTATCAGATATAAAGCAAGTCACTTTAACTCAGAAGTGACAGTCTTTTATTTTTACTTTCACTTTACCTGAGCTACCTGTCTCTGTTAGCGTTTTAAAGATTTTAGTTATTGTTGATGCTAATATATTTTTCATTTTTAGTTTAGTTACATTAGAAGCTTGTAAACGAGTGTACAATGTGAAGCATCAAAAACAACCACATACAGACAAAAGACACAAGCTAAACAAATTATTCCTGAACAGCTGCAGTGAGAATAAACAGTCACAATGTTATTATTCATTAATACAAAAGGAGAAGGTGAATGTTTCTGTTCTTTCTGTGGTAATAAAAATGTGATTTAGACTTATATTCCAGTTGTATGTATCTAACTTAACTGTTATTTGTTCTGGTGAACTAATCAAAGCTTTGTTGTTACCCTCAGAGTGAAGCCGACCTGACACGGAGCATGGATGAGGACTCCATGGTGGACGGTCCTCTGATCTCTGCTGATGCCTTGCACTCTGCCATCAGAAGGGAGTTTCAGACCCTGCCCACATACACTCATTCTGCTCTGCTCTCTGTGTTGCACGTGAGTTGTTTGAGGGTTCTCTGTTTGTTTGTTTTTTATGGTAGTATGGATGTGCATTTGATGTAGGTGATTATTTGACCTTTTGTCCACAATATTATCTATAACAACTTATTAGAAGTTATTAACTTTAAAAACTGAGAAAAAACACTTCTTCATAGATGCATTTCACTGTAACAAGGAGTGAATTGTCATGTACTTGTTTTATTATCCATAAATCATTATAAGCCCTTCTTGTATTACCTTAAGGCTGTTTTTTTCTGCTTTACTTTGAAGACAAAACATTTCCCGAGGCAATTCAGACAATCATGAATCAATAAATAAATGTCTTGTATTCCCCTGTAGATTTAGAATGACCTTTCAACATTCCCAAAATGTTTTACCTTTTCTATTATTATTAATGTAAGCATTCATGTTTTTTGTGTCCAGGTGGTGTATGTTGTCTTGTCGTGTTTGGTGGCCATTATGTGCATACTGAGAGAAGATGCTGTTGATCAGTGTAACAGCGTATTACAGTCTGTCGGAGGAGAGGGTGCCATAGTGTTCGGTAAAGTCTTTTTATGGGGATTTGTTCTGCTTTTTACAATCTCTGCCAAATACCATCACCGGCAAGCCAGAAGCAGAGGTTACCTGAAATTCTACAGACGCATGCAAGAAGTGATCCATCTGCCGCTTTTTTTCATTCTGGAGGTAAGACTGTCTTTTCACCACCTGGGGGCAGCATCTAAAGGACTAAGAAAGCATTATTCTGTGTCTTTTCTGTTGGTCTTTGTAGGCAATGCTGTGCTGCTGTGGATTCTGGTTTCAAAAATACCACAGAAGCTGAGAACGTACCTTGTGCTTGCTGTTCTGGTGTTGGAGCTTCTGATTGCATTACCGTGTTTAATTTATTATACAGGTAAATTACATTACATCACAATACAAAAAAAACATACAATGCATTCATGCATCCATACTTGTCGCATAACAAAGGATATGGTGCATTTATGTGCATTTATGAGATTCTAACTGACTAAAATCTACATGAAACAGACAGTTTCTCAGTTGTAAAAAGTAGTGGCATTTTTTCATGTGAACATAGTGGAAAATACAGTATGCTATCATTGAATGGATATCAAAAGAGAAAAATAGGCGTTAGTTGTGTAGGTATTGGCATTTAAACATACTATTGAGTATCTTAACATGGCATCTCTTGCTTTGAACTAAAAATATATATTTTAAGACAGTCAAAGATGCAGAGAAAATTAAAGTGTAGGCACACCAACAAGAAGTGTTGGCAGAAATGTCTTGAATGACTTTGGTGATGATTTATACACATAATAACAGTGCAGAGGTTCGCTGTGTCCAAACTAAGATGTCACAAATTGCTGAAACTTGTAACTTTTAAGTAAGTAGTCTTTAAAGTAGAATACTACCTAAATGAAATCAAATACTTATCTCTTTCTTTGATGTAACAGTATCATAACAGAAGTAAAGTTAACTTTGCTTGCAGTATGTTCTTTAAAGTCTAGAATGAATTCCTAAACCCAAAAATGATTTTATAAATTTCTATATAAACATTTCAATTATTATAATTTATTTATTCAATTATTTTAGTTACCAGATCCTGATTAGTTGGAATCCATTATTCAATGATTTACAACACACCCCAATTAGTGAAGTAGTCCCTGTGCCTTTTTTTAAGAGCAGAATATTAAAGAGTTGATTTCCCAAGAGAGGGCTAAAAATCTCCACCCCAAACTGTAAACAAATTAGAATGGCACAAGCCTGTCTGTTGTGGCTTATATTCCAAAGTGATATTTTCAGGAGTTTTAACTTTAATCATTCTATACTTTGTTTGTACTGTTCTTATTGTGAATTTTGTTTATAGCATCCTTACTCCAAACCAGATGTGAGATGTCAGCTGTTCTTTATGGCCAGACACACCCCATAGATTAGATTATACACACTACTACCCCCACACTCTATCTATGTGAGGACATTCGCATCACAATACCTGCCCTGCCCTTTTCAGACCTGACAGCATGACAATCAACCATTCAACCGTGTGCCTCTCCCAATCTGCTGATCGCCCCACTCTATCACACAAACTTCACTGGATAATAACCACACCTGTATATTTCCTCTATTGTGCAGGCAGCAGGGAAACTTAATTTATTAACTTAAGATTGACTGAAAACTCTCAAAACATAATGTACAATGTGAGTCCATAAGTCAAAAGGCCAGAGATGCAAAAAAGGGAACCTGTGTCGAAACGGATTATTTCATCAGTCAAAACAACCTCCTGCTTAGTAACGCCAGCTTTGACTGGAGAGATTTGTAGAATGTAGGGTCACAAGATTTTTATTTCAAGTGCTTATAATTCTATCGCAAGGTCGTTTATGCATTGCTGCAATATAGTGTTCGAATCGACTAATATGTTATTTTTCATTTGCAGTTTTTTTAATTTGTGCACAACTGCACAAATTTAAAAAATATATATATTTTTTGTAAATTGTATATTGACTACAGTGTCACAGCATTTTGGCCAACTGTTTTGTCTCTGATGGATTTCAACAGTTTTGACCATTTCAATGTTCATTGTGGTTTTAAAAGTATTGTTCTGTTATTTTTTGCCATAAGTATTATGTGTGTAAAGGTCGGAGGCTAACCAGCTAATGCTGTTGTATTCTGCAAAGTGATTTAATAGCTTTACAAATCAATTCAGCTTATCTTTATTCCAGACTCAACGCCCATATAAAAAAAACAATATACAGTACACAATCTTATAGTAGTTTTTAAGGTTTCAAAAACAGATTTTAAAGGGGACCTATTGTGATTTTTCTGTAGATTTAGGAAAAAATATGGCATAAGTAGATCAATAATTCACTTTTTGTTCATTGCAAAACCCAAAAATGAACTAAAATGGCTTAGAAACAGAGATGGGTTCATTGACTTCCTGTTGAAAACTGCAGAATTTATAGGCTCCGTCTCTTCATTGTAAAATGTATTTTTAGTAAGCCGTAGACTTAAGAATTAAAATTTTTATTATTGGAATGTGTCTACATGACCATTTTGAACCTTACATGTTTTACTCTGAGTCCAAATTTTTTGACTAATTGCAAGTAAATAAATACAGACAAGTGGGTGGTAGGTAAAGACAGGGATTTTCTGAGCACTCAGTTATCAGCTGCAAGACCATACAAGATTACTAAAACATCCATGAATCAATCCAAATACAACTTTGGATAAACTAATCATGAGAGAACACTGCTGTAGCATAAAAACCCAGTTTTTACATAATAGTTCCCCTTTAAAGAAAGTTATTGGTCTTAAAATGTTCTTTTGTTTCTTTGAAATCGCGAAGCCAAAAAAAAATCAATGTGAATCATGTTGAGCTCCATTGCGTAAAACCTGCTAGTTTCTGGTAGATAGTGTTTTAAATTTAATTTTAACCAAAAGTTTGTCTAATTAACTTGAAAAGTTGTAAATCCATTTTTTTACATTGCCCAAGGGGACAATATAGCATAATGGGTTTTATTGTTTGTACAATTTGTAGTAGTTGTCACATACCTTCTTGCTGTGTCCAACAAGTAAAAAGTGCATATTTTTCTGAAGAATGATAGGATGTATTTCTTAAAGAATGTGTGTGGAAAGGAAATCCATATTACATTTGTGTTTGGCAGCTGAAGGGCACAGATTAAGTCTTGGAGATACCAAGGGCCAAACAGTGAAGATAAGAGGCCATATGCATTAGCTTAGCCAAAGGGGAGCCCCGACCACTCCACCCGAGCACAGGGAGACACACTCGCGCACATACTCACATTGTCTTCATGTTTACAGTGGGGGGACAACCACGTGAAGGGGGGTTTCTGCTCTCTACACTCACATTCCACTTCAGATCAGTGCAGTCAGCCACAGCTAAATCCAGCAAACTATTTAAAGGTTGAGTGAGTGTGTAAACTGTTAGTCGGGTCAGGATGATGTCACAGTTGTGCTAAAGTGAAAATAGCGCTGCTGCTTCGAGGTGCAGACGCTGAGGCAGAAGGAGAGTGCCACTGCCTGCAGCTACGGTCCATCCAGGAAGACCTCGTTCAGCGAGCCTTTGAAGTGCGTGTGTGTGTGGGCATGCTGCGGCCTCGGCTCTATGTTTCCAACTTACTCATTTGAACATGAATACTGGGTTCTATAGAGCTCCATACACTTCAAAGGCCATGCCCTGCTCATCAAAGGCCCGACTCAGAATACATCTATCCATGCTAGCCGCTCCGAGCTGCTGTCAGCACTGCAGGGCACATGCTCAACACTCATTCTCACGTACAGGCTCAAGGAAAGTCATCACATACTTTTACTCAAGCCGTTTACCCAGGGACTTTTGGAAGATGTCTCTAAATGAGAAGAATGTTTTGTCGCAGTGGCAAGACTTGATGATGATGGACTTGTAATGGTAGTGTTAGGGCTGAAACCGTTAGTCAGCTAATTATGACTAAAAAATACTTGTAGTCATCAGAAGTGTGATCATTTAACGGACAAAAACACATACAAAATGGCACTGTAAAGCAGAAGCATTGTTAAATCAAAATATAAATGATTAAATAAAATCTATATTCTTACTTAAAAGCTATTAGTCACAATGTTTTAACCTTTTGGATTTAAAAGTTTCAAGCACAGTAGAAAAACAGTGCACGTGACATATAGGATGCAGCGATTCGATACTGGGATTAGATATCTGTCCCGATCAATGAAGTTTTCCCTTTTATAATGTTATTGGTTCACCTGATATTCTGGTTGTGCTTTAATTGACTTTAAAAGACTATTTACTGACTAATGTTGATCCAGAACATCTCTCTCTTTTTTTTTTTTATCAAATAAAGTTCTTAAGTTGTTACTTGCACTACATGGCCAAATTGTTTATGTTTTTATAAAAATAAAATAATACAATTTAGTCATTATACTAGTGAAGATCAATATTGGGTACTTAATACTTGAAGCCAAAGTATCAATATTGGTATCAGATTGAAAAAAATAGCATCGGTGCATCCCTAGTTGCAAATAATGAACGCGACATACTAAATTAAAAAAGAAAATAGTGGTCCAAGAATTTACATAAGTGAGTTTTTAAATGAAAAAGATTATAAAAAATGTGCAAAACATTGTTCAATGAATAGATTCACAAATGCAAAACCCCAAATCATACAGGAAGCAGTGGTTCAAGAAACTTGTATGTTGTCAGCATATAATTTTAGTCATTTAATTTGTTGTCATTTTGGAATGAATAAGCACATAGTTTATGTTTTGAAAGTTTTAAGTCAAGAGTTATTAACTACTTCTCTTTTATTAAGGAAACATTTTGATATTTGAAACAATATCAGTCAGAGGCAGCTAACAATTTTCCCCACCTGAACCAACTTGTATGATTCTATTTCCTCTTTCATCAAGCTGTTTGATGTCCCCATTTTTCCCATCCTTACATACTCTCAAATTTAACCTTACCCTAATGGAAGCACCAGTAGATGTTGGCACCTCCATTTTTTGATAATCACCTGGAAATGTGCGCTTGTCAGAGGTGATGAGGCCGGCCTGAGCGCTGTCTGTCCAGTGTGGGACCTCTGGGACTGTCCCTATAGCAGAGATGTGTGAAATGTGTCACTTCTTTTATACTGCTCCATCAATCATTCCATCCATCAATCGAGCCTTCCTGGGATCTTTTCGGCCCTGCTGTTACACAGCTTTAAAGACTTCCTCTACAGACCAGACTAAAGGCCTTGATCATGTGACAGCTGAGCACATTAGAAAGACTGGATTTTTTTTTTTTTTTTGACCAAGCAAATATGCATGGATCTCACTTGGTCTGACTCTTAGGACCCTAAATAATTATATCTTTCATTGTCTCCCTCATTTGTTCAAATTTTTCACCATTATATTTTTATCATTTTTCATTTGCCTTTATAAGTTTACTCCCACCATTTTGGAAAGCGTTGCACATTTTTCTCAATTTGTTTTAGATTTGCGAAAGGCAAACAAAAGTTGAAACAATTCCAAAAAACAACAGTAATTTAATACTGTACATGTTACAGTTTTAACCCGAAAATACATAATTTATATTGAACATTTGATACATTGAACAATAAGAATCATTATACCATCTAAGAGTCATATTGCAATGTTGAATTTTTGATCATGTATATTGGAAGTGCCAAAGCTAAGAACATTATTAATATTTGATAGGGCACCTAAACTATTAGAAATCTAGGTAAAATTGTTCTTAGAAATTATACCTTACCATTAAATTATCTAGTACAGGGTTCTCAAATTTTTTCATTCATTCATTTTCTACCGCTTGTTCCTGTTGGGGTCGTGGATGACTGGAGCTATCTCAGTGACTTTGGGCCTTAGGCAGGCAACACCCTGGACAGTGGCCAACTTGTCGCAGGGTTAGACAGACAACCAATCACTCTCTCATTCGCTCACTATAGGGGAAATTTACAGTGATGCCCAATTAAGGAAACTGAAGTACCCAGAGAAAACCCACAGTGACACGAGGAGAACATGCAAACTCCACCCAGAGAGATCGTGAGATGTTGATATGGTCCGACTTGGGAGTCAAACCCACGATCTTCTTATTGGGAAGTCAGAGCTCTAACCACTCGGCTACTGTGCACCCTCAAACTTTTTTCATTAATTTGAAAATATCTCAAGGACCTTCTATCATTCTTCACAATTGCATCACACAAAAACTATTAAATGGAAAAAAAAAATCATGTCAAAATTTCAATTCAAGATGAATTTGTTAATGCCATTTTTACTGATTTAGCTGTTTCTATCAAAAACATTGTATGTTTAGGATAATATATGATAAGAAATCAGAACATTAAAGTAATGACAAAGAAATTTTAGGGGAAGCTCACAACTCGGCTTCCTCTAAGAAAAACACTGATCCATTATCTGAATTACTTTATCATTTATGTAGTTTAACAACCATTTCTACAACTGCATCAGTACAGCATTCACGTATCAGGAGGTGAGCTGAGTCTCATTGTGGTTCACACCAAACCAGACTTATATTATATGCTTATGTATGGATTTCCAGAGCAATCATTAAGCAGTAAAATGATTAACTCTGGTAAATATTTGGCAGCCATTTGTCCCTGTCTTTTCATTCTGTCACTCCTCTCAAACAGCGCTGCATCATCGCTTTTTTGTCTTTTTACCATTTTCCATTCTTCTTTTAAGCCTTTTTACGTCGTTCTTTCTGGAATGCTGCTCTTTCTTTCACACACACTTGCTTACTGTTGGCCTATTTACACTCACAAACAGCCACAGATTTAGCAGTGCATTATGCAGGAATGTGCAGAATTCCTTTTGGGTCGAGTGTCCATGTTATGGGTCTCGTGGATTGTAGTCGGACACATATTCAGTACGTCTCCTGCATTTAGATCCAGGACTAGTGTTTGTCACATTCAGATGAAGAGGAAGGCAGAGCACAGGCCTTTACCAATGGACTTTTTCTAAAGTGAATATCACTCAGAAGCTCATCATCTTTATAATTTTATAGTATTCTAACTAGGGATGGAACGATTCTCAAAATAGTATTGAATTGTCCAATACTGGTGTTTCGGACAAGTAGGAAGTCAGACAGGAATGACTGAAACATTAACTTATTTAGACATTATCTTAATAACTAAAAAAGGCTACATTAGAGCAGTAAAATTATTTTATTTTTGACAAACAATTCCTAGCTTTTCAATAGGAAAAACTAACATGAAAAATTCACAGAAAAAGTCATTTGTTCATGTGAGCTTTAACAGAATAAAAAATATATCAAGATCATGACACATGTATAAAAACTAGAATCGAATTCTGACTAAATAGAATTGTTCCATATTTCTTCCAAGAGGGAGCGGATATCTGCCCTTTTAAGTATATCGGCTATTGGCAGTAAGTCTCCAGGTGAGGCTGACATCATATTAGTTTGGCCAATCAGATGCCTAAACAACAGTCATGAAGCTTAGATTTAACACTTAAAAATGGGATACTCCACAAAGCATGACTACTGTCTATATAGTGGCTTAAAAAATTGGTATTTACGTTGGGAAATTAAAAATCCATATTGTTCAAGTTGTACCTTTGTTACAAAGTCAACAGTTACACCCAGAAATGTTTTAACTTAAATTTTAAGTTTTTTAAGTTTTAAATAGCTGTAATAAACCATAAAATGTGACGGGACATTAATTAATCGTTACGACTTATAAACAGGCATTTCTTCTTATCTCGGCACATCTTCAATTAATTAACAATCTAATTCTAAGTAATTGTCATCTTTTGATCATCATAGTTGTTATCTACAGTATAGAGACCATAAAACTTCAGTCACTAAATTTCAACCAATAATTTTGTTTAGTATTTAGACAAAAAGTGTATATGTGGAATAGGATTTTTTTTTTTGACTAATCCACTACTCAAAAAGTATTCTCTCTGTAGTCTGCTATACACAAAAATTGCAGCCTTATATTGCTCAAAGATCAGCAAATTCCTACCAAAATGTTGATAGTTTTGTGTAATTTGATATAATGCTCTTTACAATCCTTACTGACAATTTCCTCTCAAGGCGCTCCACCCTTCACTCATTCCCTAATTTTGATCCCACCAACACAAAACGTCTATAACCTTATCTTGATTGAGCCCACATCTGCAGTAGCCCCCTCCCCACCTGCGCCCTCCTGCCATCCCCGCCCCCTGTGTAAAGGTGTGTGTTTAGAGTGGCAGAATTGGAGGTGAGAGCGCAGGATATGGCGGCCCGTAAGCCTTAAGTGCGGGATATAACAGGCACTGTGTGTTTAGGAAAGGGAGAGCAATGAAGGGCCAGTAAAAACGTGTGCCGTTTCTCACCTGAGTGCTTGTGGTATGAGGAAGCTGCCAGTCACTCACTTAATGTGCAAAAACATTAGTATTTTTATTTGCATCAAAGTCCTGTGTGTTTGTTTTTGCAGTGAAAGTGGTGCAGTTTAACACGGAGAGAGCATCGCCCGACGTGAGCCATGAAGAGCACTTGCACAACTTCAGCGTCACTAGTCTGCCGATAGAGACCGGATTCAGGTACATACAGTACATATGAAAATGTTATATTTACCTATTGTTGTTCTTATAGCAGTGGTTCTCCCCCTCCCGAAACCCCTGGTGATATGTGCACATTTGAACATGGTTTGACACCTTTCAAATGCAGTCATAGATGTAGATTCCTTTTTGCTGGACTACCACTTCAATTTATCTAGGCTTATGTCTTCAAAACAAGACTAGATTATCACTTTGTGGGAAGCTTACATTTTGTGTTCGGGAGTCGCGAATGCCTAGGATTGTTATTTTATAGGTTGTGATTGAAAAAGGTTGAGGTAGTGTTTTATGAGAAGGGTTCTTCTCTTTCTGGGCAAGGCATATTTCCCTTGGGGCAATAACATTTTTTATTCATTCAGTCCTTAATTATTTTTAGGTTATTGGACTGACAGTGCTAGACTTTTTGAAATGCTGTGCATTAGTGAAAGCCATTTTTTTAATAAAGTATAGGTATCTAAATATAAATTACCATTAGCTTAGTATTGCTTACAGCTGTTGTTGATGAACTGAAAGATTTCTTTGTATATTTTTTTTACCTTTTTTTATCATGAAGCAAGCTGTTCAAATCAAACTCATTTATATTTTAATGGGGAAAACCTCTGACCAGCGTTGACTAAAGTATGGAAAATTCAACAACAACCAGTGCTAAAACTAGCATTGAAAGTAGATACACATTTTAACATAGTTCAAAATATCAATTATCAATAATCAGTATATTAAAGTACATATTATGTATCCATTAGTGGTTACTAATACTAAACATACTGTAGAGCATTTTGAAATTGATTAGGGAAAGGAGATGTTGGAGCTGTTGCCTACTAGATGTTTGAGGGAACGTTTGATCCACTGCATTTTTGCAGGTTATTTTCTGTACAGATCGTGTTCATTGTTGCAAAAGCTCATTATGTATTAAATTAACATCATGTATCTTTTTGGAAGTGAAAAACCAACTACACGATTCTGTAAAATGAGGGCAAAATAATCTTTTGGCACATTGATAATGGCTTCGCGTCGATTTTATGTCTTACGTGAAAAAGATACAGGTAAAGGAATAGCTTTTTCATGGAAAGAAACATAGGGAAGTTTATTCTGTAACCACTCAAAGTAAAGACGTATTTATGTTTTACTGCAACAAAGTTGCAGATTTACAAAAAGTTGCAGATTTACAAAAGCGTGCTTTTATGTGGATCTATTTTTGGATCAAAAAGTTACCTGTTGGTCTTTTAAATAATTGCGTTTGTCCCACAGGGAAGGCTCCAACCTGGCAGAGGTGGTGGACAAGCAGGCGGACCTGATTGAGTATCTAAAACAGCACAACACTCTTCTGAGCAGAAGACTGCTGAATCTCACTGCTCAGCACTAGTCTGTGCAGGCCCTTTGTTTGGGATGTGCTGCATTTATGTGTCATTTTACTGTCAGAAAAAGAGGTATTAAGAAAGACTGAAGGAAAAGCACTGCTAAAGACTGAGCGTGGACACTTGCACCTGTACGCACTGACTTGCCTTCTCACCTGTGCTGCTCAGATAACGCTGAAGGTGGAGAGCCATTAAGGAGGTTAAGTGGGAGGAGGATGAGAGGAGTCAGGGGTCACAGATCACAGCCTGGGGCTTTTATCACTGCTCTACGACCCTCAGTGACCCACCCGCTGCGACTGCTGCTGCTCTGACTGTGGGAAATAAGGGTGCAATACTGTTTTAGACATGATCTGCACTGAGGCTTATGAAGACATGGGCTTGTTGTACTGTATATGTTTGCAATGTTTTTTATACAACTTTATGTCTAAATATTCTACAGTCCTCCTTCATTTATTTTTCTAATTCAGTAAATATTGTAGTTGTAATAAAAATGCATTTCTTTATTCATTCAGGTACTTTCTACTTTGCCTCATTGCAATTACTTGTAGAACAAATGGGGAAAGTGACCTCACTCAGTGTGTTTTAGAGACTTGTTTGCTCTGTGTAATTTAGTTTAGGAGCTGGCTGCAGAAGAGGTCAAACACACTGGAATGTCAACAGCATCTTCCCCTCTTTGCCTCTCTGTGCTACATTTCTTTATTTGTCTCTTCTGTCTTTGTTTCCTATTGTAATTCTTTTATGCTCTGACATCCTTATCTCTGCAGGGGTCTTCAGATTTACAACTTCAGCAAGACTGAAATAGTAATTACAAACTGTAGGAATCCATGTACTAAACATGATCAATCTTCAAAATTACATGCAGCATAGGAATGAGGATAATCAAGATTCCACTACTTATACATTTATTAAACAGATTAAATGCAATACAATAAACATCTGAAGTGCATACACGCAAAAAATAAACACTATAGAAATATGTAGCTGACAACAGCTCTTTGGTCCAGCTGAGAGTCCAGTTTCTCTTCTTTAGTCACACAGGCTGATGATGCAAGTGAAAGGAGCTTGCCCAATGTCTGGTATTTATGCCAGCCAGATTTTCAGTACTTTACTGAACTTGCATTCCAAGTCATTGTGGCTTTCATTTTGCTTGTAGCTTTTCTGCAAAACGCCACCCGAGGCCCGTAAATGCCTTTCCTCCTCCTCACGACTGGTGCCCAGTGGTCCGTCGTTGATGTGCGAGTCCCACATTGCAGTTGCATAGTGTGGCAGCCTCTTGTGCTGTTTCTTCTCATTTTATTTTCCAGTCTGTGAATAATTAAAACAATGATTAGTGCTCTTGTTGAAGCCTAAATCAGTAACATAAACTAGTCAATATTCAAGTAAGTGCACCCCAACAAATCCTCTAAGCTGCCCTAAGCTCTGTGCCTCCTTGTTAGTGTGATTTATATGTGACAAGTTTCCCTTGAACTTTGTTCTGAATGAACGTGCACCTCTGCTACTAATCACACACACCTTCTTAAGTACCACCTGCTGGTTCAATCCCAGTCGTGTTCCCTGTATCACACTGCTCTGTTCATATCCTTTTTTGACCCAAAACATCTGTGTCACATAAATGCACATATGCAATTTGTTGGTGTGTGACTCTGTCTTACCTCAAGGAAAGGGTACTCTGGAGTGAAGGGGCAGGCACCGTCTGTGTGGGCAGTGGTGTCTGTGATATTTTCTTCTGAGGTTTAAAAAATCTGCACAAAAAGAAAAGAAAACATTTATTTAATCGAATATTAATTTGTAAATGACAGTCTATTGGGCTCATCTTTTGCGGCCTAATGTTGGCAACTTGTGTGTTTTATTATTAAAGCCACTTACCAACTCTATTGCTTCTCTCCCCTAATAAACTGCAACTCAAGGACCTAACACATGATTATGTTTAAAATCCCTCATAAATCCACGTTGACTCCCGCAGTTCACGAGCTGTGAGCAAAGCCCAGGAAGAGATAAACGGGCAGATGACTTTATGACTCTTCCTCCCCCCGCTCAAGCTGAAATCCCTCTGAAAGAGCCTACTCCCCTCGCCTGAAGGTAGGTTTTTTACACTTGGCACCGCTGCTCCATGTCATGTTAATAGAGCTCGGGTATTTGCATGGCATTTTACACCACCACTAACAAAAGCGCACCAGAGTGCCTTCCAGCCCGGGACAATGGCTCTCTCAGGGATGAGCTCCCCGGCGGCGCTTTACTGGCCCTCCTCACCTTTACCCTGGCTCATCCTCACTCTCATCACCATCGTCACATGACTCTTGTACGCACGCATTTACGCACGAGCGCGCACGCACCTGCCGCGGCTTCCTCGGGTAAAACTTTTAACTAAGTTTAGTCTTTTGACAACATTTACGATCAGGCTAACAAAATGTTAAGGCAACCAGAAAATGTGCGCATCTAAAGAAGCTCTAACTTGGCTGCATTTGGGCGCTAGCTAAACATTGTATTTTAGCTAAATTAATCAAAAACAAAAACGAATTTACTTTTAGTCAAAGGATTAAAATTAAGACGTGTACCTAGCGTTTATTTTGTTTTATGCTAGGCTAGCCTTTTCAAATTAGCCTAATTAGCAAAGCACAAAAAATAGCAAAACTGCACTGAGAAAAAAATTCAACTGCTTCATTTTTGCAAATTGTTGGTCATTTCGATTTGATACAATAGTAAATGCACAAATGATTAGCAGTTATTAAAAAGATGCTAACTTTACGCCACCACTTGCACAAAGCGTTAGAAACCCTGTATTTACCCGCAAGAAGCCTTGGCGCACACTTGTTTAGTATTTCGTACAGGCTTTAATGTGCAGAGTGATAGATAGATAGATATATTTATATATATATATTTTTTTTAGGTGATGCTGACCTGGCCTGGCCGAAGACACCGATGTGAGGAGAGCCACGAGCAGGAGCAGCAGATAAAACAGGTTAAATATCTTCATGGTTGTCCTTTTAGCTTCTTATCTGGATGCAGTTTCAGAGTCTTTCCACGGTGAGTGAGATGATGTCCTCCACTGTCTTCAGGTTTGGAGAGAGATGCTACCTATTGACCCGTTGCCTTTTCTCCTTGTCTGTTCCACTTGAATAGTCCACCAGTCTGCACCTTCTTTCTCTTTGGATAAACAAAATGCCCCCAAAGGAATGTGTTTGTCCAAAGCGTTTGTGTCCAATGATTGTCTCTGTGACTGAGAGTAAAGTGACAAAGGTGGCTCTCCCCCTCGCCTTTATACTGGCCTTTAGTGGGAGGGAGAGGGGTTAGTTCAGGGGGGTACTGCCACCACCACAGCCCCCGCCTCACCTCTGACCAACACACACACACACACACACACTTTTTAGCATTGCACATATTGACCCCACATGTAGCGAGTAATTCAAATGACAGGAAGCCCCCCTCCTTTGGAGCCCTATGTACATGCAACCTCTTAAAAATAAATTGATATCTGCATTTTTTTCAGGTATTTAGAATTGGACTATCTAGCATGTGAGCAGCGTCTTGCTGGTTTTTGTAAGCTGCAATACTGATCTGAAATGCCTCACTAATAATCATTGGCTCATGGCTTCCGGTTCTAAACTGCAGAACTGATAAGCTCTACCTCGAGATTATCATGTTTCCATTCCAACAGTGACTACAAGATATTTTCAGATCATACATGTGTCACAAAGTGTCTTTTTTTCCTCAATTGAACTGTAAATTTGGAATCAATTTAGTTGTAGCACAACACAGGATTAAATTAATCAAATCAAAATTCTACTTTGAGAAAGTTAATGTTGAACGTTGATTTTGTGTAATGTTCCTAGGATGTCAAAATATAAATTTTAGAGTTACGTTTATTGTGAGAACAAAGATTACAATTGAACAATTATTTACGATTATTGACAACCAACAACACTAAAATACTTTATTTCTTTCATTCAGATTGTCTAAGTGACCATATTAAATCAAACTTCCAGAACTATAAAGTCAATTGTATAGCTTACAATTGACTTTATAGTCAATATAGTATGATATCTAAGTTAATATTTTATACTCCGAAGTATTATATATAGAAACTAGAAACACAGAGCATTCGAAGTGATATCTCTCCTTATTTATTCATCCACCAGTACAGAGTTGAATCTATAATTTTTCAAGCTACTTAAAGCGATCAATAACAGAGAACCAAGATGGAGATCCTGGAATGGCAGAAAAGCTATTCTTTTGCGCTTTAAAAGTTAACAAAAACTGACAGATAAAAAAAGCTTTTTACATACAGGTTGACTCAAGCATACATTAAACAGAAGTAACATACTGTATTTTTTTTATCTAAAATTGTAATGTTTATCTGCTTATTTCTTATTGATCTTCATCACAAGAGCCATGTGTGAGGCTACAGATCCATCAGCGCTGGGCAGAAGGAGCACCATCCTGGACAATCCCCTGCCCCCGCACCAAAAGGACACATCTGGGACTGTTGTGGTGGCAGGCTGAGGGGAGGGGGAGTGTGTGTTTGCACCCAACGTTTCGAGGTCAGGGATCCCGGTCAAATGAAATGTGCTGCTCTTGAGTCGTTGTTCACTGTCTCCCGTCTGTCTGCTTCTGTCTCTGGGCGGTGCTGATGACAGCTGAGGTAGAATGAGGAATCCCTTTGGTTGTAGTTGCTGCACTTACTGTATATACGTAGAGAGGTGAGCAATAATGACGAAAAATATCTTTTTACAGTATATAAATTCATAAAGATATTTTGCTCTTATTGTATTTACAAAACATCTAATATGTGTATGAAATCTTAATAATTTAAATATTTTCAATCTTTCAATATTTTTAATCGTGCATAATTTTTGCATGTTAAAACATGCAAGCACTTCCTTTTTAAAGATGCACTGTGTAACTTTTTTTTTTTTTTTAATCAAATATAGACCTGAAAAAATCATGTATCATCATTTAGATGTCTGTATTGCACTAAATAAATAATACAAATCAGCTTCTTAACTTCGAGCGGGTTTGCATGGCCACAAAATGGGCTTTATTTGGGCTAGAGCAGGTTCAATGGGGTGCCGTGACGTGAATCCAGGGGATTAGATTAGAAACTCGATGCGGCGCGTACAGGCAAAGTGGAAATAGTGAATGTAATCTTTAGAGGTTTTGCATTTGCAAGACTTTTTCATAAAACAGAAGTCTTTGTGGAACAGCAACGTTTTCTCAGCGCTCATCACGCAGGACAGTCTCGTCACACTTGACAGCTTCAGGATGCTGGGTTTACAGCGGCGGACCTAGATTCGGGGTTGGGGCCCCTGAGAGCTTTTAATTTTAAAATGATTTTACAACATGCTTTATACCTTTTCAATAATAATACAATTACATCATGTATTAAGAAAAAAGCATTTAAAATATATCAGAATTGTAAAGTATTACAGAAAAAAAAACAGAATTGGATTCCCTTTTAAATTAGGCCTACAAAAAACACAATTTTCGCTATTGTTTACTAGCCTCATTAGTTTTTATTGGTAAAATGCGCAACCTATTTAAAGTTAAAAAAAAAAAAGAAAGAAAAAAATTGTAAGGGGTGCCTTGGCTTAGTGCAGGTACGTTTAGGGGTTCCCCAGTGCTGAAAAGTTTAAGAACCTTTGGGCTAGATGAGGGCTTCCTGTTTGTTTCTGTGGAAAATATATTCCTTCAACTGTATTGTTAAAATGTATGGCTTAAAGCAATCTTTTTTTCTCATTCAGAATGCTCCAAAGTATACAGTAGTTTTAACTTTCTATTTCAATTGAATTGTGCATTTGACTTATCACCCTCAGGAGGTTACACAGCCTTTTAGCTTTGTCTGATGCTTGTCATTAGGATTTACCTCTTTACTTTTGTAGAAGTGATTTTAGAAAAGAAATTAATGTTGTTGTATTTTCAGGAGTTAGTTATTTTTCAAACATTTTAATAGTGAGTGGATGAAAATTTCAAAAGATATTTACTCACTTAGTCCCTAATATTATTGTAAGTGTTATTATTGTCAGAGCAGAGATGTAGCAACAAGTATTTTGTTCAGTGCTTATGAATGATCTGTTTTATAACATTTTCCATTGGGACAACCTCTATCCTCGTGTTTGTGATGCCATTGGGATTTTCCTGCAGCAGGTTGCCGGTTTAACATGGCAGGTAGCTTGAATGTTGCCAAAAAGTAAAAAGTCATTAGCTTGTCTGCTCACATCGCCTCTGTGGACTGAGCCTCTCCATTGAGCACAAGGCTAATGAATTAACACATTAAGATGAAATGTCAGCTATTACATGTGAATGAGGATTAGAAAAGCAGCAGGGCACTAATGGACCGCTAGGCTCCAAATAGTCAGGAGACTTTGAACAAGAATCTAGCCTACAGTCCTTTTAGCTCGGAAGCGTAGACAAAAGAAGACTCTACAGTTGTTCTTCTTTTCGGTTTGTGTGTACGTATATATGTCAGTGTCAGTCCACTTTTGGGAATGTCACTTTTATGGTTTTACTGTGTTTGCAAAAATGTTCTAGTGGAGCGACACACTACAAAAAAAAAAAAAAAATCTGGTATTTGTTAGACGTACAATGGTGGAGTGTATACTACTGGAATGTAACTGGAATGTATGTACAAATTGGTCACCTGTGAGACAGCAGGTGACACCACCAGGCCAAGTTATAGGTCAGCTCTGTGGAGTGCAACCTCTGCTCACAGCAATAGTAATGCAACTGATTTCCAATATAGTTTAGGTACAAACAAAAAAAATATTTAATGTCATAAGTGTACCCTCCAGAAAAAGCATGAACCTCCAAATCAAGTTGTAGACACAATAGCTACATAGTACACCTTTAAAATGACTTTAAATTGAAATGTTGGATTTGAAAGAAAAAAAATACTAGGATAAATTAATAAATATATTCTAGGATTTTTTGAATAATAACATGTTTTTAGCAAATTGACTATTGTGTGTCTTAATACAGAAAAATATAATTTAACTTTTAACTTGTCTAGACTTTTCTCTCTCTTTCTCTTTCTTTTCATTGCACGATTCCTCACAGATTTGACCACTGAGTTGAACAAGCAAACACAATCTGCACTGCAAATACTCCAGTTCTGTATGTAGTTTGCTTCGGTGGCTAACAGCACTTAGCATATGAGCTGCCATTGTCTTTTAAAAACTTTTATTTTCCCTATTTGAATATGCTAATGGCAATTCGATTGTTATTCAGAGCCACCTGGTATCTGCTCAGCGCCGCTGCAGCCCGGCCTGTGTTTTCCGTCTCGCTCTCTTCCCGTGGCCTTTCTTTCTCAAAACAAGTGTCTCGTGGTCAAATCTTTGAAACAGCAGCAGGTTTTCACTGAAGCAGAGCGTGTTGTAATATTTGCTCTTCCTTGGGGATTATACGTATTTACAGGGATTACCCGGCGGCTTGCTCAAACAAACGAGAAAGAGAGAGAGGGAAGAGACGGTGACCTCCAATTAAAGTTCCTCACAGGGCCCGCGGTTGGAACACATCACGCTCCAGTTACACCAGGTGAAATTAATGTCTTATGATATGCATTATGCTACTGAAATGCAATTAGAATGAGATAAGGGTCATGACAGAAAACATTAAGATTGAAATGCAAAAATCAATCACGCCACTTTTCTGTATTTGTATCTGCATTTCAACTTAAATTACTGTTGTAAATAAATATAAATACAAGAAACATCTTAAGAAAGGTGGAACAATTTGAAAAATGAAAACAATTCCATATGTAATCATCAAAAGACTTGACACTACTTTATCAGGGCCAGTTCTAAGCATTTGGTAGCCTTAAGCAACATTTTTGTTGTGGCTCCAGTTGTCACTGTTTAAACACAGACATAACAATGGAACATAATAAAAACAACAACAAATTGGGGCCGGCTGGGAAAAAAAGACTAAGAATTTCTGGAAAAGCAAAAAAATGAATTCATTACATACATTGTTGTTTATATTATTATCAGAATTAGGAATTGATTGAAAATGATGACAGGTGAGCTAATTTTAGAGAAAATATATTGACAGTATTTTACCTTGTGTTAAAGTCAGAATATACTATAAAGTTGAACCATAAAACCATACTCAAAACTACAATACTTATTAATTCTTTGAGTTATCACAAGTAAAGACAGACCAATAAGCGAGGATCTAGAAAACTGGATTTTTCAGAGCACTCGAACGTCGTCAGGCAGGGCAATACAAGAATGCTCAAACGTCATGAATCAATCCAAATACAACATTGAGTACACTGACGATAAAAGGACACTGATGTAACGTGTTTGGTAACTGAGGAAAGTGGATTTTTATAGCAAGTTCCCTCATTTTATTCATGAATAAATGATGACTTAAGGAATGAAAAGGTTTGTTATTAGCAGGTTTATTCCAAGAAGCGGCTAAATTATAGATTCTCATTGACTTATTATAAACAAGTGAGGCTTGTCTACTGTAAAGGCCTTACTTGTTTATGTTGTTAGTGTGACTTATATTCATTTGCGTTCAACAGTGTGAAAATTACGACATTGTAATTTTTAGTTTTTTATTTTATTCTAAAAAAAAAGAATGTGTCTATGATATGCTACACCAATCTGTATATGTTTTTGTATTTACGATCACAGAGGAAGCCCGAATTTCTCCTCCTCTTCTGATTTTTTCACTTTCTTCTTCCTCCTGGTCATCTCCTGAGCAAGCTCCAGATAAAGAACTTCCTCTGATAAAACCCAAAGAGAACAGTGAACCATTAATTACCCTGTTTCTTCTCACCAACACTCTGGATAATTGGATAGTGAGTGCATGCCAAATCTCTGCTGTATCCATTAATAGGTTCTGTTTTGTTTTGGAGCAGGGTTGAGTTTGAGAATTGAGACGTTGCTGAAGAAGAAAGAACAGGACTTCTCTATTTAGGGTAACACAAGGGGAGTGGGACATTTGATCTAAGTGTTCCTAATCTTTTTAATAGCCTCACTGCCATGTTAAATTAAGCTTTTTGTCAGTGAAGCAAGAACAATGTTTTTTTATTTCAGCTACCATGGTGAAGGCTACATATTTGAACCATTTAGATGAAAACTTTTTATTACAAAAATTTTGTTTAAAGAAATGCTCACATAATAATAAAAGTACTTTTTGGTTGTATGAAATGTTGGTATTAGGGATGGGACAATATACGATATTATCGTTAATCCTGATAATTAAGGGCCGCAATTAAATAATCGTGATAATCGTACGTGCCGATAATCGCAATAATAGCAGCAATAGCGCTCCTGTGGCTTCATAAGAGCTTCTAAAATCTGACTGATGTGAAGCCAGTAAGAAGCTGTGTTATGGTTAAACAAAGAAAAGGTTCATGTGTTAAAGTTAATTAATGACTCTGAGACAAAGTTAGTAGATTTTTGCTCAACATTGTAAACATTTGTTCACTTTGAATCATTATTTATTGTACATAGACCAAAATACCAATAATAGTTGTTCAAACAATACATTTCAGTGATTTTAAATCTGTGCACTTTTACGTTTAGTAAATTATCGTGATAATATTGTTAATCGCGATTATTTTGGTCACAATAATCTTGTGTGCAAATTTTAATATCATCCCATGCCTAGTTGGTATGCCTTTCCTAATACGTTTTGGTATTAGGAAAGGCATACCAACTATTATTGACATATTTGAATTTAAGGGACCTATATTTTAAAATGCCGCCCTCAACCAACTCTGACTCTGATCGAATTGGCCCTACCACCATTTGAGTTTGACACCTGTGCTCTAGAGTTTCCCATTTTTATTTCTGTCTCATAGTAATGTGCTTAATCTAAAAAGTTTGATCAGCTAAATTTTATTGACCGATTAATCGAATAAAGGCATACAATTAGAAAAGAATGTAAAATTTATTTCTTTGTACTTTAATTTTTGCATATTGAGCGCAGCTGAATATAAGCTGCTTCAACTAAAAAGTACATGCAGTATATAGGTCTTACTTGTATATTTCCCGCGATCCAGAGCCCACACTTCAACAAATTGCAAAGAGTGGTTGTAGTCACCGTTCCCCCGGCCTGGGTTTTCAGATCAACTCCACAACATACCGGGCAATCAGATTAGTTTATTTGCTTGACACACATTAAATGAAGAAGCTGATCAATCGTCTGTCATTTAGACCAATATCTAACTTCACTCACTTCACATTAAAATCGTTTTTTGCTAAACTTGCGATTTTTTTCAGTTCCACATGATTTAGTTCCCATATTTTTACGTGTATTTTGTTTATTAAAGCCGCCGTGCTGGTTTTCATGTGGGAGATGATGCGCGTACCTCATTGGCTAATATCTGTCAATCAATAAAATTCAAAAGATTGACATAGTGGCCAGAATATATATTCTTTATCTAAATATTCTGTAATTTTCCAGGCAACTTGTATATAGTAAGTCAATAAGAATTTTTATTTTAGTCGCATCATCTTGGGCTTTTTATTTGTGTATGTATGTATGTATGTATGTATGTATGTATGTATTTATTTATTTATTTATTTATTTATTTAATATCATTTTTTTTTTTTTTTAAAAGGAGAGAAAAAAATATACATACATTTCTCTCTCTCTCAACATAACATAACATTAATGTTCAAAGGGAGTAGGAGGAAGCATAGCTTATTAAATCCTGTCCTCATTTTACCTACTACAATAGTTCACAACAACATATTTCTTCTGATTGTTCACTCTATCAACTTTCTCAATAGAACCATTTCAAGCTCCTAGATTCAAAGTTATAAAAAAGTAGTGGCTTATAGTCTGGAAATTATGTTATATACAGTCAAGTCAAAGACGAGACGGTGTAGTCCCTCATTCATCCAGGAGTGATCCATAGTAGAAGTCTTCAAAGTAGTCATCTGGACAGTGTTTCCGAAGATAAGACGTTTCGACTCTCATCCGAAAGTCATTTTCAATCTGATTGAAAATGACTTTCGGAGAGTCGATATGATTGAAAATGACTTTCGGATGAGAGTCGAAACGTCTTGATCTTCGGAAACACTGTCCAGATGACTACTTCAAGTCAAAGACATTTATTATTTAAGATGGTCAGTGTTGGATTTGTTCTTTTTCTAATAAACTTGCAACTCTTTCTGACATAATTGTGATAGTTAAACCATCTATAACATTCTGTTGGATTGTCACAGATACATTCTGTTCTATAGGAAATTCCCCTCTGTTCTGCTTTCCAGACGTCATATGTTCTTTTCACCTTGCTCCCTTGGTGAGATGCCGTGGTGTCTGATTTTGTGGGAGGGTGTAGTCCAGCAGCGGAGTGTGTATTGTAACTTGATGGGCCAGTTTGTTGTCCATCGTTTAGACTGATAGCTGGCCTGTTGTCATGCCATAAGGTCGTCAGTGCTAATGAGGGCCGCAGCCAGCCTAATGACTCTTACAGTTGTTTATCTGTGATTACCCAATACAGATGTGAATGGACAGACATGCACATGAACAGTAGCGCACACACCCACAATATACATCCAACTGGAGTCTCCACGTCATTAGGAAAATCTACACTATTGTTTTTAATTCCTTTTCTCGCATAATGATGTATAATTTAGCAGGAGGATAACATTGTTTCAAATTTGGACACCCCCCCGTCACCGCTGGGCTATGACCCTCCCGTCCTTATGTCTGTGTCGCCAACTAGACGGCTGACTGGGGTGGAGTGACGGAGGGCTCAGGGGTCAAGGAGCGCTCTCAACAGGGAGCTGGTTTTTTGACCCCGGGATGTGCCCTGAAAGGAGTCTTAGGGCCAAAAGTCACTGCGGGTTGGTAAATCCTGAACCAGACTGGCCGGTTCTCTGGACACATTACGTTTGGAGTTACGACCGGAAAATTAGGAAAAAATGTGTTTGATAAACTGACATTTATGTTATAGTCAGTGTTCATTTTCACATTTCTTTTATAAATTACACAAAATATTTTTATGTAGCACTTTTTATGTTGTTTTACAACTATTATACTGTTATTAAATGAGAAGATTTTTGATAACAAGTCTTATAGCAATAGCACAAATTGAATGGTTATACAAATGTAGCTTTTATCTGATTAGGTACATTTTTAACCACATGTTTTCTATGTTTCATTGTATACTTGATAGTTATGGACATACAAACCTATTTTTCCACAGGGCAAATGCAAAGTACATAGCCAGTGGTTTATAAGCAGGTTGCAGACTAGGCCTCAGAAAGCAATATTGTATATCACCGCTATTTCACCGTGTTTTTAATGTTTAAAGTACTATCTCATGTAACAGAACCACAAACATGAGTAAAAAGACAATTTGTGATTAGAGAGACACGCACATTCAATCTAATAGCGTGTGCAGGAATTGAAAAAAATATATACCATAAAAATATCAAATAAAGGTTGACCCGCACAACTCAAACGTTCCACGTTTTTTTATATTTTTTTATTTTAGCCTCATCAGCATGTGACAGTTCAGGCATGGCTTTTCATTATTCATCATATTCTTGAAAAGGTTTTAAAAAGTTGTAACCAATTTGCAGTATTGTTCCAGCTTTACCCCTTTACTCTCCTCTGTTGCTTGAAAACAGTATAATGCTTTGTACCAGGAAAACAGCTCTAGACAAAAGCGTTTTAAAAAAAGTGAAAATCTTTGAATCACTTTAAAACTTAAATTTATTTCAGAAACTTGTTATAATAGCTTGTAGCAAATAGTTGAGTTTGTGTAGAATAAACCTATTGTAAAAAAATACTTACACTGAAACAAAGAAAGAACACAGTCATAATTAAGTACATTCATAAACAGAAAGCCATTTATTGTTCACATAAATATAAATACATTGTGTGTGAGACAGCGCTGATTTAACCCCTGACATGTGACCAGACTGAGTTGTGGGTGGCCCAATACTGGACACACACAAACTCAGCTGTTTACATTTGTGCTATCCAACCAACCAAAATCAGTCAAACATTTGTAAGGTGCAAAGAAGTGAAAATAATACTGTTTTAGGTATATACAAAATCTAAAACATTACAATATAAACGACTTAGGCACTTTTGTGATCTCTCTTTTCTTTGATGGTTTCTTTGACACGTGTTTTTTCTGCGGAACGTCACATACAATACTATCTGAAACAGAAAAACTTTTTACTTGATTAATGTCACGTAATGTCTTCTAGTAGTTGCTGAGTTCGTACCTGGAGGAGTCGTGTTGGACTGGAAGCAGATTGAAATCAAACTGAAGAGGGAGAAGACGAAGAAGGCGAGGATGATGAAGGTGAGCTCGAAGCCAGAGAAGGGCATTGCATCTTTACTTCTTCAAAAAAAAAACATTTGAATTGAGCTCAGCAATATTTCCCATTTATAAAAGAGACTGGCACACCCTTCCAGTCTAAAAGTCTCCCTCACAATCTAAAAGCAACCTGAACTACACACACTACACAGGCCAGTACAGTAGCTCTACTGGTCTACAGCAGCTGTCAGCATAATAACAATTAGACGTAAGCTACTGTAGGTATGTTATTGATACTTATAAATGCACACATTGATTTGTGCCACCGCAGTCTCTCCCCTGCCAAGATGTATTTGAGTCTTTATAATTTAGAAGAGATTTGTAAGATTTGTGGTGCAGTCTTTTTTTCTTCATGGTGATGATACTGCGCATATGGCTTTACAACATCTTAATAGAAATGAGCAAGTGGGACATCCAGGCAAGTTAAATTAAGTAAAATTTCAAATATATGCTTAATGCTATATTAAACATAATATCACTATAGAATCAGACAGCAGAACTCTACCAGTAAAGTTACATACCATTAAGATGTTAGGGGAAAATAAATATTTACTTTTTATATGTGTAAAATGGAAATTCATTGTGCATGTTCTGGAAATTAATATTGAGATTTGATTATTATTGAGATTATGAGGTCATATTCAGATCTAGCTAAAAGAACATCCAACTAATTTATTTGGCTGTATTTGTTATGTTTATGTTATTTTTGTAATTTAAAATTGGAAACCATAAAGCTGTTCACAATCTTAAGAAATAGTAAATGTTGAAAAATGAAAGAGAGTTAACCATAGTCTCAGTAATTTTATTTTTAATTAACTGTTAAATTGTGATACACTCAATCTTGATGTCGTGACTTCCCTCTCCCTAGTCTCTCCACAAACAATAATAGCACTGTGAATATTTTTTGGCATATGGCCCAGCCCTCATTTGGGTTCACGTGGAAAACTCAATCATTGTACATTTTTAAACTGGCATGGCAGGTTTATGAATATAGATTTGGGTTGTCGTGATCCTGAAATTTTGATATTTCAATCGATGAAAATGCTATTTATCTATCAGTTTTATTGCCACAAAGTAGGCTGATATATATATATATATATGTTTTTGGGCTAAAATTGTGGTCTTGTACTAGCTATTTCGCAATTTTTGTAGAACATTCTAAAGCAGTTCTAAAAAGGCCAAACTGTGTTCTGAAAAAAGTATTTTTTTAGGATCAATACTTGCTCAAATGAGTATCTAGTTTTGATACTAATTTTTGTGTCAATTCATATTGGATTTTGTCTGAAAAGGCTGACTAGTTAAAGATAATTTCAATAAAACATGCTCTGATTGGTTTATATTTGTTAAAAATTATCTGTGAAGAGTTTTGCCCCAGTGTAATTTTTATAGTGTGATGTCATCATTTACAATTAGGAAGTATAATGTTAAACTTATGGAATAACATTGGTGACATTGATATTAATCAGACTTAACCTTTTATTACTTTATGAATGTTTTAAAGATAAATACAAGCATCATATAATCTGCAATGCCTATTTTGCTCAATGTTAGTATTGTTTCACTACAAACAGTTCACTTAGTACAGGGGTCTGGAAACTTTAACAGCAAAAGAGCCACATTTGCACAATTCAAACCAAATCAAAGTCGGAAAGAGTCGCAACTTTATTTAGTCTAAGAAAATGTTTAGACAGTTACGTGAATTTACTCATTGTTTACCAAATTAAACACTGAAAATATTATGTAAATTCGTAAATATGTTTTTGATGGCGAGACAAACAGTTTTTCACTTACTTTTGTGCATTTTTGAAAGAGAAAGTTGAACTCCAGTTACAGCCGTCAATACATTTTGAAATGATGAAGTAAGCCGTATACATACACTACAAATACAAAGCAGTGCTGTGACTTTATGAGTTCACTTGATGGTGCTGTATCCACATTATGTGAAGCATATTATACTGTACTGTAGTCACATAAATATGCCAAGGTTAAGTTTGCCTATTTATTAACCTGTATTGTTTGATTAAATAGTAAAACTTTTCCACAAAAAAGAGTAAGATCCTTATGAAAATGTTTATACACTGTTATTATTAGTGAACAGTGTTGGGAGTAACTAGTTACTTTTGTAACTAGTTACTGTAATATATTCCACTTTTCAGTAACTAAGTAGTGTAACTCATTACTTGTAAAAATGTTGATAATATATTACAGTTACAATCTGAGTAACTCAAGTTACTTTTATATAAATTAGTTGCTTTTATATTCTATTGAAAACGACACTTCAGAACCAAAACACCACTAAAATACTGTCTGTGGCTTAAAGGTAAATCAAATATTCTAAGGAAAACGTGTTGTTACATCACATTTCCACAAATAAACCAGTAAACAAGTGTAAATGTAACAGGATTAGTGTTGTATAATGCCTTAACAAATGTGTGATTACCTCAAAGTAACTCAAAGTAACTAAAAGTAGTGTAACTCAGTTACTTTTCTGAGACAGTAATATTGTAATACAAATGTATTACATTTTTCTCCCTGTAACTAGTAATATATAATGTATTACAGTTTTAGAGTAACTTACCCAACACTGTTAGTGAATGAAAACTTGAAACGCTAAATAACTATGTAAAAGAAGTAAATGGCTTACCTGGTACAGAGCATACCACAAGTGAAGATGTCCTGAGATTGACTGCGTGATGTTTCTCTGTTTGTCATTCCTTATTATACTTTAACCCTAAATAAGTAAATACTTGAATCAATAAATACAAAGAAGTATATTGCAAACATAAATGTGATTGCTCATAGTTGTCACAGCAGCAGGTGGCCTCACCTTACATCTGCTGTGACAGTTCAAACACTCGCTGGCTGCTGAGAGTCAAATTAACTGACACGTAAGAACAACTCCAGGCCAGTTTAACCGCTTCACGTATAGAGCCTCAAGCATGCGTCAAAAATTGCAAATAAACAAACTTAGAATGAACTCACCGGTAGTCAACATACGTTTTCAACTGCACAGAAAAACAAAGTAGCTATCCTTTTTGTAAAGAATAATTTGTCAGAATTGAAACTGGTACAAAAATACAGGTTATTAAGTGTTCACAGAGGACACTGCTCCGCCTCATCCTGGAATCAAATACAACAGGATCCTATAACAAAGCTTGAGCCACACATGCGCATTACAGTACAGTTCACGGTCAGACTTTGCTCCAGTGACTGATAACACTTCATTCGCCTTCAGTCACTTCAGGCTTGTAGCTTTTGTAGTACACTCGCTGAAGTTAATGGCAGTCAATATCAGAAGCGTCCACGGTCGCGTTTCCATTTTTTTTGATGTGATGTGTATTGGCTCAGACGATCATTTCCTCTTGTTGTAGATCCGTCTGTGTCACTTTAAAAGGGGAATGAATAAATGAAGTGAAAATTAGGGCAGACCACTCTAACAGTTATTTTGCATAAAAGAGGAACAAAAACTAGAATGATCATTTATTGGTGTTTAAATTTTACCGTTAGGAAGCATCAAACTTTATTAGCAATTTGTACAGTTGTGGTATTGATAATTATATTTTGTCCAAATGCTCCTCGGCTTTAAATCAGTCACGTTTAGATTATGAACTGTCCTTGAACTTACAACATTGAGATACTTACTATAGCACACTGAAAACACTTTAACTGCTATTTATTTTGTTATCTACTGCAATGTTTTTAGCCATAGTATAGGGTTCGTACAGTTAACCTAAAACTCGAAAAAGTCATTAAAAAAATTCAGTTCTGATTTCCTGGCCTTGGAAAAGTCTTGGAATTTTCTTGGTGTTGGAAAAATTTGGGAAAATCAAAAAACATTTTAGATTCACATTTAAATTGGAGATAAGTAGCTCTGACACAGTGCCACTCGTGCTTTAGTTAGGGTAAAGAAAAAATTTGTCTGGAAAAAAATGCCATGTATTGCAGTTACTTAAGCTGGAAAAACGCTGTTATTTGAAAAGGGAAATAAGTGTATGCTAACTGAATTATTTAAAATTTAATTTGTCATTTTTATGCCTAGAAATCCTTGAAATCTTTGTGTTTTGCTCCGAATTAGTAAATGAAAGCCAACAGTTGATGAAAAAGTATGCTGCGCAAGGTCATGGAATTGTTTTGGAGAAGTCACGGAGAAGGTAAAAACTGTACGAACCCTGATAGTAACAGCAGCTCATTATACTGTACATAGAAGTTTTTGTTTGTTTTGTTTTGGTTATTTTTTAGATAGTTATTAGTGTGTAAATTATTAAACTTTGTGTCTTCCATTAAAAGGGTATATTGCAAAAGCAGCACTTAAAATCAGAAATCAGAAAGCTACTGTATATGTACTTTGTAAATCAAATAATAAGCTACTTGATTTCTCATAGATAGTCGAAAGCAGTGCTCTGATTGGCTGTGCTTGGGTGGTCCACTTCAGATTGATTACGTTGTCTTAAAAAAGTTGTTTTTAAGCATGATTGAAGCCAAAACCTGATGCACGTGACTATCACCCTTGTGCTGAAGGATTTGCCAAAGCCAGGAAGCAGTTGGACTGACTGATTTCCACCACTGATTTTGTGATCTGAAAATAAGACACCTTAGTTTTGAGTCTCTGTTTTTCAGTTCTCCTGCTGTTCCCGAACTTGCAACACTGGAATTTCCACATATAAATATCTGTGGGACAAGATATCTTATCTTAATCTATTCAAATTAATTTACAATATTTCTAGAAACTATTCAACTTTTTAGATTTTCCTATACTCTTTTATTTATTTTGTTTGTTTGATTGTTTGATTTGTTCTTGTGTACATTGCCTAGTAGATGTATAGAGTGACAGTTACAGACTGACTTAAAAAGTACCCTGACTTTTTTGTTTGTTTTTTGTTTAACTGTTTTCTTATTTATTTAGCCAGGTAGAGCAATTGAGAACACATTTTTCATTTACAATGGCAACTTGGCAACTATACAATCATTCGTTCGTCAAACCATCAGCTAGTTTATTCTTGAGATAATCATCAACTAATTTTTTCGTTTTATGGCAAGAATGACTTTATAAACTTTATACTTAGTAGACACATATACGAAACATGTAAAAGTGGTGTTGTTGATGTAAAAAATGTATATTGATTCAAGATTTTAGCTTTCTTCGTCTCAAACAAAGTAAAAACCTAATATTTACAAGCTTTTCCTGATCAAAACAGCTAATCGAGTAATAGCTAGAATAATTGCTAGACTAAACAATTAACAAAAAAAGTTAGTTGCAGCCCTAGTTTAACCTGTTTTACAATTCACTATTTACATACAGTAGTAAAAATACGTACAGTATATCTGACTTGAGTAGTTTTTACTGACTTAGACTTTGTGACAAGTTTCAGTATTTTGTTTCTGTTCATGTTAATTATCAGCACATGAGGTAAAATAATTGCATTCACCCCATATCAAAAGGTAAAAAAAACCTAGCCTACTAACTAAAACAAATCAAACAAGAGTAAGCAAAACTCTTAATACTTTGTGAATATGTTTCTCTCAAATCTCTGCCAGGTAAACGTTTTTGTGTCTGCGGCCGTACCATAGTTTCGCGCCCGCTCCTCCCTCAGCATCCCGGTCAAAGTGATGAGACTGAAGACCAGCAGAGAGAACAAGATAACGCAGACTTCCAGCTCGGTGAAGGGGGATGCCATGTGCTACTCTCTGCCCAGTCAGGTGACACCAAACTCTGTGAAAGCTGTGCAAATATGTCCTATGTGACCTGTGGCTTTGTGAACCATGACACCTCCCCTTTGTGTTTCAGCCTCTCTCTCTCTCTCTCTCTCTCTCTGTCTCACACACACATCTACAAACACGTTTTAGTGGAGCTGTGAAGTGCTGACTTACCTCTCCCCTCTCAAGTTCAAGCAAGATCATATTAACCCTAATTATTAATGGGTGGCTTGCTGGTGTGGTTGTGCATTTAACAGCAAAGGTTTCCCCGCGATAGATGTTTAAATAAGCAAACGGAGTGAATAGTGTTTTTTATCTTTATTCATGCGAGAGTTATGATTTCTGTTCTTCTGTCAGTTTCTCTGAGCTTTAGAAAATGCTGAGTTACACATTTCCAGTTGTGTGATAATATAAGTAGAGCTCACAACTCTTCTGTGCTTTTTGTTTGAAACTGTTTTACTATCAGATACATTTCATTACATTTGCATGCTTACAAAGGACAAAACTGTAAAAAAAAAATGTAAATGTCTGTAAGTAGTTCAAACTCCTAAGATCCTAATTTTCTTCATTTAAATTTCCGAGACCAGAGTGGAGATGTTTTTTTCTGACGTCACCCAAGCAAAAAAAAAAAAAAAAACATAACAAAAACACACACACTATCGGGGTTCGTACAGTCATGGAAAACCTGGAAAAGTCATGGAAAACCTAAATCTACTTTCCAGGCCTTGGAAGAAGTTTTAGAATTCTACTGGTTTTGGAAAAATTTTGGAAGATTATAAAATATTTTGAGTTAAAAATTGGTTTCCTACTACGCAATTCTTCTTGTGTTTAGCAAAGACTGAAAAAGTGCCCATAAATTAAAAAATGGATGTCTTGCAGTGACTTTATTAAATATATGATTTTGCAACGGAACATTTTGACATCCTTCGCACATTTGTTCAAAACTGAAAAGATTTAGTTTAAAATTATGTGGTATCTAAATGGTTTGAAACTAAATTATTGCATTTTATTTAACTACCAAGGGCAGGGCGATTTAGGAAAAATATAATCACAGTTTTTTTTTTCCCTCATATTGTAATGTTCGATCTCGATTTTTGATTAATTTTTATTAACCTTTTCAAAAACAAGAAAAATGGACTTTATGAACATGAAGAATAACTTTTAAAATCTCATGTATTAGATTTTTTTAATTGTATATCAATATTCTGCCTCAATCATTGACTTTTGCTCCTAATCTCACATTTTTAGTGACAAAGAATTGGTTTTCGATCTTTCGATTCAAAGCATACAACCAAATAATTGACGATTCGATTTGAAAACAAGGTGTGTGTGAATACAAGGCTATGAAAATGTTAGAATTTGTTTTGTAAAAGTCATTGAAATGTTATGGAAAACCATAAGTTAAAATCTCTACAAACCCTGCACTATGAATAATTACAGATAGAACCGTGCAGTCTTATTTTGACTCTAAGAACTGCGCTAACACTTTAGAATAACTACAAATAATTAGGCTTAATTCATTAATAACACCTTAATAAAGACTTTATTCACCATGAACAAATGATTAATTTTCATGGAATACATCCTAGCATTATGAAAAAGTTTATTAATGCTTAGTAATTACTTAATTACTCCGAATCCAGCTCCCTAACCCTAAATCCTAACCTTAGCTTCTTAGTTAAGTAGTTACTAAGCATTAATAAACTTTTTCATTCATTAATTCACCATTTATTAATGAATATATAAGGTGTTATTTATGCTTTATTCATGGTTTACTAAGGCCAATTAAGGTGTAGGTAATATAAAGTGGTACCAGAACGGCTTATTGGAAGAAAACACATTTTGCTTTATCAAATTGAAAATGTATATAAAAGAACCATTGCTGTGGTGCGTTTTTGAGTAAAACACTCTATCTACTTTTGTCTGAGGTTGTCAGATACACTTTAACCTCTGGCTAATGCCTTTATAACCACTGTCTCTGTTCGTCTCTGTTTCTTTATCTTTATGTTGTACACTACACATTAAGCACAAAATACTAAATTATAAAGTATATCAAACCTAACATGACGTGATTCACATTAAGCATTAGTGACATGTACAGTAGTTTCACTGATTTGTTTGCAGAAAGACTTCGTGCCTTATTGCACATGTAAAAGCAGAACTCTTGAACAATTTAACTTCTTCAAAACATCTGAATGCACTTCCAAAAACTATGTTGATGTTTTTCCGTTGCAGTTTTGGCAACACGTTAATTTTGAATATTTTTTTAATGAGTAAGCTTTGTGTGGTGCTTGAATTAGTTAATGTGCTACATGATAAGATAAGCATATAAAACATGATTCATTATTTCACCTTGACAGTGACTTTAAAACAGTGTGGTTTCCGCTACATCAATGCTTACTTTTATAATTTTTTTATTGTATTTTTTTTTATTACCGTACCAGTGCTTACCAGTACTTTTCTTAGGCTGTCTGTAAACTTAGAGTCAAATAAGGTTTGTTCATTTCAGCCCCCTTATAATTTTAAAACAAGTCCTAAACGTTTAAAAGACTTACAGTTTTGTACTAAATTCAGTTGAATTTTGAGCTACACGTATCTTAAGCTTTTTTTTTTTATCTCACAGATATAATTCCCTGTTCAGCTAGTTGATGTAGCTTCAACTCAATCACTGAGCTGGAAAATAGAATATGATTTTGTAGACCACTTTTTAAAAGTTTAAAAATATTGGGAAGCCAAAATATAGGTACTAAACAGGGGTTAAACCAGGTTTGTCTAAACCAGGTAAACTTCAGCCCGAGGCCAAATGTTGCCCTTAGACCAATTTTTTTTTTTTCAAACCCAGACTTCTTGCTTGATTGGCCCAAATTGCAAAAAGTGTAGTTTTTAATGTCAAAATTGAACAATTCTTCTATCATAGTCGAAATACCAAACATCTTTATGCTTTTGAAACCTAACATGAATGCTTAATGCCTCATCAAAGTGAAGCTAAACACTAAAACTTTTTGCCTGTTTACTTGACGCATACGGTATTTAAATAGCATTGACTTCGGTTTTAAGTCCTTTTATGGTTTAATTTAGTGCAAACTGAGCAAAACGGAGCAAACCCATGCTGTCAAACCAATTACACTGCCCCTCCTTTTACCTTTTACCAATAAAATGTGTGTGGGTGGAGTTTAGTGCGGTGGTTCGTTAAGAGTAGGTGAAATGCAAAATTTTGAATGACTCACTTCACAGCCGTTAATTATATGGCCCTCTACTCCATATAAATTTCAAAATGCCGCCTATTGTAAAAAAAAAAAAGTTTGGACAGCTCCTAACAAATTGACTTTTTCAGGGCCTCTATATTACAAATTTAAATTTATTATTATTCATTAGTTTTTGCATTGTCTATAGATAATTTTGGTGGTGTTGAACAACTGTCAACACCACCACAGCTGCATTTATCAGTCTTATTTGTACTTATTTTACTCACTTTATTTTTTGTAAGACGTTTGAGGTGTTTTTGTACAATAAAATATTTTACCATTGGCATAAAAAGCATCTTTCAAGTCAACCAACAATTCCTTTAGTCATTTACAATCCTAGCATTATCTATTGTAATTCCAAACACCTAATTCTGGATGTGCTCAGACAGAATATTATGCCAACATGTATGACTATGACAGTATGATATCCACCATCCAAGTGCACAAGTTGTGTAAGCCTATTAGCACCACCATTGGTCCGAGGAGGAGATTGAGGTTAGTCTAAGCCCTAATCCTAGTGAACCGCATGCTTATACCCCACCAGGTCCTGTAAAAATCCTGACTCCGCCCACCCAAGAGCACATAACGCAACACGCAACACCTCCACACGCTAGCAAGACACTGCTAGCTTACAACACTATTCATTTCCCCCTCTGGTTTTCATCCCCATACATTTCTCCCTGTTTATCTCTGTCGCAGCAGGAGGCAGGGGGAGGAGATTGAGTAGTTTCCCGGTCGCCATGACTACCTCACACCCCGTCTTCCTGTTGCCACGGTGACCTGATCCACATCCATCTGGGCTCTTGTTTAAGATCGGGACCGGGGCGCCACGGACGGAGAGCGTGAAGTCGGAGCGCGTTTTTTGGAGACAAGAGCGAGGGGAGACGAGAGGAGGACAGTGATGTGGGACTGACTCCGAGGGTTGCCTGGAAACAGCAGCATGCCAGTACAACAGATCACTGTGGTTCCAGCCAGGGACAGCAACAGCACTGGCAAGAGCTCGTCGCGCTCCAAAGACAAGAGTGAGGTGAGCTTGGGATAATTCAACATAGTCAAAAATTAGAGCAGGTTTAACAAAAGATCAAAGTATTTGATAGAATCTTTGAGTCAGAGTATTTGTAAATCAGCTAGTTTGAAAATGAGAGTATTGAAAAGTGGGTCAAGGTGTTGGAAGTAGTATTATGGATTTCAGTCAAAGCACCTAAGAAAGCTGCATCCAATCATATCAGTAGCTATTTGTAGCCTCATTTTTTTTCCCACACACAGAATTTAAAACAGATTGTTTGGGAGTAGGTTACCTTTAAATCTTCTTCAGAAATTACTGCTTAGTGAAACAGTTTACAAGTTTTGACAAAGTAAAACAAAAAAGTCACATCCATGTTTCAAAACCCAATTTTGCTCTGTAACAGCTAGATCAAAAATTGTGTAGGATCATTTTTTGGACAAAGAATAACCCAAACATATGTACAAAATAAAATAGTTTGCTCTTGGAAGAAAAATAACTTTTAACACACACATTTGCGCCTTTATGATACAGCTTTTTTACAAAGCTACAGTTTAAACACTTAATAGTTGTCTTGAACATTTTGTGACATGACTGGACCGTGACCTCATGTACCCTGACGTCACCCTTGTTACATCATGCTTCAAAAGTAGTTCTTATTTACAGTAGCTAAAAATAACAGTATGGCACACAAGCTTTGAGGTAATTCAAATGGCTGCTCCGTAATCAGCAAAGATACAATTTAGCTGCTTGTTATAGATATCTCCTCTCGAGCTAACATGAAAAACAAATCGGCCACAGTTGGACAAAGCCATCTGTCTGATTTGACAAGCGCATGATGATGAAGTAACTCATAGGTACACGTCATGGTATCTGTACAACTGCTGCCTCCATCATTGATATGCCATAATTACCAGGGTTTGATTGGTCTAAAAACACCCCCTTAAACATACATTCTTACTGTGAGGAAGATTGCTTACATTTGACCAGCTTGTCAGTGAGATAAAGTAAAAGAATGAAAATGACATGTTGCTGCCTTTAGTTAGCTGTAATGAAAATAATTTACACTTAAATTTGTAAAAGAGACAATTTGCAATTAAAGCATTTCCCTTAGTTTGTTTGTTTTTTTCCCGAGCATGACTAATCTAAACTTTTGTCAGTATAATTGTGCTTGAATTCAAGCCAGAGTACATGAGTAAAAATAGCCCTCACAGCATGGCCTGATCTGTAGTAACATGTTTCTGGCTGTTGATCTTGTTTAGTGTACCAGTAGTAGTTCCAGTAGTATTTAATATTATTTAAGTGTCCAATTACTGTAACTGGTTGCATTCTATAATTTGATAGTGTCATACGTCCAGATGATGGGCCCTTATTTTCTCTTAATAACATTGTATTTTGCCTTGAAAAATAAACTTTCATTTATTTGTTGTTTGGTTATTTTTTATTTGAATCAGTGCAGTCCATGTTAGTCCATGATTAGCAGCAGCTTTAACATAAATAAGCTGAAGTTGGAACAAGTTTCATCAGTTGTCCTAAGGCTTGTTGGAAGAATAAGTCAGGGTTAGAGTGCTAAAAGTGAAATTGAATAGAAATGCATAAATTGAGCCATAAGAAATGTACTCAGAATTTGTCATAATTGTACAAAGTGAAATGCTTAATATTTGGGTATAAAAAGGTAGACATTGGAAAGTTGTTGTAAAACCCATATATAATGCTGTTAGGGCCAATTATTCAGGAATTCAGGGCTCCCAATACAAATCCAAGTAAAGAAAAGTTTGAAAACATTTGGTGTGCCACGAATATAAGACCTGCATTTCTGTTTAAAATCTGTTTCTGCAGCTATATAAACTACAAAGTTATCAAGAAATGTATTGCTGAATTTTAAGTTATAGATGTGCCAGGGCGAATCGCATTGTTTTCATATATGCGTACATGATGACACATTTAAGAAATTATTATGATTATTTGCAATTAAAAAACACACAGGTAGGAGTTTACTGTAAAGGGCTTAAGAACAAAGCATGAGAGCATCTACAGAAGCAGGACAGGTTTGTTTTTAACCATTGCTTCAGAACTGGTGTGAAGGTTGAGTAGTTGCAGTTTCTGATGTGTTCTGGCAGAGCATTCCATAAGTTTGCATGTCTGATAAACACCACAGTTTCCTCTCGTGAATGTAGTAAATTATGCTTATTCTAATGTTAGTTCAATTGCTCATGAAAATCCATTGAGTGTGGAGGGTCTTAAAGGGTTTGGAGGCGATTCTTGTTATTTTTGTTTTGACTATGTTTTGACCCGATAAGCTAACAACAAAAAAAGGCTTTTATGCAATATTCATTTTAACTTACCTCTAATTATAATACATATTAATGGCCTTTAGAATGTTGTGATGTCATGTAAAACGAACCTGTTGAGAGGAGACCAAGTCAGAATGTTATGGTAAAATTTGCTGTTGTGATCATAGATTTCTTAGCCTGGTTAATATACTGTATTTGTAATTACTGGAAACCTTTTACTTTATTCTTTTTAATCAATCAATCAATCAATCAATCAACCAATCAGTCAATCAGTTTTATTTTTCCAGACATTTCTGTCTTGAGCAGAGAAGCCAAAAAACAATATACAATCAACAACAACAATCTAATAAGGAATGGGTAGAAGCCAAGCTAATGACGCCTACCCCTTATACACTAAAACTTTTTTTTTTTCAGTATGAATAAACAAAAGAGAAACTACTTTCTTACTGTGTAACCTAAGAAAGTAGTAACATTATTAAACTTCACAGTTGTGATTGTTGTTAACTGAGAGGATCTGAATTTAAAGATTAATATCAATGTACAATGATATTAATAGAAAAAATGGATTCTGCCCACCATCTGGCCTCATGACATCATCACATTTTAGAAAGTGTATTGTTGTATTGTGGTTATGAAATTTTATTTAGTGATTTTCATTCTTTGTATGTTACACGTGAAAACTGCATTTAAGCAAAATTCTTTCCATCTGTGTTAAATATGTCATAAGAACAGAACCTACAGTATTGGCCACATGTCGTCCCAAGATGACGTCAGGATGCTCGGCTTCATCCTTGTAAATATTAGTGCTTCAGAAACACAGTGTAGGTGTGAGAGTGGCCGCATAAGAATGGTTCTGGTTATAAGAATTTCCGTTAAGTTGGGGGAGTCGCCCAGCGTCTCAACTCTGTGGAGTTCTCCAGAGTTAAATTCTTTGTCCAGGTTGGCTCTCTTTATATATATTTTTTTTCTTAGATATTTTAGGCAAATCCTGCACACCTGTCACATCTGTACAACTAAACTACCCTTTATGCTGGCATTTTCTACAATACACTTGCACTTGACAAGAGATTCAACACAGTCGAGTTTTTTGTATTTCAAGCCTCCTTTAAATGGTTTTCATGTAGAGGTTCATGTTGATTTTACTGAGTTATTAATGAAGATGTGTCAACAACAGGCAGTGTCCTTGGTTTTGTTTATTCTTGATTTTTGTCCTGATCAGTCTTCTGAAAACAGGATTTGTCTTGTTTCATACATATTTTAGTTTTATAATAACACTCTAGTCTTCCTGTAGTGGAAAGCGTACTGAATATTAGTACTCAAGTTACAAAATCACATGTAGAAAAATAACAAAATAACGAAAAAGTTTTAATCTCAATTAGCTTTTATTCTTCCTAAGCCAATCCGAGCAGCCATTACAGCATTATTTTGGGGCTTCAGATAGAACAAAGGCAATAGCTAAAAGATGGGACAAAATTCTTTGGGAAAAATTGAACTTGTTGTGCTCAATTCAGTCATTTTAAATGTAACTTATTGCAATAAAATTATTAGAATTTTACTCAGTGACAAGTGCGCTTTTTTATAAATGTACTCAATTACAATAGTGTGAATATTTGAAAGTAGTTACTTTAAGTATTTTCACAGTTTCAATGCTTTAAAGGCCTGAAAAAGCATTTGGTAAACTTCCCCATCAGTTTACAGCTCTACAGATACTGTCACTGATAACAGAGTCAAACTGTGAACTCTGGTTCTATTTTAATAGTATGCATCAGAACTTCTGAACACTCTATTAAAAGGGTGTGTACAGTAGAGAGTCAAAAGATCGAGAAATCTAAATTCATCATATCTACTGATCAGTCATTTGATTAGGGATTTGAATAAAGAGGTCTGTGGCCAATCTTTTGTTTTTAAACACAATTTAAATGAAGCAGAAGTCAGATTTTGGAAAGTACACAAGATAAAAGTGTGTTTTTTGTTTTCAGACTAAATCAAATCAAATTGAAAACTTATAGATCAAGCTTTTTTCTATGATAATGTAAAATCAACAAGCACGCTAATTTGCATTTAACACAATCCTTCCAGCCCAGCCTATAAAATAAACATGGGATAGTTTATTGCACTGAAAGCCTGATCTGTTGCACCAAAAGGTGTTTTCCTCTAAATCAACCAAAGTAGGTTACCTGTGGCTTTCAGTTTTCGGGCTGTGTTTTTTATAAAGAAACCAACAACTACTTTTTGGATGTACATCAAGAATTTTAAAGTATTAAAGTTGAAACAGTAATTTAGCAGAAAGTGTGGCCCTTAATAGGAATTAAAAAGTGATAATACATTTTATGAGTATTAATTTTAGGTATGCAATTTAAGCTTTATTAGATGATGCATTATTATTATTATTATTTTATGTATGTATGTATTTATTTATTTATTTATTTTTAGAGACAGTGCATTAATCAACATGTATTTATAAATCAGAATTAGCCAGATAGCTAGTATTCATACATATTGCGTGTCATAATGAAATTACTCTTACAAAAAATAAAATTCTTACAATCAGTATTTTCATCGGGTCGTTAATTTTATTCCGGGTGGCAAAGGCAGTGTTCTTTTGCTTTAGGACATTACTTAACCACGCAACAATTTATTGTGTTAAATATTTAATGTGAGTAATATTTTAAGTTGCAATGAGCTCTTCATTTAAATTTTAATTCCTAATAATAAATGTTAACACTAAAATGTTTCAGATAAAAACAACCATGCACATCTAATAAAAATTAGAAAGAAAAAGAGTAAATTCTAATTATATCTAGACACATATGAAGTACAATGAACATATTCCTGTATGATTCACATTATCTTTCTAAAATTAGTCACTATGAGATTTCACTCTTTCCCAGAAGACGGCCGGTGCACTGTTTGCTGTGACTCCACATGGGCAACTAATTTAAACCTGGCCATCAGCAAATCCCTTGATCAGCTTAGACGATGCAGCCATCTATCGTCAGCGGCGCTCCGATTTGTCAAAGCAATTCACACAGCGTAATCAAATGTACAGTAGTTGCATGTGGGCCAGTACACACGGCCTTCTTCTTTTTGTGTTGCTGCTAAAAATAATGATGATGGCTCTTCCCTCCCACATTAACAGGATGTAGACAACCTCAACTCTGTCCCACAACTGCCATTTCTCAGGCTCAGTCTTACCTTTGAAACCAGCAGTGCCAGTGCATCGTTGTTAATGATATAGAAAATCATTAACAGTAATTCACTGTGGCGATGCCTGTTCATTGTACATAATCCATTTTCAATTGGCTGTAACTGTAATATGAAACTGAAAAGTACTGTAAATGTTATGTGTTTGTGTTGTGTTGAGTCACAATGGCCTTGTGAAAGCCTATAGGCTAACATATAGGCTATGTTGTGCTTCACTCGCATTAAAGATGCACTGTGTCACTCTACTCCTTGCATGACTTCATGGTGATGTTTTTGCTTTGCCTAGAATGGTACCTAGTATGACATTCATTTTCTACCGCTTGTTCCCATTAGGGGTCGTGAGTGACTTGAGCATATCTCAGGGACTTTGAGCCTTAGGCAGGGGAACACCCTGGACAGTTGCGTCTGCGACTGGACTTGTCGCAGGGTTAGAAACAGATAACCATTCACATCTCATTTACAGTGATGCCCAGTTAACCTAAACATGCATGTTTTTTGGAGGTGGAAGGAAGCCGGAGTACCCAGAGGATACCCTCGCTAACATGGGGAGAACATACACACCTAGAGAGACCCAAGAGTCAAACCCACAATCTCCTTATTATGAAGCCAGAGTTCTAATCACTCTGCTACCATCCATCCCAAGTAGTGTGACATTAAATATTGATTTCAAAATTTGTTGAGTTTGTTGAGTTGAGTTGAGACAAAAAGTGTAATAAAAAGTATAATAAATTGTGCAGTTCAGTTCAAAATTACAGCCTTTTTTGTCATTACAGCTATTTGAAACAACAGCTTCACAACGGGATCATTCCAGCACTAGAGAGATGTTAGAATAGACTTTTCAAACCTGTATTTAGTGCTCTACATCTGCTCATGTAAGAGTTCATTATTCACTCCAGATCTACTGCTTTCATCTCAGTATAAAGTCAACACACTAGTATGAATCCAAGCCCAAATAAGTCTATAATGGGATGCTGGTACTACTTTAACAATGAGCCATACTATGCCTTAACATACTATTTATACGTAGAGAACATTCATCATGATGTACAACTATGCTTAATATATTTAAGCCAGTTTACTGGCTTACTATATTACTGTAATTGATGAATCTTCTATTGATAGGTTTATAAGGCAGCACGGTTAACCTCTTGGCTTACAAACCCAAAATCGACATGAGGCGACCAGATGGTTGATCCAGGAACCTTGAGAATAAAGTGTTTTAAGTGGACTTTTGATTAGAGACACATTACGGAGCAGTGTCTTGAACTGCAAGGTAATGGGATTGGCTGGCTTTACCTCAGGCCACAATGAACAAAACAGGTACAGGTGAAGCTACGTGACTTCTCTAACAAGCTGAGCTATCGACCAGAGCAGGAAGATTAACCTTTTTTGTGCCAGAATAGTTCATTTTATAGAGGTTATGCACTGACATAATTTTATTTGAAAAATGTTCCTCGACATTTAAATATGAGTGGCAAAGCTACAGGCTAAATTATGTATTTCTTTGTTGTCTTGGCAACAACTTGTTGACTACAAGCTTGTTGGCTACTAACAGGTGATGATTTAGGACATTTTAACTGCAACAAACAGCCTGTTTTTAAGAAGAAAAAGGTAGTAAGTTTAACTGTGTGGGATCTCAAAGTCTGTGATACATGTTAGAAAAGCTTAAGTCCTGTTGTTTATCTGTTTTACTATCACTTTACCTGATTTTTTTTTTTTTACATGTCAGTTACAAACTCAATACTCAGCAGAGGTGTAGTGTGTTGAATTAGTTCTGAGACTGTCTTTTTCCTATTGTAGCTGAATGTTGAGCTCTTAAGAGGACAAAATGTCTTTTTTCTCCATTAACTCTCATTCATTTCTTTCCACTTTGCACTCACATTTAGAATGCGGTGATGTCACCTGCATAACCTCTATAGAAACTTGAAACTTAAAGTTATATAATTCAAACTGTTATCTCTCTGTATTTATACAAACGCTGGTACAGATTTGGTCTGGAACAGAGAAGTAAAATCTGAAAGCATTTATGAGCACTGTCTGAATGCCTCAGTTGCAGGACTAAAGAGGATTACTCAGAAATACAGGAATCAACTTAAATTCAACTTGAATAAAGTAAAGATGAGGAAACATAATATTAGAGTTTTGCATAACAAATCCCTTCAAGTTAACTTTTTGCCTGTAAACTTTAGTTTTTGATCTCCAAATAAATCTCACGTGTTATTTTTATGTTCTAGTCTCACAGACCTTCACTGACCTTGGCGTTTGCTTTGCACACACTGACATCTAAGCTGTGGCAACAGGAATAAAAAAAACACATAATTGTAAAATATTGTGTTGTTGCTTTAAGAAATCTTATCAAACTGGCTACTGTGTGTGCTACAGTAAAGTGACAAGTGATATGACTGCTTCACAATCTTTTGTTGAACCTGCTTTGAGTGACTCCTCTCTCTCCTCCCTGCAGGGAAAGAAAGCCCCTGGACGCTCAGGAAGTCGATCCAGCAACATCTCCAAGGTAACCAACCACTGAACATCCAACAGTTCTGAAAGCTCCATATTAATATCACAGTTAGGAGTGGAGCCAAGATGCTGCTGTTTATCCGAGCAGAAGCCAATGTGCTAATGCTGCTTGGTCAGATCAATAGAAACTCCTCACAGGGCTACCAAGGGCTTCTTCATCTTTGCTGCCAGTTCAAACATGACAAAAATCTGCAAAATGTGCAAAATTAAACTCCTAATTGAGTAAAATAGCTAAAAAGGTTTAACGTCAGCATCTGTTTAGTCTGGAACATTTTAATAAGAAATTGGTGAAGTTAGAAAAACAAGTGTATTTTTCCCCTTATACATAAAAAAAAAACAATGTACAAAAACTAAAACCATCACTGAAATCAACAATAAAACACAACTATTCACTATTGTTCCTAGTAATAGTTACAATTAACAAATATGAGCATTTATACTACGCTACTGCATTTAATGCTTTCAAGTAATTTTTCTCAAAGACAAGGAAAATTTGTATACAAATCAGAAAATATAAAACATCTTTCCAAACAAAGTTAGTGTTGTAAATGCTCTTGTGTCACCAAAAAGGTTCCTAGTCTGACTAAAAAGTACCTGCCCCAGAGCAGGAGCTAAAAAAAGTTCCTAAAGTGTGGCTCCAGTTCATAGTTCCTGCTCTGTGTGAACACGTACAAAATGGGGACTGGAACTAAAAAAGTACCAGGAACTGAAAAAAGTTCCTACAGTGGGAAAATGCCTAATGTTAAGTTATGATTTGGACCTTTCCTTGGTTATGCGCCACTTTATAACAGTATCACATTCAATGGATTTGTAATTTTTCTTCTGTTTGAGTATTTTTATGCAATACCCACCTCTGTATATACTGTATGTAGCTGGTTAAGTTTAGACATGAATACCGTAGCATTGTGCTCATTGGGTCACAATTTAGTTTTGCATTTTCAAAAATAAGATTGATAAATATAGTATGTGGATGTATTTCCAGGTTGCACGGTAGCAGAGTGGTCCTAGCTCTAGCTTCCCATTAAGGAGATCGTGGGTTCAACCACTATCTCTCTGTGTGGAGTTTGCATGTTCTCCTCGGGCTTTCTTCCATATCCAAAAATATGCATGTTTAGGTCAACTGAGCATAACTGTAAATTTGAATGAGAAAGTGGATGGTTGTTTGTCTCTAACCCTGAAATGAACTGGCCACTGTCCAAAGTGTTCCCCCACCTAAGGCCCAAAGTCACCAGAAAAGTCTCCAGTCACCCACCACCTCTAACAGGAACAAGCTTTATAAAATGAATGAATTATTGTTTATTGCTACATGCATTAAAAGGTGCACTTGCAACTAGATCAAAAACCATATTGCGGGACATTCAGGCAAAACAATCACATATTCATTTTTTCTTTTCCAAAATTGTGAAGTATTTGCTAGATAGAAATTATTTCTGCTCTTTTTTTAAAGCACTGTACTTGATCTTTACCATCTTGAAATATAAACATAAACAAACAGAACTATTTAGTTTTTGAATACAAGCTTATATTTTTTCATCAGCTAAAGCTGTGCTAAATACATCAACAGTTCCACTTTCAGGATTTGAGGGAATAAAATGGTCTATTCACCTGTATTGGTGCAAAACTGTTGAGTTAATATTATTTACTTGTTCATTTTCAACAATCTGTCTGTTTCCAGGTTAGCAACTCAACAGGACTAACCACAGCCTCAAGGACTTCCGTCACGCCGTCTTCACAGGATATATGCAGGTATGTGAGGGGTAGTTATGCTTGCACTAGTACAACTACGGGCAGATGAGTTCTCTTTTGACATATTCAGGATGAGTAGGAGGCTGAATGAGATGTCTCGGATCTAACCTGAACCAAATGAAAAAGGATGAGATCTGATGGGGCGGTTGTAACTCGATCAGTAAGCAGAAGATGGCAGATTGTGCAGTCCTACATAAGTCATACATAAGCATTACCACTGCATGTTGTTAGAAATCATTAGTCACCACATTTTTTCTTCATAATATTCATTTTGATTTGATTTGATTTGAATTCACTGACTGAGACAACCGGGATTAAGTTGAAAATCCCTAAATGAGACTGTTAAGTACCAGATTGGATTAGTGTCTCTTTGGGTGCTATTTGGCATGTAACTTATTCCCATCTGTCCGCGACTACTCATGATGAACTTACCTGACCTGTTTTCTTAAAGCAGGGTTTGTTTAACACGTGTTTCGTTCAAGAATAGTCTGCCTGGCTGGACAGCACAGTTCCAGGCTCAGCTTCTATACAGAGAAGGGCTTTTCTTAGTTTGCAAGTTGAACCTGTGCATGTCCTTTGTACTACTCACTTCTTTAAACAGAAATTACGTTTTCCCTGTAAAAAAGATGTTTCGAATTTCAGGGGACCTTTTCTAGTTAAAATAAGGCTAGATCCTTTAACTCCACTCGCAACATCAAATATAGCTGGTAAACTAAGCAGTGCTGGAAGATTAAAGGAGGGAGTCAAAAAAGGGGATAATAGTTGAGAGGAGCAGTATTACTTAGTTTGACTGTACAGTAACTGTTTGTTACCAGAAACAATTGGGGTAAACCATGATGATGTTTTTAACCTAAAAGTTGCACAGTTGAAAAAAAAATTGCAAAATACACAGAAAAGTTAATTAGCGTTTAGTTTCTTTTCAAGAAAGAACACTTTAAAACGGTGGTTAAAAAAAAAAACTAGTTAAAGTTATATTTTTTGCCTTTTAAAGGTGCACTGTGTAACTTTCTTGTGGTGAAAAGTCAGCTACATAGTTCAGTAGAACTTGTTAATTGTTAATCATTGTTAATCAAAGTGCCTTGTACACCAGTTCCAGTCCACTGTGGTCCGTAATTGCCCAAAGCCACGCAGGATTCCTGCAAGAATGCTTGTATCATGACTTAAAAGTCGCATCAGATCGCTGCAACCTCCAGGAAAAATAGACTGTACGGATTCTTTCGCGCGACTCCTAGACTTGCACTCACTCTGCTCCGAGGTCTGTGCACAAAGGCAAATTGGTTTTAACCACTTCTAACTCGCACTCAATGTACAGCAGCAGTGTTAGTTCATGTTGTGAACACAGATTTTTATTCTCTATTTAGTGCTGCAAAGACACCCTGATGACAAAAACTCGCTTTTTCTGTTTTTGGTCAAAACAGTTACACATCGCACCTTTAACATTAGCCTGTTGTAGATTATATGGTCAGTGGTTTAGATGAGTAGGAGCGTCTTTTAAGTATTCATTAGAAGACTGCTGAAAATATAAACCATCCTTTTACATACCCATGCATTTTCTGTTTGCCAACAATTTTTTTTCTAATTTATGTGCATTTGTTTACTTCCCATCTTGTGCATTCATACATTTCTGTTCCCATTTGTCTTGTGTGCATGTGTTCAGTTCTGGCCCCCTGTGTCGTTTAGAAGAGGAAGTGTCTGAAGTACAAAACTCAGGGAAGCACACAAGCTCTTCTACAATGACAGTAGTAAATGCACTGGGTTCCTCCACTACCGAGCCGCCCCAAAAGAAACAAGTGAAACGCCGCCACCGCCGCAAAGGCACCGGCTGCCCCAACTTCAACTGCGTGGACAGTAGTTCCAAACCAGACCTCAATGAGCGCAGCCTGAGCTCGGACCGCAGCGAGAAGGGGGAGAATCGCTCTTCTAAAACCAAGAAGGACCTAGCTCCGCGCTTCCGTTACTCCAACGCCCCACAGACAGACTCAACATCAGATGAAGACGCGTGGAGACAGGCTCGAAGCTGGAGCAAGGAGAAGGCCAGGAGGGCTCGGCGACGCAGCGCAAGCAGCCGAGACAGAGACACGGTCCAGGCTTTCCAAAACAAGGTGGAGGAGATGGAGCTGCAGTCTATCAGCTCAGAGGAGGAGAAGGAGAATCAGCCGGTGGAGGAGAACAGCGCGGGTTTGAAGAGACGTCACGGAAGCAGGACCTCGTTGACTCAAGAGACGCCGGAAGATGTGGTGAAAGAGGTGTCAGAGGTGAAGGACACATCTGTGAGTAAAGACCAAGAGGATAAGTCCCACAGCAGCACTCCGCCCACAGAAGAAGAAGAGCCGCAAGAGCTCATCACCAAACGCTACCAGGAGAGAGGCACAGGGAACGGGGACATGTCAGTGCCCACCCCACAGTCCCACTGCACAGGGAACGGGGCCACAGCTCTGCACCCATGCTCCGAGTCTGAAACAGAGGTCTGCAGGTCTGTATGAGGAGGTGTCTTGATCTGTGTGTACATCATGTGTGAGAGTGCCCAAAACAGATTTTTTTTCAATGAATTTTTTTGCTTGCTGCTATGACACATTTATTAACTTCTGGAGTTGATTTGTATTTATTTTTTTAATCTCAATGACAACTTTGATTATACTTGTGCACTACACTCCTTTTTTTGGGAATTAGTAAAAGTTAAAAAGTTAAGTTATTCACAAAAAAGTGTAGAAATATCAGCGCACTGTTCTATTTTTTCATTGTTTATACATTTTTTTAAGCATAGTTGTACTTTTGACAAAAGTACAATACAGGTCACCATTAGAAGAATGTTAGGATTAGATTTAAGAAGATTAATTTGGTTAATGGTTCTATTTTTGCTTCCTTAAACGCAAACAAGTAAAAAAATATATTTCAATGTGACACAGTGGAACTTTCTGGAGTTGAAAAATAACTACGTGGTTCATTAGAAATAGAAAGTATACTTTGTAACATTCTTAAAGGAGACCTATTGTGTTTTTTTATATTTAGTAAGAAACTAGAACTTTTGCAGATCAGTAATTTACCTTTAGTTCATTGTAAAACACAAAGTTGCTCTACTGACTTCCTGTTCAAAAATGCAGAACTGATAAGCCCCGCCTCTTCATTTTGAAATGTAATTGTAAAAAGCAACCGATTCTTATTGTTGGAAAGTGGATATGGACAGTGTTGAACCATATACTTCACTTTGAGTTTTAATCTTTTGGATTATAACAAGTAAACACAGACAAGTGGGAGGGGATAGGTGGTAGGTGAGAACGTTGATTTCTGAGCAGTTGAGCTCCAGCTGAAGAACAATACAAGATTACTCAAACATGCATGAATCAATTCAGATATAACTTTGAGTAAACTAATGATGAAGAAAGGCTGTTATAACAAGGATAAAAACTTAGAAAAGTGAGTTTCACATAATAGGTCTCCTTTAAATTTGTTCTGTGCAATAATGTGAAATAGTATAGCTTAAGGAGCAGCTTTTACAAAGACACAAACAGGAGGCTATCCTCCTCTAGTTCAAGTAATAGTCCATTTTTTCAAAGTAAAGATTCATATTTTTTTATTTATTTAGAACATCAAAGACATCTTAATTGCAAAAATATGCTGGTATTTAATTTGTTTTTAATTATCTATTAAAAAATGTTTGTCATGATCCTTTAAACTTTGTGCTTCAGTCCACATGTTTTGCATGCTTACCTAATGCGTTCTGAGCCTCCTGTTTGAAGCACTTTTCACAAATTTTAAAAGTTTCCCGTGCTGACATGCTAACCACAGTTATCTACAACAATAACAAGTTGATTTCTTGTATTTCTTGAACAAAAATAACCTATTAGGCCTAGACAGAACCTCGCTTACTCCCAAAGTGTTCACTTGAAGAGATACATTACCAATACATATCTGTGCTGAATGGATTTTTTTTGTTTGTTTGGAACAGAATCTGTCACTGTGAGGGGGACGATGAGTGTCCGTTGATCATGCCTTGCCGCTGCACAGGAAGCCTCAGTTTTGTTCATCAGACCTGCCTCAACCAATGGATCAAGTCTTCAGACACTCGCTGCTGTGAGCTCTGCAAGTTTGACTTCATCATGGAGACCAGGCTCAAACCTTTGCGCAAGGTCTGCAAACAAAAAATGTGCACATCTTAAATATATTAAATTAGGGGCATGTTTATAGCTAAAAGCCCTATTATTTATCCAGTATTAAGTAAAAGTACTACTGGTGATTCTGGTCCGTGGTATTGAATAAACCTAATTTTTGATAAATCACCAAATCTATATCTATCTCCTGTTAACATGTTATGTCAGCCTGGCTTTTATTTGATAATATCAGTAAAGTTGAATTCTGTCCTCTTTTGTTTGAACCAGCTATGTTTGTTTTGTAGTGGGAGAAGCTTCACTTGTCCAAAAGCGAGAGAAGAAAGATCTTTTGTTCCGTCCTATTCCACCTCATGGCTATCGGCTGCATGATGTGGTCAGTCTACATCCTGGTGAAAAGAACGGCAGAGGAGGTCCGATTGGGAAAGAATGGTTTGTACAGTACAAGCAAAAAAGAGCACTGAATGTCTTAGATTAGTTTAATTAAACCAACCAGTTGCTGTGTTATTTATTTCAACAAATATGAAATTCATATTTGTGAAATAAATTTAGGTATCGATTATTTACCCTTGTACATTGCAATGTTGTTGCCATCTTAGATGTAAAAAGTAGTTCTGTTTTTAGTCTCCTAATCATGGATCTAATCGCCTAGACTTAGTCCTATAATACAATAGATCCATGGCTTGATGTGGCATTACATGCTTAAGAATGGGAAGCCATCATCACTCTTCTATTCAGCTGCAGACTGATAGATTGATCCTTTGAAGGAGGCCTTAAATCCCATTCCTAACTGTGTTGTGAGCGACTGTAATCCTGGTGTGGTGTACTACTGCCTTTAATTATCCCGCGTACTAAGTGCCGTGATGTGAACACCTCAAAATAGTGTAAAAATAGTTTATTGTACAATTATAAAGAGAGATTCCGCCACTCTTGATTGCAGACGATTTATGGAGACTTTCTATTACGAAGTACTACTCGTCCGTGGGTAAGCGCAGTTCAGTAAAGCCCACGTTTCTTCTTCCCATCATAAAGGTGATTTATGACCAGTGTGTGTATGTGTGTGCCAGGTGTGCTGGAGTGGCCTTTCTGGACCAAGCTTATTGTGGTAGCCATAGGCTTCACCGGAGGACTCATATTCATGTACATCCAGAGTAAGGTGTACCTGCAGCTGTGGCACCGGCTCAAAGCATTCAACCGCATCATCACTGTACAGAACTGTCCTGACAAGGAGCTGCACAACCCGCAGGCCCGGAGGTCTCACCACAGCAGTCACAGTGTTGAGGTCCTGTTGGCCCCGCCCCTGCCTCCACACAGGCTCACCAGGACTCAGACATGTCTGTAGAGGCTGCTGTTGCTCCAGCACACAGCCCCGTTTGACTGTTTTTTACTAATTCACTCAACAGAGTCAAATAAACTGAGAACTGTCAAAAATACAAGACTCAGCAAAAAATCTTAGAAGGAAATGATAAAAGGATACTAAAGCCATCACTGCAAGACTGCTGTGAAGTTTTACTGTGTTACCATTTGGTGAAAACTGTATGCACTTTGTGAAAATGCACTGACTTTCTTCTGCCATACTTAAGTTATTGTAGTCATAGCATCTCACACTTTCTATATTAAACATTGTTTTAGAAATATCTTTGAAAATGTCTACATATAAATACTTTAAATTTTACATTAAAACTTAACATGCACCCTGAAATGTACACTTTTAAGTCACTTAGCTTTACAGGTGGACAATCAGGCCTACACAAACCAAAGATCAATCACAGACAAAATTAATTCATTTTGAACGCTAGATCTCACAAACAAATCCGGTGCTGTGTTTTTTGATTGGTGATGTAACTAGTGCTGTCTTGGTTGCCATTTTTTGCTGTGACAAATTTGTCCTCTGTCCAGCTGTAATTCATTTATACTAAAACAGATATTTTTCACAGTAGACACATTCAAGTATTTTTACTGCTAATTTGATTGGATTGTTTTGATTCCCTTTCATTTTATTTGTAAAAAAAAATAAATAAATGAAAGAAAGTAGGTGTCCTGTGTGCGTGTATCAAATGTATGAACTGTGTTTTGGCGCCCTCTACAGATCATCACAGAAATAGCAGCTGATTCACAGAAATTCTTCAGTCCGACATCAACAGCAGGTCCTCCTGCTCATTGTCCAGGTCCTCTTGCTCATTTTCCAAGTCCTCCTTTTCATCTTCTTTTAACTCTTCTTCATTTTGGTTATTCTTCTCCTCATCTTTCTCCTCTTCATCCTTTTCTTGCTCCCTAGATTCTGTGTCCAATCCTTTGTTAGAAACTTTACGTAGTTTTATATTTGGTAGTTTCTTCAAGTCACCTGTCCATTCTCTGTCAAAACATTTCAGTGTTTTACTTCAAACGTTAAAGGTAATAAAACAAAATATACATATAAATGTTTTAGAAGGGTTGGGAAGGTTGTGAATTCCAAACTTGGAAGGTGCACTGTGTAACTTTTTGACCAAAAACAGACGTGCATGTTTTTTGTCTTTTATATGTCTATGCTGCACTATGTAAATATAAAAATTAGTGTTTTCTTTTTAAGTAGCTTTTCATTGCCACAAAAAAAATGTTATTTGGCCTTTGTACATTTCCATGAAAAAGATGTTCCTTTAGCTTGAATTGTTTAGTTGACTTTTCGCCCCCAGAAAGTTGCACAGTGCACCTTTAAATTACTATTTTTTTTAATTGAAGTTCAAATTTTTCCACTCACCTGAATGTTTTTAGATGTTTTGTATTCATAATGTCAGGAATTTCTGTTAAATATGGAATATTAGAATATTTTATAATGTATCTTTACACATATATATGCACACTGCTTACCAAAACCAACGCCTTCAAACTGCGCCCTCTCTCTTTCAATGGTCTGTTTGATCACAGCTTCTCTGGCTCCATGGAGACGACCCTGACGACCTTTGATTCCATTCAACAACTCAATCTGCTCAAGTTCAGCATCAAATCTTTGCAAGTACCTATCGCAGACAGCAAAAGGCAAAGTCAATGCATTTTCAATTTCAATGTGAGTGATTTTTTAAACTATGCAGCTACCTTTCAATGATGTCGCACGCGTCTCTTTTGGTGTAATTTGTCTTTGTGGGGTCAAGCTGTTCCTGAAACCACATCAACTTTTCTCCTGAATGAAAAATGAGGCCACACGATTAGTTTAACTTTACTGAGAAACACATTTTACGATTCAAGTGGTGATAAAATTACCTATGTTGTTTAGGCGAGTGGCTTTATCATTTTATGTCTGTGTAAAGGAAAAAGTCATGTCAGTGGTACAATTTAGATTACAATTTGTGTCAGTTTCAGAAAGATTAAGAAGGAAACCTATGTATGCCCAACTAAGTGATAATCTACAAGCTATTTTATTCTCAACATTTAGTATGACCTCTCCTACTAACCAGCAAGCCACCAAGTGTTACAAAATCATTTAATCAATTCTTTGCACAAGGTTCGTACAGATTGCATTTTATGATTTCCCATTACTTCTAAAAGAATTGTCAGCATTTCCATGTCTTATCACACATAAGTTTCAATTAAATATTTGTTTTCTTTAACTAATAATAATAAATAAATGTTAATTTTACAGATTACCAAACATACATAATAAAATTAATTAAAAAAAAACTTGATTCAGTTACAATACTGCCAAAATTCAACAAACTTTTTTAACAAATGCTTTTTGTCCTTACTAAACAAGAGTGGGACAGCGTCAAACATAGTTATGTTTTATATAAACCAGAGTATTGTTCGGGGCTCAAGACTAACTGTTTGGGAACCATCCGAACAATATTTCTTCCATCTTATAATCACTAGGATATAAAAATTACAAATAAAATGTATTCATAGCCCATCAAAGCTATAAAAGTGTGTGATTTGTGAAGTCATTTCAGTGCATTTCTTTTATATCGCAACAGTACACATTATAGAACCATTCCAATTTAGGCTACTAGTTAGTTAATTACATTTTATGGTCTAATTAAAAGTATTTGAATAAATGTGTGGTTATTTACTGAACGAACTTAATCTAAAGTCCTGAATAAACATTTCATTGTATTTGACAGCAGCCTAGTGCCTCTATTTTTATTGCCCCTTTCAAAACCAGTAAAATTCCAAAACATTTCCAGGGCCTGGAAAATAGATTTTATTATTTTTTTTATTTATTTTTTTTTTTTCAGGTTTTCCATGACAGTATGAACCCTGTTGGCAGACCATTTATGTTTTTAAGACTAAAGTTTTTAAGAGTTAAATAATCCACAGTTGTACGCACCTCTCTTTCCTCTTGAGACGCAGCTCTTCTCGGGCCAGATACGCTGCTTTCCTGCTGTAGGGATGAACTACTTTCTCCGCTGGTTTCCCCTTCTGGGCTTTAGGCTGCAAATAACAAAAACAAACAAATACGTTAACACTTTTTCCCGTTTTGTTGGAAAAGTGTAGCCAACAGATATTTAATCACCATTTTCAAGGATGAACCCACGCGAGCTCCTCGTGGATGTTGTTGACAAGTGGACCGGAAGTTGGTCCGTCGACAAAGTCACTCGACTGTAAACAGAGAAATGTAAAAAGGGACCGACCGAGCTAGGTGCTGGTTTTACACTAAACGGTTTCTGATCGGTATAATGTACTTACAGCATAAAATATCAAAAATTTTTAGGATTTAAATATAGATTTTTACTTTTTAAATCAAAAAAGCCTACTGAGAATTTAAATTTGGTGGGGTGCACTATATTTTTAATGTTTCAAACATATATATTAAGTTGGGTATGACATATTTCGCTTATTACTTACAATCACAGGTCAAATTACACTGGTGTATTTTCATGCCTTTTCATTTAGGTTATGAAACAAATGTATAACAGCTAGGTTTAGGTATTTCTGTTCCTATGTCCCTTCTTTTCTGTGCTTCTTTCTTTTCTTCTTTCATATTGCCAACTTGTTTTTCAAGAACTAATTAGGCTAAGAATGATTTTCACTATGCTACTGGAAGCACAAGTGATTTTTATTGTACTGAAAAAGAAAGCAGAAGTTTTCTGAACCACAGTGAGTATTGAATATTGGTCTAACATAACTAGATGACAAAAAAAATAGTTTTATTGTTAAGTAAATGCAACATCGAAATAAATGATCGGATTGACTTAAAATTCACACTTTATTCTTGTTAATGTTCAATAAAATGCAATATAATATGCATTTTTTATTTTACAAATGAGACGATATTTAATACTATTTACAAATAAATATTATTAGGATTATTTTGCATATAATAAATATGAATACAACATATTTTTCTTTGCATTACAAAAGATCCATACAAAGGCAGATGTTCACAGTAGATATTTAATGGCGACTGTAAATGAGTCCTTAGTGCTGTGCAAAGATCGTCTTTAGTCCACCTCCTCGATGGTGGGCCCCTGAGAGCCTCCTCGAGTCTCCTCTCTGCAGTTGCCTGCAGGAGCTGCTCCCTGGTAAAGTTTACTGATGATTGGGTTGCATACTTTCTCCAGCTCTTTCTGCTTGTGCTGGTACTCCTCTACCTCAGCCAGCTGGTTGTTGTCCAGCCAGGTCATGGTCTCCTCACACTTGTCCAGCAGCTTCTTGCGATCATCCTGGCTCAGTTTGCTGCTTACAGCCTCGTCCTGCACACTGTTCTTCACAGTGAACACATAGGCTTCCAAAGCATTCTTTGCACTGACTTTGTTCCTCTGGGCTTCGTCCTCAGCTTTGAACTTCTCGGCATCCTGCACCATCTTCTCAATCTCCTCTTTGCTCAGCCGGCCCTTGTCATTAGTGATGGTGATCTTGTTCTCTTTGCCGGTGCTCTTGTCCACCGCTGACACATTCAGGATGCCGTTGGCGTCAATGTCAAAAGTGACTTCGATCTGTGGGACTCCTCTGGGGCAGGGGGATCCCAGTAAGGTCAAACCGTCCCAGCAGATTGTTGTCCTTAGTCATGGCTCGTTCCCCTTCGTAAACCTGAATGAGGACTCCAGGCTGGTTGTCAGAGTATGTGGTGAAGGTCTGAGTCTGCTTGGCGGGGATGGTGGTGTTGCGTTTGATCAGTGCCGTCATGACCCCTCCGGCCGTCTCGATGCCCAGGGACAGAGGGGCCACATCCAGCAGCAGCAGATCCTGAACTTTCCCAGAGGTGTCCCCAGAGAGGATGGCAGCCTGGACGGCAGCCCCATATGCCACCGCCTCATCGGGGTTGATGCTCTTGTTCAGTTCGCGGCCGTTGAAAAAGTCCTGCAGGAGTTTCTGGACTTTAGGGATCCTGGTGGAGCCGCCAACCAGGACCACGTCATGGATCTGACTCTTGTCCATTTTAGCATCTCTCAGGGCCTTCTCCACAGGCTCCAGTGTTCCCCTGAACAGATCAGAGCACAGCTCCTCAAAGCGTGCCCTGGTGATGGAGGTGTAGAAGTCTTGTCCCTCAAACAGGGAGTCGATTTCGATGCTGGCCTGGGAGCTGGAGGACAGGGTTCTCTTAGCCCTCTCACATGCTGTGCGCAGCCTCCTCAGTGCTCTCTTGTTCTGGCTAATGTCCTTCTTGTGTTTCCTTTTGAACTCCTCCACAAAGTGGTTGACCATACGATTGTCAAAGTCTTCTCCTCCCAGATGAGTGTCTCCTGCTGTAGCTTTTACCTCAAAGACGCCGTCTTCAATAGTGAGCACGGATACGTCAAAGGTGCCTCCTCCCAGGTCAAAGATGAGGACGTTACGCTCTCCAGAGCGACCTTTATCCAGGCCATAGGCGATGGCAGCGGCTGTGGGCTCATTGATGATTCTTAGGACGTTGAGACCGGCAATCACACCTGCGTCTTTAGTGGCCTGTCTCTGGGAGTCGTTGAAATAAGCTGGGACTGTGATACTGCGTTAGACACTTTGCGGCCCAGGTAAGCCTCTGCCACCTCCTTCATCTTCACCAGAACCATGGATGAGATTTCCTCTGGGCTGAAGGTTTGTCTTCTCCTTTGTACTCCACTCTGATCTTAGGTTTGCCTCCGTCACTCACCACCTTGAAGGGCCAGTGCTTCATATCGGCTTGCACTGTGGAGTCATCAAACCTGCGTCCGATCAGCCTCTTGGCATCAAACACTGTGTTGTTGGGATTCAGAGCCACCTGGTTCTTAGCAGCATCTCCGATGAGGCGCTCTGTGTCAGTGAAAGCCACATAGCTGGGGGTGGTCCTGTTGCCCTGGTCATTGGCAATGATTTCCACTTTACCGTGTTGAAAGACTCCCACACAAGAATATGTGGTGCCCAAGTCAATGCCCACAGCCACTCCGTTTGTAGACATCTTGATGTATATTCTTGCTTGGTTTGTACTCTGGAAATGAACTCTGAAAATAAACAGTAAATAAGTTAAAAGTCCCAAATGACTATTTATTTAAAAAAAATGTCTGCTGCTAAAGAAAACCTTATTCTTGAAGCTTACAAAAATCTTACTTACAGTTATGAGACAGCTATGTGCCTAAAGACGTTGATGTAGGCTTTTCTTTCGTTTCGGCTCCGCTGGAGTTTGTTTCTCAGGTTGGTTAATATTGCTGTCTCTACAGCTCCTCGTATTTATACTTTCCCCCTATGTTCTGGCTGTTTCTGGACATGTCCCGCCCCTTCGATGTCGCTCAGTGCAGTGACATCCAATCACAGCACCGAGCGACAAAACCACGTGATAAGGCTCCACTCTGCGCTCGAAAATTCCTCTCTTTTCCAGAACGAAGAACAATCCAGCCCAGGTCAGAAAGAAAGACAAATCTCTCAAAGTTTCCATAATCAGTGGAACATTAATAGATGCTTTTACACACCTTTTAGCGCGTGCTCAGCTAGTATGAGCAAGTGAGTAGCCCATTCGTAGATGTGAACACAGTAGAGCTCAAAGCTTACATTATGAATATTCCAGACAATTGGCAGGACACCGCTGTTGCCAAAGTCTATTTAATTTTGTCTATTTCTGTTGCAGTAGTAAGCACGCTTATTACAAATAGACCTAGGCATGCGTAACGAGCCAGCATATATTATGTTAATCTTAAGAAGCAAATTGTCTTTTATTTATTTATTTGGCTGTTTGGATTCTAAAGTTAGTTTTTGTACAAGCTACACTGAAAAATGCCAGTAGTATGAATCTCAGAACGTGTACTCTCAGTCATAGTGTGCCACTTGCTGGTAACTTTGTGTAACAGCAACAATTATATTTAGGCTTTGCTGTCAATGTCAAGCTGAGAATAGGCCTATTTCATGGTTTTGATTGTCAATGTGTTTAATATTGTAATCCTTGTACATGCACAGATCCATTACAAGATGCTCACTTATATTCCTTCTTTGTGTTTTATGTTTTATTTTAGATTATCATGGCCAGCACCAGCATTTTGGCATCCTTCCATGAGTCAAGAAACATACACTGCGTGATGGGAAGCTCCAAATATTCTTCTTGGATTCTCTATTTAGTGATCTGTCTGTGGGAAACGCAGACTGTCATGAGGACAATTTTGCAGCCTACGTAAGTAAGCTTCTGCCACCTCCTTCATCTTGTTCTCTACTCTGATTTTCCATAGACATGTGATAAAAAAATGTATCCTTCAAATTGCTCTGTCATCAAAATGTTCAGTATTCTGGAATGAAGGAACTGAAGGCAAAATGAAGAAGACCACTTTTTAAAAACGTGAAGCGCATTTATTTATTTATTTATTTTAGCATTAAGATCACATTATGTCATCTCATCTTTCCCTTCATTTCAATATTTTGAACGTTGTTGTTATTGTCACATTTTAAGGCGTCTTTTTGTGAGACTTATTTTTTTTTTTCAAAGAGAGTTTGCATGACTGTGTCTACATGTCTGTAACTGCCACTAAAGATAAATGGTAAACTCTGCATAAGATAAGATCAAGTAGAATATTATTGCTGTTGAAGGAAGTTCCTGTGCCAGACAAGTAATACACAGATAAATAATGTAATATAAAAATAAAGAAATATTTAGAAATCTTTTAAATAAGCATACCTGTATGGTGTTACTTATTGCAGCAGCCAACTTTATAATGCTTTGATCAAAATATAGACTTAAGTAAAAGTATATTTTATACCAATTTTAAAAGAGTTCCTCCACTTGTTTCCATAGAAAAGCTGCTCCTATTGCTAATTTGTTCACATTTTGGCATAAAACATATTTGTTTCCATTACAAATCTTCCAAAGTATCATTTAGCTTTCTCTTTCTATTGAAAGAGCCTCCAGAAAGTTACCCAATGTCGCTTTAACAAAAGGTGGTGGTGCTCTGTGCTGGTCTGAGGCAGGAGAGCTGAAGGAGAGCTGGGTTTCATGTTGGGGGTGGCACATGTTTTTCCTGATACTGAGCATTTCTTCTCCTTCAGCCACCTCCCCAACAGGCTCCAGCTCCACACCTATGACTTAGGTTTAAATAGCAGCTCTGGTGACTCAACAGGCTGGCCTTTGTTGAAGTGGTGTTCTTCAGCTTCACTTATTGGGTCGACCTGCCGTTGATCCAAGTAACTCATACTTCATCCGGTAAGTGTGAACTGTACTGTGCATCTTCTACTTCAAGACTGGACTGATTCGCAGACTCAGGGGGTCACCAGTGTGAGATTTTTGTTAGACTAGTCTTTCCAACAGCTTTATAACGTAACAATAAAGGGGGACATTGCAAGTGAAAGAAAAAATCCTGAATTGAACGCTACATTCTCCTGTAGTTTGCTCAAGTTTTATATAAAAATAAAGATTTATTTGTAAAAAAAAAAAAAAAAAATTGCTAAAATATCATACATTAGGGAGGCCACATTGGACAGTTAATTTTGTTTTATAATTCAGATACAAATATTTTTCAAAGATCTTGAGTAAACTTATTACTGATTTTTATTGTTATTTACCCTATTGTTTTTTAGGCTTTCGCAAATCAGGTTTAAAATGAGTAATCAACAAAACCTTAAAAATTTGCTGTATCCCTTTTAACTCTACAAATGAAGTGGAATTAATTAAGTAATAAACAATTTTAGGATCATATTGGAGAGTTAATTTGCTTTTTGAAAGATCAAAATGGAAACAAAAAGTTTTGTCTGAAGTGCTTTGGTTATACACTTGTCTTTTGTCACTTTAGACAAAAGGCTGGATCTTTTTGGCACTGGAACTAGACCAGTTGTTTTCCCACACTGCAGTAATTTGGCTCATAGATTGTCTTATGTCAGTGTTTCTCAAACTTTTCACATCAAGCACCACCTTACATAGTGTTTGGTTTTCCAAGTACCTTCAACTCTAAGCCTCCAAACTCCAGAGTAAAACTTCAGCTTAGACAACCTGAAACTAAGTTGTGGATAAGTGACTGATTTACCCAAAATGGACAAAGGCATCTATAGATTTGCCCCTGAATTAAACAAACATTCAAATTGCAGAAAGTCCATGGTTAGATGAAACCACATAACTTAGAGTACATGTATGCCAGTTTGATACATTTTAATCCATAATGTGAAAAATACAGCTACAGTAACCACTTTAGAAACAAGACTGAGCGGGCCCTCCTCCTGACACACTATTGGTCCATTTTGCGGTCATCAAGGCTGTTCAAAGTAAAAAAAGAAAAAAAAAGTGATTTACTTAGTGCAATAAAGAGATCAAAATGGCAAAAATGTGTTTTTATTCAAGTCTATTTTTGTCCAAAATACTAACTAAAAATAAGTTTAAAGGACTAATTAAAATATTTTATTTTTGGGGATTTGTTTTTATATTTGTAAGTTTAGAGTACAAACCTCAACCCGGAATGGCTTATGTCACTAGAAATAAGAAGGTTACAATGTTCTTTACCATTCAAGTGTTTTGTAGTTTGTTTTTATCTGTCACTGAACAAAAAGGACTTTATCAAGTACGGTCAATTGGGAGGGCCATCTGGAATTAGAAGGGGTTAAAGGAGACTGTGTTTTATTTTTAAATATATTTAATAAAAAATATATAATAATAATATAACATATGTAGATCAGTAATTTACATATTGTTCATAGTGAAACAGAAGTTTGATCTAAATTAGACAAAGAATAGAAATAGAAATAGAAATAGAAAGAGGTTCATTGACTTCCTATTCAAAACTGCAGAACTGATAAGCCCCACCAGCTCAAAGTGTAAGTTTTTATTATAACAAGCAGCAGATATTAAATTATTTCATATTTTTGTTGGAAAGGCGCTTCATTACCTTTTTTTGGGAGTAATACAGACAAGTGGGGTGATAAATGGAAGGTGGAAACAGATTTTCCGAGAACTAGGACAATACAAGATTACTCAAACATACATGAATCAATCCAAGTACAACTGTGAGTTAACTAATGATGAGAGAACACTGTTAGAACATGATAAAACCTCAACAAAGTGGATTTCACATAATGATGTCACTAAAAATGGTTAATTCCTATGTTACTGGAAAACAAACTTGCAAATTAATATAATCCTGCTTCTCATAGTCATGCTGAAACTTGCACTGCCCTGATCTGTTTTTCCCAAATCTCCTCCCTCCTATTCCAATCAAGTTTTCATCCATTGGGCGTTTTTTTTTTTTTTTTGTCAGACAAGACCACCCTGCCTCAGATTCTCTCACCTTAAGTACTTTCTCCACCAGCTCTAACCAAATTGTTTCTTTCCCTGTCGTTTACGCAGCTCTGCCCTTCACCGTTCGGGGCCGCATACCTATCAGACAGGAATTCAACTTGCAGCTACACGCACCCAGCGGATTGCATCACATCCTTCGACTCACTGCCGATGTGACTCAGATACTGCCTGTTTTCTCTGTGTTTGAGGAAGTGTTATGGTGTGACGGACGCGCGCGAGGAACCACGGCACACAATGGCAACAGCATGTCCGTCCTGTGGGCTGGTAACATGAGAGGACCTCGCTTTCAGACGCGTGTGTTCGGATGGGTGCTGGTTCTGATACTGCTGAGCGGATTAGCACGGACAGGTAAGAGAGGTGGGGTGAGCACAGGTTGGGTCGTGTTCTCTCTTTCTGATAGTTAGGAAAGAAAATTTGTAGATGTTTTGACATACAGCAAAATAACTTGTGAGATAAAAATGAAAAATAAAAAATAAAACTCTTATAACCAGCTTTTTCTTTAAACAGTGTTGAGCAGGTCATTAATTCATTCTTTCACACCTCAGGTTATAGCTTGGAAACCAGTTGTGACTTGCTAAATGGACTTAAAGAAAACTTAAATTGGTCTGATTCATCAAACCCGTTTATGTTCTGGAGAAACTGAATCCAAATACTCACAGTGTGTACATGTACATACAGACACATGGAAAGTACACTCATAGGGCTGGGCAACATTGACAGAAATACTGTATATATCTCGATATTTTTCAGACAATTAAGTCAGTCTAACAGAATTATCAAGAATTTGTCTTAAGGTCAAACTAACATAAAAACAAAACAATATCTAGATTTTAGTTCAATCACAAAAATGACTTCTAACTTGAAATTAGGATGGAATCAATCAATAAATAATTAAAATGATAAAATACACTAATAAACTGGAGAAAGGAATGGTGCATTGCGCAACTTTGTGGCCAGAAATCAGCTTGAATAAATGTATGTTTTTGCCATTTATACAGTATGTTTTTGTTACACTAAATAAATAATTAAAATCTATGTTTTTGCATTTAACGGGCTTGTATGGACATTTGGACTGGAGGAGGGCCCGCTCATGTTTGTTTCCATAGAAAAACAATTTCTTTAGCTCTTTTTTTCATACTATGGTTTAAAATGTATTTATCTCCATTCAGAAAGTTCCAAAGTGTAGCTTTAACATTCTAATAATACTGTGTAAAGTTACACAGTGCACCTTCAAGTTAAAAGTAATTTTGTCTTGATTTTTAATCATAATTTGAATTTCTTAAGATTTGCTACGAGAAAAAGTAAGATTATTTTCTGAACATTAAATGCTTGTTCCATTGGTAAATTATATTTTAAGACAGTCAAAACATACTCAAACCTCTTACATTAAGCATGTATGTACTTTTTTAACAATTTAAAATTGGGGTACCTAATTCTTTGAGCTTTAATTTTGTAAACTTAGTCTATTCCACAACAAGTGTATATTAAAAGCACAATGAGATCACTGCACACTGTAGGATTTGAATAAAAAAGAATTGTAGTTCTCATTAGAAGCCGAAAGCAGCGCTCTGATTGGCTGTGCTTGGTCCGCTCCAGTTTCACTTTACTGTCTGTAAAAAACATTTTCTAAAGCCATTATTGCAATTAAAAATTAATGCATTTGAATACTGAAAATGTGTTGAAGAATTTGTGAGTAGTTAGTCAGACTTTTTTGCAGCACGAAAATCAGGTTCCTCATCTTTAAGATATTTTTTGCAGTACAGTATAGCAAGTTTGTTTACATTTTTCTATATTGTAATTTATAGATAAATATTAAATGTTTTACTACAAACAGTATACTCGATATTACATTTTTGTATATCTTCAAAACAACATTCACGATAGAATCAAAAATGTAATACAAGATTGCCATATAAGCAATTAAAACCAAAAACAATAATCTATAATATCCACTTTACAAGTGAATGCAACACACTCTACGTAAAACAGAAATGGAAATGAATGATGACGAGTGAGAAGACTTTCTGGACATCAACAGTTTCTATCCACTGTTGGAAGAATGTCATAAGGATTTTTTAAAGCACCACCTCCAAACACTAATAATTGAGCTTGCTGGAGACAGTGTGGCTCTGAAGAAGCTAATCATCATTATTATGTATTCTGGGCTTGTGCTCAATTAAAAGTTTATTGGAAAGAGATTAATAGAAGTTTAAATGAAATACTCAGAATTGACATATCGGATAATTTTGAAAGCTTGTACTTGGGAAATGCTTCTTTTTTTGGAAAGGAGAAGTGATAAGAAGCTGCTACAGGTTCTCTTGGTGGCAATTTCAAAAAATGTATCACAATAAAATGTCTGACTCTAGTTGTACCTTTTCTGGATCGCTGGATCGATATTGTCTTTGAAATATTTAAAATTAAAAAGATAACATATACCATCCATGTCAAAAACACTAAATTTTATACAATTTGATGTATTTTTCATGTACTTTTAGTGGAAAACACAAAGTTTACAAATTTACAACAAAAAACGTTAGTTACCCCAACTTTAATTGAATTTTGTAATACAAATATTTGATATTTGATTGTTTTTTTTCCCTTTTGCCTATTTAGGTATACTCCCCAGTTTGTGTACTTAGTTTATTTTCTTACACTTAATATATTTAAGTTTTAGTTATTTTCATTGTATTTATTTATTTTATTCATTTTATTATTTGATTTGTATCTTCTTTATATGTAAAACTAAGGAAAGAACACTTTTAAAAATTCAAAAAGTTCAGGATAGTTTTATTTACTCTGTTTTACAATACAAATACTGATATATCAAATTGTTGTTTTGTTTTCTGTCCAGAGGAAGGTGCAGAACCAGAGAAACAGGAGGGCTCATTAGATGAAGAGGCAGAGGTCGAGGATTTAACTACAGAGACACAAATCACAGGTAGGTGATATTTGAGTTTGGCCATTTTTAGAAGTGTCTAGTTCATATATTAATAAAATTGTGTGACCAGTGTGATTCATCACAATATCAAAGCTTTTTCTTTTAACAAAAGGTTTAGAGGTTCAGAGGCAGTTTATAAATCCAGATAGAAGGCAAGATCCTAGTACAGTTTTCTCAACTGCTTTGGCACACTTTTTGAAACTTGGTTTATTTTGATCCCCTGATTTAAACTTTTATGTGAACAAAGGTTGAGGTGGGCAGCACATTAGCAACGTTTTTCATTAATTCACAGTTTTTCAGGCTTTTTCTCAGTTTGTTTCTCCAACACTACAAACGTGTTCCCACATGTTAAAGGACTTTTGCCAAAACACCTTTAGTTTCTATCTGCAAACTCACACGTCACAGCAAAATCCTAAATCACATGAGCAATAAAGATCAAACAACAAATGAACATTTGAATCAACCAGGATAAAGGTGAAAACGAAAAAAATATATTCTGTAGGAATGTATAAAGACAAACTAAACTATTAGTTCTAGTGTGATGTTGATGTAAATGGTTTGTTAGTCACAGACATTTTACAAAGTGTTGATGTGGATCACATCACTCAGCTATCTCTAGTAAACTGTAATTGTAACTAGTAAACTGTAAATAAACTGTATCTGCATAAACTATATAAAATACAGTTGACAAAAAAACAGAAAGTAAGCCTAAATGTATATTTATGTTTTGTTTGGTGTTTTTCCTATTTTTACAAATATGGCAGATTTTAGATAAAAACACAACTCCAATACAAAATCATTTGTGTGAAGTGTGAATACCAGTCACAGTTTGAAGTGAACCTTTGCTCACTTTGTCAAAACTATAGAGGACAAACTGTAATACGCATTGTATTTTGGAATGAAATATCTCACTAATATTTTACTAATATTTTACTAATTTAAAAACATTTTTCTGAGGTGACTAGACCCATCAACCTTTCGTAGTAAAAATATAATCTACATTTAAGTGACAGTCCTCCGCCTGATTGCAATAACATTGGCTTATAGAATGTTTTGATATCACAGAATGGATCCTATTATTTGCATATAAACTTTATTAGCTGGCACTTGGAGTGCACGCAAAGTCACAAACAAAGCTAAGAGGGTTCACTGGACACAAAAAGATGGGAACTATCACGAAGCTGAACTAATTACCCAATGCCTCTTCTTTTACCTGGACGTTACATAAAGACTGCTGGAGGAAGTGCTAAGTTCCTGTTGGTTCATGCGCTGGCATTTCAAACCTAACCTCATATTGAGTTTTGTCCCCAGTGACTGCAAATGTGAGGCTGTTATCTGCACAAAACATCTGAAATGCTTCTTTTGAACACACTATGCATTGTGCAACAATACCTTTTGCTATTTTCCACTTTAAGTATGGAAATATGACAATAAAATTAAAATATATGTGGTAAAGGCAAGTTTTAGTTTAGTCTCCAATTTGTCATACACACATACACTTTTTACAATGCAAAATTAATACATCAAATCGTTGTGTTGTCTTCTGTCAAGCTGAAGATGTAGAACCAGTAGCTGCAGAACAAGAGGGGCCGCTAGACGATGAGGAGGTGGAGGCTACCGAAGGCACAGGTAGGTTAAACAAACTATTTGATGTCTAACTCATATTTTTATCTATTCATGTCAGCAATTCCATATTATAAACCATTTAATTTGTTCCTGCTTTAGAATCTCATTGTGAAATCCACTTCCTCACCAGTGTGATTTATTAAAAAGTCATAGCTTAAGTTTGATGATTAATGTGCGATTCATGTTTCTTTGCAACGACAGATGATTCTGAAAAGGGTTCAGATGCCACGCCTTCACCAACACTAACTGGTATCACAGGTAAAAAAAAAATAAAAGCAGTTCAGTCTGTTAAATATAAAATGTACTGACTCTTATTATTTGTAGTGGGAGTGACTGGAGAAGAATTCGGATCTGGTCGTTCATTTGGCCTTGGTGACGGTAAGTCTGACAAAAACTACTTGTACAAACTTGATCTTCATTTTCACATTTACTGTAGTTCAAGTTTGCTTCAGATGTATTGTCTAAGTTCAAGTCTAAGCCATTGTAACAGGATACAGCATGAGTAAATCCATTCACTTCCTGTTCAAATGTGCAAACTGATTCATGCTGCTGGCCCCACCTTTTCATAACGGTTACATTGTGTTTTCATCTTTCTTTTTTCTCTCTCACTCTTCTTATAATACTTGAACTGAATGATCACAAATAAGATATGTAGGTGAAAGCTGTTTTTCACATCAAATTAAAACTGATCAATTATCAAAAGTTAGATTGCTATACTCTAATGCAGTGCTTCTCAAACTGTGGTGCGTGTACCATTGGTGGTATGTGGGCTGCTTCTGGTGGCACTTGAAGCTAGGATTGAGTGATATGGAAAAAAATTATTATCTTGATTTTTTTTTCTTGATAATAATATTTCAATGATATTTTAATTTTTCAACATAAATGTCTTAAAATTTGTCTTCAAATGTATTACTTAACTATAAGACCCATGAGAAATTTAGTCAAATCAACCAGCAATCTCCCATCATACATAATTATTCCACTTTGAATAACTTAGTCCATGGATTCTACTACAGGGCTGGCGATATTGACAAAACTTAATTTGTGGATATATTTTTGCGTAACTGAATAATATTATTATGCTATATTATACGATATATAGATTTTTTATCAATCAAACTGAACGGTATTAAAACATGTCTATAAACGGTTTGTTTGCTTTAATAAATTACATTCACATTGCAGAATTTGATAATGTATTTTGATAATGTGCGAACAAAAGCCAGTTTTTCCCATTATCAACACTAATTTCACACATTTCCAATCTGGTGATGTTTATTGGTTGACCCATTCACTTTTTGTATCACAGCAAATACATTTACAATTGCCTCTTTTTATAGCATTTTTTCTATAAACTGTATACTTGAGATTCAGTTTTTAGGTATCTTGAAAAAAATCAAGAAGTTTCTAAAATGTTATATATAGCTCTGCTCTTCTTTAAGCTGTTTACAGTTTGACTTTTTGTTTAATTTTTAGTCTAATCAGTAAGAAGTCTATTTAGTTTAACTTTAGAATCGATTTAGACTATTTTCCAGCATAATTACCTAAAATTTAGTTCTGTTAAAGTCAGAGATTAGATTCGGTGATACTCAGAAAGACAAATACTATTTTAGCTGATACTAGGTTTGTGTTGGATTGGTCGTACTCATCCTTCTAGATGAATAATTTCTCTCTGCTGCTGACCTCTGACTTTACTGACTTAAAGTTTTGATAGCAGCGGATACACGTCACTGGTCACATCTTTAGCCTGTCTGTTATTTGGGAGTTGATCTGTTCTTCACTGTAGTTCTCTCTTTTATTTGCGTTTTTTCTTGCCGAGAAGGAGGGTTTAGGTCAAGGAATGCTCTGGGACAATTATCTGCCTGTTTAGTGTTGGACTATCTGTATTTCTGAATAATGACTGATTCTGATTTTCCACTGCTTCTGTTGTCTTGACCAATTACATTTCATTGCTTAAAAATCTGTAATACTTTATAATTTTCTTACATTCTTATTTACTTATAATTACTTCTTGCTTGACTAGAAAATGACACAGAAGGAACGGCCTCACCTGCAGACTTGGACTTGGATCCTCTCCTCATTGTCATTCCCGTGGTGGTGGTCGTCCTCATTGTATCTATCATTGTCTGCAGCACGCTTATTCATCGTAGACTAAACAGTAATACACGACATTCAGGTAAGTCCTATAACATTAACATACATTTACCAGATGTTTAACAACTCATTGTTTTCTTGCAGAGGTCAGCAAAGAAGATCAATTTTTAGAGGGCTCCAGCACAGAGAAAGTGCCAATGTATGTGACACTGCTGTTAAAGTGTTGTTTTCTTTAGTTATAGCGCTTATTAAGCACTCACTATTTGCTATGTGTTTTTTCTAGGCCCATGTTTGAAGAAGATGTGCCTTCTGTATTGGAGTTAGAAATGGAGGACTTAGACGACTGGATTCAAAAAGATGGTAGGTTTACTGCAGTTTACCAAAACCCTATCAATCACAATACATACATTTACTTAGGACGAAAGTTTTTAGTGGTTTATTCGATAATTGGTCAATGCTCTTAGTAAACAGTGTTAATTGACTCATTAGTTTACCAGGAATTTAAAGATTTGGGAGTTTATTGTGAGTTCATTCTGACTTTCGTAAAGGAACTGTATGCAGATTTTATAAACATGACCTATATGTGTCGCATATACAATGTTCAAATGCAATCTTAATTTTACTGAAAGTCAGTAAATCTGAGTTATTCTTATTAAAAAAGCAATGGATATGATTTTCATTTATTGTGTTAAATTTAACAAAACACCAAATCAGAAAGCAGAATGAGCCTCACATGACTAATTTGGGTTGCCAGGTTGGTTTCTAAGAGCCTGAAGCTGATTTTGAACCATGAGTTAGGAACATGAGTTTGAACTGATGTTGTACCAAGACACAGACACAACTGTCTGTGATAGGCTCATGCTCTTGTCTCCAGTCAGTTCTCATTACGTTGTGTAGAAATGTCATTCTTGGGGACTGAAAAGTGAGAAAGTAGCTTTCTGGTTTTGACCCATGATTCATAGCAAACCTTGTTCCTGATGAGTCAGTAGTTTCTAATTTTCAAAATATGGGTCATTTCACACTGTGGCAACCCAAGTTCATCTGTGATTGTACAACCTTTTTAAAACCAGTTGTAATCTTACAAACTATTCCTTTAACATTTGAAAATCCTAGTTTCCTTAATAGTTCAGTCCTGCAGGTTTGTGATTTTTAAGTGGGTAAGATATTTGCTCAGATCATGACATTTACACAGCATTTTGACAGCTTTTGACATGCTTCCTTTTAGTTGACCAATTGATCGGTCTTTTAGTGCATCAAGAGTTTCTATAGGCGAATACAGCCCTTGTGAAATATCAGTTTTTGCAATACTGTTTGTTGTCCACTAGAGATCACTACTTCTTAAGATTTGCTTGTGCGCTAAAAAAAAATAATTGAAGATTTTTTTTTTTTTTTAGGTTAATGTTCAATCACATTGAAAAACATCAATTCTGCTATGGTAAGCTTATATTTGTTTTTTGTTTGTTTGTTTTTAGTAAAATGTATATAATGTCTTTAATTGTGTTGTTATTGTTGACATAGACATTTTTTTTTATCTGTGAGATCAGGGAGGAATTAAACAAATTTCACACATCACATAGCAGACAAATTATGTTTTTTAGTAGATTACAATCTTCTTGACCTATGCATTTTTCCTTTTGGTTTCAAATATCATACTTGGGTTTTAATCATATTTAAAAGGAGCACATAGTTTTGTACTTTGCACTAGAACAACATACCTTTCTCTACGTGGCAATGCATAGCTAAGAAGAATACATTAATTTGAGTTTAAGTATAGATATTAGGATGGACGAGATCTCGTGCCGCGAGATCTCGCGAGATCAAACTGTCACGATACTGTGCGCACACGTACTGATCTGTCTCGTGAGATTTTTCCATGGTCATGAAGTAAGTTTTGTATCTTTGAGCAGCTGTAGTAAATATTCTCCTCCACACACAGACTTGTAGCAGACTTATTCTGACAGAAAACTGTCTAAACTCTGTCTCAGTTTTTATTTCGTAAAGATAGGACCAATATTGACAGAGATAATTAGTCCTAAACCTTGTAAAAGTTAATGCGGAAAATATATAATCGTCAAATATACGCGCGGACATCGCGGGAACAGCGCGGTGTTTTTCACACTTAAACATCGTTTACAATAGATCCACAAAGAGATATTTTGGCCTATATCCTCAATAACTTGTATATTGAAGTACAAAAGTCTCCTCGTCTGTGTGTGTCTGGGCTGTCAGCAGCGGCAGCGCTGTGAAGAAGGGAAGGGGAAGGGGGCGGAGTCTCAGCTACACACGGGGGAGCAGATTAATTTCAGTCAAAACTCATATCGTTCAAATAATAAAGGTAAAGCTAAACTAAAAGAATATAAACTAACAATAATACATAATATAAATTAGCAATAATAAATAATACAAAATAATACAATAAATAATCAATCTTTTTTTTATTTGCCTTGTTTAAATTCTAAATTAAAACAATTAATGCAAATTATTAAAATCTGTCTGTCCGATCTCGTGGACCCAATCTCGTCTCGTCTCGTGAAATCTTCTCGTCCATCCCTAATATTTTACGTTTATAACCCTTCACACAAAATGTCCTCACACGTCGTTATGAAGACACCGGCTGATTCTAATTACCTGGTCCCTCAACACAATGCAAGCCCAGTCAAAGGAAGACAGAAATGAGAAGACACTAGAGCGGCTTTGTATGGAGATCTGTACTCTCTACCGGCTTGATGGGTACATCACTACATACGTATCTACATACTTTATCACACACATATACTGGTACAGCAGATATTATCACTCAGTATTTCATAACTAATCTAAAATAACTATGTTTCACAAGACTTTACCTTCACACATTCAGTGAAGCATGGAAAAGCACTCTCATGTACAGCTTTGCATGTGAAGTGGGAAGTGAAACCGGACCCTTGCATGAGTACAGGAAGAGTTATGTTATTACCAGGTGTGAAGAGAACAAACGCAGCTGGTCAGTCGCCTGTGCAGGCATATTGTGCAGGTGTTGAGAGAAGTCAAAACAACCCAGGGCATCCAAACAATATCAAAGCATCTGACTGAAAATGTTACCCTTGTTACGCATTCACTCTATGTTACAGCAACTTCAAAGTGTAACACTTGCCTTTAGCAAGATAGTATTTGTAAACAACTTCCTTTCATCTTCCTGCCTTTGTTTTCACACACCAGCTGATCTGTGACAGATCTGTGACTGTGACCTTTGCGTTATTATTATACATGCTGTAGTTTGAAAGAGACCTGCATGCTCAACATCTGTTTGTCATTACAAGAAGCATGCGTGGAAGTGTGGCGCAACTGAACCCACAAAGTATCCTCCACTCGAAAGGCCTGGGAACACTACAGGTCAAGGTCCATTCCTCTCTCCGTTATTGACCAATGCTCTGTATACAACTGGCTTTCCTCAGCAGAGAATTTCCAAAGCGCTGCTGCAGAGAGGAAGGTTTCATTCAGCTAAGAGACTCTTGGTACACATGCATTGCTCAAGATCTCAAAACAGGACGAAATGCGTTGCTTGTGCCGCCACCGTTGCTCAATGTTCCTTTGTCTGTTATGAAACTTTGATTATTGTTTATGTCTGTACATCTTGAATTTTAGTCTGTACACACATGATATGTTTTTGTTTTTTGATGAAAGTAAATAATTGTTAACATGGAAATGCCTGGCAGACGCTAACTACTACAGTATCTCCCATGATCCTTCAGGCTCAACAGAAGACTATCACTGAGATCACGCCATCAACAATTGGTCAAGCTACAGTTATTTGTCAGCAGTGAAGATGGGCTACAGCTGTTACAGAGAGAGATTGTACTCTACTGGCTTCCTGTCATATGCTTCCTGATGTGGATTCTAAAAAGAGTGACAGCTTATAATATTGATAGAATGACTGTTATAAAATGATTTTGACTGTAACAAGAAGGACATCAGCCACAAATGACGATTATGATTTTTTAGTGAAAGTGACTAATACTAAGCTTGCCAGTAATTGCTTTTTAAAGGTACTGCGTGTGAGCTGCAATTGGCTCACACTAAATATTGGCTAATATGGACAAAAATTCAGTTTGGAGGATTTTTTCTTGACCTTCTTGTTACTGTAATTTCACACATCTATTAAAAAAACCACACCTGTTTCATGTTTGTGCAAGTTGATTCCCAAATGAACATGTTGATAGCAATCTTTATTTGGAATTTGAATGTTGATGTTGAGAAATTGTTGCAAAATTTTATTTCTTATATTAACAAAAATCATCGAATGCCTTCCCTGAAACTGCTGATATTTCTGTTACTTTGAACTGGCTCTTATTTGTGTAAAATAATGTAAATACCATATTAAAGCAATTTGTCTAATGCAGTCAGTGTTTGGGTCTGATATTTCAAAAATTATGTTTTTTTTGTATTTTGGTATAGAAATGTTAAGATATTTACCAGTAGGTTAATCGATATTGTGATTATTTAATACATAATATAATTGTAAGAACAAAAAAATAATAATGGCAATGTTAGAAGTAAAAATTCATGTAGAAACTAGGGATGGACTAAATATCAGTTACAGTTTTGGCAATAGCTGGATTTATAAAAACAAACAAACAAAAAAACATGTTTGGCACAAATGTCTTGTATATCCCAAATAAAAACATTTTTGTTTTTATTTTGTACTGAAAATAAATGTGTGATTTCAAAATTCAAATATTGGTATCAACGAACAGCAGGAAGTCAAATAAAAAATACAAAAAAAAAAAAAAAATGGTAAAAAAGTAAATTAAAGAAAAAGTGTCATTACAATTTTGAAGCAAAATTATGGATAGACTGTATTAGGGTTTGTCACATTCACATTTTATTTTTAGTAGTAAAATTTTATTTCATAAAATTGGTCACAAACTTGAGGAGAAGTGTTTGTTTGACAATGAGAAAGGAATTTGGTCATTATCGAAACAATCGCTTAGTTGTGATATTTTGTAACATAATCGTAACACTAAATTTGACATCATGACATCCTATTTGGATTGTGTATGCTTAATTTTGATCTATAGTTTTATGAATACATTTGAAGACCTGTGTGCAAGCCATCACTGAATGCATGTTTTGGTTTTCAACAAATCAATTATCCAAACAGAAACCAAAATGAGTCCCACACATTTGGGTTGCCAGTTACTCAACAAAATCCCTTTCACTTAGAGCTGAAATGGCTCTCTTTGAACTGAATTATCACTAAAAGCATTCCGTCCTATCTGTTTCAACTTGCTTTCATATCAAATATCTTTTATCTCTTTTTTTTTTTTTCTTAAGTTGGGTCTATATCTGATAGACACTTCTAAAAGTTGATGGGCTCTTCACTTTCCATTGGTAGATCTGCTGGTGCAAAACAAACAATCCTCACAAACCTATGAATACAAATGAGAAAAAAGTCTCCGGCTCAGTTTTCTACTCCATTTCCCTCGCATTAGATTTCTAGACCGCGCTCGAGTCTATCTCTGTCTCCCTGATCCCGCACTGCCGAGTAAACTTTGACACTTTTATGATCAACAACAAACAAGAGGAAATACCGAGGCCGTGTTTACATTCTCATATCAAACCAGAAATGATAGTGTGTGGCATGACTTTGAAGCGCCTTGCAAACAGTCTTATCTTTTATTCAGCCATGATTGTTTACGTGCCTCTTTATTTCCTCTCATTGATTTTAATGATTCTACAAGGTTTGACATGAGTTGTACAACTTCCAGGGCATTTGTCAGTTGTCTGCATAATGTAAGTGTTTTACACATCAATAATGAAAATGTTAGCATAAATCATTACCTAAGCACTCCTTCATTCATTTTCTACTGCTTGTTCCCTGTAGGGGTCATAGGTGACTGGAGCCAATAGTGACTTTGGGCCTTCGGCAGTCAATTTGTTGCAAGGTTAAAGACAGACAATCATTCACTCTCATTCAATCACTATAGAAAAATTTACAGTTATGCCCAAATAACTGAAACATGCATGTTTTTGCAGGTGGGAAGAAACGAGTACCCTGAAAAAAGCACAAGGAAACACGGGACATGCAAACTCTTCCCAGAAAGACTGTGAGATGTTGATATGGCTCAACCCAGGGGTCAAACCCAACTGAATACATAAAAAGGCGTACATGACCTTGTTATTCTTTTAGTTAGTTCATTGGGAACACACAATTGGTTGCGAATAAACCATAATTAGAGAAGAGAAGAAAAGAACAGTTCTTACAGTGATGTATGTGTGATTTATTTTATTTTCTAATAAATCTAAATTTATTAATGCATACCAAAGGACTAAAAATAAAAAGCTGTTTTAATCTTTCATTTTCCCACTATATAATTCAATTCAGTGTTCTGATTTGAGGAAGTAATTAATAACAACACAAAATGCATTTATTGCAGTTTCTATAGAATCATGCAGGTGCCATTCCACCTATACACTCCTCTTTTGTTTGAAAATAACTGAATTTATTCCAACAATACATAGCATTGTGCAGATAGGCCCAAATTGACTCTCTTAAAGTTGCTGTAACAATAACTACTAACAGTAATTGTCTATTTTCCTATACAACTATACAGATAACACACGTTGAAGCTTAATCAAGAGCCACTTGACTGCACAGAACAACAGCATGTGCAGCAGGTGGTCACTTAACCAGTCTCCATCAGCCAATCTCAGCCATGTTTGTTTGTCCTCAGAACTGCGATGGTGCACATCATCTGTCTGCCTGCTGCTGCTGCTGCGACCACCACACTCAGTCATTCAGGCCATTTGTGAGAAAAAGCACATAACACCATGGCAACCACCTGGGTTTTCTGCCCAGTGTCTGCACACAATACTGAATGCTCATTTAAAAAACAGTTGGTCCAATATGGTTTAATACATAAGCATATTTTATGTAATGTAAAAAGAAAAGATAAATGGTAATATTCCTGCAATGTATCTAAATCAAGCTGTCAGCTAAGTAGGTTAAATAAGTAATATAAGTAGGTTAAATATAAATGTATAGGCTTATAACTAAAAAAGACATTATCCTTATATTAACTATAACATATAGATGTAAGTCACACATAAAAAGTCTATATAGTACAGTTTTGTCTTGAGGAAAAAGCTCTAGGAGATATGATACATCACTGTAAAAATATCTTGTTATTAGTGTCTCTTTTGCCACAGATATGGATTTATATGTCTTAAATTGTGAATCTCCTTAAATATATCCTCAAGCTATTGCTTTGATTTGTCACCCATCTCTATTTAGTGAATGCATTTACATCCAGTCTTTGTTTCCAGACATGCTCCTTAGTTTTCATTGACTAGCTGCCAGTCTGAGCTAGCTACTTCAGCATCACACGTTGGTGCTTAGTGATATCTCGGGTTTTCAGACTCTCCCTGGAGGATCCAAACACTCGGCACAAAAATGACCATAAGCCAAAGCCAACCATAGCTGGCACCACAGGACTAACAGGAGCAGCAGGCAGCGCTCTAATCCACATTAGCCTGCATCTGCCTTCAACTAACCCACCAGCTTTAAAAGAACCAGGTCTGGGGTTGTCACTCAAAAAAACCCTAACCTACTTTTACAAAACAGACAAAAACAGAGGCCTTATTATTGATTAATATGTTGTCTATTTATGAGTTTCAGAATAGGAAGAAATGGGTCTGTTGCCATTAACAATTAAATAGAAAAAGCAGTCACGTTTCTAATGTAAGCTGCAACTAAAAATGAATGAATAAAAAATTAAATAATAATGAAAACATAAATATAGCTATATGTAAATATCTAAATAAAAAAATAAAATAAAATAATAATAGAAAGATAGACAGACAAATAAATAAATAAATAAATAAATAAATAATGTCCTAGATAGGAGGTAAGAGATATTGATACACGAAATGGACTATGTCAGAGAATTTTATGTCATTGTCATTTGGTGGGCGAAGACCCCTGTAATTCTATTGTAACTAGAAAAAAAAAATCAACAAAAACATAATTATTATTAAAATAGAGGTTTTATACTGTTGTTGTAATTACGGAGCAGTTGTATAGGCTATATTTAGTATTGTCATTAATAGAAATGATTAACTGCTGTGAATTTGCAAGGCCATTTTCTTATTTTCATTACGCAGGTCTATGTCATAAAAAAATATATGGCACTTGACCCATGACATTATCATAATCTGAAATTATTTGAATTATCTGAAATCCCCCATGGGTATGTTGACATTAAGGCAACATTTGCTTTGGGATAGCCAATAAATATGCCACATGATATTCTTCACTGTGGTCTATTATTTTAAGCAGGTTTTGACATCACACTCTAGCGCCCGCTCAGAAAAAGTGGCGTCATTGCACTGCGACAGTCGTTTCTCTCCAGTCAGAAGAGAGCAGCCAGAAGAAGAGCAAAACCTAGCGGGCTGAGCTGGATGTGGACCACTAACCGCTAACATCTGACCCGCTTTTATGTCTCGTTGGATATGCTTACCCCGTTATAATGATCGGAGCCCTTTGCGCGGTGCCCGGTAAAGGGACAGAGTCAAAAGGTCGAGCTGCACATTCGCTTGTTTGACGGAGAAGCTAAGGTTAGCGGGGTTTTACTAGCCTGCTAACGACACACTCGGATCGTACAGTGCCTTGCTTACAGGCTTATTAGCTTGCTGTGCTAACGTGCTAGCTCCTGGTACTCGGGTGAAAACGCCGATCGCTGCTGCTCGTGGGAACCCCTTTAACGAAGAAGGAGCGCTTTACCCGTTTGGAAACATTTTAGCATTAGCATCACCAGCCTTCTGACAACATTTGGACGCGCAATCTGGAGCAAATCACCTGAAAGGCCTGGTGCATTTGTGGAACTACACAAACCAAAGGTAAACACATCAAAAACTCATAAAACACAGCATGCAAAGTGTTGAATATTGATGCAAATCGCAAGTGAAGTGGGGCTAGCATTAGTGGTTGTTGATTAGCAAAGTTAGCATTCCAACTTCTCGAGCTTGTGATGTTGGGACGCGGTTTGTTACTTAGCGGGCAGTGAAAGTTGAACCACTCTTTTAAGCTTAAGTTTCTACTCCAGGGCGGATTTGTTAGTCAGATGTGTAAAGTCCTGTCTGTGTGTAGCAAACTCGAGTAAAAGTGTGAAAAGTTGTGTAGCGCGGCATGCAACTTTGAACCTGTCTGCAACACTTTTTTGTATTTTAATGTAGCGACCGGTGTTTTTGAATGTGCACGTGTAATCTTGCTGCCTCTTAAAATTACACATGCATTACGCAGGTATTTAATAAGTTGTGTATCTGATCTGTGACATAGGCTATTCCATTTAGGTTCTATACTGTCATTCAGTGTACACGATGACCACAAACTCCCCTTTTTGCTGTCCCCTCTGCGTGCAAGACGTGCAAAATCGAACCTGTCTGGACTTTTGTTGTTTACTGAAACAGTTTAGCAATAGTAGTAAATCTTAGTTTTGTCTTTGGTGTGATATGTCACTGCTGATCTGTAAACTACTTTAAAGGGTCTCCTAACTCTGTTTATACCTATAGCTTGTCATTTGTGTCATCCTTATGTTATCTTAGAGTTGACCATTGCCATACTCAGTTCTTAAACCAGTTTGACAAATAACAGATGCTTAAAAATGTGTATTTTATCTGTACATTAAGCTTCATTAAGCGTAAATAAAAGCCACCACATCTGTTAAGATTTATATCACCTAACTAAAAAGGCGTATATAATTCCAAAAACACATTACTATTTTCATTAAAACAATTTGTTTTGCATGTGTTACTCCTTTTATAGAATATTGCTATTTCTGTACTATTTTTGACAATCCAAATCAATGTTATTGCTGTTATAATTGCCATAATACCAAGTTTATTTTGTACTTTTTTTTACAAGGATTCTTTTTTGCCCGTTGACTGGACATTTTAACAAGAATTGTGGAGAAGAGCAGGGAGGACATTCAGCAAATGATTCAGCCAAGAACTAGGTCCGCAAAACCAAGGCTGGGACAGAGCAGCACATGCCGGGCACCAGTATACTCACAACTGCTGTAAGCACTTTTAAGATTTCAGACGTTTGTTTTGTTCTGACATTTTCAACTGCTGTGAGCGCTGACAGTTTAATGTGGGAATTATTAGAAGTGGATTATTTTTGGAAGAAAACACCCGAGCTATTGCTGTGTTTTCCTTGGTGGTGTTTGAGGCAGTCTTTTTATAGAGTAGTGTTCTGATTTAAGCACAGCTTCCTCGAGGCCAAAAGTTCTGTTTCTGAAAATGGTAACGTTTTAGTTACACACGCTGCTCTTGGTTTGTATAAGCTATAGGACATTTTGTAATATCTAATTGTAGAAGCTCTGCATGTTTGCTTCTTGTCAAAGTGAAAGAAAAAAAGTGCTTATGGTTAGTGTAAAGAAGGCTTTGATACATATTTTACTTTTTCAATAAACTGATCACAGTATAAGTTAATGTTTACGACAACATCGCCTTTCAAATAGTTTGACATGCTAGAAACCTCGGGAAGCAACAACAGTTACCATGGAAATAATTGCAAATCCGCCAAGTTTCTTGTCAGGTTAGCAGAACTTTCACAGGAATACATTTTGCAAAAACAATGCAAAACAGACGCACAAAACAGCCATAGAACAACCCAATAAATTGCTGGGTCAATCACTTTGCAGTGACAAAATATGATTTAAAAAACACTATTTTTAATTTTCAGCATTTTAAAATCTCTATTGGTGCAAATTTAGATAAACTTCTAGTGTTGTGTGATGTCACCTTCCCGAGTCTTATTAAACTAGTTGGAAGAGGAAGAAGCCTGCCTGATATCATGAATGCTCAACTTCATTCAGTTCCAGTGGAGTAAAGAGCATTTTCCTAAAGTAGTTACTTTGTCTTTCCCAACCCTAACAAAATATTTTTTATTTCTGTTAAAATAAGTAAAATAACTTCTTCCATTATGTTTGACTCTCTGTTAGGGCTAGGCGATAAGGCAAAAAAATTCTATCAAAGCAACAGTCGCCTCTCTGACAGCTTTATACAGTTGTTCATTTAGCCAACAGACATTTACAAAAAAGCATAGCACAATAAAAGTTGTTAGTAATTTAGAGGCAACATTTACCTGAGTTAAACTGTCACTCACTTGAAGCATTAAAAGTTTGACCAATGGGAGAAGCAGTGTATAGTGGTGGATTTGTATTCATCAGGAAAAAAAAGTGATATTGAGCAGTATTATAGTACGTTCCATTCGTCCTCGGAGGTCGGAACTCGGACCTCGGAAAGATGTTTCCTTTGAGTGTTGTGTGTTCCAGTGGTCAAGTCGGATTACTGTTATAGTAATGAGCCAATCGAGTAATAAATAGCTTGGAAAATGCCCAGAACAGCCAAATACAGATCTCTTTATGTCAGTTTATCAACTCGGACATTGCTGTTACATTTACAGTCTGTAAAACATCACAAGATAGCGAATTTCTGCTTTTGTTTACTTCAGTTCTGTGTAGCCGTTAGCAACATTAGCATTGCAGCACAAAACAGCAGACACGTATAAGCAGCGCAGGAGCGAAGTCACAGGGGCGGGTGAACTGTAGAGACAAACTAAAGACAAAATAACACAGGCATGATCAGCAGTGAAGCTGACGGAGGTTTATCTTTCTCAAAACGCAGGGCGCTGCCATGTTTGATTTTGTACCTCGGGACGTTGAAATTCTCTCAGAGTATCCGAGTGGGAACTTCGAGTTGGAGTGCTGCTCCAGTGGGAATTTACAAGTCGGAACTCAGAACATCCAAGCTCTGAGTACCACTGGAACGCACTATTATTACTAAAGTAGCAGATTGTCAAAGGAATAAGCTCAAAATTTAATTTTAATGACCATATTGCCCAGCCCTACTATGAACTGTTTATTACACCAGTGGTTCCTAACCTAAGGTGCTACTAGTTACAGGGGCCTCCCAGAGCTTGTCTGTTCAGAGGGTCAAATTATAAAAGGCAGTATGATCAATATCATCAATATAAAGCACTTATATGATTCATAGTATATATATAAAAAACAAAATACCATTGTTTTTTTCTCAAATAAGTGCTTGTAATTGTTGTAATTTTGATCATAGAATATATAGTTTTTGAGGGATAAAAATGTTCTGGCAAGTCTAACCTGCCATGTGGTCTGTTCTGTTCAAGTTTAACAGCAAGTAGGTAAACACGGAGGATAAAAGAGACCAAACTGCTGGGCGGTTTCAACAGTTGAGGTCCACATAAATGAAAGCGGCAGCATCTGTGTTGAATTGAGGAGCTTGCAGCGTGTCCAAAACTGTCTGGGTGCAACCAGCAGAGCTTAGGGCTTTTGAGACGACTGCATTCTGTTTGTGTGTGCTGCACATCAAGGTCTTCATACTTACCATACCTTTTATTAATCACAGGTTCATCAAATGGAGCATCTGCTGGGAATAAAGCCAGTACTATTCTAAAGCTGCATCTATAAGGCTTGAAGTCTGATTCATTGGGAGAGACAAAAGCTGTGGAGGCAGAGTAAGACGGTGAGTGGAGCATAAAGATTAGAATGAGCAGCGCTAAAGTCCAGCTCCCTGTCAGCAGTGTGTGTGGGCAGAAAGTGAGACCAGTCAAAGAGGAAATGAAAGGCTTTTCTCTGTTGCAGTGAGCAGATCCAAATCACCTGGTATCTTCAGGAAGTCTCTAAGCGCTTTCTTCTCCTCTAACCATCTACTAGGCCTTAGGGATATTTGACAACAACATCAAGACCAGGATTGTCTGGCAGATTAAGGTTAGGCTGCAATTTATATGGGTCAGTGTTGGACTATTACATGGCTTTTATAATACTTACCTGTGCCACTAGCTTATTCTGACTCCCCAGGCTATAGTTGTTGTCTGGTGCTGTATAGCTCAAACATTTGCCTCCTCAGTGGATATTAGTTGGCATGGTTTCTATGAATTCATGGATGATGTTATTATAATCTATTGGAGTGGCATATGTCATTAGAGATTTTGCAAATTCAATTGTTAATGTAAAAAAAGTCTTTACAATGTTCACCCCAAATCTCACTATAGCCTTATTTCATTTTCATACACATTGTTTAATAAGATTAGAACTTAAACTTTCTATGTGACAAGCGCAAACATTCTGAAATATTGGTTTTGGTTTATGTTTTTATTCAGACGCAGAAATAAATTGGCCTTTATTTTGCGTTGAAAAAGCTTCAAATTATAATAGGTATGTATGTAAATGTAAATAATCAAAAATTGTTCATGTTAAAATCCAAGCTTGAACTATAATTGTATTCAAAATATTGATTTGAATTGCTGAAAATACTTTATCTAAAGGTTTTTGTTTTTTGATGTTACATTATGCATTGTGAACATCAATTTCTAATCTACATAAAATGTATATATGCATTATTATTATCATAATAAAGTGTATACATTAACTTTTTGCTTTTGTAAAACTTGTAACAAAATGAATTTGTTTGGGATAGAAAATATTTTGCAGCATGATTTTGTAAATATACTGCCAAATTTTAAGCCTGTTTTCACTTAAAAAAGATTGATCTGATGCTCTGAGGACAAACTGATGCGGAAATTCATTTTTAATGCGGATCATAGTTGGTGTTTTCCCCCATTTTACATTGCAAAAATGTAACTAACAGAATAAGGCCACATGTTTTGCTCACTTACCCAACACATTTTAATTCTATCAATGAGCGCTTTTTATAACTTGCAGAAATCTAGACAAATTTAGCCGAGTGTGTAAGCTAATGGCGGCTAGAACATGTGGAGACATTACTAACATGTGTACTCGGTTTTAAAGAAACTGCTCTAAATGTTTTTTTATTTGACTCTGAGCAGTGCTAGCTCACTTTGACTCAGACAGATAGACAAAACTAAAGTTTGAAATATGTTTAACCACTTGGTTAATACAAGATTGTAATTGCTATGAATGCCTTAGCCTAACCCCAATTTGAAAGTCACTTTTGCATTTCTTTGGCTCTGCTGACCAGTGGTGGAACTCACATCCACCAACATTTTTGCATATTTGTTTACGCTGTGACAGGTGTAACCCAGACGTTGACACTGTCCCTGAGTAAAAATCTTGATCTGATTCCAGTCTTGAATGCAACAGTCTCATCCCCTTTAGAAGAGCAGACAGAGTTCCATTGTGTTCAACTCTGTTCCCTGATACACTTCCCTGTAACACATCTTCTCCTTTCAACATGCGCTGTGTGAACCGCGATAACTTTTCTTAACCTCTGCATCCTGCTGTTAGGCTCTCATTTTACATTCCCTTTGTTACCACAGACATGCTTAGCCCTTACTCCCGTACACATTACATATCCACTAATGCTTTTACACCATGCTTAAACTTTGTCCGAATCATTGTTTTTGCATGTGTCTTTCCCATTTGTTTAAACAGAGACTGTGAAGTGTACCAGCTCAGCAGCGTGTGGGTGGGTGTACATTGCAGTTGCTCGTAGCCCTCACTGTTACTGTGCGCCAATAGAAGCATGTTAATAATTCAGAGCAGTGCCATGTAGCAGTGAGTTGGTTAATGAACACAGGGAGGAATCTCCAGGCATGTGGCTTTGATCCGACTGCAGAGGGAACATTATGTGACCCACACAGGGGACACCACTAATTGTAGAGTAGGACACACAGGAAAAATAGTCCACATAGTAACATTAAACTCAGCAGACAGATTTGTGCTTCTAACACCAGTGAATTGGATATTTGTACACTAGCTGTGGTTTTAGTTGTCAGTGTTTTTGTTTGTTTTGTGTTGGGCATTGGGTGTGAGGGTAGAGCTAGGCTCAGGTTTAATCCAGTCAGTTCAGGGCAGCTCTCGTTGTTTGTTTTAGTAATCAGAATCTTTTATTCATCCCAGACAATTAGTCATTTTCTACTTTGAGTAAGAATCCTTGAAAAACTATTTCATAGAATTTGTTTTTTCTTTGCATTCCGAACAACTTTTCTGACTATTGCCTTTGCGTTTTTTGTGGCTCTGCTAGACTGTAAACTGGTTTCCACAGAATCTTATCATCCATTTCTTGGAGTTTAAAAATAAATAAAATCCTAATAATTTCTGACAGAGTGTGTTAGTCTTTGAGCAAGATGAGAGATCTGATCTGTTTGTTATGGTAATAGTGTGTGGATGCCCAGATACTCAAGTTGCTGTTGTAACCATACTTAAAACAAACCTTGTTTTTGATATTAGTCTCAACAAACAGTTTTACTAGTTTATCAATATATGGAAATACTTTACTGTATTTAGGAGTATCGTGCTAGCAATAGTTTTGACATTTTGTTAAACCCCCATGTTTCAATATGAATATACACAAATGTCTTACATTATTCCCTAAAGTGCAGAAATATAACATTATCTTTATTTGAAAAGTCAACACATACATTTTATTTCTTCAACTCAATCATAGTTTTTTGCATGTCTTCAAAGCAATATTCACAATGTTATATAAAATGAAATAGAAAACAGCGAAGTCGAGTCTGCGGTCTGACTCAGTTATAGTTTGGCGTTCTTAGACTAAATGCTGTGAAATAGTCTCACCTGATGGTGAGAATGAAAAGTGTGGTGTCATTTTGCTTCTTGCTCTCACACACATTGCAAAGCTCGACTCCACTAAACTACCTGACTTCACTGTTGTGCAGTCAGGCCTATGCAGGTGTCATGTGGCTCTGTACAGTCGACTCTGTGCAGTACATGACCATTTTTAACTGTCACCAAGCAATTTAGTAAAATATACTGTACCAAGCAATACAGATGACAATGTGTTGATATAGCAACCCAAACAATATCAATACTACCAAGTTTAGCATCATTATGTATACTGCTAGTTTTCTCAAGAAATTTGGCAGAAAAAATGGAAGCACAATGAGTTCTGAAACCCAGAGTAATTCAGCCATGTAAAGAGGATTAAAGTACAAATTACTACTCCAGGTATGTTTCAGATGGAAAAACGTTATAATGTGTTTTAAAAGTAACACAGTTAAAGCATGCATAGAAAGTGTGTACCCCTCTTGTATACAAACCTTTGGACAGATTTCTTTTGAAACGGTTGTCTAACGTTTCAGAGTGGCCACTTTTCTCCCCGGTCCAGTCTTTATGCAACTGTTATCAAAGGCTGTAAGCTCCGGGCTTTTCCCTCGCCCCTCTCCATCTGGCTTTAACACAATCACATCTCCTCTCAGACCGGCCACTGCACAGGGCCCATGCAGCAGTCCCCATGTGAGAGATGAGGTTTGGGGATGAAAACGCTCTGAAAGGAGGCCCTTCCCAGCAGAGGGCCCGTCGTTATGGAAACGGCTGTCTTTGTGAATGGGGGCTTCTCTTCCACACCCGGTCAGAGGTCTGCCACTGTCTCAGAATCCAAGGAGAGTTCGAAAACCTCTGAGAATAAAGAGACATATTTGATTTAATATTTACGGGGAGAACATGCAAACTCCACCCAGAGAGATCGTGAGATGTTGACTTGGCTCGACCCGGGAGTCGAACTCACAAACTCCTTATTGGGAAGCCAGAGCTCTAACCACTCTGCTACCATGCACCCGAATGATGTACTATCCATAGTTTAATTAATATACATCATCTGTTTAATTAAGATGATTTAGATTAAACGATTTGTTATATTTTACTTTTCACTCATATATGTTCATGTGCACTTGAAGCTGAATGATTTTAAAATTAAATCCTGTAAATGGAAGAAAAATGGAAATATAATATTTGCATTCCACTTCACAGAAAAGTCAATGCATTTGCAGTTCAAAGAAAACCGTGTTTCAAATGCTTGATCAATTATCAGTCCCAGTCATGATTTATTAAGTTAATTTCACTTATGACCCTTTGACGCAACAGTCCTTCCTTGGGAACAACTTATTTTTGGCCCGGCTCTGTCATGCCATGTGACTCTTCCGGAAATTGTATTATTTGCGGTTTGGCCTCTATGACAAATGTGCTTCAATGTCTTCAATGGGAGCAGGGAATATTACGCGCTCATTGTCCGCCAGCCACAATGACATTGCTGCTTTAATGGCAAGACAAAGAAACATTCTGCTGTGAGGAATTTGTTTATATATTTAAGTAATTTTTAATGGATTAAAAAGAAAGTTGAGGTTGAAGTGTGTTATAGTAACCATATTCAATTGATTTTCTTGTTCCTTGAATTGTCAGTGTAGTTTGCATAATCCTGTCATTGTATGATGCTGCTTCATCTCATCAGTCTGTCTTACATAGGATTAAGGTTCATTTTAGGTGTCTTTTGCATCTACTACTTTTGATCCTTCAGTGCAAACTATTAGGAGCAGTGTTTGACCTGGACTTCAATCCATTTGGACACTTTATAGACATATATTAATGCTTTGAATACTCCAAAAAGTTCATTAATTTGGTCTCCTTTGTGAATTATATTTGAATTTCCTATGTCAGACCAGTGTTTGTGTTTTTATCAGGCCATGTGCAAGATATGACAAATAAAGGAAACACTCGATTTTTGCACATAACTGAATATAAGCCGTACCAGCTAGATTTAAAAAGGAGGGTTGCTCTTGTTTCTAGTACGTCTATAAGAATGTATAATTTAGCTACATTGCTGTATAGACAGCAGAGTTCAAAGTGGAGGGTTGCTTTTGTGAATTAATGGTATTTGTAGTAATGCTGCACTTTTTGATAATGATTATATCTCTGTAATGTTTTCCTGCCATAACAATAACAGACAAAGTTCATTTGTTCTGGTCCATGTTGCACATAATGTGTTGACTGTATTTTAAGCCTGCCTAATATATCTAAACAAAACAAAAAAATATATGTATAGCATTACTTTTTTGATTTGTACAAATTCTTTTCTCTTTGTTTTGATCAACTCTTGTCTAAGCTGAGCCTTTCTCAGAGTTAGAAAACACAGCCTTTTGATTTTTGGCAGCACTTTGCTATCCATGTTGTCAGTGTCAATATCTTTTATTGATGTTGAACGTTGCATAATGAACTGGGCATTTGCATGTCCACTTGTTCTAAGGCAAAGTACATAGCAATTACACCTTTTATTGTTTGTTCAAATTAAAATAATTTTTCCAAAGGCACATTTTGTAATTTCCACAAAAGCATGTTTTTTTGGTTCAAGTTTTTCTTGGACTAAATAAAAGTATCAAGCTGTTTGTATTTAGTCTGTGTGGGCTTATATCTCCCAGAAATGACTCTAATTTGGCCTGAGGTGGGCCTCCTCATGCTTGTTTGCATATGCTATATTAGCTATAATATCCGCACAGAGAATGTCTCAAGTATGGTTTTCACTTCTTGTTTCAGTGGGACCATGCACTTCATTTTCTCCCTCAAAAAAGTTACAGTGTCACTTTAAAGATGTACCTCAATTTTCCGTCTTAAAAACACAAATCTGTTAACATCTTGCAGCACTTCACATTAGAGCTGGGCTATCTGGGGAAAAAATATAATCACATTTTTTCCCCTCATTTCAATATATAGGCCTATGTATTTTCGATTGTTTTACAAAACAAAATATGAATGAACATAAACAAAAACTTAAAATATGTTCCATTTATCAGATTTTTCAAAGATTATATAATAATAATCTGTCTCAAACCCCAAACTTTTTGTAACAAAGGATTGGTTATTGATCTTTCGATTCAAAATTCTCATGACGATTCAACACGATTTGATGTCAATCTCTTAATTTTTTGATTAATTCCACATGTTCTGTTCACTTACAAAAATGTTTCCAAACCACCAAATTATTCACGGCATTTCATTTGTAAATACTTTCAACAATTTTCAGAAGTCAGAGGGAAATTTGCCATCACAGTAAAACCACGTGCTACTTTAAAATTGCATACAGATTGTTGTTAAGTGATTAAATACCACATATCTTCTTTTCTTGATTTGTATGATATGATACACAACAGTCTGACACATTAAATAAAGTCCCAGAGACCCCATAAAACATGTTGCAATGTCACTGGTGAACCACCTCTCCCAAACCTGACCCGAGCCTCTCCTAGTATATGCTGCAGACAGCTGGGAGCTGAGGTAAAGTGCCTGTAAGTCTATTAGAGAGGATAATCCAACAGAGAAGACCACAAACAGGCTGTCAATTCACTTTCTGCAATGTGGTCACGTGACGGCCCCTTCATGCAGCCAGTCCAGTCCAGTCAAACACATGGCCACCATATGTTTTCCACATCTCTTGCCTCTCCAGTCGGGACATAAACAACAGGATCCTCAAGCTTATCAATGCCCCTTTCAGCAACTTTTAAAAGTACTTCATGTGTTAGTTGCTTTTCCGTTCCTACATCGGGGAATTTAACTCTAATCATCTTTGCTTACCTTTTCACCTTGTCTTCATTCTCTGCAGCATCCCTCCACCCTGCACCTCGTCAGCTCCGACTCAGTGTCACTTGAAAAGGGGAGGTGTGTGGTCGGCCAAGATAACACTGCAGCAGCCCCAGGACTCTCCACAGGTAAGGCCTCCTCCTCGTTACTTACTGCGTGTGTGTGTGTCCTTATTGGTGTTTTTGATGTGAATTTCCCCAGCACTTTGCCATCATGTGCTGCTTATGCAAGATGAAGAATGAACAATGAGTTAGTAGTGCTTTTTTTTTAATTCCATGTATTTAAAGCTGATATACCTACTTTTCTCTCAGTGCAAAAAGGAAGTATGTATTCTATAGTCAAATGTCTAACCTAAACATTTTAGCACATCACAAATTTTTTGATGATGATGATGACCACATGTTTTTTGTGTTAGAAGCAGAATTTACTTATTATGAGAATCCAAAAACTAACTCAATTACATTTTTGCACCTTTTTTTGTGAGATTAGAAGCTCAAAGTTATATTTTCTGTGAAATGGTTAGTTTATAAGATGCATTGTTTAATTGAAATGGGCTGAATTTCAACAATATGAGACCATTATGGGCACCTTTAAATTTTTTTTAATCATACTTAAATGCATTTGTTGTACTGTTATGATGCTTTAAAATATCCTCTTGAGAGCCTCTGTTTTTGCGTCTTAATATTTATATATACTGTGAGCCAGCTGTTTGTTTCACACATCAGGAATTCGGTTAGAGCTCCATCCAGCAACAGGTTAAGAGATAAACTTACCTTGCCCCTGACATGCTAATGTCTGAGCGCCAACTGACATCACACATCTGGGAAATTCAGAAGTTTTGAAGCTTGTGTTTGTACCTAACTTTGTAATCAGGTTTCATCAAACTAGTGTGCATAAATAACATAAAATAAATAAAACAAAATAAATAACTCCAGGAATCTTTTAAAAGAACATTGTCAAAGTCAATTTTGTGCAATGTGATTAGAGTAATCATGTCTTAAAAAACTCTGGATGCTTAGCTGTCATGGCATTTTGGCAATAAAAATGCTAGCACAAAATCTGCACAAGTAAGAATGGGACAAGATAGAAATTTGACAAGATGAGCCACGAGATTTGGCCAATGAGATTGAGACGATTTTTGAAAAATTTGCTATACTATATTACTTATTTGATTTACCGCACTTAAGATCATGTTTATAATACTTTTTTCTTATTTGAATGATTTGCCAGTTTGGCTCTGGTGCCGCCCCTTTCTCTTACCCCTTTCTGCTGCTGCTTTTGCTGACAGATGCTGACAACAGATGTACACAGAGAGTCTTACACACTTTTTGCAAAGTTATAGATGCAATGGAGTCAAATATTTCCCGAATCAGATTTAAACTATGCAGGTCGCGCGTATATTTAACTATATTTTTCTCGCGTTAACTTTTACAATGTTTTGGTTCTATCACTACAAAACAAAGACCTGTCTGTATGTGAATATGTGAAGGAGGCTTTTCACTAACTGTTCAAAGATACACATCTCAACTCTTAATGTAACAAAAAAAAAAAAATCTTGCACGTGTGCACACAATTTGATCTCGCATCATGATCTCGTCCCATCCCTCTTCACATGCATTAAAAAGTTAAGCAATTTGTATGTAGCTATGTCTAAAATGCTGAACTTGTCACTGGATGTGCCTTGAGCATAGTGATGATCCAAACACATCTGGTGAAAATGCGTGGACTTAAAAATCACAGAGGAGATTCACAGATTATAAGGTGCCACTGCTGCAGTTTGAGTTTTGGAAAGGGAGATGTACAACACTTGCAGATGTGAGTCAAAAGAACAGCTCTATATTATTGTGTTCAGCTATAGGTCCTTCAATTGTACCGTTATTATTTATTCATTTTGTCTGTAAACTAAAGTGCACATCTAAGTGCTGTTCATTTCTAATGCCTAAAGTCATGCATCTTTGGGCTGCCGAGCGTTTCCATGGCAGCGACACGTTGCCGCTCAGGTTCTCCATGATTTCCTCTGGGATACAACACCTCTCGCTGAGCTCTCCGACAACACGAGTGTCCATCTGTGGATTTGCTCAGTACAGATGTCTTCAGGGAGACCGGCACTGCAGTTTTGTAGACATATTTAGTATTTAGAGTTCACTTTAGTCTCATGATGTGCACAAGTAAGAGAATGAGCAAGGTTTTGAACATTATCTGGTGCCAACTTTTACCTTTTGTTGTTTTTTGGAAGACCACACTCTGTTATGTCATTTGTTGAGTTGTGCACAGAGCTCTTACCTTTTTGTCAAGTTATGATTCTGATCTAGATTTTTCTGATTTCTACTCAGTCAGTTAAAGTATTTGTAATTTGACTGAAAACTATGAGAGAAACTATTACTTTTATTAATTATTCCATTTATTTAGTGTTTAAAGACACAAATTTTTGTTTATTAAACATATAGAGTGTACACAGATTAAATCAGAAATGGTTAGTTTTAACAGTTTTTAGCAGTATTTGTCACTTTCCAGTATTGTCACTTTTGCCACGTTTCCTCATGATTCACAATGTGTTCAAAAATTGTTTTCCCTACTCTCAGGGTCAAGCTGTAACAACAGCTAGTAAAAGCAGCACTGTTAAATACCGTAGGTCACAACTCTCAGGTAATTTCTCCTCCCTTGTTCTAGTACCAGTTAATGGTAAATGGTCTCTATTTATATACCGCTTTTCCACCTTACAAGGCACTCAAAGCGCTTTACAGTCAGGGATCCACTCACCCAGTGTAACAGACACTGAGGCAATGTGGGTTAAGTGTCTTGCCCAAGGACACAAGGACAATCTACCCCTGTCGTCCCACTGTGGCACCTGGTGTTCTAACGGTCTCCCATCCAAGTACTAACCAGGCCCTTTCTTGCTTAGCTTCGGCTTTGACAAGCAGGTGTGGCCATCACATCACAGGGTGTTTTCAAATTGATAAAAAAAATCTAATGTGTAGAATGTGTGCTAGACATGATTATTGTAATGCACTATATACAGGGATTAACCAGAATCACCACCATCTCCAGATGATACAGAATGCAGCTGCTCGTCTTCTCACTGGCTCACGCAAATTTGATCATATCACTCCCATTCTTGAATCTTTGCACTGGCTCCCTGTAAAATTTCGAATTGATTTTAAAATTTTATTACTTACTTTTAAAGCTTTTAACGGACTTGCACCACGTTATTTATCTGACCTTTTGACCCCTTATGTTCCCCGTAGAACCCTCTGCTCAGGGGATGGACTCTTGTTAGTTGTACCAAGAACTCAGCGAGTCTCTAAAGGGAATCGAGCCTTCTGTGTACGTGCTCCTTCTCTGTGGAACTCTCTTCCCCTCGACATTAGACAGATTAAATGCCTCTGTACTTTTAAAAAACATTTAAAAACATTCCTTTTTAAATCTGCATTTGAAATTGTATAAATCTATTGTATGTTGTAATTGTTTTGTTTTGCATGTGAAGCACTTTGGAACTTGTTCAGAAAAGTGCTATACAAATAAAGATTATTATTATATTATTATTATGTGTAAATGAAACAAAACTCAACTTCAGCTGTGTTTTTGATGATGAATTATTCTATACTTGAAAAAAGTAAAAAAAAAAAAATGGTTGAATAGTTGGTGTGTGCTTCTCACTGAGCCTCTGTAATCCTCAGAAAGGTCTCGGAGCTGGAGGAAGAAGCTGAGGAGGTGGAGTCACGTAGGAAATGAGGCTGCATTCCACCAGTGATTTATGAAGTGTCTTTTAGTTTCTCTATAGAGCACACCACTGCGCAGCTGGGCCAGGTTCGGATTTACACTCGGCACAACCCATCCCTGCGGGCACCACGCCGCAAAGTCATTAGTTGAAGTGTAAAGACCCAGCTGAAAAAACAACAACTGTATTACTTGCGTTGAATTGTCAATTTTAGAAGTTTAGTGTGTCTAACTCCACAGTTGCGCTTTACAGTAAAAATCAGATTCTGACAGATGACAGTTTGAATGAAGACTAGACTGTCGAACTTATAGAAGCGATTCAACTATAGTCTTAACACTGCAGTTTGAACTCGCACTCTTCTTATATCAACACAGACTGAATGATTCAACTCTTTGGTTAAGATGACACAGATGTAGATCTTTTACAATATTCAAACGAGGGATGGGACAATCATGTTTTGTCATGATTCAAGTCTTAATTTTGATAACATTTAGATTTTTTTCAAGCCTAGTCAGGTAATTATCTTTTAGCATATTTCAATTTTCCTGCTTTAATGTAGTCAGTATGTTAAGTCAAGAGTTCATTGTGTACCTCTGGCATTTTCATCAGGGAAAAGAAGTGTCTCATAAGGAGTGTGTGTGTTTATGATGCATGCTACGAAAAGTCCATTAGACTTGGAATTACCATCAGATGGTAATTGTGCATTTAGCTTGATTTAAAGTAAGTAAAACACTTTTTGACTAGCTCAACAGTGACCGCTCACTCCGTGGCTCTGGAAGAACAGGTTCCCACTTTAAACCTCTATAGAGATAAAAAAAAAAATCATAATAATAAGTAAATAAAATACCCAGCTATGTGGTGAGTCATGATCATAAGACCTACATTTTTATTCAAAATCTGTGTCTGCAGTTTTTTTAAAAACAACGTTGTTTTGCCAAATTTTAAATCATGAGTATTCTTTTTATCAACCAGTGTTATGGATATATGTTAGCACATAGCTGGTTAGTCCGTGAAATACTTTTAAGCACTTACTATTTGAATTGTTCAAACTTTCATTGGAATCAGGGTGATCTTCCACTGTGCAGCTCCTAGTCTTCTAGCGTCTCCTAGCAGCTCCTTCTCACCTTTGCCTGCCTGATAAAACACTTGGCAGCACTCTCTTCTTTAAGTGTAACATGAAATGGTGTCTAAGCTATCACAGAATTGACACGTGCCAATTACAAGTGTTATTAATTATAATCAAGCCAAAACAATCTTCCATTAGGTTTTTTTGTCATTCCTGGACCAACTTTTGTAAAATAAAAAAAGAGAAAAATCTAACTTGTGTTGAAATAGGGATGTAACAATATGCAAATCTCACAATACACATTTTTTTTTAATTTGAAGCTCATGCTACACTATCACGATACTTGGGGTCTACGATATTGAGATTATGCTTACATTAGTAAACATTAAAGCTAATTTTCCCATTCAGTGATTTCCTTTTCCTTTTTGGCACAAATTCATAGCTTCAGACTTAACTGCACTTTCACTATATCGGCTGTAAGTTTGTTTTGTTTGTTTATTAAAATATTTAGAATTAATTATTTTTTTTTTGCATAAAAAATTTGGTATTGTTCTAAACTCAAAACTATTTTTAAGTCTTTCTGTTTAATATTGTCAGGTGATGACAACGACATATTGTGACAATTTTGATATCATAATATCACGATACCCTCAAGATTGTTACATCCCTATTTTGAAATATATTGATAACCATAGGTCTGCTGCGAAAAGATGGGAAAAAAAATCTAGCCACATCAAATGACAACCATGTGACATGAAGAAACACGTTAGGATTTAACTCAATATCAGAGTCGAATCAAAGCACCAACATTGAATATTTCAATGCTATTGTGAAAATCTTCCAATCCCTAAGTGAAATGATGAGTGAGGGTTTGATAGAATAGACAGAGAATGCTGTCTTTGTTTGATTAAATCCGTAATTGATGATTTATGCTGCTGTCTTGTAATGAAAGCTGTTTTTGTATACATGGTAGAGTTGAGAATTGTATGTGCCACGATTAGCTGAAACTTTACAAACTACCAAATGATATTACCTGGCTCTTTGTACAAAAATCGTGGACAGTCTGACGCAGCCAATTATCAAAAAATTGATTTCAAATTCTGAATATTTTGGATTGAATCTCGCAGCTTTTCTCTTGACCTCAAGCTCACACTAACAGTTGGCAAACACACTGACTGACTTCTTAAGTGCAGTTTCCTTGTGACCAGACACGACTCGCTGTTTTATTAATCTGAAGGATACTGTAGCTCAGTGTGAGAACATGACAGGAGACACAAAGGTCACCTGTATGTGTAACAAGACCACATCGCTCCTTTTAAAACATCTGTGGAATGTTCAACCCGTGCCGTTATTGAAGCAGTTTGTGTTTTATATAAATATGAGAGACAGCTGATGGACGATTTTAGGTCCAGCGAGTATCAACAATGTTTCTTTCTAGTTTGAGTTTGTTCCTCAGCAAAGAATTGAAATGCAAATTAAAAAGGAATGAACAAAAACTGGGCAATATGCAAAAAAGAAAAAAAAAAAAAATCTTGGAGCACCTAGATCAAGATTACATTTAATTTTTCTCAGAAGCATTTTTATTATGTTTAAGAGGAAATGAAACCATCTGTTGCTTTTGAAAGTTCACAGTTTAAAGGCATTAACAGGCATCCAGTCACAATTGTATCTTCATATTGCTCATCTATATTTGATTTGATTCAATGTTTAAGTTTCTGAGTTTGAGTCCCATCATTTTTTATGACTGTTACCTTCCTTGATCTGATTTGGTTCTTGTTACAGGGTTATTGCTGAATGACTGTGCTCTCTGTGTATGCCTGCAGCTGCAATATTTTTCAGTTTTATTACTAACAGCATTTAATGACACAGAAGTCTCGTGCACGGATTATTACTGTGCAAAGAAATACACCGTTGTGATTTACAATAAATACAACAAGTCATGTATTGGAGTCAGACAACATTTTTGAATCGTCATTTTTTGAGGTATTTGTCATTGTCTGCTTGTACATTTGACACAAGCAGATAGATTGACACATAGATAGATACTTTATTATTCCCTGAGGAGGAAAATTCATTGTCTGCATTAGATCCACTCTTCAAGGCAGCTGAGGCGACTGTCACGAGCGGTGGTTCTGCAGAACAAGCTCTATGATGTTGTGTCCATCCATGGCTGGACGATCTGGTGTAGTTGGTGGGGGAGTTAGCATTCAGAGCTTCATATTTTGTCTCCATAGTAATTTCAGATGCCCCAGTCTGCTCTTGTTAGACCTTCATGTCCTTGTGAAATCTGTTTTCGATGTCCTCTAGGGCATAACCACATTAACTACTGTTTGACAGTTATGTAGATTTTGCTACTTTTTTGCTCAGTGTAATTTGCTTAGCCAATACCCTATCTTTGAAGTTGTCAATAGATTTTGAAATATGTCAACAAAGCACGTTGAGTTGGAGTAAAGTGTTAAAGTCAGCGTCAAACAGCGCCTTTCGGACACAAAGTGCACTACTTTCAGCAGTTAAAGTAACAGTCGGCAAAAGTCCGATAAAAATGAACTTTTGTAATAAATACTGGTCTCTTCTGTCATGTGAATATTTATGGACTACTAATCATAAAGTCTGGTTTAACTTGGACAATACATTTAACCACAAACGGACTGGATAATTCATTTCTACTGCCCAAGGTAAGCAGCTAACGTTAGCATCTTTATGGCTAACGGGTTTCAATTACGAGTGTTTTGTTTATTCTCTTGGCTCAACAGTGAGTTTAAGCGGCTTTTATTATCTTTCATTCAGTCGTGTTGTTTCTAGTTAAAAACCTTGTTATTTTTCCTGATTCTCAAAATGAATTGTGGTCTATATTGACCGTTCTAGTGACCATCGATGCTCACTACCTTTCCAGATGCATTGTGAGAAGTTTTGAGTGCACTACTTTTTGACCTGCTGGAACTTCGGACACCACTACAGAATGACGTGACCACTGAATAGTGCGCTATATGGTGAATAATGTGGACGTTCGGACACAGTATTACTTTTTGCTTTACTGCCATTTTCCATTTTCATTAGTTTGTCCAAAATGACAAATCTGATGCACTGAGGTCAAACACAGAATGATACATGTACACAGACTGAAGAAACAGTGTTTCAGCCAAATTTCTGCTGTTTCTGAAATGATCCGGAAATTGATTCGATACCAACATATCACCAATCCCTATTGTGAAACGCACTATAAATACTTTTGAATTGATGCTAATGTGCCATGTACAGTGCAGTCTGTCTCACGGTTATCAGATGTCACACAGCTGGAACAGGCCGTCTGGGCATCTGCTCATTTCCCACAACTCCAAAGTCCACGTCCAGTCCTGTTTACATCAACTTCCAAATCTCTCTTTTCTTCTTCTCTACAACAGCCAGCAGCTTCTTGCAGTGGTGAAGCTGTATTTCTCCTTTTCCATTATATTAAAACACCTTTTATCTCTGTTTTAGCTCTGTGTGCTGTGGAAAATGTTCCTCTGAGGTGCAGGAGCAAGCTAATCGCTGCTGAACAGTCGGTGCAGTGTTGAGAATTTCAACAGTTGACATATGGAGCGCATTAGGAGGATCACAGGAACTCTCGAGACATGCCTACTCCTCGTGTAGACTAATTAAGTGGTGCAAGAGAAAATGGTTCTGGGTTGTGTTTTGATCAAGCTGTGATTGCCTCTCTGCAACAGAAAGAAGCCACGATGCACATTTTGAGTAAAAGTCTCATCATCAGCAAGGCACACGCTAATGGCAATGCATCATACAGCAGTCCACGTCAGCCTGGTCATTCTCAGTATTCAGATGTAGCTAACATCCAAGGCACTTTATCACTACACCAGTTTGGCAATTTTTTTTACCTGTCTTCAAATTTGTGACATTATAAAAACAAGCCTAAGACTGGCTTAGTGTTTATCAGGATTTTTGCATGTTTTGACTTTGACAGTGGAACAAAAAAAATGTTGCCCTTTTTTAAGAACAGAAGATTTTTATTATTTATTTCAAGTTAGTATACATTTTTCTTATTTCAAATTAAACAAGACTCAAAACATAAAGTACTTTTTTCTTCCCAATTTCTTTAAATACAAATTAAATCGAATTAAATACAAGTGCAGGAATCTCTTATTCTATCAATTTTGCTGTTTTGTGAAGTGCTCTGAATTATAATGTATAAAATCTGACAGGAATATAAGCTGCTGTAAATTTGATCTTTTGTAGCATGTTTTTTTCTGCACAATATTCAATTTTTGCATGTCTTAAAAACAACATTCACGATATCTAAAATTTGATATATTTTGCACGCACAGCTCTATTTACACTGTTAAACTGTTGGATCGCTTTACTAATCTCCATGTCTTCACTTCTGTATTTGACGCAATATATTTCCTTAAGTCCACATTTGCTGTTGTAGTTTTTGTGCAGCGAGTGATAAAGATGTTGTTCTGATTCACTGTCAATGTTAATAAGTTCCCCCACAGAGGTCCTTTATGCTGACTGTATCTATACTGCAGGGAAGATCTTAATTTTTGTGTTGATGATCTTAAAAAGGCCTTTAAAACCCTGATAAAAAATTATTAAGCAGAACGACTGACTTGAGTAATATTAAAGTATAATAAGATATATTCACTTGCAATGTGGAAAAATATTGAATGAAGCCTCCACATTTTGAATTAATTCATCTTAATGCACCAATCATATCAGGCAGTCATCAATATTAATACCAATATCTTCTACATAAAGACCAAATTTTCCCTAAATTCTAAAACAAACATATTGCAAACTGCTCGACAATCTATTCCTGTTAATAACAACACACACACACATTGGTTTCTTTTTAAAACCTGTTGTATCATACTTAGATTACTTTTCAATGATACATCTTAGTTTTCCCTAAAGCCAGGAGTAGTAGTGTTTTGAAGATGGCGCAGGTTAAGGTGGGTCGTGCTCTCTTTCCCATCACACACACAGGGAATGGGAGCGCTGCTGACACATCTGCGCTGGCGTGACTCACAGTTACATGCTGATGCAGGTGTGGAACCATTCTTAGTTTTAGCCTTTTTTTTTCTCCCCCCTCTCTTCTCTCTCTGTCTTGAGATTTGGGAAGCACAAATGATGAAATCCCAGCATTCTTCTCCCAGAGCTTGGGCTGTTCCGGTCCTCTCGTGCATTCCAGATCGGGCCAGCGTTCGGCTTACTGTCTGCCAACTGGTGGTGGTGTTGTTGTACTGACAAGTCCGTCTGTTTGTCCACAGGAGGAGCGGCCGGGGGGAGCGGCGAGAGGAGGACGGCAGTTGCGGCCTGAGCGGGGACACGCAAAGGGAGAACTGTGAGTAAATTGAATGGGGGAGTTTAGATGTGGGGCTGGCTGCTTGAACTGTCTACATTTATTGGATGGATTTTCACAGATAGTGATTTTTGTCTTCTTAATTCTCAATAACAACCAACAGTAATACTGACAAGTCCGTCTGTTATATCAAAATGTTAGATCTTGTGAAAGGCCTGATATAGAGGTTATGCAGATATATGTTTTATTTGAAAATTGCACCTCAGCATTCTGACAAGTGGCAAAGGCATGATGATAACACCTAATAAATGTGTTTCTTAGCTTTTTCATGCCACATTTTTATCTCTTAGTGTGCATGTTTAGCAGAAGTTAAAAACAAAATAGCTTTTTTTGTTGTCATGACTTTTGCTAGCTTGTTTGCTAACAGCAGTTGGAGATTCAGGGCATCATTATGTTGCACAACAAATAATTACTCGTCACTCTTCAACTCCTAACTCATCAACTTATTTAAAACATATTTTTAAGGATAAACAAGTATTGTGATCAACCGGCTGTGCTTCTATCTGTATCAGTGAAAAATGTGGGAGAAGTAGAAGTGTTCCTGTTGTTTTTCTGCTTTTGTTTGTCTATCACATCTCACACACAAACTTAAAATGCGCAGTAGTTGTGGTTTATATTTGTTATCAGACTGTCGCTGCTTTTTCCTATTTTAGTCCATACAGGAGAAAATATAATTTGTCTCCACTGAGTCAAATTCTTTTTTGCCACTCACTGCTGATATTTAGATTGCTGTGACGTCATCTGCATGCATAACATAAAGCTTGAGCGTCTGACTTTTTTTTTTCTAATTTAGTCAACTTCTGTGTTTTCTACCCAAAAAAACTGTACTGTGTACTGTCTGAATAAAAAGTATTTAATTTTTCATAAATAGCTGAAAGCAGTGCTCTGATTGGCTGTGCTTGTGTTCTAGTTACACTTTGCTGTTTGTAAAAACAACGAATGCATTTACCAAAAGATTGATGAGAGCTGATAAATGATTAATTACTGCAGCTTTTATGAACACATATTTGAGTTGTTTGAGCAGTTAATGCAACATTGTTGTAGTATTTAGCCTGATTGACTCTTGTTTAATGAACCCTGCTTAGTAAGTACTCTCCCTTTCACAAAAACGTTCAGATTCCCCAAGATGTTTTTAGAATATGCCCAAGGTCATCAAGCAATGCAAATGATGCATACTGTTGTGTTGAATATTGTTCTAGAGATAGAAAATATCTAGATATTTGTCATTACCCAGTCTTACTATACTAGTCTTTGTTAAACGATTGCTTTTCAATTTCTGTGTTTTGGTTATCGATTATTCTGATTACTATTTCTTTCAAATAATCAAGTTGTTTAGATTGCAAAAGACCTCTTCTAATGGCACATGACAGGCTTTTAGAGTGTGTGTATAGTTGGAATTGAGCAATCTTGTGATTAAAAATATAATTAGGAGGTTGTCTCTTTGAAAATGGGCTGTTTTAATAAAATTGTCATATCGTTATTTCGGCGCCAAATACGTCACTTGCCGAGCGCCAGACCCAAGTGTCAGCGCACACCAAATGCTGCGATACTAGGCGTTATTTTTCAGCGATCCGCGGCTGTAATGGGTGAGTAATATGATAATTATAATGAAAGGCATTCCTCGTTCATCAATGTTAACGAAATAGCGCCGACAAGTTAAACCGTTAACTACTGTACTATATTTAAATCGTAAAAGAAGAAACTACGAGTGCCGACAGGGTCATTTCCTGGAGTGGCGCCGCGACGGAAACAAACAAAACCGAATCACCGCGAGTTTTACATCGCCGCCGTGCGCTCCGTAGCCGCTGCCGTGAGCCGCTGCTGCCGTGCAGCCGCTGCCGGAGCCGCTGCGAGCCTGATGTGTGTACATTCATAAAAATTAACGAAGGTGGCACCTTCGTTAGGGTTAGGGTTGCCCAATTTGCCGTGCAGCAGAGTGTCCCAGTGTGCGCTGGCCTTAATGCCGACACTATTTTCCCACCTGTTCCTCTGATTGTTCAACCAATGTAATGCTTGTGAGCTGGATTAAGCCAATCACAGTGAAGTATGAACCTTCTGAATCATGTCACGTTATTTAGCTCAAAGACAACTTGAAAATATTACAGTTTGCATGAATCGTGACAAAATCTAAATCTGTCTCCAAGAAAATGTTGATATTCATTTTATGCTATTTTGCCCAAAACCTGAATTAATTCCCAATGTGTAAATCATATGATCAAAGCCAAACAGACAACGCTCCAAAAAGATTACAACTTTAAACATCCATTTCACCTTTCATTGATCTAACACACAGATTAAGACCAGAGCAGCCTTGTTTGTTGTAAAAATCAGTATAAAAAGAATGAATGAATGTGTCGGAAAAGGGCGCAGAATTAGAAGCAGAGTGGCAAACATCCAAAGAGCAGTATTTCTGTCAACACAGTTCATGTCACACTCCAGCGTTTGCAAATCTTTTTACACGGAGCAGTGTTGTCACAAACTGATGGGGTGTTCACGTGAGCCCAGTTGTTTCCTAGCAACATGTTTCCAATGATCGGGTAGATTATCAAATGAGTGCATCCCACCGTTGACCACCAGTGTGTTTTATTCTATAGAAAAACCAGCCAGTTTATTGAGTGTTTATCTCTGGGGTCTTGTAAACAGTAGTAATTGTGTCCCGTCTTTGTGCGGTGCTCTCCATGTGGGCTTGTGTTTTATAGCTTCTTTTTCCCAACTAGACCAAGCTTGTAAAATAAAAAGAACAGTTTATGCCTGTCTTACATTGACATTCTTTACACTGTTGCTGCAGAAGTTATTATACGGACTAGGACTGGGCACTATTATGATAAAAATCAAATTATAAGCTCATCTCTGTGACAATCTGCTTTTTAATAAATCGTCATAATGTGATTTTATTACTCTATTTAGTGCATATTTTGGTTGAAACGCAGGCTGTTGTTCCCTACTTGTTTCTTTGAACTGTGTGAAGAAGCTAATCATGTAATTTACAACGAGACAACAAGAAAATAGACAATCTGCATGACTCGTGATAAAATTGAATTTGTTTTCTGATATTAAGTTTTTGCCATATCGTACAGCCCTAATACAGATCATGACATTTTTTTTAAAAGCCTGTACATAGGGACATTAGATACAGTATATAATTAAATAAAACAACCTATTTTTGTCACTTTTTACTACAATTAGATTGAAAAACTTTTTAAAATGTATTTGTGAAAGCTGTTTCTTCCACAAACACAGTCAAACTCGTGAGCTCTGGCAATTCTGCCAGAAGCCCATCTTTACACTACTGATATGGTGTTTTAAAAAAATATTAATATAACATATTAATATTTGTTGAGCACAGTTGGTTTTGCTTCAGTAGATATTGATAAAATATTTCTTGGAAAAATGGGTGCTCAGTAGCAGAGTGGTTAGAGCTCTGTCTTCCCAACAAGGAGGTCGTGGGTTCGACTCTTGTTATGCATGAGCTGAAAAATCTATCATTATAGTTTTTTTGAGTAGTTTGAGTCAAATAAATGCTAACTTCAACAAAGATACTTTTAGCTTCAAAGCTTTGGCAATTTCCCCTTTTTAGTCGACTATCAGTCAATGAGCTATGTGTGATGAGTAGGGATGTTCATGGTTAATCGATTAACCGGTTAACCGTAACTAATAGCGTAACTGAGTGAGACGTCTTTCACCGGTTAACTGACACAGTTGCTCCAGCAGATGGCCCTAACTGCCCCTTTACTCTTCAAAATCCAGGAATCTTGTGCTTTTGGGTCATGCTAGTTGTTATTTAACCTTTTAAAACAGTGTATACTGCATCTGAACATTTTGAAATTAACATCTCAGAATTTTTGTAGGAGGCACATTTCAAGTTATCGTTGTTCATTACTTATTTCATGTTTAAATCTGTTTTGTTGTGGGTCTATTTTGTCATTTGAATAATTTCTTTGCTTGTCTGCAGCGCTAGTAAAAGTCAACAGATCATATACAATTAGTGTTCACTGAGGATGTGTGGACAGCCCCACCCCTCCTCTCATTGTCAGCTCTCAGGCAGGATGCAGCCCTTTCACACTTGCACGAGACACACTGGAAGTTGTTCAGGCTGTTATGAATAAACAGGAGGTGAATGAACTTTCCAGTATTCCAGGGATTCATTGTGGAAAAAAGAAACAGTAGTTGTGTCATTAAGCAATCACTGATGATCTGTTGTCTGCTTGCTTTATTGTTTTATCAGAATGAGATAAAGACTAGGGATGGAACGATTCTTTTTGTCGCCATTTGATTCTTATCTCTTGTTAAGCCTCACAAGAACAAACTACTTTTCTTTGGATTGAAACATGGCTTTTAAGTAAATATATAACAATACAGCTTTAAGATAGTTTGAATTTCTGGGTACATTTTCATTACATTTAAAGATACAGAATGACAAAACTCCCCAACAGAAGATGCCAACTAGCAATGGAATGATATACAGTATTAAAATAGGCTTCTCATATTATCAAAACTCATTCTGTCATGTAACTCTTTGTTCACATGCTCTTTTTGTTTTACTAAAAGGCTGCAGACAGAGAGTAGAAATAAAAAAAAACAGTTGTCCTCTCCGTTCTTCTGCAGGTTTTCATTTTTCTTCTAAACACAAAAAATAAATGTAACATCTGAGTGATGTCCAGATGCATTGCTGCTATGCACTATATATTACTTAGATGTGGACAAATTGTATTTCAAAATGTATGAATAACAAAAAAATAAATAAAAAAAATCCTGAATTTAATCCAGTGCTTCTGAGACTTTTTGGTCTATTTATATATCCAAGCTAATGTGTTTTTCTCACAAATGGAAGAGTCTTGTTTAGTCCTGATTTAGTCCTGTTTCAGTCCTGATGAGAACCTGGTCCTGTTTAAAACCAGCTGACTGCACACTAAATATACCGTGAGAAGTAAAATAATCCAGTTTTTAAACTTTTCAAAGTAAACATCACAAACATGAGAGTAAAAGTTCACGCATCGCCGTTCGATCGGGCGCTGATTCTCCGCGCACAAAGTACTTAATAAGGTGTTAGCGTCACTCTTGGTCTCCTGTTTTTTTTTTTGTTTGGATGCCCTTCTATCAGAACAGCAGATCCTCTGTTTGTGGACTGTTTATGAGTGCGAGGGAGAGATAAGGGCTCAGCAGCAGCACTTCTCCCCGCGACCTCCCGAAAACCTTCTGCGCCCCCCTAAATGGCCGCTCCCCACACTTTGAGAAGCACTGGGTTGATCACATTTGTGTGTCACAAATATGACAGAATGATATGAAGTCTATTTCAGTCTCGTATGCTATATCTCTTAAACCGGCGAATCACTGGGCTAATGTTGTGCTCTGATAATAGAGCACAACATTCAGAAATCTTTTTTTTTGGTAAGCAAAATAAAATTTGCAGCACTGTGATATATCGTCATAATGCATTTTTTTTATCACAGTTATCTTGTGGAAGTTTAATAATGTTCCATCTTTAATAAAGACCATAAGCTGCGGATGACCTCCTCTGATAATTACAGTGGGATCAACCTTTTCCTAACTTCACAAAAATAACAATACAGAGCCACATGAAGATTGAACTCAAGACTAATTCAATTTAAACACCCTTATTGATCGATTTATTACTATTTTTGATGTCGTCCTATCCCTAGTTAAAGCTCAATACCTGCAACATTGAGGACGAAGCTTCATTGCGTTAGTTTCCCAGTCTATAAGGCAGATGCTGTATTATTCATTCCAGACTCATGCTGCTAAATTAAAGGTAAAGTGATAGCAGCAGCTCGGCTCTGCTGCATTTTTAACGTGTGGCCTGGCACTCAAATGTCAAAATGCTGGCAGTATGTTTCCCTCAAACTGTTGCACTTGTCCTCTGATCTGGATGTGGTCTGCTTGATGTGGAGGACGTATAACGCAGTTGGATAACTTTGGGTCGGTAATCTTCTCAGTTAGTCTCTATTGACGTATGCCTCATGAATCTTAATTTCTTGTTTATGTTAAAGGCAAAGTAATGTTTTAATATTAAATACACTGATGTCTATATGCTGCAGGCTGTTATGTTATGCAGGCTACGTTGGTTATCAATTAAAGATGCACATAAATATGCAACTGGAAAGATAAAACGGATGTAAAGCTCAATTTGAAAAAAAGTTTTATTACTAATAACAAGCATTTTTTTAAACACGACTAAAATTCAGTTTTGCCCCAGCTCAAATACTTTGTTCCGCCAATGTCTAATAATAGAACTACAATGAGAACCAGTGTTTGTTTTTGTCGTTAGCATGACATCACAGCAAAAATATGGTGATAATTTGGAGGCTCTGAATGCATTAGGTAAGAAAGCAAACGAACGGATGTCAAAGAGTGAAACTGAATGTTTGCTTTACCTTTTTAAGATGGTAAATGCAGCAGTCCACATGTGACCTATGCATTTCTATCATCTTAATTATTCACTGCAATGAGTTAATGAGCCGCTTCAAATTTGCATGGTATCTGTACATGTTTGTGGAGAAAAGAACGCTTTGATGTAACGCTGTGGCATTTTGGCCCATTTTTACATCACATACTGTATGTGTCTGTGCTGGATTAAAACAGATCACATAAGCGCTGTGTAGCTTTTCTGGTTAAATGGCTGGACTAAACTAAAGTAACATAATGCAACAACCGAATCAAGTTGTCATTGGATTATGTATTTTTCCAGAATTCATGACAGTGCTTAACCTGCGGCTCTTTGTAGCCCCTTTTCTACAAATTCACTTACCAAAACTGATTTCTTGACTGCAAAGAGGGGACCAAATCACTGTTTGCAAGTCTCAAGTATGTCTCAAGTCTTTGGCGTCAAGTCCAAGTCCTCAGAGTTTTGTTTGAAGTCTTTATATCAAATTACAGAATACATCTTGTATTTCTACAATTTCATAGATTTTTATAAGTTATCCCATTATTATCCTGATCCCAGAAATGAAGTGTTCGTTAATGTAAAAATTCATTACTTTTTGAAAAGCAACAAGTCATCTCAAGTCACAAGGCTCAAAGTCAAGTTCCAAGTCACTGATGTTCAAGTCTCAAGTCATCAAAATAGTCTCACTCAATGAATTGCCATTGTGAAATCTGAAAAGACTGAAATTAAAAGAGTTCATATCCTCAGGGGAAGAAGTAAGTCTGACTTTGTGTAATGCAATTAAACAAATAAAGATCTATAATTCGTGAAGTTGGTTTGACCAGTTTAAACACTATAAAACATGAATGTATCTTTTGTTCTGGCAAAAATGTTCACATCTAAATTCTCATTAATGGTCTCATAGTGTTTTACATTTTCCTCACACCACCAGACATTATGAAGAACAATATTTCAAAAAAAAAAGTGTGGTTACGTAAAAATACACACCCTGGTATCATTTGATTTTGCTAATGTTCCGTAACGCTGACTGTTTACAAACCTAGGTGCACCATCTTGCCTCCGTCACACCTTTAATACTTTCTTTGTATCATAAATGCCTCTGCTCTCAGTCATGGGCTGTAGTTCTTTCACTATCACTTTGAAAAGATATAAACAAACTAAAACTGCTGAATGGATGCATCACAAGACTTTAATTGCGTCCAAATTAAATGGAGCCGTGCCAGCTAAGCACAATGCAGAAAAGGCCTTAGATTCTGTGGTCTTCTGTGTCGCTCCTAATCGTTCCCACACCTCTCACCCACTCATCCTTTCTAAATAATTCAGACAGCTCTGAGCAAACTATAGACAGAGCAGGAATACACAACGTAAGTATAAGACTCATAGGGACAATGGAAAGTGCTGCCCAAGCACAATACTACTGCAAAGTTAATATGACCAACTGTTTTTGCATACCTGAGCTATTGTTCCTATGCTGTTCTATGAATAGTTTTTCCTAAACTCGATAGGAATATAACTAAAATGTTTACAGTTACTGTTGTTCCAATACTGCTACTGGTATCGGCAAGACCTCCGGTATTGCAAATCTTTCAGGTATTGGTATCGCAGAGTACTCATACCAAATCTCTGATCTGATACCACCCATAGTCCTGAATGAGGCGCCCTAGATGCAGCCCCAGCAGCGGTTTTCTACTCATGGCTAATGCTACGGCTAACTCTTAGAGCAGCTGGAAAAGGATCTGTGGAGACTCTTTAAAACATGATTAAACTCCATATATACAGACAACTATTAGGGCTTTTCCATTAGTACCTGCTTGGCCCTACTCTACTCTACTCGGCGCGACTTAGCCCTGGTGTGGAGCTTTTCCATTTGGGGCTGATCGCGCCGACCAGGTACTTTTTTAGTACCTGCTCTACCCCAGGGCCAAGTCGAGCCGAGCAGATACTAAACCTGACGTCAGACGCACGTCGCCTGTTGCGTCACACAAGTGCCGCTGATTTGTTGTTGTTACTGTACGCTAACGTGAGTCGCCGCCAAGCTAGCTGCCGATAGCACCCATGGAAGTATAAATATAATACATTCATGATAGCACCGTAATGCTTCTACATTTCGTACTCTCTGTAGCAAAAAACAGCTCAGTGACATAAAAAACTAGTCCCTTGTCCCTATCCGCTAAAACAGTACAGAACAGTAGTTCTATGAGTATGTGCGTAGACCACACGGGCTTGTACGTAGGCACATGCAGGTTACCTGAGCTGCTGCGGGGTCCTGCTTCTCACAGTAAACACTGATGGACATCCGATGCACACGTTTTGAAGCAAGAGATTATAATGCAGCTTCTTCAGGACAGAGAGACGGAGGAGGAAGATGGGACAGCTGACTTTGTGATTGTACATCTGGACCAGAGCAGGACTTTAGACAGACGTGTGAAGGACGTGAAGAAGAGGTGAGTCAGTGAAGAAGAGGTGAGTCAGTGAACGTGTTGACATGAAAAGCTTCACTCTACTGGCCAATGCGGTGGGTATTTGTTTTATATTACGTTTATGAATCGCTGGAGAGCGAACGGTCTGATTATAAAAGTGACATCTTCGTAATTAAAGCCGATACGCATTGAAACGCTCGTTGTTTTCTGTGAGCTTGCATCATGTCCCCATTTGGGGAGTGACAGTGTTGGCAATTGTACCGCCCAGCTTCACAACAGCCCCACTCGGTCTCTCTTGTAATGGAAATGCTCTCCCTCTGAGCGGGGCTAAGCAGGGTAGAGGCGCGTAGAGTCGAGTAGAGTCGAGTAGGGCCAAGCAGGTACTAATGGAAAAGCCTAAAACTGTCTTACTTCTGTGATGTTTGTGTTTGAGACTAGCTCGGAGCATTGGGACCATGCAGCCTAAACTGAAGCTTTCTAAGTTCAGCGCGAGGGTTTAATGACAGTAAAGGCACATTCTAATGGGCTTCATGTGTGAAGTGTTGTACCTGTTTGTCTCCAGAAGCAAAACGTCTGTTTCGCTGACGCTGATCAGCAAATCTGCAAGAGAAATGTGATTTTCCACATTTGTCTCTCTATTTTTTTCTTTTTACTCCACTGCATAAGCGACACACTTTCATTTACACATACAAATTCTCTTCACTTAGCGTATTAAGCCACAGTATGTGAGTAAAACATTTTGTCTTGAGTTGAGAAGAAAGATGCAGGGTCTACGCAGTACTTACGCTTGCTTCTCTGGGGATCTGTCAATCAGCGCCAGTCTAGTCTCTGAAACCGAGCTTTGCTCTTTAAATGTTACGACACTGGGAAAAAAGCGACAAACTTACATATGCCAATAAGTTTAAAATCATGATTTGTGCATGTTTTGACTTTCTTAAATGAAGAATTGCCAATAAAACCAGTAAATGTAGTCATTATTTCAAGAACAAGCCTTTTTTTTCTATATAATTTCATGTTTGTGTGTATTTTTCTTATTTTATGTAAAACAATAAAACAATTATGTAAAACGTATTTTATGCTTTCTCCATTATCAATCTTCAATCAAAAATCTACTTATAAGTAGTTCAGTAGGTAATAACTTTTATTTTGGTTAGATATAAAACATGGTTGTATCACAAGGCTTTAAAATTTGACTTAAAATTTGTAGGTGTATAGAATACTGAGAATATAAGTCAGTTAAAAGTCATTATGTAATCGGTTACATAATAACTTTTGAGTTGAGTCAACTAATTCGGGTTTACAGTGTAAAATGTGTAAAATACTACTTATTCCAGACATGTTCTTTAATTTATTAAATTTCAATACAAGCAAACTGTTTCTTTACTTTTCTCAAACACCTAGCATTTGATTTACTCACAACAATAAGTTTATTGCATGATTGAAACAAACAACAATTATTATGCTAGCAGCAGCACCTTCCCTGTGGACATTAAAACAGTTTGTAAGCATAGAGGTGTCTCATTTTGACCCCAGTTGTTTTCACTTTATATCTGCACTTGCATTCAACTCAATTTTGTTCAGCTACATGAACAAAAATCAGGTAACCACTTCTAAAAACTAAAATTTGATCACAGGTTTTCACATGATATCAAAGCACCTTTTCCAACTAAATTGTACATGGATTAGTTAAGTAGAGGCTGCTTGAGCTTCCTGGCTATGCCCACTAGAGTGCACTCTAATCAGAGAAAATCAGGCCCAGCTCAGTGAATAATGATCCAGGCTGATGTAATGATTCTGAAATGTACATTCTGCGAGGTCACAGAGGTTAATGTGGGCTAATAACTCTAATGAGGAATTATAACTGATCCATTTTTCTTTCTCTTTTTGTGTTGCATCTGTGGTCTATGAGATATTTTAGTTTTTGATGAGGCAAGAAGTTGATTTGTGCAAACAGTGATAAAGACAAGACTTGATCCTACTGGCACAGCGCTAGCTTTGACTGTGACATGCTGTATGTAAATGCAGAGCCTTAAAGTACATTTAAATGATCTTCTAACTCAGCATTTTATTCATATTTAAATATTAGCTCACAAACTTTGAAAATTGTTCAAAGTGTGCAGAAATCAAGTCAAAAGGCCAGAATCGGTCAGTTTTGCTCAAATGATATTTACAATAGCCACGATATATGAGAAACAAAGTGTGAACATGTGCAACACCTGACAGAATGTGCATTAATATGTATAATATGTATTAATATGTATAAAAAATACACATTTTGAGCACTAAGAACAGTGGCTTTGTTTTAAATGTCATTTATTATGGTTTGTTTTGTGTTTTAAGGTAAAAAAAAGAAGTCAATACAGATGAACTAATAAAATCAAACAAAACCTAAAATTGTGGCTCAAAATCAAAAACTGAATTGAATCATGACTTGTGAATTGTCATATGTGCTATTGCAATAAATCGCAAAACAATAATGTCCCAGGAAGAAAATACATATGAATCAAAAAAGAATATGTTGATCCATTGGTAAATAACTTTACTTTACAAGCAAAATCTGCTTAAATCAAGATTTTATATACAGTATATGTATATAAGAAAATTTAACTTGCCTAAGCATTATTTTGTTTGTACTAAAGCGTCATAAAAATATCCTATTGACCCGCCTTTTGCAACATTAACAACGAATCAATTAATTGAAAGAAATAATCAACAGAATTCTCTAACTAAATATTAGATGCAGTCCTTTATTGTCAAACATTACACAGCAGGATAACGCAGATATCACAGAATATTAACCCAACTGCCTTGTGCCTCTTCACCTTTCCCTCCTCCTGCTTCCTGCCCAGCCCTGCGCTCGCTCTGGTGCAGCTTTATAGATCAATACGGGGGCATTGAGCTGACACAGTGAAAAGCAATATTCATAAATAATGAACAACAGGGCATCCTTCCTTCACCCGGCCTCGTCTCTCTCTCTTTCTCTCTCTGACCAGAAAAGGACAAAAGACTATTTCTGCTCCACACTTCGACTTTACATTCGTCATTGCTGCTCGGTAAAGGGCGGGCAGCGGGCGGACACTCTCTAAATACTCTGCTCTTGTTCTGCTGCTGTTGTGCTCTTCTGATGCTTGGAGATTAGATGTTTTGTGCTTTTCTCTCTCCAGGTGCAGTGTTTGTTGATAGTGCCCTGGAAATCTTGGTCTGGCAATGGATCACAGCGAGGTGTCACCCTTAGTAGAAGTTCCTATCAAGAAATCAGGCCTGTGAGCGGAGAAAAGAGCTCTGAATGCAGTTAAATGATTTTTCTCTGTGTCTTTGGTCAGTGTTTTTACAAGTGGATTGATAGCAGCAATGCAGTCCACAACTAAGACCTGAAATATGGCTTGTTTTGGATCTTTGGCTACATGGAGCTGTGTTAGGGAGGACAATGTATTGAATTTCACAATATTGTTGTTTTGAAGGTGCACAGATAGAATATGAGGATATCGTTTGTTGAAAAGATGCTACAAAAGTTATATTGAATTTGAAAATAAGGGTTTAAAGTGATATTTTTCTGCTTTGTAACAATTTTACAATTGTCTGATAATTAATTTAATCAAACGCTTAAAGACACATTTTTGATTTTTGTAATCTTGTCTGATTATTGAGATTTGGAAAAAGAAAAAATCATGAAAATCATGAAAGCTTCTTACCTTAGCCTACATGTTTCGCTCCCTTGCCTACCACATGAGTGTTCACCACAATGTGTTTTTAAGCTGCCGGTATGCTAACAGCAGACGAAGACAACAACAACAACGTCAACAACTTGATGTAAAGTTATTTTATTGTAAAAAATGGGTATAGTCCCTTTAAAAATGCAACCACAGAGAGCTATTTTATGTCATGTTTTTGCTGACTTAACCTAATGCATTCTCAGACTCATAATTCTCCATCACAAAGAGTTTAGAGACACTCTTCACAAGTAACAACGTGTACATACACAAGAATAGAATATATACAAGATACATAAAACCTGTTTGTCACATTGGAATATCACAACTTCATAAAAACATAGTTTTTGTTCTTCTGTTCTCGGAGAGTTGCTCTTTCTTTGCTCTGTGCTGCTCTGCCTTCCAGAACCAGGAGGAAAAGCACGTGTTCTGAGCCATACACACACACGAACACAAACCACATATATAGTACGATCGTTGCCGATGGATTTTATTTTTTTTTTTTTTTTTTTTTTTTTTTTTTTTTTTTTTTTTTTTTTTTTTTTTTTATTAATTGTTATGTAATAAAGGTCTATTAAAAAGGTATTATAATACTTATAACAGGTACTTCAGAGTCTATATACTTGTTTTTATTTTTATCATTAATATCAGGATCATGCATATACCCCACCAACATAACATTGATATATAAGTTATCTATTCACTTTGATATTACAGCATTTAGACAATTATTTAATAAAATAAAAATAATTGGATAAGTATTGTTTTAATACAATTAAATATGATTTAAATAATCATGATTTTCATTTTATCGTAATCAAGCGGCTATACCTGGGTCATATGTTTAAATATCAGGTATGATAAATGTCTGTCTAAATATCATGTATGATACAGGGCTGATTAGACGTGTGTGATTTTTGCCTATAACTGACCAACTAATAAAAGAATCAATTCAGATTTAAAGTTAAAATATTGCACTTGCACAGCCTTTTGTGACAGCCAATTCAAATTTTGATTCAATTGCGATTAATCCTGCCACTCCATTTGAAAAATTCGTCATTGCCAAATCTGTTATTATCACTTCAGACTTTATAACCTTAAGCAGTGTTCAGGCAATTTGTCACTCTTGAGCTAACACGAATGACAGCAATGACATTTCCCACTTTTATTTTGTCTGCAAATGATGGTTATTTAATATGCAAGCTATTAATAGCACGCTGCGCTGTTCCTTTTGTGCGCTGTGCCCTGTTTTTTTCTCATCTTTTAGTGCATTGCCATTATCAGCTCCTCTTTTTTTCTCATGTAACTCTCTCAAGGCCGCTCTGCTTCATCATCTTTGGTAATTATGAGTGCCGGAGCCCAGTGATTTCATGGCTTCTGCGTGTGCCATCAGACTCATCAGGTTAATCATCAGTGCTTTGGGAGATGTAATTGTGCTGTCTACTCTCAGGAGATGTGCCAGACACGCTGCATATAAGCTGAGATATTACTAGAATAGTTATGTTACAGATAGGTCTAGCTGTAATATCTAAAGGGTTTGTCAAAAGGAGTTCAAATCACTATAATACCTCGAGAAAGAATTTATGGTAAAATCACTTCAATAGTACAGATTTTCCCTTTTCCCAAACAGTTTTCAAATAATCAGAACTGTTTGTTTGCTAAAGAAAATAATATTTTTATGTTTTCAATGTCTAAGTGCTTTGACCCTCTTTCACTGCCTGGCATTTTTACACATTTTAAATGTTATTCACAGCCCCCCCAAAAATCTCTGTGCAACAAGAAACTTGATTTGTTTTACATCAAAAGAGACCTTCAAGTGTCTACTCTCATTTGAAAAAGAATTATTATTCTACATTAATCCGTGCCCTAGACGTTTGAAATTCCTTGTTTTCATTTGAGCGTTTGACGATAAGCTTTGAAGAAAACCTACTTTTTCTATTGCAAACTTCATGTCAGTGTTTTCATCTGTTCTACTATTTGGTGAAAGAATATGAGCTACAACAATAAAATAAAGGCTTTAGGAATAAAAATACAAACAGGACGCCTTTTTCATAGTGCATAAATGATATTTAACCTCTTATACACGAAGAAATACTGTGCTTTTACTTGCTCTGACCACTCTTTTCTCACTCACGATGAGAGTGAAAGTTTAGTTTTCATATCCTTCTCTTCTGAGATCAAATATCTGCTCTAAATCGCATCAGAGAACCTTCTATCGCTGCATAGTAAAAGTCAAATGATCGAAATATTTATCTTTGGCAGGCCATGGTTGGACAAGCAATGATGGATATTTCCGTTCTTCTTTATGAATTGTACCATTGTATAAAACATAGGTAAATGCGTATACAGTGGTGCCGCATTTATCGCGGGGGTTACATTCCAAAAATAACCTGTGAAAGGCGAAAACCCGCGAAGTAGTGATCTTCATTTTTTTACCAGTAATTTCCGTTGATAACCTGCCTGGTTATGATGTTAATAGGGATGGGACGAGACAGAATTTTCACGAGACGAGACGAGCCACGAGATTGGGTCCACGAGATCGAGACGAGACAAGATTTTTAAATAATTTGCATTAATTGTTTCAATTTAGAATTTAAACAAGCAAATTACAAAATTTGATTTGTATTTTTTATTATTATTAGTTAATATTCTTTTAGTTTAACTTTACCTTTCATTATGTGTATCACCTTGGGTTTTTATAATTTGAACGATCTGAGTTTTGACTGAAATTGATCCACTCCCCGTGTGTAGCTCAGACTCCGCCCCCTTCCCCTTCCTTCACAGCGCTGCTGCAGGACCAGACGCACACAGATGAGGAGACTTTCCTACTTTTTACATGACAGAGGCCAAAATATCTCTTTGTGGATCTATTTTAAACTATGTTTAAGTGTGAAAAACACTGCGCTGTTCCCGTATATATATATCGCATTTTATATATGTTCCGTATATTTGACGATTATATATTTTTTGTGCTAACTTTTACAATGTTTAGGACTAATTATCTCTGTCAATATTGGTCCTATCTTTACGAAATAAAAACTGAGACAGAGTTTAGACAATTTTCTGTCATAATAAGTCAGCTACAAGTCTGTGTGTGGAGGAGAATATTTACTACAGCTGCTCAAAGATACGAAACTTAATTTCATGACCATGGAAAAATCTAACGAGACAGTTCAGTACGTGTGCGCACAGTATCGTGACAGTTTGATCTCGCGAGATCTCGCGGCACGAGATCTCGTCCCATCCCTAGATGTTAAGTGTCTTTTGTACATGTAATAATGCGCTGACCACTTCGAGATACAACAGCGCGAGTCGTTTATGTGACTCTTAAAGGCTTGTGCAGACAGGATGCGATGAGCGTAAATGTCGCTTGAAATCCCATTCATGTGCATGTGTCTGTCAGCGGCAGCTCAGGGCGCTCCTCCGCTGTGCGCGTTTGCCTGCTCTGCTTTTGGCATGTTGCCCGTCCCGCTGTGCTCCACAGCCGACCGCTGAGCCACAGATCACACGGGCTCCAGAGCCGACACGAAACACATTCGGACTCTAGCGAAGTCACAACACTCTCCTCAAACACATCTCTGAACTACACAAATGACGTTCCAGCGTGAACAAACTTATCATCGTATCTACGAGCTCAAAGAGTCAAATCCTCACCTGGAGAAACGTCCGAGCGTCAGGTCAGCTTCCCCTGCATGATCCAAACTGTCTAAAGTTTTCTAAAGCTTCTGTGCTGTTGCCTGTGAATGCTTCGATGTCACACGATCCCTAAATGGCGCGTTGAGAAAAGCACGCTTACAGCGCACGTACATAGGACGCACACTGTAAAAAAAAAAAAAAAAAATGCACTAAAAAAATCTGCGAAGCTGCGAAAAGTAAACTGCGATAAGCGAACCACTGTATTATTTGTAAGAATGTTTTGATCAGTATTATATTTTCAAGCAATATGCCATTCTACCAAAAATGTGTTAAAATGTGTATTTAAGTGGTAAGTTTATTTATCAGACCCTAGCACTGGAAAGTTCTACACAGATGCATTGGTTTTGCATTTGGTTTTATTCATTTTATAACTTTGCAGACTTATTTATGCTGCACTCTTTGATCATCAATGAAAGATATCGCTTTTGCTGAAAGAAATTGGCCACCAAAAAACCCCAAATAAAATATCCACACAGATAATACAAGGATCGGACAAGTCGTTGAAACAGCCTCACTTTGACGGGCATTTATTTTTCTCTGAGACAATTTATGAACACAAATTCTGTCACACGGTCCATAGTTATGCAACTGAAATAAATGAAAAATAAAAACGTAACTCTTAATGGTGTCAGCGGCCCGAATAAAACAGGACAATGTTTCACCTGGCCTCGTCTCTCTCCGACCAGGAGAGAACCCAAGACTATTTCTGCACTCCTCACTTGGACTTTTGGCTGTAGTTTGCCCTGTTTGCTTCTCCATATTTGTTTTGATTTGTCTGGGAGCTTTGCCATTCCATTAACCCTAACGCTGACCTGTGATCGGACAGTTTCTCCAGTCCAAGCTCACTAGTGGGAGAGGTCAAAATGAATTCTTGTGAGTTTGGGAACTTGCACATATTGCCCTATCTTGAACTTACCTTTAAATAAACACTATGCATCATTTGTCAGTGCATGTACAAACATTTATAATCTTTAAAGAGAGCGGTCATGCAAGATCATATTTTCAGGGACTGTGCTTATTAGTTTCCTGATTCTCGCAGCAGTCATCAGCCACATCTCATCTGCACACAGACTATTACCACAACAATCCTGTCTGCTCACTTACTGTCTCCTAAACACACTCCCTCCCCCTGCGTCCTCATCAGTCCCTCTGCTGCATGTGGACTGGCTTGAGTTTCCTTACAATATTCTATCCCCAGCTTCCTCAATTAACAGAACAACGAGCTGCTCAAATGTCATATGCGGTTTTGGAGTTTTATCAGGGCAACTTGGCTTTCTTCCCTTCTTCTCCCAGCGGTGGCGAGAGGGTCTGACAGTCAGGCAGAGAGAGCATCCTCGGCACACGGGAGCAGACGGCACCGGAGGGAGCGGGCAGAGACGGAGGGGGGAGATGAGAGACAGGAGGGAGTAGTGGCAGACGCTGCAACATCACGAGGAAGGTGGTTTGTAAAAAAAAGAGCGGAAGCGCGTGCATTTAGGCGTGAGTACAGCAGAGGGAGTGGACTCTCTGATGCGATCACCAGGAAATGGAATGTCAAACCCAAGTGCTCCCCGCGTGGACTGAAGTGAGCACCGGTGTCTACTGTGGACAAGCTACCTGTGGATCATGTGGAGGACTTAACACCTACTGAGGGATTTTAGGTGCCTTAGAAAGAATCTGGCTGTTTATTCCTCACTTGTCTTAGCTCTGCCTGGCTCCCCATGAGCAAGTCCATGTGCGGCTGTGGCTGCAGCATCATCTCCTCTCTGATGAAGAGACTGGGCCGCTCCGCCTGCTGCTCAGACCTGCTCTCCTGTAGTCACACCTCAGAGCAGCTGCAGCGACTGGCTACGGGCTGCCCACCGCGACCAAGGTAACACGTGTCCGCCTGCTCTACTCTCTCTGCTCTCATACTGTCTGCTGCTGATGCTCACTATGTTTGTGAGAAGTCTTGTTTTTATGCTCTGTACGTCCCCAAAGATTTCTCAGGTAGAAGAAACCGGAACAGTTCTGTGATTGATTCCTTAATGGAGCCAGGTGATTGAATGGCCGGGTCGCTGCCTTGACAACAGAGGTTTGCTCTCAGCAGTCATTCAAATGGATGCCTTCAGACTGTCTGTGGTTTACTGTGATTGCTGCCCGCCTCGACTGGAGAAAGCTTTTTCTAATGGAACAAATAAAAGTCAAACTAGATTGTGTGCCCGAGTGCTTTGTGTTGTGCTTGCTCACAGTGTGTGTGGTGAGAGTGTGTCTATGTGTAACTGTACTGGCTCCAGGCTGCACACTAGTGTCTGTGCTTAAAACTCTTAGTTGCTGGAGGTGGAGCGCCTCTCATGTCTCGGTGGCAGCATACAGAACAAAATTATGCACTTTGTATAATTTCTTCTTTTATGAGTCTTGACAGAAATCTACAAATGTTGCGATATTGTTGCATAGCAACTACTGAAACACAGGCTTGAATGACAGTTTTGTGAAGGCGGAGACAGAACCTTGATGTTACTTTCTAATGGCTCTTGTTCTTGGAGCGTAGTGTGTGTGCTGCTAAGTTGTTCGCTGTAAGTAAGTTGAGATAAAGGTTGTTGTGTGTACAGTGCTTTGGGACTGAGGTCTCACTTTCCTCCTCTGAGACATCACCAGCTCTGTCTGGAAATAGAGCCATCGATTCTGCCTCTGCCCAGGTTCTGCTGAGGCTGTGCTAAAACTCTGATGCTGCTTTTAATGCACATTAACTCATTATTGTGTACTTTCAGCGAGTTATGTCTTTTTTGCTTTTGCAAGTGCTTAGTTCAATATTTGGTTTGTCTTACATTTTGCAATATAAAGCTCCTCCACATGTTGGTGAGAGTTGTGAAAAGCCTTTTCTCCACACATCCCACTGTAGTATTAAGGTCACTGTGGTGTGATTTATTGTGGATTTGGTGCTGCTTTATTTTCTTTTTTTACACTTGCACAATGTGAATTACTCATTACCGCCACATCTGAGCATCTTCTTTAATGTCCTGTATTAATGATTGTTTTAATTACTTTTTAGCATCAGTATTGACTTCAGTGAACACATGAGGGGTAATGGTATTGACATTAGTCCAAATGTGGCTGTTCTTTCACAGTCGCTGCCTCCACAGATGAGTGCTTCACGTGAAGAGTGTGAAACCGTATGTGTTCCAGCTGCTCTTCATGAAAAAAGCAGAGTTGGCAGAGTTGTGAGAGGACTCCACTCCCTGAGTCTGATATGTGAACACTCACTGTTTAGCACTAGTCTATTGGGTTTATAGCTTTACCCATAATGGGGAAGTGGCACTGGCAACTAAATCTAATTACTGTTCAACCATACGCAATTAACAAAGTCGAATAAAAATCAACTCCAGAGACCATTTCTTTGATGAGACTTTCCAAAGAAAACTAAACTCTATCACCTGCTTGTGTGGGCAACTTGAGCTGTTGTGGAAAATGTTTGTAAAATGTGAACATGCACACCAGGCTAATAGATAACAGGGTAAAATAATTATAAGCTAAGTATAAGAAATTAGGGCACATTTTCATGGTATAACTCTTCCATTTAAGCATTACCTTTCTAGCTTCCCCCAAGATAGTCCTCAGAACAGTGTCTTCAGAAAAAATACTTTTGAATAGCAGTCAAAATGTCTTGATTTCAAAAACTTTGTCCAAAACAACAACTTTTGAATAGGGGTGTCACTAGTTCAAAATGTATTATTGCAATTATAGCAAGACAAAACGCGACAATTTAGTGATTGTTTATGATTACATTTACCACAACCAAACAACGCAAAATCTTTCATTTTCTTTCAATCTCAATGCCTAAAATGTCACTTTATGTGTGAACTTTAATGTGACAAAAGCATTTAAATAAATGTCTTTCAATATTTGGTGTATTATTAATAAACACAATATAAAATATGTTTCTATAGATTTAAAGAGAGATTTTTGTTTCTAAAATGCTGGCCAGTGCTGATATTTGAATATTTAAAGGCACACTGTGTAACTTTTTGACCATAAATAGACTTGAGTAGAATTAGAATTGAATAATAGCATGTTTTTGTAACCGAGAATGCTTTGTTGCACTAATTGAATGCAGTGCTCTGATTGACTGTGCTTGGGTGATTCTCCCCAGTTTCACTTTGTTGTTTGTATAAAGAAGTTTATGAACCATACTTGCAACCAAAATGGATACATGTCAATATTAACCTGCTGAAGGATTTATGAGAGGAGTTTGTCATTTTAAAACTTAACTGGTGTTGTGAAAATCGGCTACAACTTTAATTGGACATAACAATCAGTTGCAAAACATGAACAATTTTATGTTTTGAAAAAGCTATTTCTGTGCTTACACTATTGGTCAATATCGGGTATCGGTATGCCAGAGTATTGACATCTTTATTGAACTGAAAAAGCTGTATGTATTTCCACCATTCCTGAAACAACTTTTCTGATGTTGAACTAAAGTAATCACTCATCGCATTACCATATTGTGCTTCTCCTCACACTCCATGCAGAAGAACAACAGACCCATTCAATACAGGTAACTAATTACAGAGCCATGGCTGTTCCGGTAAAAGCAGGGACAGCTTTAGCTATTCATAGCCTTCCTCTTCCAAGAGCACACGGCAGAAGTGACTCTCCCAAAGGGGACCGGTGCAATGTGAGCCCGGGCTAATGCTTCCCACCGCAGCCCCAGACTACACAAGAGGAGCAGGAGCTAAGAAACCCACTATAGTGACGCTTTCCTCAAGGTCAGAGCTGTTGTTTTGCACTCAAACAGATCAACTATTTCACGTCTACTATGAGATTCTGAGCTGCGCTGGAGGCTCAATGCCCGTTCTCAATTCGTCACATTAGAGATAAGGTTCAGTTGACTTCTCATGGCTCTCCTGGCACCTCCACAAATGCATTAGCCAAAATTATTTTCAATTCAGCTCAAGGGAATAAATCTTCATAGAGCGTGCCAGAAAGAAACAACTGCTGGCATTCTGGACGGTGTAGTCCCTCATTCATCCAGGAGTGATCCATAGTAGAAGTCTTCAAAGTAGTCATCTGGACAGTGTTTCCGAAGATCAAGACATTTCGACTCTCATCCGAAAGTCATTTTCAATCTGAGTGAAAATCTGATTGAAAATTACTTTCGGATGAGAGTTGAAATGTCTTGATCTTCGGAAACACTGTCCAGATGACTACTTTGAAGACTTCTACTACTGGCATTCTGGTCACCACCTCAGACTGTCCAAGCTCTTTTGGGTGGAGTTTATAGATGGACAAATATTGATTTTTATCTTCCTGATGTTTTGCTCTATCATGACCTGTTATCAGGGTTTACGGGTCTTAAAAAGTATTTAAAAAAAATAAGCATTTCACTTTAAAAAGTCTTACATTTGCAGTTGTAGGTCTTAAATTTTTTGCACAGCCCTACATTTTTAATGAAGCCATTTCTGTCAGATTTTCTGATTTATTTCACACTACTGCAACTTTTTCTGTATAATTAGTTCTTATAACAAATGATGAAATAGAATGAAATACTAGGGCTTGGCAATATGGTTATAAAATAAATAAAATTGTGACAAATAGTGAATTTCCTAAACAAAAGAAATTCTTCCAATTTAATAAAAGATTGCATGAAAGATCCCTAATTATTTAGCTGAATAATGGTGTATTAGGCGACTATTAGGTTTTTTTGGTCAACCTTTATTTATTTATTTTTTTGTTGTTTATGTATTTATTTTATGTGACAGGGACAGTGCACATTGATAAACATTTCTGTAAATGCACCAGATTTAGCCACAAGGCTAAATTTTCATTAGCAGTCCCTGGACAGATATTACAGGATCACCCTAAAAAGATTGGTTAAAAGCATATTATATACAAAACTATTTTACAACCTTTTGCACACAAATTTAACATCATATTCTTATACACAGAGGCAACACAGCAGTTCAGCATTTCAACACAGCACCTCCACATGGTCAAAGCAGACATTAACCAAAGGCAAACAACCACAGATACACATCAGTGTGAGCAGACCTGATTCTCATTCAGCCACTTCTTAAAAATGTTATAGGATGTAGCTTCTCTAATGGTGGTTGGTAGAGTTAATCAGTTATTTGTTTGAAGCTTTAAGGATTTTCTTTGGATGATATCAGAAAGAAATAGTTAAGATTTCGATCGCTTTAAATGTTTAATGTTATGCTTCTTTAGAAAGAGTTGTTCTGATTGAACTATGTCTTCTGAATGCAGTTTGGATTTGGTACATAGATACTCTTGAGAGCTTTTGCCACGCCCCCCTTTTAGTTGACTGATCAATCATCTGGATAGGTCTTTGGTTTGCTATTTCTTTAGCCAAATACAGCTCTACTCTTTATAAATTGTCAATTAATTTCTGTTGTTGTTAAGTCAATACCCGCTTTTCCAAACTGTCCTCATTCAAGATAATTATTTCTAAACCTGTATAAAATATGTCTCCGAAACAGCAGTTCTTTTTGTCCTTGTCACTCTGTAGATTTCCAAACAATCTGGAATATTCTCTGTTCTAATGAGACAAGTAAATCAATCGACTTGAATTAAAGATGGAAAAGCTTTTGTGTAATTTTCTATTATTTGTTTAGCCTTGTTTGATCAGAGCCGAGCTCATGCATTTGTATTGGAGAGCACCTGTGATCATAGACACTGAGTATGCTTTGTATGCTGCCCACTCAGCCCACTTCCTTTTGGACCAGTCAAATCCTGAGTCACACAGCCTACTTATCACAAAGCCATTTACATGGGCCGCCTTATCTTTCACTGTCAGTCCCTCAAGATCTGTGCTCAAAATTCAATTTAAAAACAGCGCTGAGCCCACACAACGTCTACTTTAAATGTAAGATTTCTGATCATGATTGGCATTTTAATCTTGTTTGTGTATTTGAATGTATTTTAAACTAAGCTTGTACCATTGCCAGATGTTGTTTTGTGGATTTTATTCAGTCATGAACATAATTTGGATCGAAGTGTTAAGCTTTTACTTCTACTATTTATGTATGGCATGCAAAGTGTAATTAACAAGTGTAACAAGAAATAACCAACATTGTAATTAAAATCTCCAAGAATTACTGACAAGAGACTTTATTTGACAGTTTCTGTAATATTTTAAATAAACAAAAGCCCATTGTGAATTGAATGTGTGAGATTGAGCTGGTTACTCTAGTGCAGTGTTTCTCAAGCTTTGGTATGTGTACCGCGAGCTCATTCTGGAGGAATGCACAGTCCTTTATAATAGAGTCAATGTTTGTCCACTTTGAGGTTCTTGACTGGATAGTTAGCATTTATTAGACCAATTTAATACCAGATTTACTTAAATTCAGCCTAGTCCTGTTTTAGATTAAGTTTATATCTGGTGGCAATGTTGTGTTAAACATCTGTCAATATGTAACTAAAAATAAATGTGATATGTTTTAGATTGTTGTGGAGTCTTCCTCTAAATGTGCTCGACAGTGTCTGAGCAGCATGTCAGATTTTTATCACCATCTTTCCTTTCCACATGTCGTGTCAGGTGGCTGAAAGAGCAGAGTGAAAGCACTTGTCACTCTTTGTGCAGGGCTCAATAGTGACAGGCCTGGCTCTATGCTTTAAGATGTATTTCCTGTTGCTTGGATGCATCTGTCACTTGAAAAGATGGAAGAGGCTATTTTGCTCTCGCACCAATTCTCACATCGCAAATAGTAGGCCAAGTCTGTTATCTTTTTATATTTGCTTTTGTTTGAAGCAAAAAGTTAAATTCTAGACAGGTCTTGACACTGCACAAAAGTAAAAAAAAAATACTAGGGCTGTAATCAACCAAAGAAATTCTTGGTCGACTGAAGACATGTCCCATTGACCCATTAATCGATTAAAAAGGAAGACGTTAAAAAGAAGTATTATATTAATTTGAGCCAATCTGTGCTTCAGAAAACTACAATTCAAAACAGCAGTTTATACAGAAAATCGACCAATTAATCGACTAAACGACTAAAGGACAACAACCCTAAAAACTACATTTAAAAAAATGCACACACTCATTGAATTTCTCTGTTACAAAGATGATTTGTTGTTATAATTACTATGTTATAAGAGTGGAAATATTGTGAAATGAATTGAATGTAGTTCTAATCTGTCTTTGTGCCTTCTCTGTGTTCTCTTGCAGCATGTCAAGCCCTTCTCCTCCTCGGACAGCCTAGCGAAGGTGCAGGAGGTAGCAAGCTGGCTTTTGGAGATGAACCAGGAACTGCTGTCGGGGGACAGCAGCAGCAGGCAGAGTCGCAGAGCTGGCGCCCCAGGGGCACGGGGGGCCGAGGTAACGCCTCCTCCACGGCCAGAGCTCCCCAGCAGCCAGGGGCCGACGAAGGAGATGAGGAGGAGCACATGAACAGGGTGGTGCTGGAGGAGCAGAGGGTAAGGCTTCGACTATGGCACAATGTTTAGTGAATAGAAAGATTAGAGTTGATAATGGGATAATATATTGTTTTCTATAATATCTTGATACAATTTGCTGTGTTGTATAAGGATGGGTACCGAGGTCTGGTTTCATAGCAGCCCCGGTGCTGTGTCTTAACGGTTCACTGGATCAATGAGCTCCAGAGCTATCGGTCCTCTTATCGGTTCTGAGGGAGCGCGTTCATTAACTCTGTCTCGTTCAGCGCCTTGTTGGACCCTGCTTTGATCGTGCGACGCGCGTTCTCCCTACCTTTCTGCTTTTGCGGAGGTCCGGGTTTTGAGCGGGGTGCAACCATGGGTCCTTGCCACACACAGGCGGAAAGAACGACCCAACACTACGCCCGCAACTCAGACAGGGCAGTGCCAACAGGCAGCATGCACGGGACACTTAAAAGCCATCAACGAGGAAGGATGATACATAGGAGGCCATGTATCCACGGTATAATGCCTAATCTGCCACAGCATTTCACTAATTTGAAATTTGAGTCAACACAAACGGTGGCTCTGAACACTTGTGGAATAAGCACAGCACAGCCTTTCAAACAAGTTGTAGCTTTTTCAGTTCAGCCTGTGATGCTGACTACACTGTAAAGATAACACAGCAAAAAGGAAACATTTTTATTACAATCAGCCATTCATTTGGTTTTAAATGTAAATATTATGAAAAACCTTCACCTTTGAATTTCTTTGAATTATTTCTGCAGCATTGTTGTTCCTGATAATGTTGAACCATAAACCTTTTGCAATACACACTGACTTCTATAGATATATTTTTCTTATGCTATTGTAAAAATATTGCATTACTTCTACCCTGTGTATTGCAATATATTGTGTATTGCAGCCTTGCTTCGTATCCCGACAAAAGTGTATCGTTTCAGACTTTCAATCTAAAAAAGATACATTTAGTACCATAAAATGACTTTTATTTAAAAAAACAAAAAAACATTCAGAAAAAATTTAATATATAATTTAAAATATATATTATAATATATAAAGAGAAGTCAAAAGTGTCTTAAAAAAAAAAAAAAAAAAAAAAAAAAAAAAAAAAAAAGAAAATCTGTTTTATATTGTGAAGAACAACTGTACTTGACTGAATTTAAAACATTATGGGTCAAACGTTCATTCAAAGAGAAATTCCTGTGCTGCAGTACAGAGTTCAAGAACAGCAGAATATAAACATGCATTATATTTCTAAATGTGTTATTTATTAACTTTTCATCCATTTAAAGCTCACAACTAGGAAATCAAGCTTCTTATCAACTTACCCTGGATGTACCACTGCGTGTGTTTTGTCCAAGTTTGTATAATGAATTGAAAGTCGCACTAGACCGTTGTTGTACCTTGGAAAAATAGACTTCATGCGGATTCTTTTCACCGACCTGCACGGTTCTCGCACTCGCATCCGCACTTCTCGGAGGTCCGTGTACAGTGGCGCATTGGTTTTAAGCAGGTTTTAAGACCCGCACCGAACTCGCAGTCTGTGTACATCCAGGGTTATAACCAGAGTCAGATATCAGAATCTAAAAGTACAAAGCCACACCTTCATAAAGAGTCCCACCTACTGTTTATGGGTTTTTTTAGGCGATTTTAGTTAAGCGTTTAAGGAACACAAGCCGGAATGGTGTTAATGATGTGCTTTTACGTGCAGCCTGCCGCTTCCCAAGTCAACAGCGAGGGAGAACAACCATGGTCCTCCAACGAATCGGCTGCAAACGGCCCTCACGCGGACCCGGAGCAGAGGGAGGAGGAGGAGGAGGAGGAGCGGAGCGGCGAGGTGAACGGACGACTCAAAGGAGCTGGCCGCTGGTCCTGGAACTCCCAACAACGAAGACTCCGGGGCCAGGGAGTGTGCGAGGAGGACGAAGAGGAAAACAACAACAACAGTCACCTGGAGGAAGAGGAGGAGAGGACCGAGGGTGGGGAGGAGGAGCAGGGGAGAGAGGAGGATGAGGAGGACGACGAAGAGGACATGGACCAGGACAGCGATGACTTTGAGCATTCAGCCGGAGAGCGGACACGAGGAGGAAGAGGAAGAAGAGGAGGAGGAATGCCCGCCGTCGCCGTCTATAAGGACCAGTGTGTCTGCTCCCAACAACCTGGACTCCAGCCGCACGCACCAAAGTTCTTCCAACAAAAAGGTAAGAGCGCACTTACAAACGTGGTTCCTGCTGGATCTTGAAAAAGTCTTCTATTGCAAAGTTTGAATTTATGAGAGGTAGGTCTGAAATGTTTGCATGGTGTTAGTTTTTGCAATGAAGCGATTTCTGCCAGTTTTCTTGATAGATTTCACTTTTGCTGCAAGTTTTTTCTGAAGGAGGCTGTTTGGCTGACAGAAATGAATCACATAAAATAGAGGTAGTATCCGTTGTATCTGCCAGCCAATATTTTGCAGTTGATATTTAGACTTTTTTTGTGTATCGGCTATTGGGCTCAATTTTGGCAGTTGTTTGGGCATTTCCTCTGTGGGAAAGCTCTGAGTTGGTTTGGAGAGAAACAAAAAGACGTATTTTATCTCTCTCTATTCCTAAGTCTGCTGTTTTGATTTATTATTAACATGACTATAAGTTTTATTCGTGTTCTACTACTTTGACTGCAGCACAAGCTTTATTAAGTGCTTGTTTGTTTGTCAATATGAACTATTTGTTTTTCATGATGCTATGAATGATTGTTCTTGGGCCAAAATAGAATCGAGAGTCATTACGTTGGTTGACATTATATGTACTGTGGTGAATAGTAGTTAAGATTAAAGGTTTTTTTATTATACAAACTCACCCCAGCTATGCTTTTAAAACTAAAATAAGAAATCAACCTCTTGAATGTCAGCCATTGATATCGGCATCGTCTGACAAAATTTTGAAGTATCTGCATTGGCCAAAGGAAACAAAACAAAACAAAACATATCAGTCGATTTCTAACTATAAAGTTGATCAGTAACAAGAGAATTGTTTGGACAAGCCGTCTCATTGGCTTTAAACATGGAAATAGTGTGGTGTTTGTGAAACGAGTGGATTACTGTATATTGTTTTTTTACTCTGGAATAAACGTTGATTAGAAGGTTGTTGTATGTTTGCTTGGATGGGACGAGTCACTTAAGTCACGATTCGATTCAGTTTTCGATTTTGTAGCCACGATTTTCGATTTTGTTAGTTTATCTATATTCACTTTTTTGTTTTCTTAGACACATAATAAACCATAAAACATGGCATTTAAACAAAGCCACTGTTGTTAGAGCTTAGAACTGGTGTTTTTGTCAGCATTCAAACAGTAAACAGTCATATTTAGTGTTCATATTTAGAGTCGTTAACCCATCAGTTGTTAACTAACATAATAAAGCACATCAGTCAGGTCTGACACAAGTTCAGGCTTTGTTTCTTCAAACATTATGACTATTTTTATATTATTGTGTGTATTATACAAATACAGAGTGTGTGTGTATATCAGTGGCTGCATGAAAAGCTGTGATCGATTCTGGCCTCACGATTCGATTTCTGCAAACTTCGATCGATTTTCGATGTTTTCGATCAATTTTCCATCCCTAAGTTTGCGTTTTTGTTTAGATAACTTATTATATGATTTATACTGTAATTTTAGCCAAATATAAAACTATAACTCATTTAAAGCCCTTGCAATTTGCAGTAGGACTTGATTTTTTGTAAAAAGTCTTACATTTAACTTCTCCACCCTTGTAGAAACCCAGTAGAAAGTAACTGATGTGATACACAAGGCCTCTACAGTCTTAGAAAACTTGGAAAAGTTTAGGAATGTTATTGGTTTAGGAAAAGTTTTGGGAGAAAATGTAATGTTTTGGGTTAATACTACTTGTTTGGTAATTTGCCTTGACAAAACTGAACCCATTAACCCATTAAATTCATAAAACCTATAAAAAACAACAGCAGATTGAAACATATTTTTTTGTGTGTGTTTTCGACTCCTTGTTCTTTCATACAATGTTGTAGTCAACTATTTTCTCCTGATATGGCTGCCCCAAAATACAGCATGTTTTGTTAAAACATTGAATAGAGAAAAAAACACTTGGTTCCCTGGGCGTTTATTTGAAAAAGTGAATAAATGTTTGATTTTATTATTTTATTATAAGTATCCAAAATACTAAAACATATGTATTTTAAATCTCTTTTATATAAGTGGATAATTGGTTAAAATACCAATTTCTTCAAGTCGTAGAAAGACATGAAAAACAGTGAGTTAAAACCTCTATGAACCCAAAAAAAAGTGTTTTGTTCAGTCTCGGAGGACTAAACTATGAAGTAGATCAGCCAGCAGTCACAGCAGCTGTGGATGTCGTCAGATTCAAGTAGGCAATAGCAAATAAACTTGGAGTATATTGGGACCAAATTTTTTCGCTGCAAATAACACAATTTTGTATTTTCCACCGAATAGTTGCAGTCTGAAGCTGATTATGAGCTGATAATGACCACCAAAAAAATAAGAGTTTGTAAGAGCATGGAAATAGTTGAATCTTTTTAATTTCTACTTCTGATTTTAAGCTATAAAATCAGGTATCTCAGCTTTAAGAGTGTATTAACAGAACTCATTATAAGCTGTTGGCTGTAGTTGCATGAGTAAAAAACAAAAAGAATTGTATTTTACTGTGTACATTTTAGGGAACTTGATTAGGGATTTCTAAGACTTATGGCATCTTTTGTAGAAATATGGAACTTTACACATGCACTCTTATTCGTCCAGTTCATAATACAACACTACCCTCTATTGGCAGAAATGACCAAAATGCACCTGATGAAACTGGCACTTTTTTATAATTAATATTTTTATAGCAAAAACAGCACCATTCTAATTGGCATATGTAAAAACAAGGTCAGATAATGTATAGATTATAGAGGGTAAATTAACATAATATCTATTTATGATCTCAATAATACAGAGAATTGTTTTCTGTCTGTGCCTGGTCATTTTTCTTCGGAATTTTGACTCTAAATTTTAATCCTGGTCTGGATTTGATGCACAATTAAAGTATTTTGTGAGTTATCTTAAATGAGCGCAACTCAGAAATATTGTGTTTACTTCAATGCTGTTACTAAAAAAGCTATTAGCTTATTAGCTAAAAATACAGGTTTTTTTTTCCCAAGATGTTTTCACATTTGTTTGTTTCAATAGAAGCATAGGTAATGTACAAATAGGAAAAGAATAGGAAACGAGTATTTATTCTAAAAAGTCATTTCAAAGTTCAGCTTCCTATTAGTTTGTATGAGTTTAGTAAACTTTCCCTCTCAAGATGGCTGCTGGAACTGGACATTTGTTGCAATAGGTTACAATGGGCCACGTTTACATGATATTTCTTAATTCCAAATTAAGTTTGCAAGAAAATTATAATTCTGAATAAAGGTCTACATGTTAAACACACTAAATCGGCTTTATTTTATTCCATTTTATGTCTGAGGACAGGACAGACGCACATACGTCATTACGTCTACACAGGAGTTTCAGACTGCGACCCCCAAAACAACCATGCCAGCGACTCGCGACCCCCACTTCAAATTTAAATTGACCTTTCTAATGATTTTAAGTTGTAAATCTGGTCAACAAAGGATTTCATCTTAATTATTTTTGTAATTTGCTGTTGAGCAGTGAGCAGTGCGAACTGAATTTTTTTTAAGCCGAATAAAACGGTTACATGAGAAAGGAATAAATTATTCGTATTAAAAGTGGAATAAACCAAGTTTAAATCCGATAAAACATTTTCATATGGAATTAAGTGTTTCCATCGTCTTTTCAAAGCAGAATAAATTTTTATTCAGAATTAAATTATCTTTATTCGGAATTAAACCGTCATGTAAACGGGCAATTATAATAAATAGTTTGCCCTGGCATTGACCTCTGATCTCTAGGATATTGTTTACTTTTGAATTGTATCTATGGCAGTTGGAATTCTGGCGTCATGGCAACGGATCGATGATTGGAATGTCTGTATGATGTCATGTGGTTAGAACATCCAGACAGAAGCTCATTTGCAAGTCAGCCTTCCACGTGAACGCACTGTGAAACAGGACCTGAGCTTAGGAACGCAATATTATTAGTTTAACTATTGCAAACTACTTTAGATTAAGACCGACATGAGCCAAATGAATAGGCGAAGCGTCAGTCAAAGTGGCAAGGCCACAAAAGCCACAAAAAAGCCTGAAGGCCCTAACAAATTGGTACTTGTTGCCAAAAAAATTGAGACCGGTGCAGGAAGAAGGATGTCCCAAAACCCGTCACAAGCCCACAGAAAGAGAACGATAGCGCTGAAACTCCTGAAGTTGGCACTGCAGGGTATGTGGAGTGGAAGTTAAGGAGGAAGGAGAAAATGTTGCTTGCCCGTATTGCTGAAATAGAGCTAAAAATGAATCAGCAGGCAGCAGAGCTCGATAAAACGAAACAGCGGGAACTTGAGAAAGACAAACTGATAGAGGAGCTTGAGACAGAAAAGAAAGCTGATAAGAGGCGATTAAACAACAGCAGGTGGACGTAGAAGACGCTAAAGCGCGCAGTGAAAAATACTTGGAACTCTGGGATTTTGAGAAGAGAGACGAGCTGAATCAGAAAAGAAATTCGAGAAGTCACTTTCCACACAGACATATAGATATGCAAAGAAATAACTAAGCAGAGGACGCGTATGAATCCACTGTCCAACAGTTGAGAGACCAAAATAGACGTCCTGCAGAGGGATTCAACACAAAAGTTAACAACCTAACTCAGACCCTCCAGGAGACGCAGGAGTCTTCTGAAGCCAAGATTCGGGAAAAAGAGGAGAAGATTGCTGAACAGGCCCAAACTATCCTGGACCAGCAAGCTGAAATAGAGCAACTTGTTAAGTGTAGTCGAAGTGAAATCAAACAGACACGTATGCAGGTTAAGTCTGAAAATAAGAGCGACATAGCCGTGCTCTTGAATAGGATACGGGATCTAAAAACCCAACTTAAGGACAGTGGGGATTTGATAAAGGCCAAGGATAAAGAGATAGCAAAGTTCCAAAAACTAAATGAAAGGCACACCCAAATAATTTTTCACAAAAACAGCGAAATTTCAGATTTAAATCGATTGAAAATAGAATTACAAAACAGCCTTCATGAGGAACAGAGCAAGCTTACTTTGGAATCAGCCAAACTCCGTAACACCAACGAACAGGTGCGTAAAGGTGAGCAAGAGTACAGTGAGCTACAGGAAGAGATGCGGAAATACAGAAGTAAGAACAGACTCACCATAGAAGAAAATGGGGATCTCAAAGCGGAAAATGAAAATCTAAAATTCCAGCTACAATCTCTTAAACCGAAGCTTGATGAGGAAAAAGATAGATGTAGCCTCCTGGAGAACAAATATCGAGACCTACTGTTTGGGTTAGAGGGCTGCAGACAGGTTATAGAAGAGCCCAAATGTTTGAAGCAAAAGGTAGCAGCCTTGCTAGGACATTTATAGAGAACAACTCTAAGTTGAAGGTCGACGAAGATACTGAAAAAGTAAATCAGCATATGAGCGAGGTAATTTTAGAACAGGCACATCGCACAGAGAGAATCGTTCAACACCACAAGAGGGAGAACATGCATCGTGATGCTTCCAGGGACTCTGTCGTTAAGGAACTAAACAACGTAAGGCAGCAGTTTGTATCCTATGTAAGTGAAGATTTGAAGAAAAAGATCGAATCACGTGTTCAGAAAATGCCCTTACCAAAACACCTAACTCTTACCAGCCTGTGTCCAAAACACCTATCCCTAAACAGCCTGTATCCAAAGCTCCGACCCCTAAACAGCCTCTGTCCAGAGCTTCGACCCCTAAACAGCCCTTGTCCAAAGCTCCGACCCCTAAGCAGTCTGTATCCAAAGCTCCGACCCCTAAGCAGCCTCTGTCCAAAGCTCCGACCCCTAAACAGCCTCTGTCCAAAGCTCCGACCCTAAACAGCCTCTGTCCAAAGCTCCGACCCCTAAACAGCCTCTGTCCAAAGCTCCGACCCCTAAACAGCCCTTGTCCAAAGCACCGACCCCTAAACAGCCCTTGTCCAAAGCTCCAACNCCAGGTGCTTATCCGAGTCCACTAGATGGCGAGCTAGAGCCTGGAACCATCTGTCTTGGGGTCTGGTAGGAGGCATTCAGCCTGATTTCCTCTCTCTCACACAAACTCGGACGCATCACCTTGTCTATAAGCAAACCTTGGATTAACTCGCGCGCTTTTGGTCTTATCACATCAACAATAACTGAACTGGACATTCTTGCGTGGTGCGATTCTTGTTATTACACCTTTGGACTGCCAATGAACTTTTTCCCCAAACAAACCCGGATTTTGTTTTTCCGTTCGAACACTGAACTCTTTATACCTCATTATTATTTATGCTGCAGCTTTTGTAAACATTTATTTACTCACTTTTGTTTTTCTGTAAATACACATACATAATTATACATACTTCGTCTGTGTTATTTATTTACTGGTTCCTGCCCTCCAGCAGTCAAATCTGGACTTCTGATTATTTTGGCCTTATTACATAGTTATTCCATAGTTATTACACATCATACCCGTTACATAATTTGGCGAGCTAGCCAGGAGGGCAGTTGATACAGTAAATAATAATATTCATACTCACCAAGTTCACTTTGCTATCATGGAGGTTTTTGAAATCTCGGAATCAAAATTCCCAATGCTGTTCTAGTTGCTGGGGCAGCTGAACCTTCTAAATGTGATGAAGTTATTGATTTCTTGGAGACTGTGGAAAAGTTAACAAAACTTTCAAGATTGATGATATTGATTCTGAATATTATGAGCGTCTTGTAGTTGAATTTGAATCCGGTTCGGCATTAGAGACCTTCTCTCAGTTCCCCTATTCACACTTCAGAAAAACAGATTCCGAATTGAGAGTTTATCTGAAATTTATGCGTCTAAGGTTGGTGGTTTGAAGACTCAATCATATTTGGCGGAGTTGAAAGGTGTTGCTAAGCTGTCCGGGAAACTTTATCATGAGGTCCTGCAAGACATGATGACACAGATCAGTAAATCAATTGCTGAACTTAAGCCTCCTGCTGACGAAGTGAATGAGTCTGATCTTCCTACAGCAAGTGGGGTTCAGGTGAAGCAGTCTGACAGTCCCTCTGTAACAACCGGCCCACCTCACAGCCAGTTTTCGCAAGTCCAGAAATATTCATGGGGGCACTCGGGAATCCACCTGAGCGCAAGTGATTTAAACCCACCTGAAGTCCGTTATGTTGTTGAGCATGTTGTTCGGAGTGGGGATAATCAAATGCATTTTTCACCATCCCATCGCTTAAGGACATTTTCTGGAAAAGTGCCAAGACCAGCACATGAGGCAGACTATGACACGTGGCGGGCTGGTGTGGAGTTACTCCTGAGAGATACCAGCAATATCAGATCTTCAGCGCACCAAATTTATTTGTGACAGTCTGCTACCCCTGCTGCCGAAATGGTGAAACATCTCAGTTCTGACACTTCTCCAGAGATATACCTGCAACAACTCGAATCGGCATATGGCACTGTGCAGGATGGGGATGAACTATATGCAAAGTTTCTAGATACTTACCAAAACGCTGGCGAAAATCCATCACTTACTGCAGCGCCTTCAAGTCATTCTACAACAAGCAGTAAAGAGGGGAGGAGTTCCTGTGAAGGATGTGGACAAGTGTCTTTTGACCCAATTCTGTCGGGGATGTTGGGGACAATAATCTTATTGTGGAACTGCAGTTGAAACAAAGAAAAGTAACCCCCCGTCATTTGCCGACTTCTTATTGCAACTGCGCACAGAAGAAGACCGAGATGCTGCAAAGACAGTGCGTATGAAACAGCACTTGGGAGCTAAGCAAAAAGTTGCAAGTCATGCACAACTCGTACAACCAGAACAAGAATCCAATCTGTGCACAGCTCTGAACACGCTGACCAAACAGCTAACTGAACAAATGTCAAACATCCAGAGACAGCTGGCAACTCTCACAGCAATCGAAATCAACAGTCACCTGCTTCTGCCATAAAGACATTTGAAAGACCACAACCGGGAAGCCCTTCAAAGTCCACCTTCCTGAAACCTGGCTACTGTTTTCGTTGTGGAGAGGATGGCCATAATCAAGCCACAGTGTACAAGCGATCCGAATCCAGCTCTGGTCAGTGCCAAACGAAAGCAGCATGCTAGCAAACAGCAAAAATGGCAAAAACCAAGTAGAAATGGACATTTAAACTAAGTGCAGTTCCTGTTGAGGGACAATCAGGAGCTGTACCGGACCAACCCCGTCCGTAAAGAAGAGTCTGTCGTTGTGCTTCAGCACATGCAACCCCAAAATATCAAAAGTTTCCAAGTGGCTTGATCGGGTCCAGGTGTACAGCGAACGTCACTATCGCTGGTCAACCTTGTCAAAGTCTCCTGGATACCGGATCACAAGTAACCACAATTCCTGTCTCCTTCTATAATAACATTTGTCTGCTCACCCCATTCATGCAATAAACAAACTGTTACATGTCGAGGGTGCAGCTGGCCAGAATGTTCCGTACTTGGTTACATTGAAGTAGCTATCGCTTTTCCAGAAGAATTCCTGGGAAGCAAGTTTTTCGATTCAGACCCTTGCACTTGTTGTACCGGATGTTAAACCGGGTTCTCCTAGTTCCATTTTGATTGGCATGAACACTTTGGAAGCTCTTTATGAACAGTTCTATACCAGTGACTCTTCTACATTCAAACCTAGCTTGTATGGCTATAAAGTTGTTTTGCAAACTCTTCAACTTTCATGTCAAAAGGACATTAACACAAGCATTGGGCTGGTCACTCTTTGCAGCAAAACCCCTGTGCTTATTCCAGCTTGTAGCACTGTTGTGGTTGAAGGTTCTGCCAAAGGTTTCTTTTCCAGACTTAACAAGTCTGCAATCGTACGGCATCCAGACAAAGGATTGCCTGGTGGTGTATGTGTGAGCAACTGTTTGGTTGACTTGCCATCTCAGTCACCCCACAAAGTTCCAGTTGTGGTGAAGAATGAGTCTGGGCAAGACATCTGTCTTTTACCATCATCTGTTATTGCAGAACTTGAAGCTTATGAATGCACCATCAACGACCATCATGTCAGTGAAACCTCCCCGAAGCCCTTGTCCTTTGATTTTGGAGATTCACCTATTCCAGCTGAGTGGAAAGAACGAGTCGCTGCGAAACTCAATGCAATGCCAGAAGTCTTTGCACACCATGATCTTGATTTTGGTTGCACCAGTCAAGTCAAGCACCGTATTAATCTCTCTGATAATACTCCCTTCAAACATCGTGCACGTCCCATTCATCCACAGGACGTTGAAGCAGTCCGCAAACATCTCAAAGACCTTCTGATGCTGGGGTAATCAGGGAGTCAGAATCCCCATTTTCATCTCCGATTGTTGTCGTGAAAAAGAAGAATGGAGATATCAGATTGTGCATTGATTTCCGGAAACTCAACATGCAAACAATAAAGGATGCTTATGCATTACCAAATTTGGAAGAGTCTTTTTCTGCTCTGAGTGGGTCAAAGTGGTTTTCAGTACTTGACCTTAAGTCCGGGTACTATCAGATTGAGATGCATGAGGAAGATAAAGCGAAGACTGCTTTTGTTACACCCTGGGGTTTTGGGAATTTAACCGGATGCCCAGGGGGTAACCAATGCCCCTTCAACCTTTCAGAGGTTGATGGAGAAATGCATGGGGAGTTTGCATCTCAAGGAGGTGTTGGTGTTTTTGGATGACCTCATTATCTTTTCTGATACGCTTGAGGAGCATGAAAATCGGTTACTGCGAGTTCTTGGTAGACTAAAAGAATTTGGATTGAAGTTATCACCAGAGAAGTGCAAGTTCTTTCAGACCTCTGTGCGGTACTTGGGTCATGTCGTGTCCGAGAGAGGCGTTGAAACAGATCATGGCAAGGTCTTAGCTCTGAAATCCTGGCCAGTTCCAACCAACTTAAAGACCTTGCGCTCCTTTCTTGGCTTCGCAGGATACTATCGGCGCTTCATCAAGGGGTATGCTGCCATAGTAAAGCCACTTAATGACTTGACCCGAGGTTACTCACCTGCTCGTACCCAATCAAAACCAAAACTTCCAAGACTCAACATCATGATCCAAACCAGTCTTTTGGTGCTCGATGGACTCCTGAGTGTCAGTTGGCTTTCTCTACTCTTATTGAGAAGCTCACAAGTGCTCCAGTGTTGGGATTTGCAAATCCGCGACTCCCTTACATCTTACACACGGATGCCAGCACCACCGGGCTTGGAGCCGCTCTTTACCAGGAACAAGAGGGGAAGCTAAGGCCAATAGCCTTTGCTAGCAGAGGACTTTCTCGAAGCGAGAGCCGCTATCCTGCCCACAAATTAGAATTCCTGGCATTAAAGTGGAGTGTCACTGAAAAGTTTCAGGATTACTTGTATGGGTCGAACTTCACAGTGGTCACTGATAATAACCCCTTACATATGTTTTGACTTCGGCTAAATTGGACGCGACCAGCCATCGTTGGCTAGCTGCTCTTTCCACGTTCTCGTTTAAGCTTCAGTACAGAGCTGGGAAGCAGAACTTGGATGCAGACGCTCTTTCTCGACGTCCACACGAGAATTGTGAGTCATCAGATATCGATCTTGATCTTCTGACCCCGTTCTTTCAACACCTGGCGGAAGCTAGCGATGAAATCTCACATGATGTTGTAGATGCAATATGTGGCAGCTGTCTGGTTCGGTCAGCAGCCGAGATCACGCTTGTCGAGTCCCTCTCTGTGCAGGCCTGTGCCATTCCTGAGGCCTTCAGTGAGGATTTGCACGGTCTACCTGTTGTGCCTGCGCTTTCTGATCTTGAACTGCAAGAGAAACAGAGGGCTGATCCGAGCATTCGGGAAGTCATCTACCAGTTGGAGTCGGGTGAAAAGGTTCCTCCTACTGTTAGAGAGGAGCTGCCTGAAGTTCCACTACTTTTAAGGGAGTTGAACAAGCTAGGAATAATCAATGGCATTCTTTATCGTATTCGGCACGATAACAAGCTACAATCATACCAACTTGTCTTACCTGCTGAACTTCGTCCCACTGTCCTCCAAAGCTTGCACAACCATATGGGCCACATGGGGGTAGAGCGCACTCTTGATCTAGCTCGATCCCGTTTCTATTGGCCAAGGATGGCAGCTGATGTTGAGAGCAAGGTGAAGACTTGTGGCCGCTGTGTTCGCCGTAAAACATTGCCAGAAAAAGCAGCACCGCTTGTTAGTATCCGAACATCCCGACCTCTGGAACTTCTTTGCATGGACTTCCTGAGTCTAGAACCTGACACAAGCAACACAAAAGACATTCTGGTACTTACCGACCACTTCACCAAATTTGCTGTCGCAATACCCACTCCTAACCAAAAAGCAAAAACGGTTGCAAAATGTCTCATGGACCATTTCATTGTGCACTATGGAATTCCAGAGAGGCTGCACACGGATCAGGGCCGGACTTTGAGTCTAAGCTGATTCACGAACTTTGCATGGTTGCCGGAATCCAGAAGTGCAGAACAACACCTTATCATCCCAGAGGCAATCCCGTCGAACGGTTTAACCGTACTCTTTTAAATATGCTTGGGACGTTGGAGACAAAACAAAAGTCAAAATGGCGTGATTATGTGAAACCGCTTGTACATGCCTACAATTGTACACGGAACGATGTCACTGGGTTTCCTCCCTATGAATTGATGTTTGGGAGGACTCCTCGCCTTCCCGTGGATCTTGCTTTTCGATTGCCTGTGCAGCAAAAGAGCAATCAACCCCATTCTCAATATGTTAAAGATCTTAAAGAAAGGTTGGAAGAAAGTTACAAACTTGCATTTGAGAACACTGTGAGAAGCACTGATCGAAACAAGGTTCGGTTCGACAAACAGATACGTCCATCTGCATTGGAACCTGGTGACAGAGTCCTAGTACGTAATGTCCGGTTGCGAGGCAAACACAAACTTAGTGACAGATGGGAACAAGACATTTACACAGTGGTGAAGAGGGCTGGAGAGCTTCCGGTATACACTGTAAAGCCAGAAACCAAAGAGGGTCCAACTCGCACTTTACATCGCGATTTGTTGTTACCGTGTGGTTTCCTACCTGAAGCAGACAAAGATACAATCTCTGACACAGTTCCTGTTGTGGAACCAAGACAAACTCGTCATCAGCGACGTCTTCAACTGTCAGTAGAATCTGCTGAGGAGGAAGAGGAAGAGGTACCAGAAGAGCTGACAAGCAACTTTGTTCCCCACCCTGTTAAGTTCACGGTGGAGAAAGTTTACATGCCCAAAGTGTTGTCCTTGCCCGAACCAGAGACCCATTCTACAGACGACTTACCTGTCATGTTGTCACCCGACTTACCTGAACCTGTGGGACAGGTTGTACCTGAAACCCTACCTGAAAATCAACTTGAAAATTTGCCCGAAAACTTGCGTGAAATCAACCCTGAACACTTACCTGACCCGACGAGTCCTGAGTCCATTGAAGTCCCGCAAGGTGAAGATGGTGGCTCAGAAGAAAATGATAAAAATCTTGAAACCAATTTGACTGAACCACCCAACCTAGACTGTTCTCAAAACTTACCTGAGACTGAGCCTAACTTAAGACGATCAACCCGTCATAGGTCACCTCCTAAAAGATTTGGTTATAGCTCATTAGGCAACCCAGTAATCTCAGTTGTTCAGACAATGTTACATAGTCTGTCCGACGCATTGGGTGCCAGAATTGTTAAATATTAGTGGCTTTTTCAAATTGCAAGCTTGCAAAGGGACTTGCAACATTTAAAGGGGGGAGGGTGTAACCAGGGTTGAAAATCCCATTCATATAAATCCAGTTCCATCCCTTCAGTTCAGTCCAGTCCTGTTATTCCCCCTAACTCTCCAGTTACGCCCACTTTCTGTCACTTCCTTTCAATCAGCCAATCATTCACCTTAGCAGCCATATTTAAGCTCTCTGACTCCTTTTCCCAGTCAGTTGTGTGGAGAGGAGCCAGAGGAGCAGTGCTTTGAAGGTCAGTCCAAACAAACAAACAATATACTGTATTTATCCACCTATATGTATTGCTGGTTCCTAAACCACATTTTAACCTTGTTGTAGGACTCAGACCCCTATCTGTTTAGCCACTTGTGAGATCTGATCTGATTGGGTGGGTGCAGAAAACCAAGTGAACTGGTGAGTGTGAAATAATGTGAGCCATGTGGTCCTTTGTTAGCATTAGCTATGCTAATGCTAGTGCTAATGCTAATGCTAATGCTAACATGTGTTTGGTTGAACTGTCTGATTCTATGTGATCTGTTTTTTTAAGTTGTATTACTTATGCTAACTAGCTAGCATGCTAATGCTAATATGCTAACATGCTAACTTTAGTTTTGCTATCTCCCAGAAATATGATGAGCTTATCTGACAATTTCGTACTCTCTTTGAGTCATTTATTGTATGCTAACATTAGCATTTTTGTTAGCTTTTGATTCTGTTTTAGTGTACACTGTTTTGTTGAATTATTATTGATTGGGACCTGTTATTTGAACAGGCCAGGTGCCTTTCCGGTCACTAGATGGCGAGCTAGAGCCTGGAACCATCTGTCTTGGGGTCTGGTAGGAGGCATTCAGCCTGATTTCCTCTCTCTCCACACAAACTCGGACGCATCACCTTGTCTATAAGCAAACCTTTGGATTAACTCGCGCGCTTTTGGTCTTATCACATCAACAATAACTGAACTGGACATTCTTGCGTGGTGCGATTCTTGTTATTACACCTTTGGACTGCCAATGAACTTTTTCCCCAAACAAACCCGGATTTTGTTTTTCCGTTCGAACACTGAACTCTTTATACCTCATTATTATTTATGCTGCAGCTTTTGTAAACATTTATTTACTCACTTTTGTTTTTCTGTAAATACACATACATAATTATACATACTTCGTCTGTGTTATTTATTTACTGGTTCCTGCCCTCCAGCAGTCAAATCTGGACTTCTGATTATTTTGGCCTTATTACATAGTTATTCCATAGTTATTACACATCATACCCGTTACACATAGGTAAATGTACAAATAGGAAAAGAATAGGAAAGGAGTATTTTTCAAAAAGTCATTTCAAAGTTCAGCTTCCTATTAGTTTGTATGAGTTTAGTAAACTTTCCCCTCTCAAGATGGCTGCTGGAACTGGACATTTGTTGCAATAGGTTACAATGGCCACGTTTACATGATATTTCTTAATTCCAAATTAAGTTTGCAAGAAAATTATAATTCTGAATAAAGGTCTACATGTTAAACACACTAAATCGGCTTTATTTTATTCCGTTTTATGTCTGAAGACAGGACAGACGCACATACGTCATTACGTCTACACCAGGAGTTTCAGACTGCGACCCCCAAAACAACAATGCCAGCGACTCGCGACCCCCACTTCAAATTTAAATTGACCTTTCTAATGATTTTAAGTTGTAAATCTGGTCAACAAAGGATTTCATCTTAATTATTTTTGTAATTTGCTGTTGAGCAGTGAGCAGTGCGAACTGAATTTTTTTTAAGCTGAATAAAACGATTACATGAGAAAGAAATAAAATTATTCGTATTTAAAAGCGGAATAAACCAAGTTTAAATCCGATAAAACATTTTCATATGGAATTAAGTGTTTCCATTGTCTTTTCAAAGCAGAATACATTTTTATTCAGAATTAAAACCGTCATGTAAACGGGGCAATTATAATAAATAGTTTGCCCTGGCATTGACCTCTGATCTCTAGGATATTGTTTACTTTTGAATTGTATCTATGGCAGTTGGAATTCCGGCGTCATGGCAACGGATCGATGATTGGAATGTCTGTATGATGTCATGTGGTTAGAACATCCAGACAGAAGCTCATTTGCAAGTCAGCCTTCCACGTGAACGCACTGTGAAACAGGACCTGAGCTTAGGAACGCAATATTATTAGTTTAACTATTGCAAACTACTTTAGATTAAGACCGACATGAGCCAAATGAATAGGCGAAGCGTCAGTCAAAGTGGCAAGGCCACAAAAGCCACAAAAAAGCCTGAAGGCCCTAACAAATTGGTACTTGTTGCCAAAAAAATTGAGACCGGTGCAGGGAAGAAGGATGTCCCAAAACCCGTCACAAGCCCACAGAAAGAGAACGATAGCGCTGAAACTCCTGAAGTTGGCACTGCAGGGTATGTGGAGTGGAAGTTAAGGAGGAAGGAGAAAATGTTGCTTGCCCGTATTGCTGAAATAGAGCTAAAAATGAATCAGCAGGCAGCAGAGCTCGATAAAACGAAACAGCGGGAACTTGAGAAAGACAAACTGATAGAGGAGCTTCAGACAGAAAAGAAAGCTGATCAGAGGGCGATTAAACAACAGCAGGTGGACGTAGAAGACGCAAAAGCGCGCAGTGAAAAATACTTGGAACTCTGGGATTTGAGAAAGAGAGACGAGCTGAATCAGAAAAGAAATTCGAGAAGTCACTTTCCACACAGACATATAGATATACAAAAGAATTAACTAAGCAGAGGGACGCGTATGAATCCACTGTCCAACAGTTGAGAGACAAAATAGACGTCCTGCAGAGGGATTCAAACACAAAAGTTAACAACCTAACTCAGACCCTCCAGGAGACGCAGGAGTCTTCTGAAGCCAAGATTCGGGAAAAAGAGGAGAAGATTGCTGAACAGGCCCAAACTATCCTGGACCAGCAAGCTGAAATAGAGCAACTTGTTAAGTGTAGTCGAAGTGAAATCAAACAGACACGTATGCAGGTTAAGTCTGAAAATAAGAGCGACATAGCCGTGCTCTTGAATAGGATACGGGATCTAAAAACCCAACTTAAGGACAGTGGGGATTTGATAAAGGCCAAGGATAAAGAGATAGCAAAGTTCCAAAAACTAAATGAAAGGCACACCCAAATAATTTTTCACAAAAACAGCGAAATTTCAGATTTAAATCGATTGAAAATAGAATTACAAAACAGCCTTCATGAGGAACAGAGCAAGCTTACTTTGGAATCAGCCAAACTCCGTAACACCAACGAACAGGTGCGTAAAGGTGAGCAAGAGTACAGTGAGCTACAGGAAGAGATGCGGAAATACAGAAGTAAGAACAGACTCACCATAGAAGAAAATGGGGATCTCAAAGCGGAAAATGAAAATCTAAAATTCCAGCTACAATCTCTTAAACCGAAGCTTGATGAGGAAAAAGATAGATGTAGCCTCCTGGAGAACAAATATCGAGACCTACTGTTTGGGTTAGAGGGCTGCAGACAGGTTATAGAAGAGCCCAAATGTTTGAAGCAAAAGGTAGCAGCCTTGCTAGGACATTTTATAGAGAACAACTCTAAGTTGAAGGTCGACGAAGATACTGAAAAAGTAAATCAGCATATGAGCGAGGTAATTTTAGAACAGGCACATCGCACAGAGAGAATCGTTCAACACCACAAGAGGGAGAACATGCATCGTGATGCTTCCAGGGACTCTGTCGTTAAGGAACTAAACAACGTAAGGCAGCAGTTTGTATCCTATGTAAGTGAAGATTTGAAGAAAAAGATCGAATCACGTGTTCAGAAAATGCCCTTACCCAAAACACCTAACTCTTACCAGCCTGTGTCCAAAACACCTATCCCTAAACAGCCTGTATCCAAAGCTCCGACCCCTAAACAGCCTCTGTCCAGAGCTTCGACCCTAAACAGCCCTTGTCCAAAGCTCCGACCCCTAAGCAGTCTGTATCCAAAGCTCCGACCCCTAAGCAGCCTCTGTCCAAAGCTCCGACCCCTAAACAGCCTCTGTCCAAAGCTCCGACCCCTAAACAGCCTCTGTCCAAAGCTCCGACCCCTAAACAGCCTCTGTCCAAAGCTCCGACCCCTAAACAGCCCTTGTCCAAAGCACCGACCCCTAAACAGCCCTTGTCCAAAGCTCCAACCTCAAAACAACCCAAATCCCGTTAATTAATTATTTGGCAAAACTCGCCATTTTTGAGAAAAAAAAAAACGAACAAAAAAACAACAAAAAATATATGTACTATAGTTGGAATGCAGTGGAAAAGAGCGATGCGTATGCCTTACAAACTGAAAGTGAATTCTTTAATCGAAGTCGTTTTATCTCTGTATTTACAATGTATCATAGCTTGGAACTTCCAATGTAATGATGACAACAAGTTTTCTGCTTAGTGCGGGGTTTTTAACCCTGGCCTTACCAAAAGCCTTCCCCCAAGCAACCAACCACAAAAGAGCAGAGTCCTTCAGATGCCTAGTGCAAAGGTTTTTAGTGGTTGTTGGTGCTTTGTCTATAAACACAACCACAAAAGAGCAGAGTCCTTCAGATGCCTAGTGCAAAGGTTTTTGGTGGTTGGTGGTGCTTTAAACACAACCACAAAAGAGCAGAGTCCTTCAGATGCCTAGTGCAAAGGTTTTTGGTGGTTGGTGGTGCTTTAAACACAACCACAAAAGAGCAGAGTCCTTCAGATGCCTAGTGCAAACGTTTTTGGTGGTTGGTGGTGCTTTAAACACAACCACAAAAGAGCAGAGGCCTTCAGAAGCCTAGTGCTAAAGTTTTGTGGTGGTGTCTTTATCAAAGCAGCATTAACTTAAGTGTTGTCACCGATCACACAGGCCAAATAAACTTTGACCTGGGTGATGTGCCCGTGTAATGTGCCCATTGGTAGCACCAGCTAGATACATTTGTTTTTAGACCTGCAAATACACTTGAGAGACGACTTTAATTTGCTACATCAGAAAATTGGTCACATAAAGGATTGAAATATTCCTAGATATAAGATCCAGCGACTAACAAAAGGTTGTAAGGTAAACGTAGCAGCCAATTGACCCATTCTCATTGCGTTTCCCACATTTACAAGAGCTCCTAACCTCTCCACTCCTCCAGGACTCTGCTAAAAATATTCCAACTTTGGCATATTATCAAAAAAATAATAAAAAAATTAAAACATTCAGCTATTTAGTATTTGTTTTTACTTTTGTAGTTCTGAGCTGCATTCCCAGACCTTTCCACAGCTGGACTCCACATGAATAAATGCACAAATAGGTGAATGAATGAGAATGTTTGTTTCAGTTGCAAAACATAACTGCATAACTGATTTACATGTCTTTAAAAAGTACCAAAATCAAACAAAAAGGTTGTTATTCAATAATTGTTTTCAGTAAGTTTTTGTATTGAGTATTGTTGTTTTATTGTATTGCTTGTGTAAGTATGAAGTACAAGAGCTATGTAAATCGTATATGTTTTAGACTGTGTGCTCACTTGCCCAGGGACTGCAGATGGAAACTAGCAATAGATGAATCTTATGCAGTTCATCTCTTATAATAAGATTTATGAATTTTGTACATAACTTACAAATAAAGACTAAACTAAATTATTGTACCTTGTGTCACATACACAGACACACACACACCACAACAGGGCCACTGCAGTCAAAAATACTGAATGTAATCCAGTACAGATAAATACATCTTTCTCATCAGTCTACTCCAAAGTCTGAATTCTAAACCAAAATTCATTTTCCACTAGTACTACTTTATGAAACTAAAAACAGTAACAAGCACACTCCCTAGTCATATCATCCTCCAATTATTTCGTTATGCACTATATTATCGACTACTCACTAATTAAGGCTAAATTTGCTCTTCTGGTAGATTCACACACAAGGTGTGTATTAAAGATACAATAATGCTCATTTGTTATAAAACATTGTTAGTTTTGTGAAATTTAATATTATAATCGTTATTCATTTATCAAAGCCTTGTGCTTTTGTCTCTCTCCTCCTCAAAAAACTTGTATTTAATTTGTATTTCTTAGCTTCACTAATCAAGCCTCCATTGTTTTAGTTTCATACTGAGGACCTGATTTATCAAGCCAGGTGCTAAATTTCAGGTGCAAAAATGAAAATGTTATGTGCTAATTATGAGCATTTTACACAAACTTTAATATTGAAAGATGCACATTAGGGCTGTGCCATTAATCGAAAAATCGAGAGATCGAGATCGAATCGAAACGAATCGTCATTATTTGGTGGTGGGTTTTGAATCGAAAGATCGAAACTGAACTTTTGTCAATAAAAATGTGTAGTTTGGAGCAAAAGTCAATCTTAGAGACAGAATAAAGATATACAGCTTTAAAAAATATTATAAATGGGACATAGTAAAAGTTTTAGTTTCGTTTATGTTCATAGATGGCATTTTTCGTTTGTTTTTGAAAAGGTTAAGCTAAATCGAATATAAAATCGAGATCGAGCGATATGAGAAAAAAAATCGTGATTATATTTTTTCCCAGATCGCCAGCCCTAATGCACATATAATGTACTAAACAAAACAGATATAAACCACCTCAAGTTCTGCATCTTTACCCCTGCCGTACACTGGGTCTGAATTCAGTGCGAGGCGTGACTCGCACGACTCTCGCAAGACTTAGAATGTGCTTAAAACCAGTCCGCCCTTGTACACAGACCTTGGTGCAGTGCGAGTGTGTGGAAAGAATCCGTATGAAGTCTATTTTTGTAGGAGGTTGCAGCGGTCGGAGGCGGCTTTCACTTCATTATAATAGCGCATTCTCGCGGTAACGGACCGCAGTGGACTGCTGCTGGTGAACAAGGCACGTCGCAAGAAACTCGGGCACGTCTCGGACCGAACTCGCCTCGCAGTCTGTGTATGGGAGGTGTTAGTGTGTGTGTGAGAGTAAAATGTAATCTCTCCCAAGGTTTTGCTCCCCCTAACTTGTTTTTGTACCTGAGCAAATGCTTGATAAACCTGGCCCTGAGTCGGCAATCGTAGATGTAAATCTTTGTCTATCAACACATGACAACTGAATAGCATTGGGAGTTTAGAACCATCGCACAGCAGCGTAAACACTTTAAAATTGGAAAAATAAAAATACTTAAGCTAAAGTTAAAGATTGTATGAAAATATCTAGGATTTATCTTAAAGATAAATCCAGCAACTGTTTGTTGTTTTTCAGAAGCTGCAAACACCATCACGTTGCATCAGTAGCTATGGTTGCAAAAGTTTATATTTAAAGTATTTACTACCAGTTCCAAAGTAAGTGTAAGGTTTAATTCAGGTAAAGTTAATTTGTTTAAGTATAAGTATTTGGGAAAGGCATGCGAACTGGGTCGCCGCAAAACTGTATTGATGCCGCCTCCTAGTTACAATAACACAGTTCGATTGACAGTCCAATAAGCCAGTAGGAAACGAGAATAAGTTTTACTGACCCCACCATATCCTTAGTTTATGTATTTTTATTTACAATAATGCTGCTTTCCAGGTAACTGGGAGGTCAGAATATTCCCACTTGAACATTACCAGTTCCCAGTTCAAAGCAACTGAATCAACTCGCATGAAAACACAAACTCATTAAAAAAGCATTGTGGAAAGCAAAAAGGCTAGGTTGAGAGACAAGAGTGGAAGTGTGATTAGTTCGACAACAGGTCAGAGCTCAGTTTTGAGTGGATAATACTAGGGCTGTACTCGATGTATCAATATCGGGATGTATTGTGACAAACTTGTTGGCAATACGCGTATCAATACAGGGAGGTATATCGGGATACGTATTAGATCATTAGATAGTCAGTAAATTATATCTTTATGTTTTGTATTGAGGGAAATGTATTGAGATAAACATGTATCGTGATATGTATCGTATTGTGACCTTTATATCGGGATACTTATTGTATCGGAAGACTCTTGACAATACCCAGCCCTACTGTAGAGCCTAGAAGTGACACTGGCCTTTGCAGTGAGACACACACACTTTGTGACTATTTTGCCCTGAAACTTGCTAATTTTCTCAATTTGCGCTAAAACTGCCACACAAAAAAAGACGTGCAATAGTAGGCAATACCAATTAAACTCTATATACACAGTTTAACAACCAAAAAAAGCTGTTTTGTTTTTAGCTTCACTTTGTATTGTAAGTTAAATATTTATTCATTTTAATTTTCATATTTCTGGCTAATCTTATCCTGGCTTATTCAGCACTAAACATAGGTGTGATGAAGCCCCAGCGTGCCCCTCTCCTTGTGACACAGCTGTCAGTGGTCAGGCCTTCGCTCTTTGATCTCGGACAGAAGCGTTTAAAAGCGGTGACTCCTGGATGCCTGGCCTTAAGAGAGGTGTTAAAATATGAGAGGGCGGTTATGTCTGCTCTAAGTGAAGACAAGTGCAATGAAGATATCACCTCGACTGCATTTGAACTAGCTAGTCAAATGCCACACTACAATACACTGTTAAATGTCCTAGCAGGTGGCTAAAAGTAAATAAACCTCGCTATTTTTCTGTGTTTTGTCACTTTTCTTTTAAGTTGTGCTTGTGCTTCCCCTAGTGATGACATTACAGTACTGTGAAGCTTTGTAAAGTCATTTGATGCAAGACTAGTGAGTGGAATTCTTTTTTTTTTTTGCCAGAACGTTTAGGATTTTGCAATGAATTTCATATAAGTTTTCTGCTCAAATAGCAATTCCTGTTCTCCAGTCCATAATGTTCAGTCTTAGTTATGTCAATGAGAAGAACAACAATAAATATAGTGATCATTTCTATTAGCACTTTTAGAAGTTGTTTTTGGTCTTTTCCTCTAAATTCAAGGGTGCTTTCTGACAATACAAAGCTCATTTTTAGACAGTGTTTAAATGTTTTTGAGTTCACAAAAATTCAAAGATTTTTATTGTCAAATACACAGTAAAAAACATTATGAAATAAATATTCTTTTATCAATATTGTCGATACCTATAGAGACACATTAGATTAGACCATGTGCTTAGCAACAATTGCACTAGTAAGAGGCACCATCTAAAACATTACTAAAGTCAAGACTTATGGAGAGACTTATCCATGCATTTGTCTCCAGTAGGTTAGACTATTGTAACGGCCTACTCACCGGCTATCCAAACAAGCTGTAAAACAGCTGCAGTACATCCAGAATGCTGCTGTTCGTGTCCTGACCAGAACCAGGAAGTATGATCACATTAGTCCTGTGATTAGGTCTTTGCACTGGCTTCCAGTGGCTCAGAGAATAGACTTTAAAACTACTCTGCTTGTGTTTAAGTCTCTTCATGGACTAGCACCAAAGTACATCTCTGACATGTTAGTGCCTTATGAACCATCTCGGACTCTGAGGACCTCAGGGACTGAGGACTAAACATGGACCAGAGTCAGGACCAAACATGGACCAGAGTCAGGACTAAACACGGACCAGAGTCAAGACTAAACATGGACCAGAGTCGAGACTAAACATAGACCAGAGTCAGGACTAAACATGGACCAGAGTCAGGACTAAACACGGACCAGAGTCAGGACTAAACACGGACCAGAGTCAAGACTAAACATGGACCAGAGTCAGGATTAAACATGGACCAGAGTCAGGACTAAACATGGACCAGAGTCAGGACTAAACATGGACCAGAGTCAGGACTAAACAGGACCAGAGTCAAGACTAAACATGGACCAGAGTCAGGACTAAACATGGACCAGAGTCAGGACTAAACATGGACCAGAGTCAGGACTAAACATGGACCAGAGTCAGGACTAAACACGGACCAGAGTCAAGACTAAACATGGACCAGAGTCAGGACTAAACATGGACCAGAGTCAGGACTAAACACGGACCAAGTCAAGACTAAACATGGACCAGAGTCAGGACTAAACATGGACCAGAGTCAGGATTAAACATGGACCAGAGTCAGGACTAAACACGGACCAGAGTCAAGACTAAACATGGACCAGAGTCAGGGCTAAACATGGACCAGAGTCAGGATTAAACATGGACCAGAGTCAGCACTAAACATGGACCAGAGTCAGGGCTAAACATGGACCAGAGTCAGGACTAAACACGGACCAGAGTCAGCACTAAACATGGACCAGAGTCAGGGCTAAACATGGACCAGAGTCAGGATTAAACATGGACCAGAGTCAGGACTACGTAAACATGGGAGATAAACTTTTCAGTTTTATGCAGCTCCGATCTGGAACAGTCTTCCAGAAGATGTAAGACAGGCCTGCACTGTGACAATGTTTAAATCTCAGCTCAAAATATTTGCATATGACTGAAAAAGTTTTATCTGCACACTTTATTTCTTTTGTAGAGCCTCCCAGTGCAAACAGGCAGTTCTGACCATGTGTCCAGTCCTGGTTAATGTTCTGAGCCCTCCTGATGACATGACTGTTGTATATGTCCTGTAGATCTTCTGTGAGGTCTTTGCTGAAGTGTAGTTTCCAAACCACACAATGATGGAGCTGGTCACATCTCTTTCCACTGTACTTTTTTAAAAGTTGCTCAAAATTTTAGTTTTCATGCCAAATTCAAGTCTTTTTGAATGAGTTGTGTTGTGTTGTCAACAAGCCACAAATAAAATAAATCAGTCTATGCAGTATATTCCTATTCTATTTTGTAGATTAACTCATCGTAGGCTTCTTTTTTTCGCCTCCAGTTTCTTTGTCATGCGTGTTATCATGCTGTAGTGTAGATGTTTACATTACATCACCGTATCTGGTCATGTCTAGTTTAAGATTACAACGTAGGCATTGCATTTTGTGGTAAAAAAAAATGTAATTAATTATATATAAAATTTGTTGTCATGAGGGTGTGAAAATATATACAGTATAAAAAAATCTCTATTATGACACAAAGATATTTTCTATATTAAGTTATAGCGTCACTAACACTAAGGTGAACTATACAAAATTAAAGACGCATGCTTATTTAGATGTGGCAGTTGCATTGTAAAGTTGATTATGTCAAAATGATTTTGGGAATAGAATATCCAGTGAATCATCTGAAATAAACTTTAAAAACTGCCATCAAAAGAATCCAAACCAAGGCTATAATAGTGCTGTATATACACTGATACAGTAGTTGGCACAAGCCCCAGCTCTGCAGGTGTTTTCAGCTCGGCTCACAGACACTTATTAACTTACACCATCCTTATGCCAGTCATCCGCAACCTTAATATTCCTAATCACGCCTATTAATAATCTTTATGCTCACAATGCATCAAATGTGAAATCATATTTTAGTTTGAGATGCCGCTTAAATCCCCTAGGCACCACATGGCACCAGATTTGGCTGTATGTTGTTGGCACAGTTGAAGTTGGCATGAGAAGTGAAAGCATTAGGCAGGTGTTGACATGTGTATAGTGTGTTATATAGATGATCCGCTGGGAATAGTTGGTATTTAGCTCTAATGGCTTTTAGGAATGCTAAAGGGTCTTTTTAGAAACTTAAAAAACATGCACCCTTTTTGTATTACCCACAGTTTGTTTTGGTCGAGTACAGATAAACTGTAAAAGAAACAGTCTGAGTCAAAAACATTGTTATATATTTTTTGTCTATTGTATAGATATTTAACCTGATGCATCTGCTGGTTTCATTTCACTTTGTGCAAGCTGTCTGACAGCGCCTCAGTGGCGTTTGTTTGCTCCTGAGTAAGTGGAGACTTTTTAGCTTTAACAATTCGGTGCCAAGAAAGTAGAGTGTAAAACGTGTTTGTCATTGTTGCCATTTCTGTGCGATAAATTTACAAATTAAAGATAGGCTACAAAGAAGAGAGCAAATACAGGCGGAATCTCAACTTGGGTTGGTTCTGGTCAGTACACCGCTTCATTTCTGTTTCTGATTGACCAATTGTACTTCCTGGTTTTCGGAAACTGTCTGCAGTTCTTCATTATCTGACGTAGTAGCTGGAAATTGATGTTATCTCTACTATTCCAGGATTGTTTAACATGTACCTTTTGTTCATCATTTGCGTCTCATATTTTTTCCCTTTTGTTTGCTTTTTGTTTACTTTTTGAGGTGGTATTTTTGATTCCTGATTGCTCCTTTTGCGTCGCGTCAGTATAAATTGTCCACTGTGTTTATTAGCAAATAAAAATATAGTGTTGACTGTAAAATAATCATGGCTATTACGTATTAAATCATGCCCTGAACAGTTACAAATCTATCTGTGCCTGTGTCTGTACATTTTCTAATTTGAGTGTAATGCTTAAGCCACTCTCAGATATTGCAGGATTAGATGCGTCATAAAGATTCATTAGGGACTTTTGGTATTAAAAAGTTTTGCACAGCCAATAAAACTTTGTGCAGAGGCCAGAGAGGAAAATGCAATCAAGGCTGGTTTGTTATTAGGGTTTGAAAATGAAATGGAGGCACACTTTGAGCTGGGTTAAATCAGTCTGAATCCTAATTGCTGTTTCATTCTGCAACATGTGCAGCCATCCACAAACTTTAGACTTAATGCAAACCTACAGCAGCTCTCTGTTGTTAAAAAATAAAGTGCTTCATTCGTCATACGACTTTTTCAAGAGAAGACATTGGGTTGGAACTGTGGTGGACTGTCTTTTTAAAATATTATTCTAATCTGCACTTCTAGCTAATGAAAACATGTATGTTGATAATATTAAGGTGATTCTTCTTACTGTATTTCTTAAAGAATACATGCAAAATGGCCCTTTTATACTCTTTTGCCATGCTATAACAACAATCAAAAACATACCAGGACTTGTATTTTTCTTTATTTTTAATTTTTTTTTTACCTTGCTTAGAAAGTCACAGCATTTAATTCCGAATTTCTCAGATGTATGATGTCAAAAATAAAGGTCCAGAATCTTGAGTACTGTTTTAAGTTCATAAATCATCATCAGACTAGTTTTGAGTTTTATTGCTGGCAAAAAACATTTAGGTATAACTGTGAGCATTAGCATTGTCAAGGCAAACTAGCGTTTGCTTATTGCCCTGTTCACTCTGCTGCAACTAAAGGGACACAAATGTCAGTTCCTATAATAATAGTATAAAAGCATCATGTATTTTTGCACATGAAATGACCAACCAGGCAAACTCTGTTGTTTCAGTCTTCTCCAACTGGAAATTTTGCCGTTTTGCATTTGCACTGCCCAAATGAAGGTACACAGTAAATTGACGAGAGCTGGTGTGGTTCTACTTTTAATATTTTTTTTTATATTTTATATTTTAGCCTGAAGATTTCAGTCACTGGGTTTGTTATAACTGTCAATATTTTTGTTAGAGATCAAGACACACAAGATAACATTAGGTACCTCAACAGATCTAAACAGGAAGTGTGCTGCCAAGAAAAGTGGGCGGGGCAAAATAGGGTAAATACTCTGTAGAACGTTTGGGATAAAACACCTATTTAGCAACAGGTTGGAAACCACAATCTCATATCGACATTTTAAAGACACCATAGATATTCATCGTGGAAATTTAATTATTTGGAAAAACTATTTTCTGTAATGTATTTGGTACAGAGGCCAAAGCCTTTTTGTTGAATCATTGAAATGTTATGAAAAACTTGTGATAAGGCTGTTCCCTACAGAGTTCTGGGTCTTCAGCTGCTGTCTTTGAAAACTCAATGTCCACTGGTCATTCACAGTACACACTTTATGTTGCAATAATCTCTGTGAGAATAACATGACACTCATCGAATCTGTAGACCTAATCATTTGCAACGTGCAATAATAATATTATCATTGCATACCTAAGCCTTTTCAGACTGCATCCACGTGAACTTCTGGTGTGGCTAATTAAATTCTTAAGCAGGAAAAGGCCGTGTTGATGTTGTAGGAGGCTTCTCCCACACTGGGCCTGTCACACGCAGAGCAGCGAGCCACAAAGCTGCCGTCTCTTCTCCGCCCACATCCACGCTTCTGTACAGCGCTCCTGCTTTTGACAACATTTACTTATTTTTTAGCTCATTATACTCTGGTGTCCACCTCCGCATGGCCTTTGAATGATCCTTAAGAAGTAGGGCTGGGCGATTAATCGCATTTGCAATTATATCGCGATATGACAAGACGCTATTATGTAATCGCAGAGACGTGCGATTATTGGCCACGTGAGTTTTGTTTTGGAAGTAATTGAAGCGCTGCGTGTAAGTGCGGCCGTGTGACTGCAGCGCCTCCGGTCTGCAGCTTCATGTTACGCTCCACCGACACCTCCGTGTGCTTGTGCTTCACTTTTCTCTCTGTAATTCGTGTGCTCATGAGATCAACGACATGTAATGACAATACCAGCTCACCGGTGTAAAACTGTGCTCTTGTCAAAACTACAGCAAAGGATTTAGGCTTAAATCGGCGAAGAACGAGGTGAGCCAGTAGCCCTCGCTGTACTCGTTCTTTCTCTCTTTTCTCCACTCTCTCCGCGAACTCTCTTCGTTAGTGACACGAAACATAGACATAATAGTTGTTTCAGGTGAATGTCTATCGCTTCTCGTTGCCTTTTAGCGCGTATGTGCATGTGCCTCTGACTTCAAAATTCCACCGCGTTACGAGTCCGCGCTGTAACATGAAGTGGTCCGCGGTGACGCGCTGCCAAACGAAGGATAAACTATTTAATTCCAAACACGGAGCACTCCGGTTCTCTGCGTGGACAGGGACAGGTAATCGTCCCGCCTTCTGTCCTGTCTGTGGAGCGGGGGATGAGCGAGCGAGGGGCAGAGACGGAGAGGGGGAAAAGGAGAAGCAGCAGCAGCAGCCGAGAGACGTGTGCGTAAAGTTAAAGGGGAACACACTTAGTTTGGATATGAAAGCATATTTTACACTGAGTAGCTCTGGAATGAAATATAAGTTACAGATATCACTTATTTGAACTTAAATAAAAATGAACAGTGAATGAATTTGCACAAGTTCAGTATAACTGGTTCATGTCTGTAAAAAGCAGAGCTGGTTAGGCTATAGCCTATATAGTTTTATCCACCTTCACAATTAAACGAGTTAATTAATCTTGTTGATCTAATCAGTGTTGGGGGAAATGCATTGAAAAAGTAATTAGTTACTCATTACTTTTTGAAAATGTAATTAGTTACACTACTTAGTTATTGCCTCAAGAGAGTAACTTAGTTTTGGATTACTTTGTGTGCATTATTGCAAACATCAATCAAAAATGGGATTTAAAATTGTATCATTGGCATTTAAACAAAGGCAAACAACAAAAGAGTTGCTTAGATTCAAATTCAGTAATAAAATCAATATTAAAAATTATTCTGTGCACTGTTCCAGCTGCAGATCTGTGTCTCTGTTGTTTTATCTCACACAATAAGTCACTTTTGTAGATTATTTATTTTTTTACTTAAAAGTGAATAAGAGTATTTTGGTAGTAACTGTAATTTAATTACAAGTCTTTTCACAGTAACTAAGTTACACTACTAGTTACTCAAAGTTACACCCAACACTGGATCTAATTTAGCCAAAAATCATTTCACAGGTACATTTCTAGCAAATGTAACAATTCTTATAATAATTTGTTGATTTTGTGTTACTTTTGCTCTTGTCTTTATGCTGTGGGAGAAAATCGCAAAAAAAATCGCAATCGCAATATTTCCTGGAAAAAATCGCAATTAGGATTTTTGGCTAAATCGCCCAGCCCTATTAAGAAGCATTGCAGTCCTCTCTCCCTCGTTTTGTATTGTCTGCTGACTTTTTGGTGCAGGGTTACAATCACGCTAATGAATCTCAAACTAAAATTACAGAAAACCCAAAACATTGATTTAAGTAACTCATGTCAGAGAATGCAGCACATGTGTGTCCCCTGTCCTGGCTGCTCAGCATGTTTTGTCAATGCTTTTCTCTGCTGTACTTCACAATAATGCATGGGCTAAAGGGATTTCCTCCTTTCACAATGTAGTTACATTCTATATAAAGGAGCTGTGTTTTTCTCTCTAACTTTTTATTGTGCCTGAAATGTTTTGGACTGTTGTGCAATAACCTGACCGTAGCTGTGGCTCTAGCCACACTCCAGTGAGATAAAAACATTTTTAGATTTTATGTTTTCCATTTTTCAGTTTCGCAGTATTTTTTGTGACGGTTTTTGACTCGTTGTGCATTGTCCATTGCTAATGATGACCAGTGGTTTGTTCAAGGCTAACTTTTGGGCCCATGATGTGATCTAACCCACACCTTCCTTATTTCTGTTAAACCTGCTTTGATTATGGCTTAAACGGTTTCATTCATTGACATTCCTGATTTGGACCAAGTTGGCCTCTAAGTTATATTCAGTTAAAGCTTTATTATGTACCTTCTTTTTTGTGTAAACAAACAATTAAATCTCACCTTTTCCACCAAAAAATATCCTGCAAAAGTTATGTTTTGTGACCAAGTTAGTCTGCTCTATACTGTCTGAGTTTAATCATAAGCGATTATGAGCAATATTTTGTTATAGATGGCAGAAAGCTGCATTCTGATTGGCTGTGCTTTGATGGCTGACCCAGTTTCACTTACTGTCTGTAAAGAGTTCTTAAGGCCATGGTTGAAGCCAAAACTTGATGTGGATTTAAAAACTTTATGTGCCAAAGGGTTAGTGAGAGCTAGGAACTAGTTGGACAGATACCTATTTCTAATTTTATAGTCTAAAAATAGGGTACCCCAGCTTTTGCAGTTGCAAATATTATATCCAACTACAGTAAATCATTTAAATTAGTTGTATTTACTTTATTGAAACACATTTTGGATAATGTGCAAATGAAGCTCTGACTTAATAGCAGTGCTGACATCTTTCTATAGGCCACCAGAGGGAGACAGAATTATACATTTTTGTGCTGTGTGGTGCCTTTTTCTGTTGTGCTCCGTCATTATTTAAAACATTCTTCTTCCCTTTTCTTTGAGTTTCATTTGGACAGTAATGCTTGCAAAGATATTTATCAGCATCAAGTCAAGCTCGTGCTTTTTTTTATATAGCTTAACAATACAGATTCCAAGACCTTTACTGTAATTATTCAAGGGTACACTCACAAATATTAACAGTTTAAAAATGTGTAACTTGCGGTAAAATCCAACCTAAAGAGATAAGTTTTTGTTGTAATTTAAAACTCTGAACAAAACAGTCCATTTAATATTCAAGGGAAGACTTTTCCTGAGTTTTGACCCTGCGACTGCAAATGTCCTGTCGCCTCGGGTCTCGCCTCGATCAGAGGAACTCAAGAAGCAATTGCAAGACCGCAAAGTTCTCTCTGGAGCATGAAAAGGCAACATTTGTGACAGGTGCGCAGGGCATACCATTCAACCATTTAAAAACAAGCACTAAGACTAAAAGTGGGAAAAGGTTGTAAATTAGTATATTTTGTTTTTATCCTTCAAAAAGTATATTGGCATTTTATGACAACATTGAAATGAACAATACATTTCTTTTCTCAACCATAGTCAAAAGCAGCTCTCTGATTGGCCCTTTCTAGTTTCACTTACCTGTCTGTAAAAAACATTTTGGCAGCCAAAAATGAATGAATAGGGACCATGTGGTAAAGAATACGTGGGAGCCAGGAAAAAATGGACATATTTAAATACCTTACCTTCTGTTTTGGAGTGTGACAGTCTGGTACCTCGTTTTTGAGAGTGAATTGTTAAGGTAGAGGTAGTAGTATTCAGAAACCAAGCAGATTAGTTTTTGTTTTTTATAGAATTTGGAATTTCCTCTGTTGGTTTGTTAGTCACTAAACCCCTAATCTACACTCATAAATATATTTCAAACAGAGCTGGCTACTGGAAAAGCATATGAGGAGGTGAAAGAGGTGAGCGAGAGTAGAGTGGAGCAGTGTGATCGGGTTACATTCAGGTGAAAAGAAAAATGCAGAAAAAAACCCACTTTATCTAGCTTCAATACCCAAAACATAGATCAGTCGTTCCTAACTGATCAAACAGCTAGCCTCACGTTCAGTTAAGTTGTTTTTATCAAAGCGGTTTCCCCGGCCAACTAGATGGAGAGCATATCTTTATGCCGGCGACATGCGCAGTAGAGCAGAAAGTGACGTCGACTGATAACCCCTCCATAGAAATGCTGAAAAAGTGTGACTTTATTAACCCAGAAATCTTGACTGTTTAAAATAAAGATATAGGGTTCCTCAAAACCTTGACTCAGGTCTTTCACAAAGCGTCACTACTTGCACTTTCACCGATCACGTTGTGAGTGGCCTGGTGCAGCGTGTCTGTCAGATAGCTCGATGGACTAAGATTAGTCTCGAAGCTCAAATAACCTCCACAGGCCGAGGACACCGAAGACCCTTATTACACTCTCGGGCACGATGCTTTTCATGATCAAACTGTAACAGAATGGCTGGTAGATCCAAACTCTCTACATTCATCGCAACAGCTGTCAATCAGGCGCCCCCTTGCTCCGATTGTGCTAAACATACTCAAATTGTAATGCCAAGTAATGCGTAACTCGTCCAACTGTCAACTGTCGGAGGGGCGGCTTCAGACCTATGGCGACAGAGATGTCCAGGCACAATAATCTGGCTAAACAATGGCAGATGGGCAAATGGAAAGTGTTTAAGCCTTGTAGATGTTATATTGGATTTCTGATAGAGATGGAATGATCTGTTTTGTCAGGATTCGATGACTATCTCCAAGACATGGGCCGAGATTGTGATATGTTTTTGATTTTGAACAAACTTCTTTTTCTGTGAATTTGCCTCAATGAAACTTTGCCTTTCAACAAATAACAATATCACTGCTTTATAGTTTTTAGGGACATCAAGTTTATTAAGATAGATGTCTTAAAAGGTTATATTTCAGTCATTCTTTGGTCCATTTTTGTGACCAAAAAAAATAAGAATATAGCGACAATAGGCTGCTGTTTACTTCTTCGGATTGAGAAACCGCATGAAAATGACTCTGTTATGGAGGGACAAATGAAAATCGAATCTAGCACCAAAACCGAATTGAAACCCCACTATCGAACAGATTCGATAACACTTTCAATATTGTCCCATCTTTACTTTCCAAAGATCCACATGACTCAAAACTTACAGAACTTCTCCTAGTTAAACCAACTAAACACTGCTTTGTGGTCTTTGCTTTCCCAAAGGAAACTACCCACAAGAGTTCGTGGAGTGAATCCTTGTTTGTGTGCATGTGTCAGACCCACAGCGCTTGGCAGCTGTGTGATGGGCTCCTGAAATATCCTCTCCTCTTTGCTGACATGGACGGACTGGCATTCCTTTGCGTAGGATCATCAACCTTTAACAAGAGCTGCACTGGCCTGATCAAACCACAAACGATTCTACATTTACAGTGAATCTGGATGGATGGAAGAGAGACGGGGCCAGTCGGAGGTCAGAATGTGCACAATGAGGAAGTGCCCTGGACGGAACACGTGTGCGGCGGGATTGGACTGTCCACATTCCACAGTGCGAGGTCAGGAGAGCAGATTCCACGCGCTGTACTGAGGGAGAAGCAGCAGAGCGTCTTGTTTAGGATCCTGACGCAGTGGCTCCGCCCGCCTGGCCCGGGTGAACCGTGACCTCACACACCCGAGATATTTTAAAGGGTGCCATCAGCTCCTGCGAGACGACATGGGCGCAGAGACTGAGAGTGAGCAGAATTGATACGTCGAAAGCTTCTGAGAAAGAGGATGAACTGTAGATGTTAAGTTGCTACGTGAATAATTCTGGGGTATGACCCAATAAACTTGTGCGTCTTCTCTTTGCGATGCTGCGGCATTGCCCTATTCCTGGGTTCTCTTCGGCCAGCGCTCGAAAAAAATTACCTCATGGCGTTGATAAAGAGAAGAGTTTGTACGTGCCGCTGGAGAACCATGGCCTTGACGTGGCCGACCCATCGAGACCTGGTCACACAGGACCCTCCTCAAAAAGTCCTCCGAATCTTCAGCTTCAATATTATCGCTCAAGTGCCCTTCTGCCGCAGACGGGTGAGTATTATTTGGTTTTAAAGATTTAGATGCATTTACAAATAGCAATGTATGTACTTATAATTAAATTGTTGTCTAGACCTGGACAATATCGACTATATAGTTTATATCAAATCATAAAAATAACAAAAAACCTTTAAGTAAACAACACTCTGATTATTTTTTGTCTACTCCAAACATACCACTCCACAAACGACACAATGTTCAGCCATAAATGGTTCTTTATCGCTGCTGCTATTTTGGTTGCACCAATTGATCTAAATGTAATACTTGGCATTTAGATTTTAAATGTTTGCTTAGGAAGACTGTTGTTTCATTTGGAAGAGCAATTGGCATTCAGCTATTCATTTATTAGCTCATACGTAATGACTGTGTACATATTTTTAATGTTTTCTCCTTTTTGTATATGCAGTATAAGTATCAGATGTTTTAAGTTTTCATTGTTGAAGCAGTGCCTCATTAGCAGGAAGTGTAGTTCCATAATTAACTTTGTATTAGCGTTTCTTATACCAGAGATTTAGGTTCAAAGCAAGTCGGGATGGGCCTTAAATGAACTGTCCTTTGTGCTGCCGCTACAGGCTTAGCATTGTTCACAATGCATGTCTGTTTTTAGTCAGTGTTGCTCTGCTTTGCTACAACAAACAAAATATAACATGCATGGGTGATTTCATCCACTTTGCGATCTTATTACAACCTGAAAAAAATACTGAATCTATTGTCCTTTGCAATTATGCAAGACAATAGTTTGGTCCCAGACCCACTTCTGACTTCACTAAAAGGATCATGATGTGTATATGACTTTGGATCCCACAGCCTGAGCTGATGAGGTCTGCTCATGTGCTGGGTACACAAGCGGGCTCCGGCTCTGTGTACATGTGCCATTTGACTCCAGTGAATGACATAGCTCACATTTTTCTGGATCTATGCTTTTTGATACACCTCAGCGTGTCACAAAGTATCTCTTTCATAGTTGGAATGCCCGCTGTTCTTGTTAATGTGTGTGGGCATAGTCTGTAGTAAAATCATTTTTAACTTTGTGTTTGAGGCGAAACATTATTCGAAAATTGACTGTTTGATCAGTTTTATATTTTTTTGTGATTGTAGAGTCATAGGATAAGTAATAAGGAATTAGTGACATAGCAATTTTTTTTTTAGCATATCTATTCTCACCTTTCATTTCAACCCAAATTGCACTTTTTAACACTTTTTAATAATCTTCATGGAGCCATTCTCGGTTGCTTAAGAAAACGGGCTAAATCATTTTCACCTTTCAATGACATCATAATCAAATCATGATACGTGTTGCACAGTACAGTACTTTCAGGTCCTATAGATTTTATAATCAGCCAAGCAACAGTTGGAAAAAAGCTTACCATGTATTCTTGTAACCGTCAACAGATTATTTTGTTAAGACATAACATTCATTCTACTATAGAATTAATTTAGCACTGAACACATCTCCATTTCTCTTGATTGAACTTCTGTGTCTGAACTGCATGCCCAAGTGTTAAACCTCCCACAGAATATTCCCATGTGTCTCTATTTACCCCGGCCTCATAATGGACATCCAGCTGTTATATAGAAGAGATGCGATCATGCTATAGAACCATCAGTCGCAGTTGCTTGGATTGCAGTATAGCTTTGCCTTCCCACCACACCCCGCTCTGTGAGAATGTGGGTAAGGAGATCTGAACATGCCCATGGAAGCTATGCCTATAACACCCGCAGCTACGAGGAGAAAGATGCATTTGCTTCCCCTATAAACAGGTGCCGTGGGGGTGTAAAAGTTTTAGTGGAGCCGCTGGGAAGCATGAGCTGTTGGCTGGCTAATTAGGTCCACTCATTTTGATATGACTTTTTTATTTGAAGGGATGTATATTTACTTTTAGCTCTGTGTGCAGTGGTAGAAAAGGAATGGAAGCTGAATTCAAGCAATAATAAGGCTTAATGTAATACCAGGACAATAGCTAGTAAATGCGATAAATGAAGATAAGGATTGACTGCTTTTAGATATTTTTAATTTCTTTTTGAATACTTCTACTTGGTCACATCTGAAAAGACAAATTAGCCGGACAGCCAATGTTGTTATGACTTAATTTTGTGTGTTATTAGAGCAAACTTTTCCTTTTCTACCAAAAATCATAGTGTAAACCCAGCTAATTGTCTGTCTGAATCAAAAGTATTCCTATAGCTAGCCAAAAGCAGCGCTCTGATTGGCTGTGCTTGGGTGGTCCACTTCAGTTTCACTTTTCTGTTTGTAAGAAGATGTTTTTATGGCATAATTGCTTCCAAAATTGAATACATGTGGACATATACCATTTAATAGTACTTTCTGTTGTGCAGTGTGAAAATTTGAAACCAAGCTTTAAACATGCATGAGCACTGATTTTATTAGACTTGTTAACTCTAACCCTGTTTTTTTATATTTTAGGCTTCTTTCCTCTGTGTAATCTGTGCAAGAGTTAAGGAGCTGATATTACCCACTCTCTATAATCCAGCAACTACAAATCATTTGGTTGCATGTTTTTATTTGATATTTGTCATAAGCCGTAGGGTTGAGTTGTGCTGAAACCAAGTCAGAGCTGCATGTACAGCTACAGGCAGCTAATGTTTTTGGCCTTTAAATAGGCTGAATAAAACGTTAGTGGGAGCACAACACAAACATACACACTCCTCTTCATGTTAGCACGGAAATGTATCCACCCATTGCAAGATTTCATTCTACACTGTGGGAATAATTGGGAACATTTTTTGAACTCTTGTTGTCAATACCTCAGTTAGCATTATTTTTTAACGTCTTCCTGAGTCTATTGAAAGTATAACAAATCAAATACTAATTCTTAATTTTTAGGCTGTATAAGAACTAGTTTAAAACAAGATACTAACAATAATAAGTAATATAAGTATTGTTATTTTGTGTTGAAAGAAGGCTAATGTCTTTTAAATTTTTTGTATTGTAGAATGAAGTATTGAATTTATTCTTTTACTATAAAATCAACAATTAAAGTTCATTTTGACCACCTCTTGGCAAATTACTTCTCTTTGCAGTTCATCATCAGATGCATTTCTTTTTGTTATTCATACTTTACATTTCTAGTTAATAGTAACTCTCAGAACAATGTAGCGTGTCACAAAGCCCTCCGTGCTCCAGTCAGTGTCAGCTCAAACTGCCGTTGCACACACATCTAATCTATGTAGGTGTTGTAAATGGAAAAAGATGTGCCTTGTGTTCACCTTTCTCCGACTGCAGTCCTTGTGCGCTGCGTGACAGCTCCAGTGACCTGATACTCAGCAGGCTGTTAATAGGAGAGCACCTGATCTAATGTGACTGTTGTCCTTATCATTCACATTTCACTTCCCGTCTTTAACTTGTTTTCACTCTTATGACTTCTTTTGTGGATTACTTTGTTTAGATTCGAACAAAATCGCAGCAAACAAAGGACTTTCTGTAATTGATTTTTAGAGAAGAACTCAGTGGAGGACTATTGCTTTAATCTAGACTCTAGCCAAGTTTAATTAAGTGTGCACCAGAAAAAAACAAGATAATTTTTTATTAGTTTGTCTTTGTTTCAAATATTGCTTTTCATTATGATCAAATTACAATCCAAAGAGTAGACAATTTATTCTAGTTTGGAGCAGTTCTAAGCAGTGCCTCTTTAGTCATTCCACACATTAAACACGAAGGTCGACTTTATAATGCTGCATGTATTTAGACTTGCCTTTCCAAGCTTTGCGTTGACTTTTGACTGCGTAGCGTAGCCCTCACAGCCGAGTCTTCAGAGGTGAGAACTCTCCAGACTACCGTCCTTTGGTGTAAGACAGCTTCCCCGCCGGTGGCAGCTGAGCAATATTGTAGTCGACAGGACAAGAAACTAATTTATCTTTGAAGTTCATATTCCTCCTCTGTTACTGATGCAATGCACTGTAACTGGCTGCTATCGAGTTGGCACTAAACTAGAGAATTTTTTTTATTATTTTCTGTGTATAGATAATCATGTCTTAACTTCAAAGTTGTTGTTGTTTTTAAATGTGCAAATGTTCTTTATCTTTAACCCACATGGGATCGTAATTTTAGCATCACTAGTCCCATTTTTTTGACCTGACTTTCATCCTTTCGCCTTTCTTGTTCCGTTGAACGTTGGATTCCATTGCCCTTGGGCTCCAAATAACATTGAGGGAAGAAGGCATCTGGCATTGGCTATTCTGAGAAGCAGAGCCATACCAGGGAGGGAGCATAGAGGTCCAGTCAGCCAGCTCCCACATCCGCCAAACAGGTCAATTTACCCTGCGTTTAAACTCCATGGCACCTGAATGGGATCGCTTTTGAGTGGCATCATCCAAACTAGAAATTACACTGTCAGAGAATCTAGTCTTGTTAGTCGATTAAATAATTCAGATCACTAGCATGTCAGCGATACATACAATTGTAATATTCAATACAAGACATTCACCGATCTGCCGTTGTCTAGCCGGTCTTAGCCTTGGTCTTAATTATTCTCTGTTGGCCACTAGTGGCTCTCTCCAAGCTCTATACACTGTCAGTATAGAACAAGGAACAGAAAAGTAAGACCAAGGCTAGACCGCTAAGAAAAGGCAGATCGGCTGTATATCTCGAGATTTTTTTACTTTTGATGTATTTAAAGACTGTGATTTTTGCATCGTAAAAATAACAGAAAAATCATTTTAAACTTCCTACTTCAGTCTACATGATTTGCTCACTTAGCTAATGCATTCTGAGCTTCAGATTGTTCATCATGATGAGTTTAAATGATTTTTCAGAGCTGTTAACAGCGAGGTGAGTCTTCATGCTAACAACAATTAGCCACAATGCTAAAAACAACAACAGAAAAAATTGGACAAAAACTGAATTTTATTAGACAAAGACAGGACTTCTTTGCTGACTAATTTCCACTTGAATAAATACATTAAGACGACGTCAGTGCTAGGGGGAAATTGTTTTTAAGTTATATTGTTGCAAAAAAATTGAGTATAGTCCCTAAACTATAAAGTATGGCGATTAGTAATTTACATTTAGTTTTTGTTGAACACAAAATTGATGTAAAACTGCTGAAAACAGAAAAAGGTCCATTTACTTCCTGTGCAAAATTGCAGAGCTGAAAAAAAAAAAAAAAAATCCAATGGCCAGCGTGCCCCGCCATGATGATGCTTCTGGACTGACTTAAGGATGAGATACAGTATGTGAAGTCTTCATCTTTACAAAATCATGATAATATTGGAATAAACCATTAATAAGGATTGACAGTGACTTATATTAGAAACACTACCTCATTCCCCATTTGTAATGACATTGACTTAGAAGAGCAAGACAGAAGAAAGCAAAAACAAACACTTTTGTCAAAATGTACCTAGTAGAAAAAAGGTTCTGTTGTTGTTGTAATATTTAGTTGTATGCAAAGTCGTTATGCAAGTTAAATCTCTAGTAGGCCTGGGCCACATAGAAAAAAATGAATTTTTTTTATTTTTTTTTTCTCATATCTCAATAATGATATTAGACAATAATATGTCAACCCAACGGTTTTGTGTTAAAAGATGTATTTTTAGGCTTAATAGGTTGCGTTCATGTTAGAGAATATGATCCAGACAATTGGCAGAGTTAGTTTTTGCCATGAAATATGCAAGAAGGCTTTTCATGCATTTTCAATCTGCTAGACCAGACCCATATTATTGGACTGTTGTGGTGTCATGTGAACGTGAATTGTCACACAAACTTAAATGTTTTTAACATAACGCACAGAAGTGCAGAAATATTACATTATTGCCTAAGTTTAAAGTACATAGCATCATTTTTTACAATTTTATGTTTAATTGACTATTTTTGTGACTTTTTTTTCTAAAAAACAATTTGAACTTTTTAATATCTTGAACCCAACATTGATATTATTTAAAATTTGGTATATTGCCCAGCTCTAATCTCTACTCTTAATCTGCAAACCCATTGTCAGTTCTAGACCTATTCTGCAATCGCACTTGCAGCACTTGTCAGGGAAAAAAAAAAAATCACTATTGCACATTTTTCCCAATTCTTGCAACCCTATTGCAAAGACGTGTTGCCGTATATTGTGAAACTAAGCATTCTGGATGAACTGAATATGTTGTTGAAAAGGCAGTGATGAGATGAGTTGAATCCAAGGTGGTGTGGTGTAGTGAAGGGGACAGTGATGAGCTGCTAACACATGCCACAGGCCCGCTCAAGGCTCTGACATTTCCCTCTGCTCTCCAGACACACAGCTCCTTCAGGAAGTCACCCAGTCTAAAGACGCTTTTAGAAATACACACAACCAGGAGAATGACAGCTTTTACCTTTGTACTGTGCATGTCGCGTGGTTCAAATGTGCCAGGAGAGGACCAACTACACAAAAAATGTGTTCTGTGTAAGCTAAACTTATTCTGATGCTTTTTGCGTTAGTCATTTGAGTTACAGACCAAACCATAGTAAAATGTTATTATATAAAGGACCTCACTAAACATTTTTCTTGTGTTCTATTTTGATGAAGTTTGAAATTTCTTTTGTTCAGCAATATGACTTAGAGGTAGGCAAATATGGAAATACCATCCACATAAATGACACAGACATTACAGTTTGATTAATGATAATACCTGATAACATTTTGTAACTGGTTTAAACTCTCAGGACATTGTGTCAGTTCAGTTGTGTGTAAATTGTTTTTGGACGTAACTGTAAGGGATTCCGTTTTAAAACTCAAATTGCTTCCTGTTATTTTCAAGTTGTTTTATTTATTTATTTATAAATTATTAAAATGTGCCTGTCACATGCATAATAAATATTGTAGTGCATCTTTTAAATCATTTGGTATCAAGTGAAAAATAATGAGAAGAACTTTTGAACTCACACTCTTTGAGAGTTTTAAAGCTGTCAAAATTGACATATAAAAGCTCCATGTGAAAGCATAAAAGCACTTTTTAAAAGCAGTTTAAGGATGCATAACACACTCTTGAAGCTCTTGCAATGGCAATTAAACCCCAAAAAGGCTTTTGATCACAGTGATAACATTGTCATGTGGTTCTGCCCTTTTCTCTGTAAGACAGTTTCATGCTGAAAAGTAGGAACACACTGTTTTGTCAACTGAACAAAACATGTTGCCAATTATCAAAGGAGCTTCTTCAGTTCATCTGACAGAATTCTAAGTCCCTGAGTAAAACTAAACACACAAACAACCTGTTTGGTTATTAAGCTGTTTTATGGTGCTAAAATAGCATAGCATTGCCCACAGTTACGAGGTATTTTTTGCCAATTTTAGTGCAAACTGGTCAAATGAACAATTATCAGTTCAAAACGTTCACAAACCTCTGTGCTTACTGCAAATGCCAATGTCACTTTTACTGTAGTTGTGACACGGCATTGATTTGTCCACTTAAAACTATGTGCTGATTATAAACACATGCTGTCGAGCCAAACACTGCTGTTTTTACTTTCCCCAAATACTACTTTTCCAGCAGAAAGTGTGGTTTGAATTAGGTTTGTGGGTGAAGATTCTGAAAGTAAGACATATACTTTAGTTGTGTAAAAAAGTGCATGGGGTTGGTTAAATCTGTTGAACTTCAGACTTGTAAAGCATTTTTGTTCATTATGTATACGACTTTCTAATATGCTTTACCCATGTCATTATTGCAAGAAAACACACCAAAATTCTGTTTATTATAGCATATTAGCATGATTGGACTGCACGGGGGTTAGGTTTAGTGCTAGGTCATTGGATTTTGAGTTCGTTATGACATCCCCAAAGAAAGTTCTAGATTTACATGCATTTACAAAATCTTTCAAGCCTGACAACACCAGAAGGTTGACTTTAATCGTGAAAGTGTCATTTCTTGGCTTGTTTGGCATGTTTTGCTTCAGTACCCAGAACTTGACCTTCAGTTGACGACCACAGAGTCCTCCGGGTCTAGTCTCCGGTGTAGACAGCTCCTGGATGGATGAGTGCCTTGGCTGTAACCGATGCCACTGTCTGCATACCATGTTTAATCTGTACATAACCCTTCTGTCTGAGGCTGTGTGTGTGGCCTGTGACATTCTTACAGACCTTTTAGTATTTTCTGCTGCTTTCTTGAGGCGTAGGCAATCATAATAATAATTCGATTTCTTCTAATATGATGTCTAGTGAGCAAGACTCTGGCAGAATGTATGTGTTACAGTAAATGTGCTGTACTTGATTAGTCTTAAGCTTGGAGCAGTTTCCCTCACTTACCTCATGCACTTTGAGCATTGGAATTATTCACAGTGATGAATTTATACAAGCTTTTTACTACTTTCAGAGAATAGTTTTGCCATCATGGCAATTGTGAACAACAATACAGCTTGCTAACATTGTACTTCCTGGTTTGCCGAGCGTAAAAAGTTCTGAAGCTGGATGTAGGCGTGCTCTTGAGAACAATTTATTAGAGGCAAAGCAGTACTATTATTTTAAAATGTGGCACTGGCTACTAACTCTTATGCGGCGTTCAGACCGGACAGCGTTTAAGCTTCTAATCTTCCGTGTTAAAGAGTATTTTGACACAGAATATTTTCAAAGCTGATGCCCCAACAGGCACCTACAAAGCGCCAATGCACGGCTTGCCGAAGGGGATAAGGACACTTTTACACCCCAACGCGTTTCTTTGCGTTCCCGCTTGTTTGCAAAAGGCTTTGTTTTGATGTGAGAGAAGAACAGCAGCATGTCAGAAGTCACAGGAGTGTAGTCTCTGATTGGCCGACGCAGATTTCCAATATGGATTTTCCCAGCTCCTGCGTTTGCCGCAGCTTCGTGCTTCCACGTCATAAGACTCCACGTCTTCAGAGGCATGAAGGCGCGTCAACAGATGCCCCATGCTAATACGCACCGCAAATTCTCTTGAATGCTCAAGACGTGGGTTGACATTGACTTAACAGAAAATTACGCAAAAACGTAATTACGCTGTCCGGTTTGAATGCGCCATTAAACTCCAGTCATTTAGTAACAAATTTCAAATAACATATTAGACTTAGAAGGGATGTAAGTAATAGTCAGTTTGTCACTGTTTACGGTTTTGACCTGAAACTGGCTAATTTGCTCAGTTTGCACAAAATTGATTGAATTGAAAAAGTCGATTCTGTGTTCCGCTTCACTTTAAGTTATTACTTAAAATTGATTCTATTTATAAGGCATATTTTGTGATGAGAATTATTTAATATTACTAGGAACAGAATCATGTTATATTACTTTATATAGATCATAAAATTCCCTCATTGGTACAAAATTCTTATCCTGTCTGAAAAGCTGGCATTCTTATTTTTGTACTGTAGAATTCCAAACATTCTAGTATTGAGCAAAATCCAATTAAATCTTTCAATATTGCATTTTATTTTTAGGATTCATAACAGATTTTTAAAACTATAACTTGAGCTTGCATTTTGAGTCAACATCCCACACGTTTAGTTAATATAGGACAAACCAGTGCATGTCTCCTCTAGCACAGATTTAGAGCTATTCCGTGGCCTGGAATCGACCTTGGCGCTTGTGTACCTCCGGCTCTGACAAGGAAGGCCACATTCAGCCCTAAATAGCTCAGCGAGGGCTGTTCTGTCACAGGTACGGTGAGAATAGAGACTATGATCCATGAGCTTCACATGCGCTTTGACCTATACATTGGACGGCTTATCGCATCACTAAACACTCTGAAACACTCGGGCGGCTCTGTGGGAACTGTATAAAGTTATTACGGACAATAACATTTGATCCTTCAATACAACACGACACAATAAATTTAAAAGTGATCTATTGCTAGAGAGCTTGTTATGGCTATGACTTAAATTTAAAATGACAACTTGATGTAGCATAACGTCAACATGTTTAAAGTTCATGACAAATCATTGCATTTTTCTAATTTATGACTTAGTTGGTGTAATAGTTCTTAAAAGGAACCCCGAATATTTACATAAATAGATCGAAAATACTTCGCGTAGGTATACTTACTAAAAAGTAGAACTTAAAGTAAACAAATATTCGCCGTTTGACGTAAAATTGTTATGTTTACAACAACTTCCTGATATTACGGGCGCCGCCATCTTAAGGTGATGACGCAGAATCGTGTGGCGCACTGGCGCAGTGAGCGTCAGTCGTGAGACGCACGCAACAGCTGCAACAGTTGCCGTTGATCTGGTTAACAGGAGCGTCAGTAGTTTTTCATCGACAACACATTGTAAAATGGTACATTGTGTGGCTTTGGGTTGTGATTTCGTCTCGGGAGGAAACAAGGAGAATGCGGTAAGCTTTCATAACTTTCCTCGTAGTTACACGATTCGACGTCATACTACCCAGAATGCACTGCGTTGTAAACAATGATGGCGTCTTCCGTGAAATATAATTCTTAAAAGTTTAATAAAACGGTAGATTTTTCAGATTATTTTCGTGTGTATTTATATCTTTGATGATATAAGGAAAACTCGAAAACAAACATTAAAAAATTCTCGGGGTTCCTTTTAAAGGTGCTATATTTATTGTTTGCTTCCTAATGCATTCTGACAAACTTAGCGGAGATGGATGAATTATTAGATAGTCAGGACACTGCCGATAATATATTAACAAGATATCTGTGCTAAAAGGAAATTGATTTGAAAAAAAAAAAAAAAGCCTAGTCACATAAAGTTATGTTTCAAATTTATAAAAAAAAATTGACAAATAAAAGTTAAAAGTTACATTCAGTCTGGTCGAAAGCAGAATCTCCACATGTCATCAAGAAGCACTAAAATGCATAACCTATGTATTCTTATTTTTGGGCACACATTTAAAATATTGGTTGCTCGGTAACAATTGTGGATTTACCTCTCCAAATGTCATACTTGCTGGTCAAAAAGACAGTTATTCACTTTGTCATTGCCCACTTTGTACCGGAAGCACACTTCGTACCTTTAGCTTTACTTCTTTTACATTGTTTTATTTGTTTTAAATTTTAAATTAAACACAGACAAAACGAAACTGTTAAACGTAAAGCCTCCTTACAGATTAAAACAAAGCAGTTACTTGTAAAGTGAGATTATTACTATTTTAAAGCCGTAAATGCCCGATTAAGCTAGTTCCGGCTGCTAACTGCTAGCTTAAAACGGCGATAATTAAGTGCGGCGTTTTGGGCTTTCTTTTGGCAAACCTTTGTGAGATACATAAATAAATATCACTTACAAATTATGTGTTTAAAAGACGTAATTTCGGCCGGCGCATGCGCAGTTGCTCTAAAAGGTACGAAGTGGGCAGAGGTACAAAGTGGGCAATGACACACCTCATTCTACCCCATTCATTTTTCTTGGCAGCCCACTTCCTGTTAGCTCTGTCAAGCTAGCTAACATGTTAGCTTGTCTGTTGCACAGCGATTTTTAACAGATAAAACGTCAATAAGCACGTAAATTCTGCAGCTTTCAAACCTAAGCTTTCAAGCAAGATACAGCGTATTTATATGCACTGTATGTGTCCATTAAAACACTTGATGTTTGATTGTGCCTAATGTAGCTTAGGCTAATCGTAGCTAAACAGGAAGTGAGCTGTCAAGAAAAGTGAGCAAACCTCATCAAAGCAGCTAAATTTGTTGAAAACAATCAAAAATGTTTAGTAAAATCCTAAATATAATCATGTTTACTGTGGTCTAACCTGTCATATTTAAGATATCAACTAGAGTAAGTGTTAGTATTATAGTGATTGCCGTTTTCCTGGTGTGATGTCTTCTCCAGCTCTGTCCACATTAACTCATTATCATCTGTTTGATAATGTCCTTCCTCTGTCTGAGCCTCCGGACGCTGCATTCATTCATTTGCATTTCCTGTATCAGTAAAGGTTATTTCTGGGCTAATCTCCAAGCAACGCAGTCAACACTGTGTCCCTCACTTACCGGACAGGCTACTTACTGTCTTAGGATCGCTGAATTATTTTCTAACAGAAGATTGCTTTCTAATGTGTCTAAATATACAGCTCTTTATACACACATGCACATCCAGACAGCAGCCAGGACAATTACTTTTGTTAAATTGCAAACAGAATGGTTGCACAAGTCAATATATTACAGGCCTTGCTCCTCTCAGCAGTATATTGGAGTACTTTGGAGTTGTACCTTCTCCTCCACACACACTATCATACCCCGACTCTTCCAGCTCCAGTTTGTTCCGTTTTAACCCAAACACTCCCAATAGCTTTTCTTAAAACCGCTCAGTCTGGCCGCAGATAGCATTTCAGTAGGCGGCAGTCTGCACAATTGGTTCAGAAACAGAAGAACCAGAATCGATTTCTATAAAGGCAGAGAATTGCTTCATCACCTACACAGCGTTGCGTCGGACGCCCACTCCAAACACCTTCATTACAGCTCCGCAAGTGTTGCACCGTCTGACCGGGCCGTGCTGTTCATTCAAAAACACTATTCTCTTCAGCAAAAACTCCAATTGCTGTTCAAGTATGTTTGTCAGCATTTGCTTTGAGGATCAGAAAATATCTGCTGTCGTTACTCCTTTATATGTATTCTGGACACTACACTATGTTATACACATTTTAGCAACTCTTATCTAGGGTTCAAAAATTCACTTGTCTCAAACCTGGGAGAAGTTTGGATTCTATTGGGGTTGGACAAGTTTGGGGAAAAAATGAAATGAGTTACAACTAAATCTAAGATCATTTGTCATGACAAAACTCAACTCAACTCAACTCAGTAAGAGATGTAAAAAGCGATAAGAGATATTGGTTGTATATCACTGGGCTTTTATCAAATTTTCTTATTAATAAAAAAGATTGTAATGGTATTTTTGGTTTCTTTGTCCACCTAACAGAATACTTTTTTTTAAATGATGAATGTTGGATCGCTTGTAGTCTTGGTTTCATTTGGTGTCACATCTCAGGTGAAGGACAGCTATAATGAATAATATTTAAAGCACTTTCTTTTTGGAATGCAAAAGGCTAATGGGTCTAGTCACCACAGAAATCATCTCTTGTTTTTTTTTAATGTTTCATGGTCAAGTCCAATGTTATTACTAAGAAAATTTCGTGCCCTTGTGTGGCCTATACACTATAACTGCCTTGATTTCTAGAACTTGAAACCAACCTAATGCTGTCTCCTTTTCTAAGTGTAAATTTCTATTCTAAAAGGCCAAAATATATTTTCAGAAAATGTGCTAAATTAGAGATATCAAGAGCTGATTACTTAAATTTTTTTATTTTCACTGGCTAGTCATGGTGAAATTGGATCGACCGAGACAGATACTTGATAAAAATACATTATGTGAATGTTTTACTTGGTCACAGAAAAGTTAGGGATGTATTTATTTATTATTATATACTGTATATATTTTTTTACTTTTTAAAGTTTTTTTGTAATGTGCAGTTTTTAAAATCTAATCAACAGTGTATTTAATCATGTGAGGAGCAGCACAAAACATTACCTGTCTATCATATATTGTTACAGCTCTCATTTTTTTGAGAGCTGTAACAATACTATCACAATATTTAGAGCCAGGTACAATGTATATTTTGATTCGTTACGATGTAGAATACATATATAATCACATATTTTGGCAATCAGTTTGTCATTTGGAGTATTTTGAGGCTGTTTTCTTTATAACTGTGAAAGCAGAAGAGCACTGCAGTTGTATCACGTACAAGCTGTCATCAAAGTGTTACCATGCAATACAATACTAAAAATGGTGTAGTATTGTATTGTAAAACTGTCCCAGCATATAAATAATGCCAAAATGCATCTTAAATGTAATTATTTCTTCAAAAAGAGTCAAAATAACTGTTTTCTAATAAATCTTTTTCTTTCTTTTTTTTCCATGTCGCCCTGTTTCATCGCTCCGTCTTCTCACAGGTAAGAAAACTCTATATAATCACAGCAACTTAATTCAACTGTTTGCTGCTCCACGTTCACCTAAACTCAAAGTAGCTGCTGATTGCCTCTAGAGGGCAGCATACCCCAAGAGTTACATGATCACTGTCGAGCTGAGACAGAACTGACCATCTCTGTGGTTTTACTCAGCAGTGTATTTCACAGCACATTCAGACCTGCATTCATTATAGTGTACAACATTTCTATGGCTTTTTACACATCCAGTATGCAGTCTTGGTCTTTGATATTAGCCTTTAAAGCTTTAGAAACGTAGAAGCATAGAAGCATTGAGGCTAAGGCCATTGATTGAGGTAGATCTATATCTTTATTTTTATTTCAATTTCAGTGTGTGTTTATGTAAGCATTAATGATGATTTGCAAGTCATAAGAAGATGAAAATGTTGTAAAAGATGATCAACAGGGTCATGGCCGTACGATTCTGGACATACAAAGGTAGAAATCAGATATTTTTTTGCATTTCTTTAGTCATGTACATTTGTAGAACATGAAAGTAAAAAAGTAAAAAGCCCAGTTCTCTGCAAAGACACAGCACACACACACACATTTGGAGGTCTTGTGTAAATAAAGCAGTTGGTTTAGAAAAAATCCAGAGGTTCAGATTTCACAGACCTCGGTGCAGCAGGGCGATGTGGTGGTTAAATCGAATCTCTGCTCATCAATGTGATGTTTTTTTTGTGAAATCAAGATTCTCTCTTGTTGCTACTTTCACTTTTCCTATTGTTCAGCCTTTCTCATGCGTCCTGAGTGACGGTTGGGTTCAACCAATCACCAATCAAAAAAGTGTGAACTTTGTGAAAAAGCAGATTATTGTTTTTTCATCTTTAAAGAAAAATATGGTTCCTTTTTGTATTATTTTTGCTTTTTGAACTTGCTCTTGAGTACTTTTATTTGGCTTCAAGGGAATAGTGATATTATTTTTTTGCACTGTCATTTGGATTATCAGTGGATGAAATGGAGAGTATATGGTTATGTGACCTGTTGTGTACAGCAGTTTGATCAACTTTATTGTTTGTACAGCTCTTTATAAATAGTTGAATCAGATTTATACAAATGGAGTAGGATGTCAAGATTTTTAGGTTAATTGATCATCATGATCATTCAGGTCACAGTACAATGTATTTGTTAAAAGTATAGTATTTGTGAAGTTGTATTCTGACTTATCTTCCATCACTTTATGCCAGTGGTTTCCAAAGTGTGGTTCAGGGTTCTGCAGGAGCTCCTCCAATGGTTGTACAACATGCATGAAAGAAGATTTAGATGGAAATTGATCTTACGTCAATATTTTTGTACATTACCACTTTACATCCACACTAAGTCCACAGTATAGGAGTGGGAAATAATATTGGTCCATTTTGTGGGGTCCACGGCACTGAAGAGTTTGGGAACAGCTGCTCTGTTCTAATATACTAAACCTTATTTATATCATGTTTTTATGAAAGTTTATAACTTGTCTCATAGTCCTTTAGGCTACTAGAAAGGTATTCCACCAAAGTAACATAAAATATATCTGTCTGTAGTATTGTATCTTAAGCGTGCATGGTTAAAGTTGCACTATGTAGTCCAGACATGGGCAGACTTGGGGGCCAGATGTGGCCCTCAGCCTGTTTTAATCAGGCCCCAAGCACGTTTTTGAGAATAAGTATAGTTTGTTGTTCGACTTAGCTCTAAAGCATGCATCTGTAGCTGTGTTAATAAAGATAATAATAAGTTAACAAGATAATATTTAAAACAGCCCATATTCTAACAAAACCTTGCAAAACATGAATTTCTAGACTCAAGATTTTGAGAAATGTTAACACATTTAAGAGCTATTTGTTAATAGACCCAGATTAGATACTGTTTTGGTCTTGTTTGAAGACATCGCTTCTTCCTTTGAGCCAAACTATTTGCCATTAGTTGGGTTAAGGATTTTTGATGAACTTCATTTATGAATGTTTTTTTTTTCTATTTTAATACTTTGTTGTAAAACAAAACCAAAGAAGTAGAATCTGTTACACCAGTGACTGCGACTCTCTATAACCCAACTTATTTGGATTTGAAAGCCTTCAGAGATAAATAGTCTTTGACGTGATGCACCACCTGCTTTTTCCATACAGATGTTATTGCTTTGCCTAGAAAAAAAAAAAACAATTTTGTGAGCAATTATAAAAGCGTTCTTAAATAAATTCAGATTTATTCCCTCATTACATTTGTGTTTCAGAACTGTGCTCTTTGAAATTCAACTTTCAACAAGATATTTGAGCAAAGCATATTATTACTTTCTCCTGATTTAAAAAACAAACTTAATACATTTCACATATTTTCATCTTTCCACACACACACTCTGTCTGTCCTGCTGCCATCTCCACTCTGTTTTATCTCCGTGATAGATGATAATAAGGGAATTCCGCGGCTACATTAGATTTCCAGCTCCATCTCCTGCACCGGCATATCCAGTCCTTTCATTTCAGCTGATGCAATTAGCTCAACCTCATTGTGCGCCGTGTATCCCCTCCCACTTGTTTACCATCGCCCCTGCGGAAAATAGCTCAAAATTGCCAACAAAGTTTTCGTTTAACCTGCTAATAGAACACTTAACCCCAGGGAGTTTATTTTGAAATCGTAGACTGTTTGGAAGGGGCAATGAAACGGTGGGATTGCCTTGTAAAATGTCTATGTTGAAATATAAATTCGGGAGCAAAAGTGGAATGATTGTAAAATGTGTCGGTAGATCGGTTTACACCAGTTTTTTCTCCTGCACTGACTGTTTTATTGTGGAGAAGCTATCGGGGGAGTTATTCTCAGCTGAGTGCGAGTCAAACGGACAAAGGCAAACATCTTCCTATAGATACAGCCCGGAACAGCTCCCACACCCACAAGAAACACACTCGTATGTTTGACGTCATGCCAACTGTTTGTGTTTCTTTGTTTGTTTGAGTTCTTTTATTAAAGACGGATTCTTATTATTTCAACAACAGTAGCGGTGTTCTGCAAACATAATTCCCAAAGTGCAAATGATTGGACGAATCTGTAATATTTACATGTGTTCATAATAAATATAGGGACAGTCCTGAAAAGTCTAATCTCAAAAAAGCTACCCTAATATTCAAAGACGTGTGCTATCTTTATTACATTACAGAGTTACGAAAAGGAAAGTTACTTCTAAATAATGTTACACAAGTAAAAGGCAAGGAAAATCCAAGAATACGCAGTCAAAGTGTTTGGGGAAACAAGTATTGAAGGAAGAGCAACTTTGCGAGCAGTTGTAGTGTAGTTTTAATTATTATAAACATGTTGTTCGAATGAGAAGACAAAAAACTAAAAATGCACAAAAACTTGTCTTTTCAAAGAATAGACTTTCTGTTTTTGTTACTCACAATGGGAACCTAAGCTGAAATGAAAGTACTTCAAACTAAACATTATTCGAGTAGTGGGTAAATATCAAAGAAAAAAAAACAATAAAGAAAAAAAAAACAATAAAAAAACTTAAAATCAATTCCCTAGCACAGATATCTTGTTAATGTATCTATTCAGGTGTCTGCAGTGTCCTAACTAAGTCTAATAATGTCTGGTTTTGTGGCTGGTTTGTGTGTGGCGAACTGCTGTTAGCATACTGGCATGTTTCTCTTTTTTCACAGGTGTGAAAAAAGCTGATGAACAATTCAGAGGGACAGAATGCATTAGGTGACTGAGCAAAACATGTGGGCTGATGTAGAAAGTTTAAAATGTATTATTTCTGTTTGGCTACATTTTTAAAAAAGCAGGTAGTTTATTTAAGTCCAAAAAGTTACTAAAGTAGAAGTACAAGAATGCCTGGTTTTAAAATGAACTAAGCTTTACACTGCTTGGAATAACATTTTAATAATAGCTTCTAAAAAGGCAGAGCCTGGAGGACTAAAGGGCGGTGCTGGAGGCATAAACAGCTCAGTGATTGGCTGAACACCTGCAGCAGGTGTTTGCAATCTGCAAAAGCTGCTGTTATCAGGACTGTCCAATGTGATGTCACAAGTTGATTTTAGCTAATCATTACAGTTGGTTTCTACCATCCAATCATTTACATTTAGTCTCAGTTGTAACATTAAATGAATTTTGCACATAATAAATGAAATATAAGAATGTTATTAAACTTTGCTTTAGCATCACATGTTTTAGAACTTAAAAGTACAATATTTACAAAAAGCACACAAGTTCTAAAATTGTCATTTGTGGATTTGAAAAGAGCAGATAACCATAAAGCTTGACAAAACTGCTAACTTCTGAATGGTGTGATTTTGAAGGTCACTAAACAGAAGCAGAAGTCAGACTTTGGAGAAACACATTATTTGATTTAGATTTTTTTTCTTTTTTTTCATATTGCCCAACTCTATAAACACTCTCCATCAATCTAACACGACTAAAGCCATGCTACTCCAAGTATATTATTAAACAGAGAAACAATGTAGTAACACAAGAAAGCACTTTAGAAATACGTAACACTTCCATTTATTTATAACCTTTAATTGAATTATATAAAGGCACGACGAGAACCCTAAAATATTCACTATACGGGACTTCCGCTGCATATTAGATTGTCCAGGCGAGTGGAGCAGAGGCACTGGAGTTGTTGTTGTAAAGTGCCTTCTGGCTCGTAGCGGGCACATGTGAACTTCATGCTTCATCTCCCCCAATCTTCTCAAAAAAAAAAAAAAAAAACCTCCCAACACCTTGACGCCGCAGTGCATTGGAGAAAGCGCTGATATGATCCGACCGGCCTCTTTAATTTGTGATGAACGTGGGAGAGCCGGGACCCCGGGGGACCGCCGCCTCAGAGCCTCGTGGCCAGGTTATACTGCTGCTCCAGACCATTTAAACCAGCTGTAAAGTAGGGCTGGTTCTTTAGTTTACTGTAGTTTAGTTTAGTTGATTAATAGAGGTTATGCAGATGACAGCTTTCTAAATGCAGTGAGCGGCGAAAATTAATAAGAGTCAGTAGAGTCAGATTACCATTTCTTGTAATACATTAATGATTGGAAAAAGTACCTGCAGACTGATATTACATTTTAAACAACAACCTCTGCTGAATAGTATGTTTGTGTGTGAGATGCACATATAGACTACAACAACACTTCTGTTTTTCTCACTAAAATAGACCTTGGGACTGCACACAGTTCATCTCATTACCTTTCTAAGACTAAAAAAGCAGGACAGCACTAATGTTTAGTCAGTTTGGATCAGAGTCAGTAGTGTTCATCTCAGTATCAATTCCTTTTTGATACTAAGGAATAGACTTGATTCTCTGTACCACAATGGTAGTTAGAAATGCTGTTTTAAAGGTGGGGTAGCAGATTTTTAAACAGCAAACACGATTTAGGTTTACCTTAGACTTTTTATTTCATAAATCCTTCGATACATGGTTAATACTGACATTCTGCTTATTAACTTCTTCTCTACAAACAACAAAGTAAAACTGGAGAAGACCACCCAAGCTCAACCAATCACAGAGCTGCATTTGGCTCCTGACTAGAACTAAAATTCTTTGTTATTCAAATCAGGCAGTACTTATGGTCTCATTTTTTCACAAAGTGCTGCATTTATCATTTACTTGTTTGTTTTTGCATTGTTCCCGTCCGTCCAGCATGCTCCTGGGCACCTCCACTTTGAAATCTCGTGCAGCAGAACCATTAACAATAGTGTAGTAAAGTCAAGCCCCGGTGATCTAAGATGGCAGCGCCATGCGTCAATGGATTTTACTAACTTAGCCTTTTGCTAGGTGCTCTACAAGCTTTTGGACTTGGGCAGTGGTGTTTCTTTGCGCAATGAGCGGGAAGAGCTCGAGTTGAACAAAACCGAAAGCTCAGGCCTGACCATTCTGACCAATCAGAGGGGAGTTACAGAGCAAGCAGCGACCTTTTGAATGGGAAAATATTTATTATGGGAATGAAACAAGAGCTGACCATTCTTAAAGTTGTAGATGCTGTTTCTGCTGAACATGAGCAGTTTGTGTTTGTCAAAGTGAGTCTGGATGATTCATGGATTTAAATACAGAGTAAAAGATCTCAGAGATTGATCCATGACAGCGACATCTAGAGCAGTGTTTTCTGGGGCTTAGAGGGGAATGGGAAATATCTTACAGACAAGAGTTTAGCTGTGTTAGTGACAAGGAAGCAATGTTAGAATATTCTACACTTAAAAAGGTCAATTTAAAACTTGAAGATATCACAACTATCAATACAACAGTAGACCTTTTGCCACACCCCCTATTTAGTCCACCAGCTTTACTGTTGAGGCACCTGCTCAGTCAGCTCTGCTCCTATCCGACTCTGCTTCCACCTCTGTGCTAGGAGAAAAGCCGACTTGCCGTGTTGCCCGTAGAACATTAATTTAAAGCCATTGTGTGTGACTTTTATGTGCAGGATAATGGTGTTTTATGCCGTAATCAAAGTGGCTGCCGCACCGCGAAAGGCTTACGCTGTCAAAGCCATGGCTTCTAAACACTAGTGACCGCTTTAACACTTGTGTGAGCAGAGAGGTAGTGGAGACAATGGGAAGAAGCCTGGCAATACAATAGAAGCATTTGTACACTGTGTACTCCGCGCTGTTTCAAAGGCTCTGAGCAAGGTACATGATTTTACCACTACTAGTTGCAATTGTCAGAGAGAGCCATTTGAAGGAATAGGACACTAAAAAGCAGACGTTTCTTTTTGAAGTCAGCAGTGAGATACAGAGTAATGGTAAAAGGAGGGTAATATATTTAGATTTTTGCACTTAAAGCTTGTAGAGAATATCTAAAGGGGACATTTCTTTTCTTTAGGATTACCTTTGTGTTTACAATGAACATTTTTCTAGTTAAATACTATATACATGGATAAAAACACAAAATGTTTCCTTAAACTACATTCTCATTGTCAGAAAAAAGACTCCAGGCTTGTTCCTTATGCTCAACATTAGCATTTCGTTCTACTTTGCATACTCAAGTTCCAGCAGGTAATGACTGTTTAGCATAAACCTGGCGTATTACACTAGTTCTGCAGAATAACACAGTTTTTATGATCTGAAGCAGCTCTCCGATGCCTGATACAAACCCTAAAACTTTGTGTGAGTTGTATATTTGAAGGCTCTCCATACCTTTTATGTCTTCTATAATTCAGGTATGTCTGTGTGCAGTTCCTCTGTCAATGTGTGTGCACAATCCCAAGACTCCATTACAGAGGCTGGCGGAGGCTTGGTAACAACCCATTTGTTGAAGACGTGTCTCCTCTGCATAACAATTAAGCCACAGCGCGTGAATCGGAGACAGATGGCATGGCCACTACAGGAGAGGGGACGTCTACTGTTGGACTCAGCTTCTTTCTAAATATAAGAATTTCAGCTTGTCCGAGCTGCTCTCTGACTGCTGTCTTTGTTATTCGGAAGCGTAGAGTTGCATTTTTGTTTCTTCCACTGTAGCCCTAACTTTGTGTTGTATTTCATGACAAATTCGAGTGTTCTCAGGAGTGGGAGCCTCTATTAGTAGCCACTGCAGAGTTCATTACTGAATAGCTGCCCGTGCATCCATTGCCAGAATTGTTTGACTCTAATAGCAAACAAGAGCTTTATCCCTGGATGAGGCCAGAGGCAGCTCACTGCAGCCTGGAGGCCAGAGAGAGTGAATCCTGTTGCCAGGCAACAGTTTACAGATGGAGGGGGCACTGAGCGGGGTACTCCACTGCCCACACCCTGTCCTACGTCAGCACACGTCAGGACCACAGCACAAAGTGGTTTGGCCTTCAGTTATTGAGCTCCGTGTCTGTGTTCAGATGTGTTCAGATCTGCTTCTAATCTTTTCTGATGTACATGAAATAAAAGTATGAATCTGCCCCCTGGTAGGAGCAGAAATCTAGTGTCAAACTTTGATTGGCCGTCTTGTAGGTAAACAACACTTCAAAGTGAGCTCATCTCCTTAGTCTTATTACATGGGCTTGTGTGGCGGTCTGTGTCTCTCTCTCTCTCTCTTTGAGTCTCTCACAGCCTGGTGGATTCACTTGTTGTTGTTGATTTGTGCTGCCTGTCTGTGATGCAGCTTTATTTGTTTCCTGAATGTCTAATCTGCCAAGTTCATGCCTCGGGCTCCTGCTGAGAAGGGCTTCCTTGTTCAAAGTGCGTGTCTGTCCCAGTAACCGGCTGCTGTGGCTGTCCTGGTGCACATTACCATACAGCTGTCCCACAGGATGTGGAGAGGCTCTGCTCACCTCACATGCAGCGCTCGCAGCAGATGGGCCCTGGACATGAACCACTCGGCACATGGCGGCCATTGTTGTTTGCTCATTGAAAAGTTGAAAGGTCAGCTGTAGGGTCAGGGTGAGATGGTGTTAAGGGGCCCACCAACACTTCTTGACTTAAGCAGGTGACAGCTCGCTAATGATCACTTTTCGGCGTGTTAACAATATTGATTATGAATGGCTGGAGCAGTGTGAAGGTCAGAGAAATGCTACTTAAACTAATAAAAAGTTCATCGATGCTGTTTTTATGAATGTATTTGTCAGCTAAAAGCAACCACCATGTGTGTAATGCTCCTTGATCTTTTGGTGGTATAACTAAAAAACTACTGCACAGAAAGCATAATTAATAATAAATTAATAGAATAATTATTTTCTTTTTCATCTACCATGCATAATCTAACCCCAAATGCTCCAAAAATACTCACTGAGCAAGTCATTGTGTCCTTAACTGTTCCAGCAGATTAAAATCATATTTGAAATGAATCCAGTCCCAAATTTGTTGCCAGGAGTTACTCACCACTTTCAAGCGTTTTACCAGCATCAGGGGGGCTGTCTGTAAAGCCGCTGAATCACTTTGACTCGTCTGACATTTGGAAGTCTTGAATTTCAGCTTGTTTGACTTAAAGGTCAAGAGAAACAGTGCTGGAAATGAGAAGTGACTGCCACGTTAGCCCAAAAAACACTGCTAGCTACGTTTTAACTAGTTCACAGAAGGTCCTCATTCCTCAATCAATTCAAAATGATTGGAGTTGTCAGAAATGTTTGAAATATGATTGCCTCGCTGACTTCCAAAACACAGTGTGGTTTTTAGCCGGAAACATTAGCCTTGATGGCTGATGTGGCTAGGGGACAGTGACAGCATCACCAAGGAAGGCTATTTTTGGCAAGTTGTCCTAATCCTGACATGCAGTTTCCGCTGTTTTGCACATTTCATTGACGAGAGGCTTGCTTGTTCATCCCTATAATGCTGGGGAAAGTTAGGAAAAAGTAGTGTTTTGAAATAACAGAAACATTGGATAACATCTGTGGGGATGAAGAATAGCTTTCATTCAAGTTTGTGTTATCGTGGTCGTGTAGATGGTAGAACATTTGTCTGTCTGCTGTTAATTTGTATTTTGTAGTGTCCTTTGCTACATTGATATGAATGTGTTTTTTATAAATGTATGTGTATCATGGATCTAGTAGTCCTTTAGTCGATTAATCGGTCGATGGAGTCATATTATTCGACAGGATATGCCTTTAGTCGACCAAGATTTATGTGGTTGACTACAGCCCTACTAGAAAGCTTTTTGTCCCATTGAGCACAATGCAAATTGCTTATATTCAGCGGAAAGTGCATCTACAGCTTCAAGAATCAGAATCTTGTGATTATTCTTACCTTTTTTCTGGATCAAATGCCTTTAGTTTTGAGTAAAAAAGCTGTTCTCACTATGAACTCCTACTCTGATTGGACACTCTTTGTACTCATCGCACAAAGAGTTATGGGAGAAACAAAACTTTGCTTGTCCGATAGCCTGTAGAGCACTTAACAAAAGGCTAAAGCTAACGGCCAATATGGCTGCGAACGTCAGAGCCATCTTTAGAGCTTAGTGTGCATCTTCTCATCCTGGTGCTCTGCCTGCAAACAAAGTTCCTTCCAGATATTTAAGTTATTTAGATTTTTATTCATTTGACATAGTTGATTCATTGAGAGAATTTGGTTCGAGTAGGGATGTTTATAGTTAATCAATTAACCAATTAACCATGACTAATGGCTTAAGCTCTTCGTCTGATTAACTGACACAAATATACAATTGTTCCAGCAGGGGGTGCTGCTAACAGAATTATTCAGATATGGTCAGGGCAATGTTTTACCTGTCCACGTTAAGGTCAGCAGCTAACTAGCAGAAACTTTAAAACGTGACTCTTATAAGTATATGATGATTTTATTGACTACATGGGCCAACAGTGCATTAAAGTAGTGTTTATAGAGCCTTTTATTCAGTGATGTTGTGCACAGTTCAAAGGCCTGTGCTGTGTTGCTAATGTAGACAGTTTGCCCATTATTGACCGTGAAGGGCTCCAACTAACGGTTAAAGTTTCCAGTTATAAAAGAGCCTTTCATCAACTACTGTCTTGTTCTCCTGCTTATTTGTCCCTTAGTGAGGAAATATAATGTGTAGTATGTAAAAATAGTAATATTAATAATGACAAAGAAAAACTAATACAAATGAAAAGGAAACATGTTGTTGACAAGCATATCGAAGCAGAAGATGATTCATCACCACACCTTTAACATCCTGCTTTTCACTCATCCTTAAAGGTCAAAACTCAGACTTAGGAGTGATGTTTTCTCTGACTTTATGTCGAAAATAGATTTACCTCAAGGACTCAGTCAAGTAGGAAACAAAAAAAGTAAAACGCTCAATCAGCTAAAACATAGGCCCTTTTAAGTTCATTATTTTACCACGTTTGCTCTGAATGTAGGACAACGACATCAGTTTGAAGACCACATTTGGCCCTCCGTTGCAGTTTGGACGCCCCTGCTTTAGACCACATGTCACTTGATTTGAGATTAGCGTCGACAATAGCAGTGTGCAGCAGTGATTACACGCAGCCTGCCAGGAGGTGAAAATGAACATGTAATACCAGTTTAAAGAGCTGTGACCTCGGTGTTAATCCTCAGCAGCTTTCGAGTACAAGCACCACACCCTTTTACCAACAGCAGAGGAAAAGTCTGATCCCATAAAAGCCTCAGCAGTATTTAGTATGCAGTAAAATAAAACATCCACATTTTACAGACTTAAATGTTTAATTACTGGAAGTTTAGTTCACTTGTTGCAGTGCTGTACAACTGCATATTTTATCACAACGTTGGAACAAGCTCTAATGGGGAGTGGAGAAAAGTAGGAATTTAGTGCGACATCTAACTAACTGTATGTATTTGTTCATTTGTTTAGCATAATGCACAAGTTATATTTAGTATTTGATTGTAACAGAACCAAGTCAAACAGTAGAGCACAGCAAAAGACATTTAGCTTTACCAGAGCTGGACAAGATAGTGAATCGTAGATTATATTATGAATGTTGTTGTCAAAATATATATTATAGTTAGGAATGGGACGAGACAGATTATTTGCTGATTACTGATTGACAATTTTGATATCTAGTATTGTTGCAATTTTGGTTCAGTATCCAAATCTCCATCCAAATCAAAAGTACTTAATGTTCTTTTATAATGCTAAGAGAACTAATGCTAAATTTTGTGAAGTGTAAAAGTGGTGGTTCATCTTGCACCTCCGGCCCGAAGGTCACTGTCTGGCCTCGGGCAAATAAACTTGAATAACCCTGCCTTAAGACATCATCAAATTCTACAGTTCTACAATTCTAATCAGTTCTACAGCCATGATATTTGTTCTCGTATTGAACAATCTCAAACATAAACAAAACTAAAAGTAATATGTCCAATTTATTATTATTATTTTTTAAACTATACATCAATATTCTGCCTCAAAGTTGGACTTTTGCTCCAATTTACACATTTTTACTGACAAAAGAATGGTTTTCGATTCAAAACCTACAAGCAAATAATTGACGACTCATCTCTCGATATTTTGATTATGACCCAGCCCTAGTGAATGCATCCATCCTAATACACATCTTCAAAATAGTTTGAAGACATGTTTTAGCACTTTTGTGTTGGGTTGTCTTCATTCATCATTCATTTCCTACCAATCCCAGTAACTTTGGGCTTTACGCGGGGCCAACTTGCCGCAGGTTTAACACATAGAGACAGACACAGACTGACAATCATTCGCTGTCCATTCATTCTGTGATTTTTACAGTGTTTTTGGAAGAGAAAACCGGAGTACCCAGAGAGAAGTAGCTAAAAACACAGGTAGAACAAGCAAACTCCACATTGAGAGATTGTGAGATGAGATTTGGCTTGACCTGGGAGTTGAACCTACAATATATATCAGGATACTGAATTTATTTTCGTCAATATAACCCAGGCCTTACTCGTCACTCATGTTATTTTAAACTTACACACCCCTCGCACATCTATATTTAAAGAATTACACTTAAAATCACACTCCAGTCGATACGGAGCACTATTATTACCACCTGTACCCGCGCCTGACTGTGGAGCCGTCTCTTTGACAAACATTGTGTCTCTTCCACCGTCGGGGCCTCGGGGGGAATCTCACCTATCTATTATACATGATCCCACCACAACACACACAAACAAACAAACTAAACTCCAGCTCCTACGGGTAATTCTTTTCCTCTCCAATGACCCGCTATATTGTGTCCTATTCATCGGTCTGCGAGAGGAAGCTGCAGTGTGTAGGAGTGCCGGATCTGTGCGTGTCAGAGGAGTCTACAGTCGTCTGGAAACACGGAAACAGCAGGACTAAAAGTGATGAACCAAATATTGTGTCGTTTTACTTTGCGAGGTCGCTGCCGTTTCTATACACACGGCTTTGAACTTTTCTCGTAGACTCCCGATCCTTTCAGTTAAAATAATGGTGCCGTCAAGTCGCCATGGTAACTCAGATTTTAGGAGAGAAAAAAAGAAAAGGGGGAAAAAAAGCAGCAGGAACTCGGTGCAATCAAAGAAATGGCTACTATGAAAAATTGTATGTTTAAAAAGTGCAAAAATAAATGTATGTTTTGTTAACACGTGATTGTTCTTTTCTAAAAGTTTTGGCTAAAGTAAAATATTTGAAATTGTAAGTTTACTTAATAAGCATCAAGTAAAACATTCAAGTTTCACCACATTTTTCATGGATGAATTTATCATTGTCTGAATATCATTATTTTTTCTTTCACTGTTTGATGCACTGTTTTGTTTGTCAAATACAGATTTTTTTTCTTTTTTCTGATTAGTCAACTTTTAGATTTTACATTTTACAGTTAAGTATGAGCTTCTTGAAAATATTTAGTTTCGCTTAAAGGCCCACTGAGAAATTAAGTATGCAGCGTCTACTGCTGGAGGGTCTTTTCTGTTTAGCTTGTTCATCTTGTATTGATTTATTCACTGGCGATTGTGTATTTTATGATCTCAATATTAACATAAAAACATACGTTCTTGTTGTGAACGAGTTTGCGTCTCCACAGATCAAATCTTGTTTGTAGTTTAACTTACAGAACCACGTTTTTGTCACCAAACTTTAATGCCATAAAGAATGTGCTCGTAGATGACATGCAAATAAACTTGGCGATAATTTAAGCAACTATTTTCAAGTGTGACATGAGCTTAAGTGAAACTGAGGCAAACCTCATTAAACATTTACACATTTGCACCTAAATTTGAAAGACAGAAGACTGTTAAGGCTACATTTTGAGGCACTATGTTCACTCGATTCTCACTCTCTGTTGTTTTTTAATCAGTTGAGCAAACAAAATTCTCACAGAAAACAGCTCACAAAGTGTTACTTCAGTTAGTGAAGTATTCCTAGTTGTGGGAGCAGCTTAACCAACTGTTTACTTCCTCAAAATCAAATCAACTAACAAACAAAGAATGTCACATAACCGTTGTGATCAATAGTCAACATTACAATTTTGGTATTGTACATTCTGTAGAGTCACTTATTAGAATGTGACACATTAAGTTAAGCATGCTCTCTAACCACAAGGTTACAGTTTCAACTTTTTTGTTGAGTGCATTCTGATGTCCAATCTATTCAAACCACTAAGTACTGCTCAGATTAACAACAAAACAACAAAAAGAAGCATAAAAGATCAAAATCAAATCATTTTGTGTGTAAAAAAATATATATCTGTAATAAGATAGTGATTGTAAACAGTTGCGAGTGTCGTACAGTAATATAATAACAGCACACAGTCGTCCATCAGCGTCAGCAGGTTCACAGCTCCTCTGACCTCTCTGAAATGAAACTTTTATGACTCCTCTCGCTCCGTGTCATTCCACACATATACATCTCTCTTCAAACCCTCCTGTCTTTACCCATCATGCCTCTCTCTGTATTAAACCTTCCATATACAGTGTTACCCAATGTCAGAAACAAAAAACAAGCCTCTCTTTTTCTCTCTCTTTAAAATTCCTGCGTAGATTCTTTTTCCTATTAGCTGCCGTTGCCCGGGCCAAAGAGGCGACTTGACACCCTCTGGGCCCCGGGCAGCAGGTTACAAAAAAAACTCCAAATATCCCATTTAATAAGCTCTCAAGACCACCCATTTGCCCCATTCCTTTCCTAATAAGCCCAATTCACCGCTAACTATACTTTCACTTTAATGTATTTGTTTTATAGCTTCAGAATGTTTAATGGGACTGAATGGAGATGTCTTTCCCACAGATATAGAGTGTATCGTCTGTCACACCAGGATCAGTCAGATAAGTGAAACCTGCAGGATAGCAACATCTGATATAGTCTAAACTGGCTAGCATAGCATAAGCTTTCACAATCAAATACAAAAGACAGATGAGTAGTTTGTAATAGCAGATAATTATTTTTTCCCCAGATAATATCGAATAATTGTTTCTGACATGTGAGAGCAGGTAATGGTTTTTATCCAGATTGTACAATATGGTGACATTTGCCTGCAAGCTATTGATCGTAACACTTTTAAGTCCTTTCTTCCCATCAGTATTCAAGGCAGCGTTCTAAGAAATGGTCACCGTTCACATTTTCAGCGAATGTTTGTCTTTTGAATGTGAATTGCCATGGAAACTGCTCTTATTTTTTAAAGAGGATCTATTATACAGTATAAAGTCCACTTTTTTGAGTTTTTATCCATCATACGTGTGCTTGGATTGATTCATTCATGTTGAGTAATCTTCTATTATCCTGCAACTGATGCTTTAGTCTTCAGAAAATCCTTGCTTAAAATTTCAAACCCAATGTAAAGCATGTAGAGTTTAAATTGCCATGTAACCGATTTACAACTTTGCAATGAAAAGGTGGTTCTTATTAATTCCGCAGTTTTGAACAGGAAGTCAATGAATCAAATTTTTAAAAATGTAGTTACATACGCATAATTTCTTCCTAAATACACTGAAAAACATTTTAGGTATCCTTCAAGATTTTAAATTTAAATTTTTAATGCTAATGCTACAGCTAACACTCTAGCAGGCAGCTAGAAAGGTTTTGTGGAAATTCTTCAAAGTTCAACCATAAAAATACTCAATATGTGCAGACAAACACCCAGTTTTACCTTGTGATGTTTCATTTAGCCTTTATAGTAGAAGAACTATGGTTAAACTAACCTAAATGGTCCAACAGCAGCGCTAGGTAGCGGCGCTAACAGGCTAACAAGCTAACTCTGACTTTGTTTAAATTGCATTTCATTAGGATGAGGTCTTTTTACGGCCTCACTGTTGTTTTTATGACACACAGAGATGGAAAAGCACTAAATAAGAATATAACATAATTTACTTATTTAGCCATTGTAATGCAATATTTGGTATCTGCACTGGTATCGGTATTGACACCGAAGATCGGTTCTGAACACTCGAATTTTTAACTCTAATAATAGATAGATGAATTACTGTACTTGTAGATGAGATTTGAATTGATAATTTTAGAAAAAACAACTTTTTTATTATCGTAATTTCCCAAATTTAAGCCACTATTTTTTAGCCGCGTTTTCGAGCTACGTTCAACGGCGTTATGCAACTTTACAGTTTACAGTTTCTCAATTGATTTATTCCATTTATTAAAAGGATTACATTAAATATGTACTTTTTGTTTTAAAATATAATTGGTTGTCCTATATTCAAATGCACTCAGTATGAAACTATTAATATATGGTCTAAGTTTTGTAGTTTTTTGTTGTAAGTATTTTCTCTATTAGTGGTTAGAGATATTACAAGTTTTCATTTTACTGCTTATTTTTTCATCATATTAATAATCTGACCCTATTAATTCACAATCTATTAACCCATTTGATATACTATAATATATCCATTACATTTCAATTGCTAAGTAAACAGACTGTTGAACTTGACATTCTGTGACATACAAGCACTCCTGTTAGCATTTTTATTGGCTTTCTCTTCTCTCCGCTGGCATGAAGTGACATCCAGGCCTCAGAAGGTTGCCATTACACACTCGGCTGGTGGTCCATCACAGATAACAATAATCCCAAACAGACACTTAAGAAGCAGCCCACAGACACATCTATACGAGATCAAATGCCTTTTCACTCGCTGGAAATCGCGCGGCCGGTTTGCATGGCCGTCACGTATCCGCATGATTCTGACCCCGCCAATCGCTTTTGTTGTTTAAGTCTTTATTTGTTTGTGAGGTTGAAGTTGGCCATGCAAAGTGGAACTGACAAAATGAAGGCTCAATTTCCCAACTTTTTTTTTGCCGGGCTTCCTTTTGGAACCTGTCAGGAGTGTTGAGCCAAAGTGAAGTCGGCAGCTTAGAAGCTCCTTAAAAACTGAAATATTCTCTGTGCTGATGGCTTTTATATGGTTTTGTTGTTACCACAGGCACATTTTTTAAGGACATTATTCTTCTGAAGTCAGTGATGAAAAGTTCGTAAGTATTGATGGCAGCACTCTGGGAGACTACATTTTCATGCAAGAGACACATTTTTCTCACCTTTTCAAACTAATTTAACAAGTTTGTTTTGATCCAACATTGTACACTTATTAGAGTGTTGTCTTGACTTTTATATCAGGAAGTACATTTTTCAATTTTGACCAAACCAAAGTTTTTAGCAGGATAAGCAGTGAGGCGTATAGTGTATGCTAATGACAGTTAGCCACAATACTAACAATAAAAAACTATGCCTTTTAGTGAACAAATGGAACATTATTAGGCATAGACAGCCCAATGCAGACAGATTTTCCTCTGAGTAGATATTATATTTTGTTTAAAAAAACAATATTGCTTATAGTGCCTTTTAAAACCTCATAAAATTTAAGCCTTAAACATTTTCACCATAATGTGCTTTAAAGGACACATATTATGCAAAAGTGACTTTTCATCAAAAACACAGCTAAAGTTTTGGCAGTCAGAAATCTTTCGTTACCCCCAAAACACCATTGTAAATATCCCTGATCTGTGATGTCATAGATAGATCTTTGAGATCTTCTCCACTGCTTTAGGTTCATAAATCATTCAGACTCAATTTGAGCATTAACACATCCGGCAAGATCGCTTTGATTGTTTTCTTTGCAGTGAGAAGACAGAGCTTTAACTCAATTCTTGTAATTCATGTATGCTTTACTTCTTCTGCATGTGATTCCAAAGTGTAGGTGCTGAGGAACCAGTTTGAAAGACAAGGGTAAAACAAACAAACAAAAAAAAAGCATCACATTTTTCATTCAAGCACTTTTCACAACTTTTTATAAACACTGCACTTCCTGGATTAAAAAAAAATAAATAAATAAAAATAAAGAACATAATGCTTTAAATGAAGGACTAACCTGTTTTTGGCATGTTCTCAGTATCTTCTCTAGAAAAAATGACTCACACTCTAAGCTTGTATCTATTATTTCTTTCATTACGTTTAATTTTCTAGTTTTTAATCCATTTCTCTTTTCATATCTTTATTTGAGCTTGTTTAAGTCATCCCATGGAACATTATTATGCCTAGTTGTGCCTTGAACATGAATCCATTTTCTGTTCCGATTTGTGTTTCTTCTACTTTGGCAACCCAGTGGGAAGCCTAATAAACATACTTGCAAGGTTCCATAATCGGATAAACTCCAAAATGCTTTAATTACAAGCCTCCTCTGGCAACGAAACAAGGTAAGCTTCAATTATTAGTGCAAAAGGGTCTCCTCGAATGGTTGCTCCGGCCAAATGGTGTCGGGATGATGAATGCACTGGGTTAGAACTTCTGAGACTGAACTTTTCATATTGGAACTGTAGCTAGATTAGAGATAAAAATAATTGTGTTTTCATTTGAAGCAATTTGAAACGGCTAAGAGGAAAAATATTGCAATTAGGTAGACGCGAAAGGAGATTCCTGTTGAAATTACAAATACCAAAGTAGGTTAAGACCAAGGTGATGTGTCTTTGTAGAAATTCTTATTTTTAGGTTAATAATGATGAACAGATTCCAGTGGGTTTGACTTAACTGTTTTAGATTTTACAATGTGTAAATTGATGCCAGAAACAGCCGTTATTCACCACACAACCCTGGCATGACTCAACTTCCTTTGCGTCCAGGTTCATAAAAACACTGGGACTGTCCACCTTTTGTAGTGATCGAGATCATTAAATGGAAGTAAAGATTATAATCTTGTAAATTAGCACTCGTAGAGCAGTAATATTGTTAAAAACATCAAAATTCCTACATATTTGGAATTGTATACACAAATGGTAAAACCATTGCAAATGTTGATCAGTTTTATTACATCTACTTACTTAAGCAGTTAAAAGTTCTAGAATTGCACATGTGGTTTTTGTACCTAATTTTTATCAGAAGAATGGATACATTAAATTATTTAATTATTTTTATACCAGTGGGTCAGATTTCTGATTTTGATCTGAGTTCCAGACAACAAAACTGAACTACACACGTGTTTTTGGCGGCACGGTGGCTGAGCGGTTAGCGCTCTCGCCTCACAGCAAGAAGGTCGCGGGTTCGATTCCCGCACAGGCCCGGGCCTTTCTGTGTGGAGTTTGCATGTCTGGGTGGGTTTCCTCCGGGCACTCCGGTTTCCCCCACCAACCAATAACATGCACGTTAGGGTAATAACCTCCAGCTAGTGTAGTCCTGACCAAGCCTAGCAACAACATCTGGAGATGGGTCCCCGAGCGCTGCACAGCGGCGATCACTGCTCCTGAGGAGATGCCCTAGAGGCATTGAAGGATGGGTTAAATGCAGAGGACAAATTTCCCTACGGGGACAATAAAGTGTACCTTAACCCTACCTTAACCTTAACCTTTTACATCCAAATACCACAAATTAATATCATTAGTATTACTATTTCCTAGAAATCTACTTTTTACTTTGTCATAGGCAGAGTTACAAACCTATAGTACACAGACGTAAAGTACATCTTCAACAAGGCCAAAAGATTAGTAAATATTGGACCTAGACTAAACCAGGTTTACAGTATAAGGTCTTAATAGGGATGGGACGAGATCTCGTGCCGCGAGATCTCGCGAGATCAAACTGTCACGATACTGTGCGCACACGTACTGATCTGTCTCGTGAGATTTTTCCATGGTCATGAAATTAAGTTTCGTATCTTTGAGCAGCTGTAGCAAATATTCTCCTCCACACACAGACTTGTAGCGGATTATTCTGACAGAAAACAGTCTAAACTCTGTCTCAGTTTTTATTTCGTAAAGATAGGACCAATATTGACAGAGATAATTAGTCCTAAACATTGTAAAAGTTAGCGCGAAAAATATATAATCGTCAAATATACGCGCGGACATCGCGGGAACAGCGCAGTGTTTTTCACACTTAAACATTGTTTAAAATAGATCCACAAAGAGATATTTTGGCCTCTGTCATGTAAAAAGTAGGAAAGTCTCCTCATCTGTGTGTGTCTGGTCCCTGCAGCAGCAGCGGCAGCGCTGTGAAGCAGGGTAAAGGGGGCGGAGCCTGAGCTACACACGGAGGAGTGGATCAATTTCAGTCAAAACACAGATCGTTCAAATAATAAAAATCCAAGGTAATACACATAATGAAAGGTAAAGCTAAACTAAAAGAATATAAACTAACAATAATAAATAATACAAATCAAATTTTGTAATTTGCCTTGTTTAAATTCTAAATTGAAACAATTAATGCAAATTATTTAAAAATCTTGTCTCGTCTCGATCTCGAGGACTCAATCTCGTGGCTCGTCTCGTCTCGTGAAAATTCTGTCTCGTCCCATCCCTAGGTCTTAACCATTTAAATGAGATAACTGAATCTGGATCAAATGATGCATAGACTACTGAATAACAGTAGAAGTAGAGTTACCTTTAACAAAGGCCACTAAGAATAAGAACACTAAGAAAAACGAATAATATGATCCGGTCCATGTTCTATATTTCACCATGAAGGGCCATAAAATACTGCTTAGTGTTTCGCATTTGGCCCCCAGGCCACCATTTGAATAGCCCTGTATTAAACTCTTAGACATATTGCTCACTTACCTGATGCGTTCCAAGAAACCTAATTTGTAATTATGCATGGAGTGTCTAGATGCTTTTTACAGTCTTGAGTGGCCACAGCAAAGGTTTGCTGTCACTATAAAGCTAACAAGGTCAACCATGCTACCAGTGCACATCTGAGTTCACAGAGAAAATGATTTATATTTATGTGCAGACAGCACATAAAGGTTTATTTTGGCCCTAAGAGCTACTTTTGCAATGTATATAGCTAAAAAAATTTATTTTAAATCCAAATTCAGGAAATAATTTACTTTCGTAAATTGATTATTTTATTATGAATACCCCATCTGAGTAAGTTCATTAGCCAAATTGAAAATCTTACAGCAGGGGTACCTGAATTTTGTTGTAAATTAGAAAGCTTCGTCTTTTCTACCAAAAAGTATAACCCAAATACAGCCGGCACTGTGTGAGTAAGGCTGACCTGTATTTTGTCTGATTCAAATAATAAAGTGGGTAAAATCTCATAAATAGCCAAAAGCATCATTCTGATTGGCTGCGCTCGGGTGGTCCACTCCAGTTTCACTTTGCTGTCTGTAAAATGTATTTTCTTAAGAAGTGACTGCAGCAAAAAATAAATAAAAATACAGAGTGATACTGTATTTGGAATGTGTTTCACTGGATAGATCTCTGTTTTGCTGTGTGAATATCAGGTATTCCAGCTTTAATATCCAAACGCATTTGCGCTTTGAACTTTCAGGTCAGACAGACAATAATCAAAGCGCACATGATGATATAAATTTGGCCATAACTCAAAAATTCCCACTCCATTAACTGGTGCTAAATGCCACACAGTTTTGATGTTAGAGTGTTGACATTTTATCTGAAAAGTGAACTGCCGCTGAAGTAATGTGACACATAAAATCAAGTGTTGTGAGACGTGACCTTCTACCCAAATACTGCTTACTGTTTGTGGATTTGATCTTTCACATACTGAGGCTTGATTGAACCCTGTGAGATCTTAAAATGGAGTTTACACAGGCATTTAATTATCGTGAAACTGGATTACATAAAGGCACCACAGAGGCTAGCCTGCAGAAAACATCGCATATTTCCAAGCAACAAGATATGCACTGAAAATACGTATCCGGCTTTTCGTGTTCACATACTGATATTGATAATCTGAAGTAGCGCAGTACATGTGGTATTTTTGATTGTGTACTATTCTTATATCTGTTCTGTGTTTTTTCTTGCACGTGGCTGCCTTTGTGTCCAAGACAAATGTACTTCAAGACAAAATATAATCATTTTGAATCTTGAATACAAGCATAGAGACTGAAAATGATTTAATTTCTCTCCGAAACACAGTTATTACCAATGAATAATGGGTCAAATATTCTTATGTACTATTATTCATCGGATGGGACAGGCTTCTGACAGGATCATTTATTGCAGTGGTTTTGAGTAAAATGCGGCTTTTCTCACACTTGTGAAATTATTACTGTTTGTTTTTGTTGAAAAACTCTTTTGAGCCACAGTTTTACTTGCAGAAAGTGAAAATAAAAAGCACATGGTTTTGTCAAGTTGTGTTTGGGTTGGCTGTGCAATTTAACGAATTTCAATTACGATTGTTGCTGTCGTCATTTACAAAAATTGTGTAATCGTGAAAATTGACCGTAACCGTAATTTGTTTTATGTGTGAGCTCTGTCACATTTTTCATTTTATCTCTTCACTTTCTACATTTAAGAGACACTAACATTCTGCACTCTCTAAGCAAATAATCATTTCATGGTTCTCTCTGTTCATAGACTGAAACGCTGCTCATACTGTATGTCCGTAGGGATGTGCCAGATGCACGGCTATGCAAATGAGTAACTCACATTATTGGCTAAGATTCCCATCAAAGCTTCATTGAGTCTATAATTTAATTTGGCAAAAATTCATATCAACAGCATATCTGGTTTTCTAACAAAAGTATTCTGATTGGAGATGATCGTGGGTGTTATTCCACCATCGTTTATATTAAGTCTTTTTCATTAATTGATCTATAGCAATCCCAAATAAAATATATAGCACATTTTCCTTTTAAAAATCTTTCGTGTGAATACATTTTCAAACAAAGGTTAACATTTTCAAACAAAGTTTAAACAGCTCGGCACCATTAGTGCATTTAAAATGAAATAAATTCTGGTACATACGCTCAATGTCATACTGATAACCCTAAAAACAAGTCTGAAAAGTGAATGCACCCAAAGTTTCAAGACTAATTGACCATCTATTTAATATTGTCGGGGGAACTCATTGTATGGTCCCGCTGTATTTATTGACTTGTTTTTTGAGTTATGCAAGTTTGAGTGAGAAAACAACAAAAGACTATGAATCGCTAACACTGTGTATCTTGACTCTCAAAATGCAATTTGTGTTTAGTGTCTGTCTGTAAAGCAATTTAAACAAAAGCGTCTAGTCTGGTCCGCCACAGAAAGGAACCGCAATCATTCACTCATTTGTAGAAAGGAAAAGGAAATCGTTTAGGAGAAAGGATTTTGAGTAAACAAATGTAATTATTGACAGTGCTCTAAAGAAAGGCAAAATGAACAGTCAGGGTTTAATATTAAGATAAAGTTTACTTTGTGTTACATGAAGAAGTTTGTGTTGTTTCTACACAAGTGCACACGATCTTTCACCAAACACATGCCACTTGTTTTTAAAGCAGAACCAAGCAACTTCTGTGACATTTTTGCCTTCTTATTTTTGTGTATCGGGTGTTGTCGGGTCTGGATTTAGAAACTGCAAGTGCAGAATTTCTACCAGGAGGAAACTTGGAGAGCCAACATATGCTTCAACAGTAACAGTAACAGAGATTTACCAAGGTAAAACTGTTACTTAGTTCTGCTTTAATGGTCTCACCTGATTTTTGCTTTAAAAATGTAAACAAACATTAATTAATTAACTTTAGACTTTTTACATTTGTCCCTATTTTGCTCACTGTATCTTTTGCATTCTGGGCATCTGGATTGGTTACAACGATGTGTTTTAAGCACTTTTCACAGATGTTAGAAGTGAGATGTTCTGGTATGCTAACAGGAGTTAGCCACAATGCTAACGACAGCAACAAACAAACAAACTTAAAGTTGGGGTAACTAACTTTTTACTTACAAATTCTTAAACTTTGTGTTTTTCATTTAAAAATGTCTATGATAAATGCAGCACATTGTGAAAAACTGAGACCAATGTGTACCGTCTGAATTGATTATTTAAGAATTGTAGTTCTCATCAGGAGACAAATACTGCGCTCTGATTGGCTATGCTTGGGTGGTCCTCTCCAGTTTCACTTTGTAAGTCGTAGTTGTAACAAAAATGAATACATGTCGATATTAACCATGTGTCGAAAGATTTATTAGAGGAAGCCGTCAAATTTTAAACCTAAATTTAGTTGTGTTGTGTAAAAATTAGCTACCCCACCTTTAATAGAGTTTGATACGGGACATTATTAGACGTAGACAGAACATTGCAGACTGATTTCTACATGAATAGATAGATTAACAAGATATCTGTGCTGGAGGAAATTGACTTAGTATTTTTATTGTAAAGAAAATTGGGTATTTACCATAGATAAATAGAAAAGGTGTGCCTTAATGAACTTGCCATGCACAGTAACAATACACGCACAGTAACAAATAATCCATTTGAAGGCGCACTAATGTTTCACCATTTGCTTGTCGTCAAGGAGATGTTATTGCTGTTCCTGGAATTTTTCACATCAGGGCATTAAACTTATGAATTTTCATGGAGACAAGCAGGTGACACCACCAGCCAGTCCATCCTACATTCTGCCTGAATGAAGAAGAGTCTGGAATCTGACCATAAACGGTGTCAAAATAAATCTCCTGTCTTGAGGCGATCCAACCACAGCCGCTGGTTTATAGCACGTATCTCTGAAATGCAGACGTGATTTCCACTCGAGTATACTTGGAACATTTTATAGAGATAAATTCTTAGGTCAAGGCCACACAATTTTTGGGCTTCTAGTGTTGAATCTGCAGAAATTCTCCACATTATTAGTTTCTTCTTTTTTATGTAGGCCTTCACAAATAATCTGAATCACAGTTTTAATGGATACGTTTAGCAATTTGCAAATGCAGCATCTTTTGAAATACTTTAATTTCTTTCACCAACTACAACAAACCTTTGATTAATTTCTACATAAAACTGTTGATTTGATAGCTTAGATCTATTCTAAAGTGTAATGCTTATGTCAGTTCATAGGACTAGGCGATATGACAAAAAATTTGTATCACAATTTTCTTGGCGTCATATCACAATTTTGATTTTATCAAAACTGTCTGAACATTGTGTGTCTCCCCAAACAACAACTAAACAAGTTTCTAACAATTTTTAACATTAATTAAGATTTTTAGACATGAAAATATACTAAAAACCCAGTCATAATGAATAGATTTTTGTAAATTAAACTTGATAAATGCTAAAATTCACCTCTTTGATGACTTGAAAGTGCAGATCAAAAACAACCTTCAAAATTAATTAAGTCTAATGTCGCTATAAAGAAGTGGACTTGGCAACACTTAGGTTAGAAGGAGGCTGGATAAAAACAGATGGATGCATTAAATAGAGAAATGTGAAATCACTTTATAAAAAAGCTGATTGTCAGAGATGAGCTCACCTATTTCTAGTCCTAGTCCTATTCATGGACATAATTCAGTCATTATGTCAATTTTTCTGGACATGTTACGGAAGCATGGATTTCTAGCATGTTTTCATGTCTAAGAGTAGTATTAATGTATGAAAAGACACATGATATGGCAAAGTCCCTAAAACAACACCCAATATTCTAATTCATCAATTCTTTATTTAGCTTTTATTGACGTTTGCTTGTTTCTCTCAGAAAGTCTGGCAACCCTGGTCAACTTTTAACAGCTGGATTTAGCTCTTGATAGTGAATTGTATTTACTCAAAGACAATAAGAAAATAAATGGTCTGATAGAATCGTGATAAAATCAAAATTGTAATCTGGCTCCAAGAAAATTGTGATATTATTTTTTTCCATATCGCCCAGCCCTAGTTTAGAGTATGAACTGTGAACAGTATCCTGTTTTTAAGTATAATTTGCAAGTCTAATCACAATCGGGCAAACTGCGCCTATGTTTGTTTGTGTTGTTTATGACCCACATAAAGCTATGGTCACAATAATCCTTACGAATACATTGTTTGTACGAATCTCACAGGTCGTACAAAATCTGGAGTTCATTAGACGATCGTGGAGAAGAGACTGTTTTCTTCTATCTTCTTACGGTAGACTTTCGGCTCTTACCAACAACTTACAGCATTCTTGGGGAAATGAAGCCGTACGACATCCTTGTGTGTGCCTTAAAGCTTCCGTAATAAGTCTTTTCGGTAATCCTACATCTATTTTGTATCGCATGGGAGTTGCGCAATGTCCCATTGTGACCATAAACAATATTGTCAAAGTGTTGTTTTAATTGGACAGGCAAACAGACATGTTTTTTTTTCTTACTTAAAAATTTAAGCAATTTAATTTATGCAGAATTAATGCCATAGTGTGAAACATTCTAGGCAAAAACATGGAATGGAGCTTCTTGATATTTGTACGCCTTTCGTAATGTCATAGCTACAACATCCAAAAAAAACAAAAAAACTAGTAGGGCCTAATACTAACCCCAAAGCAAAGGTTCTATCAATGTCACTAAATTATAATAATTCTTTTAATTAATCCTCTATAATTTCAGCATTTTATCCCCATCTCATTATCAGCCTATAATGTTCACGCACGAGCCAATGATTTTTTTCCATTTGCCAATCGGCTTTACCCGTATACATTCCCTTTAGATTCCATTCCTGAATAATGGCCAATAATTGCAAATCCTGACCTCTGTTCTTCATTTATTTCCATAAGAGCCCATTCACGTCACGCGGGAGATAAGCGCTGCCTCTTGCTTTAATTTCTCTCTTTTTCTGACCCGACCCTGTCAAACTTGAATGTCGGAGTCGCGTGGGTGGCGGAAGGCTATGTTAATTCTACTCCATGCAGATGATGCTATTATTATCCTCTTGCCAATGCCATGATCCATGCTCTCCTTATTCATCAAAACCTCCCCCCTCGCGCATTGCATCTGTCCAGGCGCGGCGGCATGGGGATCGCACTCCAGCGGACCCCCTACCCCAGCACTTTTTCACCCGCAGGACAAGCGCACAATGACGCGGCCCCGTTTAGAGATGCATCAGTGCCCAGGAAGTATTTGCCTTCTTCAAGTTCACCACCTCTCATCAAACATTTGCCCAAGAAAAGCCTATTCTCTTATAGATCGGCTTTTCTTCCCAGCAACATCTGGTGGTTTGAAATTCCTTCCTTAGTCCGGTCCGTTGCCACTAATGGTTGTAACGTTAATAATTGATTTTAAGTTTGTTCAGATGGATGAATCTGTATGCAAATATGCTAGATGTACTCGACATTCCTTTTCAATTACTGATGTAAGTTTTATATCCATGTGTATTATGAAAGAATCAAAAACTGAAGCATCAATATTTGATTGCAAGCATTTGATGTTTGCTGGATGGTAATCCTTGCGTAGCTGCCTGTGACTAATATGGCCTCTGGTGGGTGAGTGTCCTGTCTAAATGTGCACTTTGGTTTGAACTGTTTTGAACTGTCTTCTGTTTGGTCAGAGGGCATTCCCTTTGTCTATTCAATTGTAGATGGGCAGTCTAAATATAAAAACGTGTTGTCTGTGATTATAATCATACAGACAGCGAAAACAAAACCACTTTAGTCATAAGATTGCTTTGCAAGGTGTATATCAAACCATAACTGCTTACAAAACTGGTGTTGCATCTTTTAAACATATTTTATTTGAGTACATTATTCCATAGTTTATAGTCAAGGCTGCAGTACTCAAGACAAAGACCTTTCTGAGACCAGAGTCCCAAGACCAAGACAATACCAAGAAATTTATACATTATTAGTGTTTACATGATCTTTTGTACAGTTTATTACAACTGTGTCTGGAGATGTCACTTGCTCCTGGTGAAGTTTTGCAGAGCATGGTGGCAATGAAAAGGGGTCCAAGGTCCAAGGGTGTCCAAGACAAGACCAAGTCCAATTTAAGACTGAGTCCAAGCTCCCTCGAGACCAAGACAAAACCCAGTCCAAATGTGATCGAGTCCAAGACGAGACCAAGACCTTAAAAAGTGGCCTTGAACGTCTTAGACAAGTTATCCCATGAAACTGAAGAGTTTTATTAATTCATATATTTTTTTGTTTGTTCATAAACGTCATTAGACAGAAAAGTGTGGCTGAAACAAGCACAACAGAGGGAACAGAAGAAATTGTCTGAGCAAAAGATTATCTCACAGCTTTGATACTTGCTCTTATGTAGACTGGCATATGTGCCATCACTCTGCCACACACTGCTGATGAACAATCTGCTTTTGATCCACAATGTGTTTAATGGTAGAACTGATGGTCGGGCTGAAACAAGTTCATCATTTAATCACAACTAATTGCTCATTGGAGTCAACTGATTTAGCAACCTAATAATTGTTTGCCTAACTGTACATGTACAAAGCAGAAACCATTTCAAAACGATACTAAAAAGGTATAAAAATGTATTAAACATTATGTTTTTCTTATAAAATGTGTTTGCTGCAGCACTATTTCTCATGAGCATTTGAGAGAAGAAATCTATCAAACTGATTGTCCCAAACGGATTTTATCTATCAAACTGCTAAACAAACACAAGAATCACAAACATTAAACTTATCTGAAGTGAACTTCACAGGTTTCTGGAGGTCTGTTTTTAACAAAATAAGACAAGAATATGTTTAGTTTATTAAAAAATATGTGCATTCTCCGTGATGTGCTTATTGCAACTAATTACATATTTGGCAGCTCCTAATACACAATAAATTGAGAAAAACTCTTCCTCATATGAACTCTAGCCTCCTCCATGTCTTGAGCTCATGTGTCTCAAAATCTCCTGATATAACTTTCAGGTTGACAGGCCCGTCTGAACAGCAGCGGGGCGGCGGTGTGATGCGGGAGGTCAGTATCAGGGGGGAGAGGCCTGTTAATGCTCTACCAGGCAGGAGGGGAGCCACAAAGGAGGCAGGCCCATTCAAAAGAGCACAGTCCAGCTCGTCCCACATACCAAGCATTCCTCAGCGCTGTGTAAAGGTTGGAGCCGCCGGGCCTTTCTCACGAGGGCCACCTTAAACACACACAGACAAAGCACAGGGCCCTCCGTTTGATGCCCACCAACCGTCACTGATGCTATTTCAACTCTCCTCGCAGCGCAGGCACACACAGCGCAGCACAGCCACTCAAGTGAAGCAGCATGTAGTGGGTGGTTCTGTGTACCCATGTACTTTGAGAGGAGTGAGGCGAAGTCGGCTAATTCAGATTCAGCACCAACGGTTTAGAGTTGAAGGATTAATACATTCTGTAGTTTGGCTTTGTTATTTTTAAAGATGTTATTTAAAGTCTCAAAGGTTTTGTTTATGTTTTGTAATGTGATAAGTCCAGATGGTGGGCAAAAGACAGTTTTTGTTTTTAAAAACTCGTACTTTGCCATGAAATATCTAAAAGGTCATTTCACACATTTTCAATTAAGTGATTACAAAGACTGGATCGATGCAGTTTTTTTGCGTTATAGCTAAAAACAGCATTTGAGCAATATTTGTTTTACCTGCCAAACATCTGTGGAATGTTGTGCTGTCACGAAACCTCCCATCCATCCATCCATCTATCCATTTTCTTCTTCTTATCTGAGGTCAGCAGTCAGAGCAAAAATGCCTCAACTTCTCTGGGCACACACACCTTCTCCAGCGCTTAGGAGGATGTCAAGGTGTTTCCAAGAGACACAGTCCCTCAGACATGTGTCCTGGGTCTTCCCCGCAGCCTCTTTCTGGTGGGACATACCCAGAACACCTCACCCCTGAAGGAGACATTCGAAACAAATGCCCCAAATGACTTAAAATCACTTTGAACCAGCAGATATATTGTTAAACTACGTAATCTATTCAGGTAAAAACTAAGCGTTTGGTTCTTATCCATGAGTTCCTCTTGATAATGTTGTCTTCTGAAAGTTGTTGAAAAGAAGAAGCGCTTTAAAACACAGGATTTGACTTTTATAAGTGTTACACTTCAGCCTAAACCCTTAGTTCGTTCAATGTAAAATGTCTTTTATGAAGTCATGTTTAGGTTTTGACTTAATAACTGAAGAAATATGGTGCTCAGAATGCATTAGATAAGTGAGCAAAACGTGTGGACTGCTGCATTGTGGATTGCGTTCTAAAGTTTTAAATTAAATTGCTTTTTTGACAGAACGGAAATCAACTGCATTATTGTTTTATTTATTAATATTGACATGCCCATTGCTGGCTTTTTGTGGCACTACTGGAATACTCTGAACACTGAAACAAGAAATGAATACATTTTAGTTTAATAGTTGTGCTTAATAAACCATAAACTAGTACGTTTTGGAATTCCTGGAAGCTCGTTTTACCCCAGTGCTGATGAAGCAAGCTAATGGGAAAAAGGCATGTAAGCTTAGCCTAAAATTTGGAATTGTTCTTGAAATAAAATGCATAATATCTGACCACGTGACCTTAATGTTTATCTAGTACAAAATGTTCTTTTTTAAGTGAAGCTGCCATTTTTCTATAGGTGGTGATAAAAACAGTTTGTGTAAACACCAACAGTGTTATTAAATGGGCAGGTGCGAAAAGCCATTAGTGACTACAGAAATGCAAATATTAGTCGGTCTGCAGAGGAGGAGCAGGTGCTGCATCCTGGATCAGCCCAGACCACTGATGGGTTTTAAAATAGACTTGTTTTAGATGGATTTAATATTGACATGTATGGGCTGACATACAGTACAACCTCTGTGCTATTTTCAGTATTCATGTCCTATAGTTTGACAGTACACAATGTATAATACAATCTTACAAATTATACATAATTTTATAAGAAATATATGAATAATTTGCAGCAGGATTGTACTAGTCTGGTTGGACATAACTGGAGTCGGTATGAAGAGAAGTTGAATGAGTACAATGCAGCAGAACTAGTCTAAATGGCTTTATGCTTGGCCATTACACAAGTGTAATTTTAAACTCTGCAAACTACTGCGCCAACAATAGATCAGGTTGTACTGCAGTCTGAATCAACTCACCTGCCTCATGTTTGACTGCTAATGTATAACACTTCTCTTATGTTGGGCAGGTTTAAAGATGACAGGATTAGATTGATTTGTTTTGAATGTGAATGAAATGTTTTTAAGTTTTACTAATTGAACATAGCTGCATAGGCTACAAATAGGCCTATTGTTATAATGAAATGGAAATCTTTATAGATGACAAAGTATTTTAGTGCCGTTTGTAGTTTTCAAAAGGATAGTCAGTGAGTGAATAATCTTTCCACAGGCCATCACGTTGTAGATTTTTACATTCCCTGCAGTTGTGGTTCGATCTCAGCACGTGTTGTTCTGAATTGCAACAAGTGGGCTCCATCTTCATATAGACTACTCTAGAAGCAGAGGGCACCCCACACCCTACACGTGCCTGTGTACGCGTACGTGCCCCGGCAGATCTCGGAGGATGCTCTCTGTACCGGACTGCACCATCGCTGCCTCCTCCAGCGGGGAGCTGTAATCCGATGCCGCTCGTCGTGCAGCTCTGACGCTTTGCTCGCACTCCTCCCCTTTCCTCCGCTGCCTGTGAGTGTCACCCTCTCCCTCATCTGCTCACTCACTGTGAGGCGAGGCAGTGCACACGCCTCTGGGACCGTCGCAGCAGCATTGTTCACTGAAGGAGCGAGCCACCTCGGAACTACTGCCTACTTAGATTTTTCCGTATGTCTTCACCGGGGGATTGTACCGCATGCACGCCAGTCCGGTGACGTGCCCGAGCATGTTCACATCGGATCTACCTGCGAGTCCACTGCCCTCTCCGTCTCTGCTCTGCCACAGCGCGCTCCACAGCCTCCTCCACACCGCTCCGGACTTCACCCTTTACCGCTGAGGAACCGAGGCAAACACACCGGGACACAAGCATGGGGTTCTACGGCACTTTAAAGATGATTTTCTACAAAGTAAGTACACCACCGTCGCCTCCTGTCCGCGTACGAGTCACCTCCGCCGTGTCATTATTTACCGCTTGACTCGCGCTGTCGCCCTCGCTCTGTTTGACGCGCACCGTGCGGCCACTGCGGAGGATGAGCAGCGGTGTTGCACTTGCACGCCCCTAGAGACGCACATTTTAACCACCCGGACGTTTCTCCTATAGTGTTGGCGTCTTGTAACATCACGACTCATTTTGGCTGCTTTTCTATTGCACTAACTTCATCCTCCTTATTCTTTGAATAATAAATAGAAGCTATCACAGTTGTTTCTAGAGTTACACCTTTAAACGTGAACGAATTGAACGTGTAGAAATGTGTATAATCCCACTTCCTCTGCGCATCAAATCGTGCCTGGAGTCTCCATTCTTCTTTGCACCTGCCCAATGTGGTCCTCCCTTTACGCATAAGCCCGCGTGATGCACATAGCTATGGCAACACTATTTTGGACATGCCTCGAATGCAAGTGGGCAATACAGTCTTCGTTGTGTATTTTTCTCTTCATGATATACTCGGTTTTACAGCTTTGGACGTTAGTTTATCTTGGCTTGGACCTAAGTGCCGTGTGGAAGAGATGTGTGCGTGTGGTTGTGCGTTAATGCTGCTTCTGCTGCTGTAACGAGAGAGCCTATTCTTGACATTGTGCTCTCGCCTCAGGCTCCCAGAACAGATAATGGGTCACTGTGTCAGACTGCCGAGGTGCAATCACTGCCACGATCTTGGGTGGGTGATGTTGAGTGGCATCTGCGTTAAAAAAGAAAGAAGTTTGGTAGCTGTAGTGCAGACTGTACTATTTTGCAGCTGTGTTGTGTATGTCTTGATCATTCTCAAACTGTGGTGCAAAAACATATTAAAAACAATCTTGAGTTAAGATTATTTAAGAGGAAGTTACAGTACACCTACTGGGGTTTTGTCGTTTGGTTTGGTTGTTTTTTTGTTTGCAAAAGTCAATTAGAATACCAAATATTTTCCAAGTCTGTGTGTAGTGCAATATGACATCACAAATATAAGTTGGACACACTGGCATTTAGTCATTTTAAGCATGATTTCGTCTGTATTTCATTTTTGTATTTTTTTTGTCTAAGCTGATTTGATTATTGTTTGCATCTGAAAAAGTCATTTTAAAAACCAAATACTGTTATTCCCAAGTCTATGTGAAACTTTATCACAAATTAATTCATTTTCTGATTGTTTTTCTTGTCACTTTTTGCTCCATTGCAAAACAAATTGTGACTAAGCTAGAATTAAACTTGATTAAACCAGGACTAGCACAGAACCCATCCAAGTCTACATCAGAACTCAAACACATTCGTACTGTGTTAATTTTGTGATTTTCATCTTTTTTGACAAGCTAGCAAACTTCTTCAAAAACCCATTCGCAGCAATTCAATCCCTTCCCCATTCCCATCAACTTGCGAACTTCCTCTTCCCAATATCCTTTCCTAAATGCCCCCTTCACGGATGCTTCAGCTGCTCTCAGAGTGTCGACTGACGGGGCACGTCTGTTTCACGGCCGCTTGAAAAATGAGAAATATTTTGCAGCGAGGATATGACTGATGCTGCAGGACGTAGCCGCCGTCAAAAAACCCTCCAACACATTATGTAAGAGCGATTGCCTGTCTTTAAAATATCATTAGCTTTCTGTATCCATCTGTCGTGTGCTGTTGGCGTGAGCGAAGAGGAAGGAGGCCTGATTAGCTGTGATTTACAAACATCTTTGTTACCTTTTCCCAGGCTGAAACACAAGAAGAGGCGTCCACTGCACATTGAAATCTAGCAACTCCCCCTTTCTCTTTTTCTTTTCACTTACCACACCACACCCAAATGCACGCGTACACCCGAGCTACCTCTCTTTGGCTACTGAACTGCCATTGCCGTGAGATCACCATCTTCAAGAACAAATGCTATTGGCTTTGAGTGCCAGGATCTTAACAAGCAAGAATATCTTATAAAAAAAAAAAATCCCCCTACCTCCCCTTCCTGCCTTCAACTGTGGCTAATCAAACAAGCTCCGTCAGTCAGATAATTGGAGATAAGTGGAACAAGCTATGCGCAAACACGCCTAGCCGGTTGTCGACAACAAAGTACAAATACATGTAGAGTTTTACTACGCGCTATATAGCCCCCAGTCTATTTTCCGTCACTCTTTTGAACGTAAATCTTAGTTTTTTTTTATGGCTGCTGTGTTGGAAGCTGCAGCAGCAAATGTGGTGAGAGATGGATCACAAATCACTGGCCTGACCACAGTTGAAAGTCGAAAAGGGTAGCTATAGCATTGATGTGCTAGTCATGTAAGCAAGTCTGCTCCCAATGCCTTTTGATCTCCGAACACCTTTAATGATCCGTGTAAAGGCTACGGCAGAGTTTGTCTGAATTATTCGGGTTGTGCGATTCATTTCAGTTGTGATTAGTACTCTAGTTGATTACGACAAATCGGTAACCGTGTAATCATGACTTGTAAGTGTGTTTGTAAGCGCGTGTGTTTTTTAAAGTAGAAAAGAAGCTCCCAAGCAGTGTCTTGGCACTTGCCAAATGTGTTACCTATCGCTGTATCTCCTCACTTTCTGCATTTATGTTATGCAAATAAAGCTCCACCTTCTCTCTAAGAAAGTAGTGATTGTTGGATTGTTGTTGAATGATGCATTACAATTGAACAAATGCAACAATGATGACGAACAAAAACGGACTTAAATGACAAATATTATGCATTTTTTGTATTTGGAATCCCTTGCACAAAAACCAATACAAACTAGAGATAGACTGAAATATATCGGCCAGCCGATATTTGAAAATGCTTGCATATCGGCTCTATTTTGGTCGATATTTTATCCGGCAGTTGTTTGAACAGTCGTCTGCACTCACAATGATCAGCTGAGCTCTAAGTTATAGTTTAGAAAAGAAATTATATGGCTGTTCTATATATCTGTGTTTTACTGTGTTTTGAAAAGGAGCACTTTCTTAAATTACTCTTTAAAATGTTCTGTAATGAGCATAAACATGGTGTATTCAATTGATTCATTGATATTGGCATCAGCTGACAAAATCAATAAAAATCGGCATCGATATCGGCCCAAGAAAACCCCATATGGGTCGATCTCTAATAAATACAGTGTAGTAAGGCACAAATGAGTGCTTTATCTCGTGGCTGCAAAAGAAATGACTCATGTAAAACAATCAAATCGATCTCGATATGCTAATGTTTTAGAATTGCTCCAAATGGATTTATGGGCTTAAAAACTGTATAAAAAGATGTATCTATGACATCACAGATCTGGAACATTCAGAACAGTGTTTTGGGAACAACAAAGGATATCTCACAGACATAACTTAAGCTTTATTTTACTTAAAAAAGTCAATTTTGCAAAATACGTGCCCTTTAATCATTCACAACTGGCATTACAGTCTAATATCCCATGTTTCGAATATGTGATGTAGTTACTATCGCATATAACAGCCAGACAAAAAACATGTAATATTTAGCTTGCTTATGCTATTTCATCTCCATTGAAATACAATTACTTAGTTTGGCTTCTAATAAAGTTACAATTATTAAAGATGGATAGAGATAATTATATGAAGAGCTCAGGGCAATATTCATTTTCTGAAGAGGATTGAACTACTTCCTTCTGATAGTAGGCGCAAACTTGTATAAACAAAGTAAGATTGTATTATGCGTGGTTTCTTATTGTCACATAAGCCTATTTGCTTAGTCTCATTTTAAAATAGAGCCTTGTTTAGGCTACTGAACATTTGGATTACATAACTGTGCAAGACTGAGGTGTTTGCTCTGCAGTTTTCTCTTCAATTGTCCATGTGTTTAGCTCTCTGTGAAATCACAATGTAGACTAATGGAATGATATATTTTGCCGTTTGACTTCCTTGCAGCTACTGGCTTGTACCTGAGTCATTACCATGCAGTGCTACCTACAAATCTTGTTTATTCTAGCTTCTATTTCTACGTGCCATTTCAGAAACTCTCTCACATTGCTTTAAACTGTCTGGTTCATAGTCCAGCTGATGCTAACCCTTTCAATACTAACGCACACGTGGAAAATTGCCGACGGCTTGCTACAACATGCCGCGCTATAGGCTACAATGTGCTATTTCGAAACTAACCGTGCCCTCAAGGCTGAAATCACCAGGCACCAACACACACAACTGCCAGTTAAGTCAAATTACAGTGATAAACAAAAACACATCTCGACTGAGACGTATAATCATGGTGGAGTGGTGCTGTACAGTTAGCTTGCCATGCTATTGTAACAATCCAATGCAACTGAAAAACGGATGAAATATGTCTCATGGCGCACTAAGTTGTTACAGGTTCGGTCTTGCTCATTAAAGAATCGCAGACTTGGTGTTGATGGATGCTTTAAAAAATATCCAGAGCAAAAGATGACTCCAGAGCAAAAGATGAGTCATGAAATGCAGCTGATATTCACGGAAGCTTACTGTGGACATAATAGTGTGTTTGTTTGCTATTTGGTTAAACCAGTTTGTCGACTTTTAAAAGAATGATCATGCTAATCCCAAAGCCATAAGCTAGTGGTTCTCAAACTTTTCACACCAAGTACCACTAAAGATAAATGGCTTTCCTAGAACCGTCAGAACTAAACTGGCACTGTATCAAGCATGATATAGTGCTAATGATGATTTAAAAGAAGACTAAGAATGTCTAAATGATGATTAACTCAATAGAGAACAACAATATGAATATAGAATCAGAGTAAGAGACTTGCTTGTGTTACCAGCCAGTGTGTCAGCAGACAGTGATGTCTTCTTCAGGCATAGTGCCTGAAAGAAACAAGTTCTGTGTCGAAACGTGTCGACTTATCCTTGTCATAATTAAAGTTTCTTAACTTTTGTGCACACTACACAGTATCATGATTCATCATTACTTCTGTCATACTGGCTGTAACGGAAACAAGACTTTACTCTGATTCTAACTTTTTAGCTACCCTCATACCTGTACCTGACCTGCACCTGCAGAGTGCAATTTTGACCCACTCACTATTTGTCTAGTTTTTCAGCAACATGAATGTTTTAACTCAAATACTTAAACTGTAGAGGATACTGATACCACCAGAGACAGCCATGTACCACCATTTGAAAAACACTGGTCTATTCTAACAGAATTCTAGGGTTAGAGTTTCTAAAGAAAAAGTGATTATGTGAAGTGTTGGGTGGGTTTATAATTTAACTTTGAATACAAAATACCATCTATTTTATTTCCAGAGGAATATTAAAACCTAAGCTAAGGTAGGATGATTATGAAATAAGCAAGCAAAAGTATGAAGTATATTGCTAATAAACTGAACTTTCTGCTCATAAAGGATTTTAGCCTAGGATTTTTTCTTTTGCCTGGTTTGCCTCTCCACAGTTTAACAGAGCCTGAATAAATGTCATGTCTGTGGGTTAAGTGTGACTTTGTTATAACTATTTGTGACATAGTATGTTCCAATATGCTATGAGGAACACTAACACATTGAATCAGAGCAGCCAGACACTGACACTCTACAGAAAAAAAGTTTAAATCATAGAAGAATTTAACTTCCTCAGATGTTCAGCAGGCTTAATGGTATAAAGGTGATAATTTTAAAAGAAGAAACTCTGTTAAGGCGCTGGAGCCTTTTCTTTAAATCCAGTTGAGTAACAGAGCCTGGAAGCTTGAGCTTGGAGAATTCAAAAACATCTGTGTATATTTTATACAACCACTGTACAGAGTTGAAACTAAAAGTTTCTAAACTTTGAAACATTTATTTAATATGTCACAAATTCTAAAAAACTGCTTTACAACCACTTCTCAAATAGCCCTGAACAAACCTCGATTGTACTTTTAACGAACAATATCGCTGATACACAAACAAGTCCCAGCTCCGCAGCATATTTGTCGAATACAAACCAGACTGTGACACTGTATACATTTTTGGCTGGCGCGAGGAGATGAGAGCCGGTGATCGCTTGCATGTGTGGCGTGAAGCGTTGCCAAAGAGGGAGAGAGAGAGTGGCAGGCATGGGACGGAGTAAATTGGCTTGCCCGGCCCGTACACAGGCGCCTTTGTTTGCGCAGTGGGGTAGGTGGTAATAGGCCCTGGCTGCTTGTGTGCAGGTGAAAGAGAATGATAAACACTGACTTGCACGCTTTGTTTTTCTTTTCCTAACTATCAGCTAGAAATTTCCATGCCAAAAAAAAATTATTATCCAGACTCTTGCTCCTTGGTAATCATTGCTGTCACATGCTTCCAACATGGAAAACAGTCCCAATTATTACCATCCGCTAAATGTTTTATCTATTTATCCGGTGATAGATTCCAGCCATTCTGCTTTGTTATCGAATGCGGTGATAAATTGAAACTGTAGCCCGAGCATTAAAGTTTAATTTCCCATTTGCGTTCCCTCACTTGAATGCAACACTCCGAGCGCCTGTGCTGTTTTTAATATGCCACGAATCAGGCAGAATGCTAGCAAAGGCTGTCATATGCAAAAGCGTTTTAGAAAAAATGACTCCCTTGTCGAATTGTAATTTTCACAAAACATGGCATGTAACAGGTTGTAATAGTTTTGTATTGGACTCAGAGTGATGACGACAGTAACCTGGGCTTAACCTTTGTGAAAGTAGGTTGTAGACAGAGCTATTATGTTGACGCATGGTTTGTCACTAAAAAATAATAATCCTTTGTTGAAAATGACTCACTTAATCCAGATAATATGCACAGAAACTGACTCCAAAACAGGAAAAAGCAGTTTTGCTTTGTGTAGTAATCATTTACAAAAACGGTTGCTACGAGGTCATAATCCCATTTTTGTGTATGGAATTCTTATCACAACAGTCAGATAATATTTTCGCAGTCAATGAGATTTTTTTCTTGCACAATTTTATGATTATGAATATTGCACTATTATTCAAACTTGAACAATCAATATAATATATTGCAGAGACAGACAGGATCTCGTTCTATAAGATCTTTAGAGTTACAATTAATCATGTTTCAATTTCAGTTATGATTTTTAGTCAATAACAATAATTGTGTACTTTATGCCAAATAGTTATGTTGTTGTTTATGTATGCACAAATGTGTTTAATTACATTTAATGCATTTCCAAAAAAACATTTCTGGGGTTTTTGTTTTTTTTTAAATTCTCATTAAACAAGGCACTGATACCTTGCTTTTTCACAAAGAAAATCAACTGAATCATCATGATTTCAATATTGATTTGACTGATAATGCAGCTCTACAAGATCGCTCACACATATTTGATTTTTAGTGATTCAATACGGGAATCGAATATCCATGAAGTTTTGCTGGATCAAGTATGGTCCCATGATAACTGGGTGTGCTTTTAATTGGACATTTTAAGACTTATTTACTGGCTGATATTCTTCCAAAGCATCTCATAATGTCACATAAAGGTGTTACGTTGTCACAAAAAAAAGCTATTTCAGTGTCTACTATTGTATTGGTATACCTAATGCCAAAGTATTGAAGTCAGTATCTGAACTAAGAAAGCTACATTGGTGCATCTCTATTTATTTTGATTTGGACTGAAAATGGTTTAATGTGTGCGAGTTATATTTCTTGAGAAACTGTAGCTCCAAAAACTGATCTGCAGAAATTATTCATGAAAGACCTTGTCAAAATCATGTCTTGTCTCTTTCTCGTGCACTCAATCCCATGTCTCATCTCATTTTTTGAGAACTGTTTCTTCCCTTTCGTAATATTTTGCCATTCTCTAGTCTTAACATGTCCGTCTATTTGTTTCACAGATGAAGAGGAAGTTGGACCATGGCCCCGAGGTCCGATCGTTCCCTTCAGGAAAGAAGCCCTGCAAAGGCACTGAATATCCAAGGTGAGAATACATGAGCTACTCACCATGACCACCCAGCTGCTTCAAAGTCCATCCACCTATCTGTGTTTATTATTTTTGAAAATGCCCTTCTCCATTTGTTTAAACTAACCTTCCCTCTTCACACCCCTTGAATAAACCCACTGTATATATACCAAGAATCCATAACAACCCAGCTCTATACGCAGCTTCAAACAGAATCCTCCTCCACACACAATATTGCTGGAGCTAGTCTCCACACAGCAGTCCCAGATGTTGCTCAGAGCATTCATCTTTTATGACGGCGCGCACGCATGTAGCATGTAGCTGCATTAAAATTCACACTCAACACGACTACTTGACTGTAAATGCTGCCGTGTAACTAGCAGGGCTCAGCTTCCTCTCCATTAAATATAAATCAATAATGAAATGGACCCCCAGTTGCATATTTGCTGTCGGAGTACGAGATGGGATTTCTGCTGCTGCTGCTGCCCTCACATCACAAGGGCAGATGGGTGTGCTTTGAAGTCCGCCACCGCTTTATATACAGAGGGTCATTCAAAGGAAAGACTCCACTGGCATGATAATTTTAATCCGAGTGTCCCTTTTGCTTTGACTTAGGAAATGTAATTAACTTGTGAAAATGCAAAAAGGACACGAAGAGCTAATAGAAAATTAAAGAAGGCTGATTATATAGAACTGACTTTTCTGCGTTTTCTCATGATTAGTTTGCTCAAAGTTGTGGATTTGCTTGATTTACTTGTGATCACTAAAAAAATTCAGATTCCAAGTAAAACATGATGAGTTCAAAATTGATGTTTGCTAAGATAGTATTTTACAATTCTCCAGGTTTAAGCAAGAGGTCAATAAAACAGTTTATTTCTAAGCCATTTTATATCAATTTTATGTTATAAAATGAACAAAATGTAAATGCTATTACTAATAAATAATAGTAAATACATGGGGGAAAAAACGTCAATATATCTCCTTCAAAAATGTTTCTCCAGAACATGCGTAAATCACTTCCTGCAATTTGTGCGTTTTCAAGATTGGTAGACAGCATTTCCCCATTCGTTCACAGTGACTGCAGCATGCTCAATCAATGAATCAATACACAACACAGCCGAGTGTTGAAAGCCATGTGTTACAGTACATTGACTCGCAGCGGACCTTCTCTCGGTCTAATAAAACTGATGAGGTGGCATTGAAACTAATCAAGTCCTTAATCAATAATTAAGGCGACCGCTTAATGTTATTCTAATTCCCAGAGATGTCAATGCTCTTGGATTGCTATTTGTACAAGCTAACGTGCCATGTGTTCACTAAATAATTGATTTTCTCGGCTGTTGTATCAGATTCAATTCAGATTCTAATACAATTTCAAAAACACTTTTATTAATATATTTTCTACTTTGCATTTATGAGTGCGGATTATAGGTATGACCAGATTGTGCACACATGTAGAAAATTATCTCATGACACCAAATTTGGGCTTAAAAGCCAGTGAGAAGCCATAAATCCGCCCCAAAAAACTAAGACCAAAATTATGAATTGTCACAATAGGTTCTATTGTTTTATTAGGCTTAATAATAGCCCTATTTATAGAGAAAATGCAACATAGTCAAGCCTATAATTAAAAAGCGGAACTCGACAACCTCTCCATCTTCAATTGATTTTAAGAGCCCTGGATGTTTTTTTTGTTGTAATACAAAAGGTTAATTGGTCTAGTAGTCACTTGGAAAAATCTGCAGAATTTAAATTAGTGGAATAGTTTCTATTTGATATTTAATTAAAAAGTACAATGTTATTAATGGCCTAATGACACCATCATCTTTAGAAGGTGAACACAACCTATGTAATTGGCTCTCTGCCTGAAACGTCAGTTGGGTTGTTGATATTCAAAATGGCATACTTCTGTTGTCAAGAGAATTTCTTGTTAGTGTTAGCATTTAGACACAAACACGTCTTTTTATAAACACACCAGTGTCCTTTGGTGAAATATTCTTTCACATGTATTCAGAGACATCACCACAACTCACTGTTTCCTGTCTGATCTTTTGAGTATTTAATCATTTTTAGACAGACTGAATATGAAGTGCTCATTAGTACAGATGTTGTGTTTTTTGAAGAAAATCAAGCCAATTGACATTCTGTGCACATAGCCTTTTCTGATAAAATATGCCAAAATTTCATCTTATCTTGATTTCAGTTTGAGGAGAGTAATAACCATAAAATATATCAAGTATTTTGTTACTTTATTTCTTTGGTATGAATTACATTTATCATTGCTTTTAATATTCTTCTACTGATCAGGTTTCTCACATGTACATTTGCAATCAAATAAACCCTCGTTGTCACTCTGTAGATACGTATTCGCACAACAATTACCTATTAACATGTTTACCTGTTCCTCTGTCTTGTGTCTTGCAGCCCTGCAGGAATCGTCCCATGTCCGGCCACCACCTTCGGCCACATCCGCGCAGCCAACGGTCAGGGGCAGCAGAGGCGGCGCATCACCTCCATCCAGCCACCTACGGGTCTCCAGGAATGGCTCCGAACTTTTCAGGTCAGCACCTCACACCTGTTCCCCTTCTTCTCCTACTCAGCTCCCATGGGTGCTCCTGAAGCCTCAAGGAAAAACTCATCAAAAAGCAGATGTTGTACCCAATCAATGTTCACTTAGTCTCCCAGATAATTGCAGCCTTGTTGTTCTGGCCCTGCACATTACCATAGGCAGTGTAGCGTGGAATCGCCATTAGCTATACCTGTTCGCGCTAAAAGCAGAGTTATAGCTTCAATTCGCTCAAGCAAAAGTGAAAGCATTTCACTCAAGTTGACATTTGAGTTGTTGCAGTCATGCAGTCCATCAGTTGTAGCTAAAATGGAAAGAAATTATAGTAAAAGTGGAATGTACCAGGCAGGGCTGTAGTCGACAAAAGACATGCTCTACTGATCATTGTGGACTAATATGGACTAAAACAGGACTCGGCTCAAAACATTTCAATTCTTTATGGTTCAACTATGTATGGGACATAAACTTCATTCAAAACAACTTAAATGTACAGCACAGCTCTAGCACTAGCTTTTAAAAATAATCTATACGTTAACATAGCTCATGTATGCATAAGCAATTAGTATGCTAACCACAATTTGGCTTTTAGGAGCTCTAATAACATGTAACAATAAAATGAAAAGCTGAGATGGAAAAATATTTGCATACGCTAATGTTGACATCATAAACTAGCATGCATTCATACTACTGCTAGCTTAGCGCACACTCTTGCCTTACTTCACAAATTACTTTCATCACCAGTTAGCCGCAGCATTATTTTAGCACTTTTTTAAGTTCATCTGCTTCTTTGGTTTCTTCTTATGAAAAGCAATAAAATGGCAAAATAGAATAAAGAAACATTCTCATAAGCTAATGTTGGCAGCATGCATTCATAAACTACTGTTAGCTTTAGCAGTCGCTTTTCTTCTCAAATTAGTTTCATTGTGAGTTAGCTGTAGCATTATTTTAGCACCCTTTTTGTTCTGCTTTTTAGTTCCATTTCATAAGAAGCAATAAAATTAGAATATACATTGAAAAAGGAAAGATTCTCATAAGCTAATGTAGTTGGCAGCATGCGTTCATAAACTATTGTTAGCTTTAGCGTTCACTCGTACTCTTCTGCACGAGTTAATGTCATTGTGAGTTAGCAGTAGCATTATTTTAACATATTTTATTCTGCTCTTTTAGTTTCATCTCATGAGAAGCAATAAAATTAGAATATAGAATGAAAAAAATAATATATGTTTATTGTTGACAAACTAGCATGCATTCAAAGACTACTATTAGCTTTAGCACGTCAGCTTTCATCATGCGTTGGCTTTGGCTATAATTTAGAGTGGTTTCATTTTTTTTACCAGTTGATTCCCACATGAGAATTCTATGTTTGTTCATAAAAGCGCTATAATTGCATACTTGAAATGCTTCCCCAGTCCATTAAATATATATTAACTTTTATACATCTTCAGGCTAGCATATTATCCATTAATGTAAAGACTGAAATGCCAATAATGATGCAATTCTGAGAGAATAAGGTGATGACATGATCATTTCCCCATCAGCCTATTTTCCAGTTTGCCGTATTATTACAGCGAACGCATAGACACTAATATTGTATGTCCTATCGCTTTGCCTTAAACGTCAGCGCTATGAAAATAAGATGTCATTGAACCATATTAGCCTCAATGGGGGCTGTGTGATTTGCTGTATAATAGGTTGCCATGGATTTCATTACCTAAGAGATTTTGACTCATTATGTTGGAACAGCGTGGCCCACCTATAACACCTGAACGAGCCTGTGTTTATTTTCCATTAGCGCTCGTAGCCCTGAGCTGCCTCACCGCTCACTGTCTTTAATCTATAGCGAACCTCAAAAGCTGCATTCTGTACATTCCCCAGTCTAGTCGCAGCACGTCGCTTCTATTAGAGGCAAGGACTGCAAAACATGATTTTTTTATGAGAATATTTTGGATTTCAAAGGCAGATTAGGCACGGAAAAGCTGATGATAGTGTATGACTAATAATACATTATATCCCCTTGGGTTGCTAGTCCTACACTTTTACAACAACTATTTCTGCTGCCATTAACACCAGTATGACGACTATCACCTACAAACAGAGTATTTTAGGACCAAGTTATTTACCTGAGGCGGTTGTAGAAACACTGAGCCAATCTTCTGAACAAAAGCAACTTCTATTGCTAGTAACTACATTTGGCCAGAAAACTGTAATAGGTTCCACTCACTTTCGAGAATGTGATGTCCTACAACCAGATGGTAGAAAAAAGCTGTTTTCCCAACATATGTCCAGATGATGATACAACCAGATAATGGAAAAGAGCTGTTTTTTTCTGTTAATAACCTTACACATAGGTTGGTCATTCAACTCATTCAGTCTGGTGATTGTTTTTCCAACTAAAAAACTAATTAAATATTGATAACATTCATTTTAGCAGCTGTAATAAACATTATTGACTTGCACAATGTTGTGATGTTACCTGAACACATGTTGTCCATCTTTTTATTTATAGTTTTTTGATCAACAAGGGCAGCTTTTGCACTTTGTATGAGTTAACAGTGACAGACAATCAATGATCATCAATTCTAATATTTTTATTTTTATTCTATTACAGATCTTTGCATCACTTCACAAGGTTGAGATTAAGCTACAAATACTTTGTTAGGGTTAGCTTAGGATTCTTTTTCCCCCTGTCAATTTTTGCTTATTGGTCAATCCAAAGGAAAAACTAGAACTGACACAAGAGCACACACCTCTAACCCTGGGGTGTCATATATTGCCCAATTTTTGCACATTCATTACCACTTGTGCACATTAGGGGTCACAGGTGACTAGAGCCTAACCCAGTAACTTTGGGCCTTAGGATGGGGAATACGCTGGGCAGTAGCCAACACGACGCAGGATTAGACAGACAACCATTCACCATTTTCAGTTATGCCCAATGAACCTAAACACGCATGTTTTTAGAGGTGGAAGTAAACTGGAGAAAACCCACGTGATGCAGGAGAGAACATGCAAACTCCACCCAGAGAGATTGTGAGGTGTTGACTTGGCTTGACCCGGGAATCAAACCCACACAACCTCTAAATCCAGTACAGATAAAACTGTCTCTTAACAGCACTATATCTTCACCATTGAAAAAACAGGTGACAATACTTTTAGATAGGTCTGTTCTTTCTTCAGTGCTACTAGCTCCCAAACATCTAATCAGCTCATGCAAAGTTTCCCACTGTTCAAACACCTTATCTCTTACCATCTAAAAATAAGTGCCTGAGTGTGCCTCTCCCTCCGGTGCTCCCCTGATCGTCTACACTGGAGCATGTCATCAGAGGCTCATCAGTTGATCAAAAGGCAGACGCTCCTTCACGGCTCCCGGCAGATTCAAGTGTCTGGCTGTGATCACAGGTGTAGGTTTGTCACCGGGGGCTCTCCTGAGATTGCACAAGCACATTTACCTCACAGCCTGTTTTTTTTTTTGGGATATTAGTCTGAAAAGATAAAGATGATGTGACAGGCTTAACTAAAAGTGCAATCACCTAATAGAGTTAAAGTACTGGTTTTGCAAATCGTGTTTACTCAAAATGATGCTGTCTCATTTTCACAGCGATCATATTTCTGTCAATGTTTTGGGGGGAAATATGCAGGGCTGCTTTTGATTAGTTTCTCAAAATAAAGTGTTTGAAATGTAGCAAACTTCTTCATAACCCTATTGAACTGCAAATCTATTAGAGAGCTGTTAAAGAGAGGGGCAGGTCTAGAGGTATAAGGAGCCCTGTGATTGGTCAGAACAGGTGTTCAAGGCAGATCAGTTATTGTCCCATATAAACTAGAAATGTCATTGACCACAACTTAACTCTTTAAATGATAAATTTGCCTAGTTTCCACTAAAATTATCATAAACACAAATGCTTTGATCAACAATCTTCTTAAAACAGAGCAAAAAAATGAGGATGAGAATGATTTTACTCAGTGAGAACAAATTAATTATGTTTCCCTAAAGTGTGTTGTAAGTGCTTGTGTCACCAAAGGTTCTTGGCCTTTAGGACTGGAAAGTACCCGTCCAAAAGAACTGGCTCAGTTGGTAACTGTCAAACACAAACACTTAGAGGGGGACTGGAACTAAAAAAAAACATACCAGGATCTGAAAAAAGTTCCTACAGTACCGTTTAAATCCAGACAATACACTAAAAGATGCTAATATTGCCCTGATTACGAGGCAACCAATTTAAAATCTGTTGTTCTTTTGATAAAAATTTAATAATTTAGGTCAGTGGCTCAAACACTGTGCCAATCTGCTTTTTTGAAGAAATAGTCATATTGTGATTTCTCTGTTTGATGCTTCTTTCTGTTCAAAGACAGATTGTTTTTTTCACCTATTTTTCTTTTTGGGCAACCTCAGGGCAAGCTCACCTTTGAGCTTCTTTTCTTTTGGAAAGTCGCTTATGAATTTTGGTGTTTTGGGCTTGCACCTGAGGTGAGAGGTGATTTTTGTCCATTTTCAGGTTTGAGCCACAAAAATAAATCAATTTATGACTGAAGCCTGCGTTTTTCATGTTGAAAAGTTAAGTTTAGAGTAGATTCAACTTTATCGTCATTACATTTGTACAAGTATGGTGCAACAAAATGCAGTTTAGCATCTATCCATAGGTGCAACAAAGCAAGTACTAGATATATATTTACACAAAATAGCATCATACATTATACGACTTGAAACATTTTATTTATTTTATCTATCAACACTACATTTTATTCTTAAAAATACTCAATTATTCAAAAATTATAACATACAGTGTTCTAATTAATTGATAACTTTTTGTTGAAGGACTGAGGTCACTTGTTTTGGGCTTTTTTTCAAAGACTTGGTCGCTTGTTTCTTTCCGAAAGTCTGGCAACAGACACCTGGATTTAGCCTTTGACAGTGAAGACTCCAAGAAAATTATGATTTTAATTTTTTGCCATTTTGGCCATCCAGTGGTACTTGTTTAGACCTTGTGTTTGATAGCTTTTTCAATCCAAACACGTGAAAACAAAATCTTGGCATCTATTGATATGTTAAAGCAACTGGCTGTGATTATTCCAGGAGAACTGTTTTGGAACGTGACACTTAGCTGGTCATGAGCGCGAAAGTGCCCACACCGTACGATCACGTCCAAGGCCAGCCCCTCTGGCTAAAGCTGTTAGCTGCCAAATTACAGGTAGTTTATGCACGCCAGATTTTCCAACCTGCCTCCAAGCCTGTAATCATTGTCGGGAGGTTTTCCTGCAAGAAAAACAACCAACTCCACACTGCAGCTTTGTTTGACAAGTTTTAAACAACTGAATATTCAGCCAGGACCCAAACCCAGGGGTCTATTAGCGCTGTCGATAGTGCATTCTTTGACTTGATCAAATTTTCCGCTCGTGTGTTGGCTCAGAGGAGCGGACAGGTGCCTGAAAGAGCACACAGTACAGATCATTAATGTATTATAGACACATTACACTGGGCGCCATGTTCCGACAGCACTCCAATCAATTCATCCTATCAGACCTGCCAGAAGAAGCTTACGCAGGCATTCTCAGCTCCCTGTCTGACTGGCACCTTCAGCCTTTAACACCCAAGAACACATTTTATACATGAGTAGGCAGCGTTGGCGTCTCAAGTCCAGATGTGGCCATGCATTTCAATTCCCTGAGAGAAGTGAGCAGAGCGATGATCCTGGTGACAGCCATCTCCGCTCTGTCCTCAGGCACTGCACAGGACGGATGCCAATATCTCATTTAGTGGAGACAAAGCAGTTTGGAGCCATGTCGAGACAAGTCTGTCCAGGCTAGACGGCACACAGGCTAACAGCTAGGCTTATGTAATAAAAGGAGATGGAGAACAAGATACCATAATTGTTGATTGTGTAGAGCTGGGTCATGGTTGGAAAACAAATTTAGTAGAATATTCTTTGTCTATTGCAAAGTGAGTTGTCTATCAAATCTACGAAAATACAGGAATATACCATGATACAAAATTTTAGATTAACACAATATTCAAAATGTTATTGTATTTATTAAACAGGGACATTACATTGAGATCAAAGCCTGGCCAGCAAAGTTTAACAACCATACCAAAACCAAAAATTTACCCCTTCAAGCACCAAACTAACAAGTCATCATTCCAGGTTCTCCATCTCCAGAATCTAGGCTCTCGATGGAGAATTATTAGTTTTTGTTCAGACTGAAGTTTCATATCTATAATTAATGGATTCCTTAAAGGTCAAAATAAAATAATAAAACGGGCTCTGATAAATATTTCACATCATTGATGCTTCCAACTTTGTTTTAGAACAAGAAGTTCTAAAAGCATTGTGCACCGATCCGGTACTGGGATTGAATATGGTGCCGATCCAGGAAATTTAACTGGATTGGGTATTGGCTCCATAATTTCGGTTCAGCCGATATGATAGTTTGTCTTTAATTGGACATTATATCATTTATTGACTGGTGTTGATCCAGAACGTCTCATATAATTGGACATTTTATTCAGGTTCAAGTTGTTAAGTTGTGACTTGAACTATAAATAACTTACATAGCACTATATGACAAAATGTAATATTTTAATAAGAAAAAGAAGCAATTTGTCCTTACACTGGTATCAGGTGATATCGAGTATTGGTGGATACTTTAAGACAAATTATCGGAATCGTATCAGAACTGTAAAAGCTGGATCGGTGCATCCCTAAGTTCACTGATCACAAAGTGCTTTACAAAGCATCCCTCCTCCTCCCACTCAGTGACAGGAGCAGCCTAAACACCTGAAGCCTGCATGCTAGTGATTGGTTGATTTTAGTTTACAGTCTTTTTGCACGACATTCCCAGCAATTTCTGTAAGGAGTAGTACACTCTTCTATGCTTTAAGTACAAATGAATAAAAATAGTGATCCAAACATAAGTTTGTGAATAAAAAAAAAACAAGCAAAGCCAACTCAATGATGCATAATGGCACTACTGTTGTATATAAACCCAAGTTGGCTGACCTTCAAAAATATGTCCTTGTCAATTTGTGTTTTGTATCGTAGGTCTTCACTGTGACACCGCAAAGTGAATAAAACTTGTACATAAAAAATATGATAAGGGCATTCAAAAGACAATCCTGGCGTTTATGATAACTACCTAATTTGATTACTAGAAATGAATGTCAAAAGGGAATTGCAAACCCCAGCTATCTGAAATGCCACTTTATTGGCGGCAATAAAAGATCATAACATCATTATCATGCCTGGCTGCCAGTCGGTGCAGCTCAGTGCTTTTGATTAGCTTCACCTTCTCGTTCATTGACACCAGCTGCCGATTCACTCCAACCATGTTTTAATGCTTGCACTGTAAAAATCAAACTAGGCCACTTGAGTAAAGGTTCTCTCTCTCCTCTCTCCTCCCTCTCACAGAGCTGGACCGGGCCCGAGAAGCTGCTGGCGCTGGATGAGTTGATTGACAGCTGTGAACCCACGCAAGTCAAGCATATGATGCAGGTTATCGAGCCGCAGTTTCAGCGAGACTTCATTTCCCTGCTGCCCAAAGAGGTAAGTGACCACACGTTCACGGTTCAGTTATGCAAGTGTTTGGGACGCTGCGGTGAAAGAAATGAGAAAAATAAAGCTCTCAGGTGTTTTGCAACGTGTTATTGTCTCATGAAAGGAAATGGATTTTAATGAAGGCATGACATTAGATCTTAAAGTTGGAATCAGGCAAAGACAAATCGTTTGGTATTGGAATTGTGCTGTGCTCTATTCAGTAAACAGAATTGTACCATTTTAGAATTGTAAATTTAAAGTTATTGTTTTCTTTTTTCGATTATTTTATGTTTTTTTTTATTGGTTTTAATCCAATTACCGTAGTGTTTATGAGAAATAGTCAACTAATACTCTATAGAGGGATTTTCGGTCAATGTCACTTTCCGCCCTACTGCACATGCTTTATCCAGAAAGAGCCGCTCTCCATCTGCTTAGCTGGGGTAACTTCTTTAAATAAAACCACGAAACGAGACAAGAGCAAGCTGTTTCGATCAAGTACGAACCGGTCTGACAGCCATCTGGCTCCTGAAGTTTGAGACAGTGTTTTCCTCGCTGTTTTTTCATTCAACTGAATATCACTTTTAAGGGTTGTAGGGTCGAATTTCATTCACAACTGTTGACTTAGCAGTGTAACTTTTGTTTTTCACACAGTGAAAAACTCTTGTAGTTAGCTGACAGCAGAGTTTTTTCGACTTGTTTCCACTGTTTATGTCTATAAGCGGCGACTCTTTTTGCAGGCGTGGTGCGCGTGCATCTCCCGTGTTGATAAACAAAAAATCCATCTATAACCTTTAGCGAACAAAAAGACACTCCTTCCCCAAAAATTGGAATTTAAAAACAAAGTTATGCACTGACTTAAACAAGTGACCCTCTACATTCTGACTCAGTGGTAGTGGCAGAATAATTGGCTGCACAAGCTATAATATCACTTAGATAATGTACTGTTTATATACTGCCTAAAACTGCTAGTCTGGTCAAATTAGCTTTATATATTGCAAAACAGAAACTGAAAGTAGTTTCTCTTTCATTCTGAGAGTGCAGAGTTTAGCTAGCTTGTTGGCTAACAGCAGAAAACATTTTGACTCATCTGGGCAATTATTCAAAAGATTGAATCTGAATCATGTCAAATCATCAAACTCTTTGTTGTTTTTTTGACTGAAGATTTCCACAGAATCATCTGTCAGTAAAAATGTGGTTTGGAGCAGAATTTCATCCAGTGCTAAAACGGTTAGTTGACACCGTTTAAAAAAAATTATATGCTCACAAAACATTTCCAAAAGCATTTTTTATAAAAAAAAAATTGCCATGAGGGGAAAAATATATATTTATATACGTATATAAAAAAAGTATTTATTTTCCACTGTTAATTTCTTTGACACATTATCACTCCCATTATCAAACAATTAAATTGTTCTAATTGTTTTTGATCTCTTACATGAAAACAAATCATTGCTCACTACTGACATTCATACATTTTTGACACTTACTGTTATAAATCCCACTTGCTGTCTTCAGTCTGTATTGACATTTCCAATCTTCACCTACAAAATAATGCTGCTTCTCATCACCTGGCTTGTGTTCATTTTTCTCTCACAATTAAAATCTAACCAACATCTACAAGTAACAAAAGTTCTCCAAGTTGCGTCTCAATTTGTCAAACGCCGTACTGAAGCGGAGATTTCCATCCCTCTCTTGCCCTAATCCTGTCAGCGTCTCCCCTCACATCAGTTATGAAACAGCAAACGCTTCCTGAGTGGGCGTGCGGCTCCACCTGATAACTGACAATATAAACAAGATAAGATCACACCGGGGGGATCCTTCCAAACAGCCCCCATCCCGCGCACCTGACACAGCTGATCAGATGCTCCGCGCCGTGTCGCCGTTTGGCAGGTGTTAGCGAGCAGACAGGGGAGGAGATTACAGGCTGAGGCAAGAGGAGGGAAGAGGCTTTCAAGGTGCCCACGATCCATTCATGCTCCCAAAGACACGCCTGTGCACGCCGGGTTTACGCGCCGTGGACAAAAGTAGCGGCTTTACTGTTTGTGTGAAAACTATTGAGTGGTACTGTCAAAACAGCTCAATATATTCAAGTGTGAGTAAAAGTTGTTGTAGCCTTAATAATTTGTTGCAAAGAGGAATTTTGAAACAGTTTGCAGATACGCATAAAAGGTGAGGATGTTTTTACACTTGAAAGTACCAAATCCCCACATTTCTTCAGTCCCTGTTTATCAAAGGAACTACCAAGTCAGCTGTTTGCATTCACACAGCAGCAGATGCGGAAAGTGGGTCTAACTGGATTTAACATTTGACTTGTATATAGTCTGTTAGTTAATGAAAGTTGTTTTTAATCTTTACACATAAAGCAATGCTAATTTATAGTAACTTACTATTTAAGACTAGTAGTAGGCAAACTAATCAAATGTGTGTCTAAGTAATTTCTCTTGAGCATAAGAAAATATGAGAATGTATAAATGTTGTAAATGTGCTTGTTACCAAAAGGTTCCTGATGTGTTGTGTGGAAAGTACCTGACCCAAAACAGGAGCTAAAGAAGTCCCAAAGTGTGTTTTTTTTTTTTTCAGTTACATAATTTTAGTTCATTAAAATCTCACCCAAAGTCCAGTTTTACCGCAAGCATGTCCAACATTAGTATAAGCCTTGTACCAGGGTTGTACAGTCATGGAAAACCTGGAAAAGTCATTGAAAATGCAAATCAATCTGGGCGTTATTATGGACAAAAATGTATAACTTAATATATTTTTTCATATCTCTATAAACGATATTTTTCTCAATATCTTTGAAATTAAATGTTTTAAGTGAAAATTCTTTTTTTTTTTTCTAAGCCTATAGCTGAGGATTAGAATGCAGCAGTTTAATTTACATTGAATAGTTGATCTTCTCATTCTCTTTGTCATTTTTTCTGTATCTATATATGTTTTTATCAGTGTTATCTCTTTTATTAGAATTACAATATGGCCAAATTCATATCTTGTTCACTATCGCCCAGCCCTAACAAGCATAAAAGATTATTTCTGTCACTATCACTGTTCATTGTTGAGCAAAAATAGACAATGGTGGACCACCATATTCTCCTATTAATGTGAATACTGTACCTTTTAGTACAGTATAGTGTGACTTTCTGTTGGCTAAAGGCAATCCTAGAAGAAGTGAAGTAATCAGGGTTAGGGTCACTGGTACTAAGGCAAATCAACTGTCAATCAACTCAAGAAGCCACTTGCATGAGTGGTGAAAGGTGTTCAGTCACTCGTAATCTGGTGTTCTCTCTTTTGCCAGGGAACCTACCTGAAAGTATATGAACATAATCTAGAATTTGAATTAAGGCACATTCAAGCATAATTCATTACAAAAGTTTGGTCCTAAAACGTAAAATGGATAATAATATAAATAAAGCTGTCAGTTTTTTGTTTTTTTATCCCATAACTTACACAGCGCAGCAAAGTTCTTGTGATTAAATCTCAAACTTCCTAAAATATCCTTTGGGAGAGTCATCTTTCTTGTGGCGCGGCTAATTTGACAGCAGCAGCAGCAGCAGCACCTGAAAAGCTTTGGGGGAGAGAATGAGAGACTCCACAAACTCCTGCACATCGAGCGCCTAATGAGGAGTGCACGCATGATAGCCACAGTACTTACCCCGTGCATTAGTCTCAGCGCGCACAAAACTCCATTTTCATTTACTTTGGGGGTTATCACGGATTACTGTGCTGAAATAAACCAGCCATTTCATTTGCGTCCATTAATGACAGCTATAATGCGCCAAAGCTGTTGACTTATTTGAATATTTGTAAAAACAGGTCATGATGGCATTTGTGTTTTTTTTTTTTTTTCTTCTCACATGAGTGCAGTTTTGTGCCGCTCATTTCCACGTTTTTGTCTTTTGTCTGCCAGCTGCGGCCCGGTGATCTGTGTCGACGGCCATTATTGCCTCTTGTCTAAAGCTCCCATTGTGCTTTATATCCTTTGTTTTGACAATGTTAATTGCGTTTTATCACAGCACCATTATCCAGACTATTCTAGTTCCCAAGCTACAAGGCTGAACTTTTATCTTTTATCACCTTTTGTTAACTATCACTTGAGATTTTTATTAGAACATTGTAGTACTAATGATAACCCAGGGCCTAATGGTCTATTTTTACAGTAATATAAAATATCAGATTTGCTATGATGACATAATACTGAACAGGTGCATCTAAAGTATTTGTACTAAATATTTCACTAAACTTCTTTGTCTCTTACCATGGTGTAAAATGATTGTACGAATCTTTTACTTAGCTTATTTCTGGTGAAACACAACTTTACTCAGATATTTCATTTTTTGAGAAATTATGCTAAATATTTAATTTTTTGCACCTTAAAAATTACTTTTTTTGGATTATCTCTCTAAAATTATTGAAGAAGCATAAAATGTTTTGGGTTTAACCTGCCTCATGTCAGATTTGTGTGATTGATTTGAGTTTTTCCACATCATCCACCTGGAACTTCCCCCGCTGAAAGCGTTTGGGAAAAGACGGGACGTTTAATGCAATGCTTCAAGCTGATTGGGTGACTTAGTTTGTGCTTAAAGTGTCTGTGTAACTTTCTGAGGCTGAAAATCAAATGCACAATCCCACTGAATAGAAGGTTAAGACATTATCTTGGGATATATTTTATGCATCAGTTTGATGCCATGCTGTGGAATATTAAAGCTAAAAGGAACAAGGTTTTGTTAGAAACAAGCAGGAGGAGGGCCTCCTCTTACTCAAGTACACAAAATACTCAATTTTAGGGAGATTAAACCCTGTTTAGCCTAGTGACACTTTTGATTATGTTTTAGTTCAACAAAAACATCCAGTTATTAATAATGAAAGTCTAAACAGAACTAATAAAGCAGAAACAGGTACATTCACGACAGCTGCATGTTAGTGCTTAGTTTGCTTTGCTAACGCCATTCAGCCAGAACCACAGGTCTGGCTGGTGGGCGACCAGATAGATTTCTCGAGTTGTGAATTCACAAATATGCAAGAATCCATCTGACTGTCCAGGTAATTATTTGGAGGCTGATTATAAATATTGGCAAATTTGTTGTTTAATTCATTAAAACCTTTCCTAGGTAATAATATTTAAGTTTTGACTTTTCTTTACTTTATAAAATAGCTTCACCTTTCTATATTGTTATCCCACGACATCAGTATTACATTTCCTAATCTTTGAACTTAAATGTTTGGGACTATGTTTACTCCCATCATACTCATCTCTGTGCTGTTCAATATCCTAAAATCCCCCCTTACATCTCTGTACATCTGTCTCCTTTGTCTTCTAACCGCTCCATTCCCTGTTTGTTTTTACCAACAGCTGGCTCTGTACGTGCTGTCGTTTCTGGAACCCAAGGACCTCCTCCAGGCCGCGCAGACGTGCCGCTACTGGCGCATCCTGGCAGAAGACAACCTGCTGTGGAGGGAGAAGTGCCGGGAAGAGGGTGAGCACCAAAACTACCACAGCAGCAGACGGGCGGCATGTGGGCGCGCAGCGGAGAGCTCTGAAGTCACTAATGCAGTCGCTGCGCTGCTTTACTCTTGTTTACACCTGCGCTAATGTTTGCTTTTGAAGTCCACTTGCTTCAGTCTGCTGCTTTTGGTCACGAGAGGCAGGGCTGAGACAGATACCGGCTTCAAAACATTTACATTACCCATCTTGAGTTCTGAAATGTATTGTTAAAGTTTGATAGAATGATCAAGAATGAGATAAGGATAGCTAGAAAACTACATTTGCAGATGAGTTAGTTTTGACTTAAATAATGTATAATATCAGAGAGATTGACCAATTCAAAGTATGTAAAGTGATGAAAAACGGCAATTGAGGTTTTTGGGCCACCTCACCACACACTCAACAGCCCCTAGACTCCCCAAAACCGCCCCAACCCACATCACAGAACTACACCTCACCAAACCACCAAACACGCTTACCAATTTATACTTTATCTCTTTTCAACCCCCAACCCAAACACCCATCAACACCATACAACAATGCTTACACTCCTCATAACCCACCACTCGCACCGACCACCTCACATACTACAACATTTTTATCTTTATATACCCGTCTCCGCCCCTATCCCGACACTGCAGCATCGACTCTCTACCTACACACCCAATCCCTCATCCAACCATCTATCACCACCCCACTCCTCTCAATCAACAACCATAATCTCTCCATTTATGGAATGCGGTTTAATAGAATTTCCATTTGTGAACAAGCTTCTTACGTACCCTAAGATCCCAAGAGTCACCCTATACTTGATTGTCAATTGTACACAAAAGTAATTGTCCCAGGTAAGCTTACTAGAGTTGCATAGAAAAGCCGGAGATTCTGGATTGTTTGAGACAGGAGAAGTTTATTCACCATCTGTCCTGGACCCTTGACTTGAATACATTGTGGTAGTGTTGCTCTTATCAAAACCTGAGAATACTTCTCCATAACCATAACATAAGGTTTACTGTAGCAGCTAAATTGGCCAGACAATGAGAAATTGCATAAAATAACTCATCTATAGAAGTTGTTCAAGGAAAACAGTTGGATGACATTAACCACATAGTAATGTCAATATAGATGACAATGGAAGTGACCTTGTTAAGATTACGCATAAGATAAATGTCTACAACTTGTCAACTTTAGAAGTTCAGTTAAAATAATATCACATTTTCTTATGTTTCTGTATAACTCAGTAACTCAAATATTTCATTCACAGTGTAAATGTATGTCTGGGTAAAATAGCAGCAGAAATGTCAGTGAGAGTTAAGACTTTGGTGAGATTTATTGCTAAAGATAAAAACTGTAAGAATTATGTGATTTGTGCTTCACGTTGTCTGTAACATTTACCCAGGAAAGAAAATGTGATGTACAGAATTGCATGTGTTTTGAAGATGTTATGACTTTTGAGCATTTTACTGTTATCACAAGACAATTTGATATCTATTTTTGAAATGTATCTTCTTATCTCAATGCAACGCAGTGCACAGCAGTTAACTCTCACTCCTCACAGCAAGAAGGTTCTGGTAGGACTCCCAGGCGGCACAAGGATTTTGGACATTCTCCCTGTTTCAGTAAATTTTACTGAACAATATGGGAAAGCTCAGTGACATGACTGACTTATGTGGAAAGTATCAAGACCTGATTTGAAGAGTGGCTTTAGATGATAATCACTAATGTATAGATAAGAATTTGTTTAATCCAACAAATCTAACCTCTATCATCTTGTTTTGAATTTTGGATCCCTTACAATCGCAGCAGATAAAATGTTTGAACTAAATGTGAGATCATTAGGAGATGAGAGGTAGACACATTTATTTAAAATGGCACACACAAATGTTTCAACATGACAATTACTGAAATCATTCCACTTAAAATTCTTTCTGTGGGTGAAATTATTCAAAGATATTTGTCATTATCAGGACAACCCTGCAACAAAGTGATTTAATTTTAAAAAATGAAAATAAATCAAACATTTCTATTATTTTTATCCATAAACGGTGACTCACCAATGGCCTTTCTTCACTGTTCCTTTCCTTTTCTTTAAAGGGTCCCCGATAATGAAATATACATGAGTCCTCAGCGATAGCAGCGTCCGTTCCTGGTTTAGGGATGTGAAATAGAAGATTTACATTATTCAGGCTTTTTCTTCAAGTCTTTTCTTTCACAGATTCAAGTGCTTTCACCACCTACAGTACATCTCTTTTCACTTGTCCAAAGATAGAAGCCACTGCATCACTAGTCACTGCTCCAATTAGCTCACAGCAGATGTTCGGGCTGAACTTGGGTTTGTTAAAAAGTTATTCTTCTACTTAGGTGTCCCTGTTTTTGCAAGCGTGCCATTGAGAATGTTAATGTCTTTTTAGTAGTTTCCCTAAATAAAGAAATGTAAAGCTCTATCTTTCTTCTTGTGCTATATTTAACGTCATTCACTTCTTATATTGCAGTGATCACTTATATTGATTTGTGATTTGATTCATGGTCTCTGTCTTTCTAACACAACCTTTTGCTTTTATCACAGCTTGAGCCTAGTCTATTGGTTATTAGTTGGACACCACTGTGACTGGAGTCTTTCTGATTAGATGAAGATAGTACAGGAAGAAATGGATAAAGGTTAAAGCTGCATAGAACAACCAACCAATTGCACTCAGTGTTATAATAAACTTATTAGACACAACTTATGGGTCTTGAGCATAGTTCATTTATAACTACAAAGAAAAAGGCGAGAGACAAGTAGACACAGTCATAAACACATCTTAACTACACAAATGATTCTCCAGCGTAAACAAATTCATCAACGTGTAGTACAAGCGCAAAGATTCAAATCCTCACCCGGAGAAACGTTTTGAGCATCTGGACGCTGCGTCAGGTCAGCTCTTCCTGCGTGATCCAAGCTGACTTAAGTTTTCTGAGAGCTTCTGTGCTTTTGCTTGTGAATGCTGTGATGTGACACGGCCCCAAACAGTGACCTAGACTAGGATCGCGCGCTCACAGGGCACACCTCCACAGACATAGGCTATGTACCCTACAGCTGCAGCAATTTGCAAAACAACAGTTGTATGTAGTGTCAATGTGTTTGGGTTTGGGTTGGATCCTGATTTTTAAGCACATTTCTTCAGGCCGGGTGGGTTGAATTGAATTTAAATACGAGTTGGGCAGGGTGGGTTACGAAAAAAGCTGACCCGCGCATCACGAACACCTAATGAGCTATTGATGTAACAGACCCAAACCAGATCTGTCACTGGTTTTGGTGGGGACATGTCATTTATCAGCTTCTTTCAGAGGCGTGGTCCAGCTGTCTCTCAGACTGATCATGTGTCTCCTGTGGCGCAGTGATCTCTGGGGAAAGGTGTCCCAGGTGTGGAAAAGGAGGAACACTTCGCTGTCGCTGTTGATGCTCCACTTTATGATCTCAGTCGCTTCCTTGATCCAGCATTTGAATTATTTGTTCTAGATCTGATGACTTGTGACCCAACCCAATGCATATGGTAACAGTATTATAAACTGGGCGAGCACAGTATCATGAAAGCAACTGCATCAACTTTACACCACTGGACAGTTTCCCATCATAACAGAGACACCTGGAGACACTCGTATCTTCTGCAGAAGAGGAAATTGTCAAGGCCGTGGAT
>CM076398.1:4133169-4217435 GCA_038363315.1 Mugilogobius chulae
TGTAGCGGCTTTACTGTTTGTGTGAAAACTATTGAGTGGTACTGTCAAAAGCTCAATATATTCAAGTGTGAGTAAAAGTTGTTGTAGCCTTAATAATCTTGTTGCAAGAGGAATTTTTGAAACAGTTTGCAGATACGCATAAAAGGTGAGGATGTTTTTACACTTGAAAGTACCAAATCCCCACATTTCTTCAGTCCCTGTTTTATCAAAGGAACTACCAAGTCCAGCTGTTTGCATTCACACAGCAGCAGATGCGGAAAGTGGGTCTAACTGGATTTAACATTGACTTATATAGTCTGTTAGTTAATGAAAGTTGTTTTTAATCTTTACACATAAAGCAATGCTAATTTATAGTAACTTACTATTTAAGACTAGTAGTAGGCAAACTAATCCAAATGTGTCTTAAGTAATTTCTCTTGAGCATAAGAAAATATGAGAATGTATAAAATGTTGTAAATGTGCTTGTTACCAAAAGGTTCCTGATGTGTTGTGTGGAAAGTACCTGACCCAAAACAGGAGCTAAGAAGTCCCAAAGTGTGTTTTTTTTTTTTTCAGTTTACATAATTTTAGTTCATTAAAATCTCACCCAAAGTCCAGTTTTACCGCAAGCATGTCCAACATTAGTATAAGCCTTGTACCAGGGTTTGTACAGTCATGGAAAACCTGGAAAAGTATTGAAAATGCAAATCAATCTGGGCGTTATTATGGACAAAAATGTATAACTTAATATATTTTTTCATATCTCTATAACGATATTTTTCTCAATATCTTTGAAATTAAATGTTTTAAGTGAAAATTCTTTTTTTTTTTTTCTAAGCCTATAGCTGAGGATTAGAATGCAGCAGTTTAAATTTACATTGAATAGTTGATCTTCTCATTCTCTTTGCCATTTTTTCTGTATCTATATATGTTTTTATCAGTGTTATCTCTTTTTATTAGAATTACAATATGGCCAAATTCATATCTTGTTCACTATCGCCCAGCCTAACAAGCATAAAAGATTATTTCTGTCACTATCACTGTTCATTGTTGAGCAAAATAGACAATGGTGGGACCACCATATTCTCCTATTAATGTGAAATACTGTACCTTTTAGTACAGTATAGTGTGACTTTCTGTTGGCTAAAGGCAATCCTAGAAGAAGTGAAGTAATCAGGGTTAGGTTCACTGGTACTAAGGCAAATCAACTGTCAAATCAACTCAAGAAGCCACTTGCATGAGTGGTGAAAGGTGTTCAGTCACTCGTAATCTGGTGTTCTCTCTTTTGCCAGGGAACCTACCTGAAAGTATATGAACTAATCTAGAATTTGAATTAAGGCACATTCAAGCATAATTCATTACAAAAGTTTGGTCCTAAAACGTAAAATGGATAATAATAATATAATAAAGCTGTCAGTTTTTTTTTTTTTTTTATCCATAACTTCACAGCGCAGCAAAGTTCTTGTGATTAAATCTTCAAACTTCCTAAAATATCCTTTGGGAGAGTCATCTTTCTTGTGGCGCGGCTAATTTGACAGCAGCAGCAGCAGCAGCACCTGAAAAGCTTTGGGGGAGAGAATGAGAGACTCCACAAACTCCTGCACATCGAGCGCTAATGAGGAGTGCACGCATGATAGCCACAGTACTTACCCCGTGCATTAGTCTCAGCGCGCACAAAACTCCATTTTCATTTACTTTGGGGGTTATCACGGATTACTGTGCTGAAATAAACCAGCCATTTCATTTGCGTCCATTAATGACAGCTATATGCGCCAAAGCTGTTGACTTATTTGAATATTTGTAAAAACAGGTCATGATGGCATTTGTGTTTTTTTTTTTTTTTTCTTCTCACATGAGTGCAGTTTTGTGCCGCTCATTTCCACGTTTTTGTCTTTGTCTGCCAGCTGCGGCCCGGTGATCTGTGTCGACGGCCATTATTGCCTCTTGTCTAAAGCTCCCATTGTGCTTTATATCCTTTGTTTGACAAATGTTAATTGCGTTTTATCACAGCACCATTATCCAGACTATTCCCAATAAGCTACAAGGCTGAACTTTTATCTTTTATCACCTTTTTTAACTATCACTTGAGATTTTATTAGAACATTGTAGTGAATGATAACCAGGTAATGGTCTATTTTTTACAGTAATATAAATATCAGATTTGCTATGATGACATAATACTGAACAGGTGCATCTAAAGTATTTGTACTAAAATATTTCACTAAAACTTCTTTGTCCTCTTACCATGGTGTAAAATGATTGTACGAATCTTTTACTTAAGCTTATTTTCTGGTGAAACACAAACTACTCAGATATTTCATTTTTTGAGAATTTACTAAATATTTAATTTTTTGCACCTTAAAAATTACTTTTTTTTGGATTATCTCTCTAAAATTATTGAAGAAGCATAAAATGTTTGGGTTTAACCTGCCTCATGTCAGATTTGTGTTGATTGATTTGAGTTTTTCCACATCATCCACCTGGAACTTCCCCGCTGAAAGCGTTTGGGAAAAGACGGGACGTTTATTGAATGCTTCAAGCTGATTGGTGACTTAGTTTGTGCTTAAAGTGTCTGTGTAACTTTCTGAGGCTGAAAAATCAAATGCACAATCCCACTGAAATAGAAGGTTAAGACATTATTTGGGATATATTTATGCATCAGTTTTGATGCCATGCTGTGGAATATTAAAGCTAAAAGGAACAAGGTTTTGTTAGAAACAAGCAGGAGGAGGGCTCCTCTTACTTCAAGTACACAAAATACTCAATTTTAGGGAGATTAAACCCTGCTTTAGCCTAGTGACACTTTTTGATTATGTTTTAGTTCAACAAAACATCCAGTATTAATAATGAAAGTCTAAAACAGAACTAATAACAGCAGAAACAGGTACATTCACGACAGCTGCAATGGTTAGTGCTTAGTTTTGCTTTGCTAACGCCATTCAGCCAGAACCACAGGTTCTGGCTGGTGGGCGACCAGATAGATTTCTCGAGTTTGTGAATTCACAAATATCGCAAGAATCCATCTGACTGTCCAGGTAATTATTTGGAGGCTGATATAAATATTGGCAAATTTGTTGTTTTAATTCATTAAAACCTTTCCTAGGTAATAATATTTAAGTTTTGACTTTTCTTTACTTTATAAAATAGCTTCACCTTCTTATTGTTATCCCACAACATCAGTATTACAGTTCCTAATCTTTGAACTTAAATATTTGGGACTATGTTTACCTCCCATCATACTCATCTCTGTGCTGTTCAATATCCCTAAAATCCCCCCTTAACATCTTCTGTACATCTGTCTCCTTTGTCTTCTAACCGCTCCATTCCCTGTTTGTTTTTACCAACAGCTGGCTCTGTACGTGCTGTCGTTTCTGGAACCAAGGACCTCCTCCAGGCCGCGCAGACGTGCCGCTACTGGCGCATCCTGGCAGAAGACAACCTGCTGTGGAGGGAGAAGTGCCGGGAAGAGGGTGAGCACCAAAACTACCACAGCAGCAGACGGCGGCATGTGGGCGCGCAGCGGGAGAGCTCTGAAGTCACTAATGCAGTCGCTGCGCTGCTTTACTCTTGTTTACACCTGCGCTAATGTTTGCTTTTGAAGTCCACTTGCTTCAGTCTGCTGCTTTTGGTCACGAGAGGCAGGGCTGAGACAGATACCGGCTTCAAAACATTTACATTACCCATCTTGAGTTCTGAAATGTTTTGTTAAAGTTTAATAGAATGATTAAGAATGAGATAGGATACTAGAAAACTACATTTGCAGATGACGAGTTAGTTTGACATAAATAAATGTATAATACAGAGAGTATTGACAATTCAAAGTATGTAAAGTGATGAAAACGGCATTTGAGTTTGCACTAAAGCTGATGACTGCAAAGGAAATGAAACTGAGGAAATAATCAAATAGATCTTGCCTGATATGCTAATGCTGCAGAAATGCCTAAATGACTAAATTACATTTGTTGATTGGAAATAGCTTGAAGATAGTAGTGCTTTCCTACTTGAAGACTACATTTACAAAAATCTTATTCCATAAAATTTGTATTTTTTATTTGGTCTTTGCATTCTGAATCAAAATTACAACTTAAACACCATTATTTGTCTCCTATTTTATCTAATTTGCTCATGATCTACATGTAAGGTGCACTAGTGGTCTGCCTTCTTCCTAAACAAGTAATCTTTACCATATTTGTGAATTCAATTATGATTTAAATTATCATGACTATTGTTTTGTTCATAATTGAGCAGTCCTAACTTAAAGCTGCGGTCTCTAACCTTTTTACTTGTAGTTTAGTAAACTTTGTGTTTTCCACTAAAAAGTATGTGTTAAGTGTACCACATTGTGTAAAAATGAGACCACTGAGTACAATCTGAAGTGAGTAAGAAAGAATTTTAGTTCTAATCAGGAGCCAAATTCTGCGTTCTGATTGGCTGTGCTTGGGTGGCCCTCTCCAGTTTCACTTTGTTGTTTGTAAAAAGAAGTTTATAAGTTATAATTTCAGCCAAAATGAATGCATGTCGATATTAACCGGGTCTTAAAGGATTTAAAGAGGAACTTGTCAGATTGAAAACCTAAATTGTATTTGCGGTGTTAAAATCACCTTCCCCATCTTTAAGTTTTCAGATGCTTGGAAGTTAACTAAAACATATCTCACAGACAAAGTTTCAGCTGTGTTTTTGATGAGGAAGCAATGTTAGAACAGGATTTCAAACTCAAAGTTGTTCCTTTTTAATTGATGCCCGAAAGACAGAGCCTAATCATGCTTATTCAGAGCGTAGCAATAATTATAATTAGAGTGGCTTCATTGCTGTTATGCTTACTTCTCAGCAGCTTTAGTGTTTACTCTTGATGCGGTCCACCCTTTGGACATTTGCGCTGTCTAATCACCTCCTTATGCGTTTCCAGGCATCGACGAGCCTCTGCCGCACAAGAAGAGGAAAGTAGTCAAGCCTGGCTTCACGCACAGCCCCTGGAAGAGTGCCTACATCAGGCAGCACCGGATAGACACCAACTGGAGGAGGGGGGACCTCAAATCACCCAAGGTACAACTTTCTCCTGCTCTTTTTTACATCTAGCTTTAGCAATATTGATAGAAAAGGACTCCCAGAAAGATGGTTCGATAAGTGACAGTGGCTTAGTGATGGCTCAGCACGTCCCAGGGCTAATGCTAATCGAGCTGGACTTTGAAATGGCCGTAGTATGTGCCCGGTGACTTCATTTGTCTTCCTCTCCTAAATAAGCGACTCCATGCTTGTCAAACATTATTAGCTAATCATTAAAAAACGACTTGAACACACACACTCTTGTATATGCAGAGACACGTGTTGGTCCTGTGACCTGAAGGCAAATATCTGTTCACACGTTGTCAACGCGACACAGAGGCGAGGTGCAGGTGGAGCTACAAGTGTTTGTGTGTTGTTACCTGTTTACCGTGTTGGGAAAGGCTTTGACGTCCAAACATGTGTCCCAAAGGCTGAAGGTGGAGTGGAACATTGCATTCTGTTCACTAGGGTTTTTGGCTTATACATTTAAAAACTATTACATCACAGAAAGTTTTAAGGCTTATACAAATTACATTTTATCTATTGTTGCTAAGATTATAGCTGTGCAGTCATTTGTAGTGTCTTCTTTTACTTCTCTTTATAAGTTAATGATTTGCACTCTTGCCATTTTTTAGGCAAATTCTCTTTTTCATTAAAATCCTGGTTGTGCCACCTGCTTGCTCCATGAGATCTTATATTTTGCTATTTTCTTTCAAAGACAAAATAATAGAGATGGGACAGGTGGGAATTATATATAATTTATAATTACAATTTTTAAAGTTTTTTTCTGTCAATTATCACTCTGCTAGTTCTACACCTTCTCAGAAAGTTAGTGCTGGATAGTCAGGTCCGGAGAGAGCTGGTGAGCTGGTTGCCATGGTAATGAGTTTACTTCTGTTGTTGAACTTGCTTAAGCTGTCTTTTTATACTTTATTCTTTAACAAGACTCTTTTTCTAAACTCACACATGACCATAAACTTAATCATCTTCTATCTGATCTGAACTCATTCTCATCAATAGAAACTTGGGGTTCGGACCAAGGGTGGCTCATATGTGCCCCCAATATAATTAATATGAAAAGAGTACTAGTCTGGGCCCCTAAGACCCTGGGACCTAGGACAAAAGACCCCTTTGCCCCATGTCAACTCCCCTCTTCAGAACATACATTCTAGCTCTCACCAATTTTTGATTTGTTTGTGCGTTCAAGCCAAACACAATACACACGAGCCAAATCTTATCTTACAAGATCTTGTACTTTTAATGAAACTCTGTATATAGTAAAATCCTTGTCCAGTTTTACTATCAGACCCAACAGCTCGTCGTACACCTTCAGCACTGGGTGACATTCCGCTCTTATCTCTTTCACTTTGATGTCCAGCGCTCAGGAGACTTGTCCCTGTCAGCCTCTCGTCTTTCTGTTTCCTGCTCACCTCACACACACACACACACACCCCTCTCTCCTGCATCTGTCCCACGTTTAATCTCTGTCACCCGTTCCTCTCTCGTAGGTGCTGAAAGGTCACGACGACCACGTGATCACCTGCCTGCAGTTCTGTGGCAACCGCATCGTGAGCGGCTCCGACGACAACACGCTCAAAGTGTGGTCGGCCATCACGGGGAAGGTAAGACTGACATTTACTTGATTACTAATGGTCCATTGCAGTTTATGTCTGCTCAATTTCATTTTTTGTTTTAGGAATACTATACTTGGCAATTGTACATTTTTTAAAGTGCATTCTTTTTTTAATTTGACTTTATTTGGTGAATTATTACTTGTTGTAATTGCAGATTATAGTTTTACACAAGACTAGTTTCAGTTTGTCAAAAAAGCTGATATATTTGTAGAAATATACTGGAAGATGGAATGTAACCAAAATGATGACTAGAGATGGGTATCAAGACCCAGTTTCATAACTGCCCTGGTGCTGCACCTTAACTGTCCACTGGATCGATAAGCCCAGCCCTATTGGTCCTGAAGGAGCGCGTTTCATAAGATCTGTCCTGTGCATTCGGCCTGTCAGCTCTGCTTTGATTGTGTGCCGCACAATATCAGTACATTTGCGTGTTTGCATCTCTCTGCTTGTCTTTGTGTGATGTGCTTTGGTCTGGGCTTTGTACGCACCGCACGCCCACATACAAGCATAGAAAACATCGCGTCACCGCGTGCACACCGGGACCAAGTAACGTTGATGGGGCGCTAGAAGTCACAAGTCAAGTGTCCGCGGTAAAGCACAGCAATGGAGCGACTTTATTTTGCCTGCGAAACTGACTCCACTGTAAAGCTAACACAAAAAAAAGCAGGAAACTTTTGTTTTGTAGGGTTAGTAGAACGGTATAGGTGGTTGGTGAAAACTGGGTCTTTCTGATTGCTTGAACATAAATACAAGAATATTTAAAAAAAATAATTAATGTAATTTTTGTAATTTTTGCAAAATGAACAGTCCAACTTTGCAGCACACTCGGCCTTGACCATTTGCTGAATGTCTGTACTCTCTCTCCTTATTTCATGTTTTGAGAGAACACTGTTACAACATGTACAACTCAGAGAAGTATAATTTACATAATAGGTCCCCTTTAAAACTGATAAAAGTTGACGTAGTTTTACAAATTTATTTTTCTAAATGATCAAGTAAAGCAGTTGGATAGAGGCAATTATCATCTCTCAGTGGTAAATCTGCTCTTATAGTTGACAAAACGTTTCATCCCTGCCTTGAGACGTGGCCTTTCCCTGACTTGTTACACAGCACATGTCCAGAGCAGAGTTAGTATTCATGACTGGACCTGCTGCAGCCGCACGGGCCCTGCACTCACTCTCCACACTCTCCACACTCTCCACACTGGGCGTGGAACAGAAAACCACTGCTTGTATAGAGTTTGGAGGAGCTGCAAACAGCCTTGTAAATCACCTGGCTTGTGCTGCACTGTTGAATTCATGTTTAAAACTACAAAAACAAAACACACAGCATCCGATTTGACTTTTCTTTTTCTAGTTTTTCTATTGAGATATATTAGAGCTAGACATTTAGTGAATTTTCCTAGTGAATAAATGAAAAAGTGAATGATGTGTTTCGATATTCTTGGGCATATTTTGATAAAAATATTCAGATGATTATTGCGTCAAGTCAAGTCAGGTTACGTTGAATTTGTAGAATGCAATGATGGTGAACAAGAGTTCTGATTAATACCACTGTGCTTTGCCATGAAATATCTAAAAGGTCATTTTAAACTGTTTTGATCTTATGGTTGCCATTAGTGACTAGTGACCATGATTAGTTGATTGATTAGTGACCATTCACACACAAAAATTGACTTTGAACAAGATTTATTTGTGTTGCAAACATGTGTGTGAAGTATTATTGGTCTGGAGAATCACAGAAGTGCAGAAATATTACATTTTTATCCTAAGTTGAAAGTTACTAGCTCCATTTTCTCATGTTTTATTTTTAATGGGCTTTAGTATTAACAATATACTCAATATTCAATTTTTTGGATATCGTATAAACAACATTCACAATATTCTCTAAAATTTGATATTTTGATATCGCACAGCTCTTACTCTGCAATGAGTTGGTCACTGCCTAGAGTGATCCCCACCTAAGGCCCAAAGTCACTGGAATAGGCTCCAGTCATTCACGACCCCTATTGGGAACAAGCAGTAGAAAATGATCTCCCCAGTAAAGAAGATTGTTGAGCTCACGTTTCGATTTGCATCACCAATTGCCAAGGCCTTACGACTCTGACCAAACAGCAGAATTCGATAACTCTTTGAATCATGCTCACCATGTTGTTAGGACTCCCACTGTCCTGGAAGATGACCTTCAGGGGAACATGTTAGTCCTGCTCAGAGGCAGACAGAAGGAGGCTACTATCCTCTCGCTGCTCAGACTGCCTCTCACAGATAGAGAAGTTTGGCTTTTCGCCCAGTGGTGATTACACGCTTATCAGTCACAGCATTTTCAGATCTGAACCCATCCGGCCAAGGTCATCTGATAGGCATGGAGCTTCCATTGGTTCTACTGCAGCCCAACACTAATCCTTTCAGTAGCTTCATGTTGATGCAGCCTCCTCTGTCATTCAGCGGAGCAAGTTGGATGCCAGGATTTGGAATGTTTGCATTGTCGTGAGTTGAATTAAACCTTTGTTGTAAATGGGGCTGTGCAATACTGTGAAAAAAATCATGAGTTTACCTCTGTGACAATCTGCTTTTTTGAAGAAATTGTCATCTCTCATCTGTTTTTCGAATCGGTCAGCCTCTGTAATACTGTGTGTGTCGGATTAGGCCAATCACAATGAAGTATGAACTTTCTGAAGAAGTAAAAACATGTTAGTTACTTCAAAGACAACTAGAAAATAGTCTACATGAACCATGATAAAATTGAAATTGTGATCATGGCTCTAAGAACATTGTGATAGTTTTTTTGCGATATCGCCCACTGCTAGTTGTAAAATATCCTCTTAACAGATCTATGTAGTGAATATGACATAAAAGTATATATAGATCAGTAAGTTACATTTTGTCCATTGTAAATCTTGCTTTTAGAATTAATTGATCGCGCCTTTAGTATTGTAAAATTTAACTATAACAAACAGCAGATTCTACCTGTATTGTTGGAATTTGGCTACATAATATTCCTACATGTTTTACTTGGAATCTGAAATATTGGAGGTAATAGCAAGTAAATACAGACAAGTGACAGGTGGTAGGTAAAAACAAGACTTTTCTAAACACTTGAGCATCAGCTGCATGATCATAGAAAATTACTCAAACATTCAGTAATCAATCAATCCAAATACAACTTTTATTAAACCAATGACGAGAGCACACTGTAATGGAATGATTAAAAACTCAGAAAAGTGTATTTTGCACAATATGTCAACTTTAAGCACAAGCTTGTTGCAACTACAATTGAAATGCATTGAGTGCCCACTGGTTCTATGCCAGGCCCAATTGAGAAAAATGTCTAATTGGATTTTTGTTGTGGTTAGATTTGCATTTTATGTTTTAATATGATTTTGTCCAACAATCTTCGCATTTTTCCTCATTACTAACATTGTACATTGCCATATCTAAAATGAAATTCACACATTTTCAATCTGGAGATCTAACCATGCTCTCCCACTGAGTTAAGTATTATTGATCTATAGAATGTTGAAGGTGAATGGAATCTATAGATCCAGTCGACGATGTGTCACATTTGGGGGCGTTGCCTGATGTGGGGGAATATCTCTCGTTAAGACAACCTCTTTTTACTTCTTTTAAGATGTTTTCTGGCAAATAATGTGTTTTTTAGCACAACTATTTCAAGTCGAGTCACAACCAAGCTTAAATGAAGGTTGTTGATGTGAAGTTATGTCAGAATCTCACTGCTACCATTAACATTGTGGATATATTTACAAATAAAGTCCGTTGGATAACTTTATTAATCTCCATGTCTTCCTATCTATATTTGACACAATATGTTTCCCTTAGGTCTACATTTGCTGTTGTAGTTGAGCAGTGAGGCATGAAACTGTTGCTCTGATGCACTGTTAATGTTATGTTTCCCTGACGGAGGTTTCTGATGCTGACTTTATGTACTGTTTCCATTCAGATTTTCTCTTTTGATTGCAGCTAATTTTGCAGTCATGTTGTGTAGCATTTTGATTGCCCTTGCTTATGGAACAAACATGCCGAAAGACACTCCAATTTCTCTGCTACGTATGCGGTTATCTCTTAAGAAAAGAAAAGAATCTCAACAAAACTTATTCTCTCTTGCAAATCCACCTTGTCGTCAGCCTGACAGCACCAGCTCTGTCTGTATAATAACCACTGTTTTTCCTACACTAAATCTCTTTGTTTGCATTAGTCATAGAGAGCAGAACATCCCAAATCCCCTTTTTTGTTTGGACTCTGTATTCAAAGCACGGACTTTTATTTCTTTGCTTTCTTAACTTCTAACTCCAGAGAGAATTCCCCCGCTGGAGAGCAACAGCCAATTAAACCTAGTAGACCATTTCTGAAGTAGCTGTCAATACCAGTTACATTATAAGTCTCCTGCAAAACAATAGAATTAAAAAGCATTATTCACACTCAGCGTTCTTTACGGCAAATTCTGCTATATTTATAAATGTTCCCAACCAGCCAGTTTTATCTGTTTTCGCCAGCCGCATTGAAAATCACAGCACAGCCTCTCTTCCATAACCTGTTCCTTTTAAAAGTCATGTGCGCGACCTTGACTGCCTTTTTACGGCTTGCATAAATCCCTCAATGAACGCTGGTTGTAGGCCTCCTTCCAGGCCGCTCCCGATGTTACTGTGGTCTCGAGGAGGATTGGATCGATAAGAGATGGCAGACGGCAGATCAAGTCCAAATGAGGAAAGCTTGATGTGCACTCGTCCTGTCCTGTTCGGTGAATACTTATGGAGGAACGATAGAAAAGGTGATTTGCGATATAAGTGTCGATGTAGTAAGATTATATGGACAGTATGTATATTTCTGGGGTGTGGTTTGGTATCTGTTGGTGTCAAAAAAGTGAGGAATGTTTGTATTTTTGCAGCTACACAATCACGTGTTTTTATTGCGCAGAAAGACCTTGGGAAAACGTGTGAGTGATTGAGGTAGTCTTGAGATATCTTAAGAATCCATCTGGAGCCATACCGTTAATGTCCAATCACAGTGCAGCAGCTGACCTATCACTGCTTAGGTTTATGGTTGAGGCAGAACCACTCAAGCAAGGCATTAACAAACATATTTCAGACTATTTTGGAAAATTTACAAACTAGTTTTGGTAAGGCTGGGCGATCTGGAAAAAAATATAATCACGATTTTCTTTGTCATATTGATCTCGATTTTCAATTCGATTTTGCTTAACATTTTCAAAACCAAATGAAAAATATTATTTATAAACATAAACAAAACCAAAATATAATATGTCCCATTTTTTCTTTTTTTTTAAACTGTAAGTTTGACTTTTGCTCCAAACTACACATTTTTACTGACAAAAGATTGGTTTTCAGTCTTTCAATTCAAAACCCACCACCAAATAATTGACCATTTGTGGAGAGATGTTTTTCTCTCAGTTTTTATTAAAAACAAAAACACAATTTCTCTGCTTCTTCCACTGTTGCAATGCTTCAACCAATCAGCTTCAAATATTTCCGGATGGCTTTCACGGGCAGTCTTTCCAAATTGATAATTGTAGAACTCAATTTAGAGTGATCCACATAACAATCTGGTTATGTTAACTGTGGCGTTAGTTAGCATAATGGTTTGCTAATAGTTTGCTGTTGAAAAATTTGTGTAATTAAAGCTGACGTACCTGCTTTTCACACTGCAAAACCAACAATTTGTCCACTATTTCTCACAAATACTTCAGCTCTTGCCTTACACATTTATTTTTGGCTGCAAAATATGATTTAAGAACATATTTTTTCAGATAGCAAAGTGAAACTGGAGTGGACCACCCGTGCACAGCCAATCAGAGCGCTGCTTTCGGCTCTTAACTAGTGCTACAACATTGCATTGTTCGATTCAGTCAGCATACACATTTTGTCACAGTGTGCTGAATTCCCAATATTCTTTTTGGTGGAATGGACTAAGATTACTAATTTACAAGTAAAAAAAAAAAATCAGGTACCACAGCTTTAATAGAAAAGTAAAGAATTAGAAAGATGCTGGTTGTTCAAGCTAAATAACAACAGTAAGCATCAGACAATTAATTGTATCTGGCATTTCCAAATTAAATAACATTCCCATCAGCCTTAGCTTCCAAAAACGAGCCTGCCACTTATCTTTTCAGGCAAGACCTCAGTGTTTACTTGCTAAACCAGCCTTGTCTCTTAATATCGCTCACCGGTGCTTTTGAGGTACTGTATTTGTAGGACTTAACTGTTGGAATCGCTAAAGGAATTGGTCACGGCGGACAAAGTGTTCCGGAGGTACTGTGGCGCTAAATCGTTTGCTCCTTCCTCAAATGTGTTGTGGCTGGGGTAGTTCCAGGTTATTTCTCAGAGATCGGGACAATATTGGAAAACGGCCGTGTTTCCTGTCTGCTATTACACCATTTGTCTCCGCGCCTGCTTGGAATCCGCACGGCGACAGATGTGCTTTACAATGGCCCAGTGAAGCGTCCAGTAATGAATAATGAGGGCTCTGTTGTAATGCATTTTGTTTTTACAGTTCTTATTAGACAAAGCGCGTTCCTGAACAAGTTGTAAGTGAGAGAGGTTGTTGATTTATCTGCATATATAAAAGTAGAAGTCAAAAGAACACTTGCTGTGAGCCAATCAGTGGCTTATTATTGAGGCACAGTATATGTTAATGTTCCTTTAAGAGAAGTGGGCCGTTGCTTAGCGATTAAGGAAACAATAGGACTTTTAATAGTAGGGCTGGAGGGGTTTTTTATTGTTTAGTATAGGCCTAAGCTATTTGATTGCTTTCATTCCTGTACTTGGTATATAAAGTTAAGCACCTACTGTATAGCTGGACTCAATACTGTACATCTTTCCTATTATCTTCATATAACTATTTTTAGTTGACATTGATCATGCCACATACCACAACGGAGCTGACAGTGAAGAGCCGACCAATTTCCTTCAGTATTGTATGTTACATTTTAGTGCAGTAAGTTTTAGTGTAGTAAAAGTAGCTAGTAAACGTTGCTCCTCATTAGTTTACTCAAACTTGTATTTGGATTAGCTCATTCATGTTTGAGTAATCATGTATTGTACTGCAGCTGATGCTCCATAGTGCTCAGAAAATCCCTGTCTTCACCTATCTCCACCCACTTGTCTGCATTTACTTAACGATTTCTCAAAAATTAAGATTGTGAGTAAAACATGTAGGGTTCAAAATTGTCATGTAGACGCTTTCCAACAACAACAAAAATGTGTTTTTTAAATCTTACTAAAGTTAAATTTTACAGTGAAAAGGCGTGACTTATCTGTTCTGCAGTTTTGAACAGGAAGTCAATGGACCTGTTTCACTTTTTAAGCTGTTTTAACTAATTTCTGTGTTTTGCAATGAACAAAATGAGAATTATCAATCTGCCAATGTATAGTTTCTTCCGAAATAAATGGAAAATTCACAATAGGTCTCCTTTAAAGGGGACACAGCTTAGAGATTTAAACTCACAATAGTGTATATTGATTCATGATTGTTTTGCAACTGAGTTTAGAGTTGTTACTATGGAAAGGCGGGGCTTATCTCTATGATGAGATGGGGTTGAATCATTTTTAGTTCAATATGGACATTTGGTATAGAGCACAGGATTGTAACGTCACACATTAGTATTTATTTAAATTGACCTACTGTTAAACCAATGGAGTTTTTAAAATGCGAATTACTGAAAATACATTTAACTGAACATGCTTTGACACAAGATAGATATTTACCATTAGTGACCCAGCAGTTTATCAGGTTATTCCATCTAATTGTTTTGGTTAATATTCCTTTATGGAAGTTTAGCCCACAAAACAAACATGTCACATTTCCATGAAGTTCCATCCTTAGCTCAATAGTTCAATAACAATACCTGAAAAAAAAAATTCTCTGTCTCCTTTAAGTGACGAGCATTCATGCTCGGATATGTCCTCCATTTAAAAAGACTTGTTTGAGTGCGGAGGCGGCTGCGGTGACAGTGCTGTGGGCCTGCCTTCACCTGTTAGGCCTGGGTCTTTGCGTGTCACTCCGCCTCAGTGAGGGCTGTCAGTCTGCGAGGAGGCACACACACGCTGACTACAAAGGCTGTGTGCTATAGAGGAGGCTGCCTGCTGTTCACTGGAGCGGCACGTGTCCTCGGAGGAGCCTGCCAGCAGCTGTCAGCTAAGATGGCAGACCTGTGCTCACCAAAGAAGAAAATGTAACCACCTCACACTAGGGATAGTTATGTGGTCATTATGATGATTGGCACTCCATTTAGGATTTTAAGATGTGTTGTCGTCAAATCAAAATGGTCGCAATTATTTAAAAGAAACATGTAATGCAAAACGTACTTTCTGAGTTTTTAATGACGATCATCACAAGCATCTCTCAGATAGTATTCTTTCACTGTTCTGAATTTTCCAGATTTGTGATGTCGTAGATTGATCTCTAAGATTTTCTGCTCTTTTAAGTCTGTAAATTACCCTCATTTTGACCTTTAATGCATCATTAGCAAATCAGGCAAGATCATTTTGATATTTTTCTATATGAAGTTTCCTTGGCAGCCACTAGACTAAGCTCTAACTCCATTCCCAACGTAGAAAACACATTATTGAGTCAGTTTAAAAAAAAAAAAATAGGATTGTAATAAGTTCTTACACATAAGATGCTAAAATCAATGATCTTAAAATTATTAAAAGACAGTTTTAAGGGCTAGAGAGCTTGGTCAATTTTGTTGAAAGTTGTGAATCCTGTAGTTAATGCATGTTAATATTTCAGTCTTCTCTTAAATCTAAACATAATTAAAATTAACTAAAGATCAGGAAACATGCAGAGCTGGAATTGCACAGAAATAAAGCAGAGCTAAGTAACATTTTTACCTTGTTAAATGTCTTTGTAAGTCACCGTGATGGTTGCATATGTATTTTGGGGGCATTTGCTGCCTCTCGCTTCAAATACGGCAACTGCAGTTTCACTGTCTTGCCCCCATCCCGACACGAATTGCTTTACTGATGATCTCTGACGCTTTGATTTTTTTTATTTAGCAGTGTAAAGTGTGTTTCGATGTGTTTTGCTGCCTTGTTTCAATCTTTAAGTTACGCAAACATGAGAAAAAGAATAAATAATGCTAAGTTTTGGTTCTTTAGGCTAGTTTATTTACTTAAAATTAACAATGCAACATACATTACATATCTAATTACAGTAAGTAATGTCATATTTTGCCCAAATCATCCAACCCAGGCTTCCAATCATATAGAAATATCCAGAATTAATACTATGCTGTTTATACGACAATTGAGCAAAGGCTGCCTTCAGTCTTCGTTCAATTTCAAATTTAAAAGCAGAATTAAGCTATAAAAATAAATCTAAAACCAAGAAAAAGTAATACCTTTGGCACACTGAAGCACTAATTTGGCTCTAATTGAATAATGAAAGTTTTCAAAGAGAACTTTCCAAACCTATTCAACAAGTTTAAATGTTGTGATAAAAATACACCAAATGACTCTTTGTTCTTACACTGAGCTGCTCTCCGACTAATCTTCTAATCACCCTCCTTTTTATGATAATGAGATGTCCCGACCTTAAACCCTCCATTGTAACCTTTCCAAAGCTCTGACTCTCCGCTGGGTCTCATCTGTTTTAATACAAGGGCGTAACACTGCAGGTTTTCATAATCTGGCATCTATTAGCCCACATTAACACTTATTAATGTGGACCGAAAGGATGTTAGCGAAAATAGTACACGCCACGTTCAAGGTCCTATCAAAAGGAGCTACTCTTTCACAGATAAAGACGACTAAATCCTCCACCGCCGGTTTCGCTTTCTTCCCACGCACCGTTTTGAGTGGGCTCTAATCACACAGGGATTTTTTGTTCTCAATTGCACCTCATATAGCCTTCAAAGACCAGATCTATACTTATCCTTCTCCAAAAGATGAGAAGAAAAAGCTGAATGCATCTGTAAAATTGTGTAGTAGGTTTAGACTGTGATGGAAAATAGCACCGAAGCTTTCTGTATTCACTTTTGCAAAATCGAGTGGAAATTGTAAGACGCAATCACTGCTAATTTGATAATTGAAATAATCAACTAATTGTAGCTCAACTCTGATTCTCAGTTTCATGTCAGGTTAATTTGGGTCAGCTTTTTTGTACGAATAATTCCTAGACTAATTGATTACCGAAATGAATATTAGTTGCAGACTAAGGTTTCACGATAAAACAAATGTCAAAATCTGTACAGAGATTATAACCATCGTTTATCATCATAAGAAAAAGGCTAGATTTGACATTTGATTATTATCATTCTAAATATTGGAAAGGTTAAGTTGGTGCTTTTATTCTTACTATTAGTTTATTATAAAGATATTTTTCTGATCAAGAATTTAAGTTTGACTATATCGTAAGTATCGAGATGATTTATTCTTGTGTAAGTAGAGCCAATGACTGATGAAGTCACATTGATCATAGTAGATCATAGGCTTTAGCTTAGAAAAAAAATATTTAACTTCCTTGTTGATAAGAAACCAATATATATATTGTAATTCGAGTAATGGAAAAAAAATATATATGTATTTTTGTCCAATTAGCTCAGCCCTAGTTTATTATAATTATTTATTAAGTCACTGTATGAATTAGCATTATCTTCTTACCTGAATTTAGGAATAATAATCTGATGTTTTCAGTTGTGAGATTGTTTTGTGCTATAAACTCACTTATTAGTCAAATAATTATTAGTCACCATAAGAAATTGGTCTTAGCAGCTATATACCTTCAATATTTCCAAGAAAGTCACAGGGTTAACATTCCATTTTTACCATAATTGAAATTTAGACTCACTAATTCACCATTTTGACCTTTGCATTGAATTTCCTTTGATTCTTTAAACCTGGCAGTTGAAACATGGCCTTGAAAAACACAATTGACGATGGTGCTAAAGCGGGACGACCCACAGCGGTGCAGTGAGCTTTGATTGTTAGGTCACGCCACGCTGACCCGCAGTTAATGAAGTGATCCACGCGACAGGGGCATCCTCCTTCTCCTCCACTCTTTAAACCTGCACTGGGAGAAGGTAACATGTTGTACTCTTCTGCAGGAACAACCAAATCCCTCTAGATTTGAATAGAAAGCATTAACACAATGTGGAGACGGATGCAAATGTTATTGAGCAATGATTTCCATAACCGCCGTAATCAATATGTAATCTAGCGTGGTTAATGGGGATAAATGTGATTCTTTGTTGCGGAGGGGTGTTTATGGATAAAGGAGCCGAATTGTCTCTCTAGTGTTTTGCTGCCGGTCGCTCTGGAAACCGCTCACCAGGCTTGCGTTTCCACAAAGCTATGTAAACGGTGACTTCATTCATGCGCCGGATAATTTAGAGAATCTGAAGCGGCCCAGGTGTAGCCATGCGATTTAAAGTAGTGTAATGTAATGGAAATGCTTTTGTTATGGATTTAAAAATAATCCGAAAATTGTTTGGTGACTAGTGGTTTTTCGTTCTGCAATTGTCAATTTTTCATATCAGATACATATGTATAGTAAATCTTGTAAACTTCCTGTTTTTCCAAGATAAAAATTCTCTATTATTAAACACGCAACAATTTCATTTTGACCCTAATAACTGCTTTTACAACATGTCTGAGCTGAAGCAAAGACATTTACATATACAAGCACATTAAATAATGGAGCTATACAGTATGTAAAGAGAAAAATAAAGAATGGAAAATTACATTGAAAAAAAAAAATATACAAATGCATCAATGACAATAATAAAAATGAATGAATAATCAAAAAGCTAACCATAGGGATGCACTGATGTACCTTTTTTCATTCCAATACCAATTTTAATACTTTGGCTTTAAGTATCTGCCGATAATCGATATCATTTGATACTAGAATAAAGACTGAAAAAAGCTTTTTTTCTTATCAAAACATAAGACATTTGTCAATATCGTGTTTTTTAATCGTGCAAGTAACATAATTTGATTTGAAAAAACAAAAAAAGTCAAACATAGTAAGACATTCTAGATCAACAATAGTTTGTAACCCCTGCCATACACTGACCTCGGTGCGCAGTGCGAATCCATGTCCGAGAGTCACGTAAGTGTGCAGAAAGAATCTGCGGAAAGTCATAATACAAGCATTCTCGTGGGAATCCACATGAATCAGCGCGACTTTGGGCAAATACGAACTGCAATGGACTGGAGCTGTTGTACAAAGCACTTTGCAAGAAACTTGCATGTGTCACAACCAAACTAGCCTTTCAGTCAGTGTACGGGGGGTGTTATTAAGTCAGATTAAAGGCAAACCAGAATATTGGCTCAACCGATACCAGAGAGTCGATACCTGATCCAGCAAAATTTCATGGATCGGCACCAATATCCGACCCCAGAATCGGATCAATGCATCATTAATGAATAATCAGTAATAACTAGTACTACTTTAAATTAACAATATAAACCAATTAAATACTAGTACTGTTGATACTTTTTTTGCACTTGGCCAGGTATTGTGTGGTGACAAAGTATGTGTTTGCACAACAATTGCATAAACTCAATATTAAATTCAATATTCTCATTATCTTCGATCATGCTTAAGCAAGATTCAGTTTAAGCTACCATCATTTGCTACTATTTTCTACACATAAAGGCATTCTTTGTACTAGCAGCCCTTAAAAAGCCCTTGAAGTTGGTCTGCTTCATATATGCTATACTGCTGCAATAGAAATGTGGCACAAATGTCCTTTTCCACTGATAAGTAGAGGCAATTATAAAATCTGAAGAAAAAGCTTGGACTTTTGCTCTTATGCAGCAGCAGGTGCAAATAGTCGACGTCCCCTTCTTTTCAAAAGGTCAGCGCACATTCATTTCACCTGTCTGCATTTTCCCTCAAGGCAAAACCAAGGGCACAGAGGACCCAATCCCCAATGTGGCTTTCTAATGCTGAGAAGTCTATCACAGGCTGTAAATTATGCAGAATTGACTCACAAGCTTTAAGCCGTGTTAGAATGTTGTTCTGTTATGAAACTTATACCTGAAATTGTACTTAGTTGCATTCACAAACGGTTGAGTAATCCTGTTTTTCTGCTTGCACTCTATAACAAATCGTTTTAAAATAACAGCATTTTTCTTACTCTCATTTGAGCTGATTTATGGTACAATTGTTGTAATCTAAAAAATCACTAGACTATTTTTAGTTGTTGCATATTTCCACAGAAAGTCTTTACAATTACTAAGTGAACTGTGAAATGAAATCGTTGCGGCGGAAGGCAGCTAAAATGAAGGTTTTGTTTTAAATCCAATTTATTTTTGTTATGCAGAAGGTTAATGTGTCTAATCATTTCAGAAACGGCAACATTTTATATTAGTAGAATAATACTTTAGATATTTCATGGCAAAGTAAAGGAAAAACTGCCTCTTGTCCACTGCTAATTCTAGAATGTGAACGGAACCTATTCACCTTATTCTGCCCCGCCCACTTTTCTTGTAAGTGCGCTTCCTCTTTAGCTTGTAGAATTCAGTTGCTGGGTTTATTTTAACTGTTATATCTACTTGAGGGGACCTGCAAAACAGCCAACCTAACGTAGTAGCTACCTTAACAAAGCTAAACAGGAAGTGCATTGCCAACAAAAGTGGGTGGGACTAAATAAGGTGAGCTGTAAAATGACATTTCGACTGTTTACATGGCTAAAATATCCAAATAATTCGATTGAAGTGTGTGGAGTTTAAAAACACAACAGAGTCTGTCTTTTAATACCACTTAATGACATCATAAGTTGGAAAACGCGTGAACACCGCCTGTCATTTTTAAATTAGTTTGGTAAATCTTCAACAGTTTTACACCAGTTAAGCTGCAATTTTGTGCCAAAATGCAAAGACAAAAGAGTTTTTGCAATTATTTGACAAAAGGAAAGCATTGTTGGATATTAACAGAATTTATGCGGAGATTTCCTCTTGTTTTCAAATATGGTTGCTAGTAAATGTCATCAAAACAATCAAGCTATGAAAAATAAGCCCCATGTTCAGTCAAATGTTCAATAAAGTCATGTTCACTGTGTCATTCTAAATAATGTAGTTCATATGCATTTTAAACATTTGTAAATGAAACAAAACGCAACTTTAGGGATGTTTTTTTATTAAGAAAAAAGTATTTTGACCTATTATATACCTATTATTTAGATTTTGATCCATGTAGTATAACATCAAAATAATAATGAACATCTGCGTGTGTGTCTTGCAGTGCTTGCGGACGCTGGTGGGCCACACGGGAGGCGTCTGGTCGTCCCAAATGAGGGACAACATCATCATCAGCGGCTCCACGGATCGCACGCTCAAAGTCTGGAACGCCGAGACCGGAGAATGTATCCACACCCTGTACGGACATACCTCAACTGTGCGCTGCATGCACCTACACGAGAAAAGGTACCTCCTAAGATTCTTATCAGTCTGAAATAACAAAACAGCTCATTGTGATTATAGCAACATGGCTTTTGTCAATAAACAGTGGCAACAGTGTAGAGACAGCAGACAGATGGAAAGATAAGAAATGTGATATATTTGATACCATCGTTTAGGAGTAATAATTATAGCCCGTAGATATAATTAGTTTGTCATAAGCAGATCAGATAGGCTTTTTTTAATTTGACTGTTCACATTAGTTCTGATATTGCTTTGTGAATTGACATTGTCACTGAACATTTATTGGTGGAAATACAGTTTGTGGAAAAATCATCATTTGCACAAAAGCAGTGTATTGGATACCTGACTTTTTTATAATAAGTATAAACTTATAGTCAGTTAAAATGCATACACTGCAGGTGGATAATAAGTATGTATCCAAGGTTTTTGTTTTTTTTTTTGGAATTCGTTGGACTGATATAGATGCCACAATTTGGAACATAACCATATTTTTGTATTTGACTGAACTTGTAATACTGTGCTAATTAAAGCTACACTTAATTCTAATCCCATCCATACACTGAATACGAGTTTGGTGCGTGGTCGTGACCCTCGTAGGTCCCACAGGACTTAAAAAGTGCTTAAATCAATGCGCCTTGCACACAGACCTCAGAACAGTGTGGGCGCACATGCGGACTTGCGCAAAATGTGTGCAGAAAGAATTCGTCGAGAGTCTATTTTTCCCATAGGTCGCAGTGGTTTGATGCAGCTGTCAAGTCATAATACGAGCATTCTCGCGGGAATCAATGTGAATCAGCATGGCTTTGGGCAAATCCAGACCGCAGTGGACACTTCGCAAAAGACTTTCACGTGTCCCGCTTCGCAGTCAGTGAATGAGAAGCATAAAAATCAACGTACAGTACATTATACATCAGTGTACATCTTACCATTTAATTACAGGGCTGCTAACAGCAACTACCACCCTGTCTAGTACAGTTTATTTTTCATTTGAAAATTTGTGATATAAGTCCCCTAAAATATGTAACTACTATAAATTACATGCATTATAAGTCACCAATTATTACCAACAAATAGAAAGCTGCATTATATGGGCATATTTTTTTCCTTTAGAACCGATAAACTGAGAGAAACATTGTACATTCAGGGGAAAGCAGAACTTTTCAAGTGTCTCACCTAAATTTAATACTTTTTGTCATTCCATCAAGTATGTTTGTTTATGTTGTTAGCATTTAGCTAACTGTTGTCACATACTATTCACTTCTAAAATTAACTTAAGCGAATAATAGTTCATAATTTGTAAGCTCAGGATGCCTTAGGTAAGTGAAGAAAAGTGGAATGTTGTAAGAAGCTTAAATACAGTTGAAGAGTGACACAAGCTGTAGCGCTAAAGCCATTAGCTTGCTAACAAGGTTAATGAAATTGGCACTTAGCTGACCTTTGCTAACAGATTTAACAAAACACAGCAGACAACAACTAGACAAAATTTTACTTTAGCAGTGTCAGTATCTTCCACTCTTTTGTTCGATAGCTAAGCTATTACATTTGCTATTGAGCTACTTTGCGGTATGCTATCCAGCTACTTTCTCACTCACCTGGGCTGCATCCAAAACCACTTTCAATCCCTCCAGTATACATTTTTAATATATAAATAGTGTATCATAGCAGATCATATAGCTAATGGTTTCTTCCTAATGCCATATTGCTGAATGCTTGAGTGACGGTCTTTTATGAGGCCAACTAAACAATCAGACTGTGGTTCTTCATATTCTGTGCTACTCCATCTCCACCACTGAGAAGCCTTGTGACCCTGCCAGGCAAAAGAGCGAGTCAGACAGGACCATATTTGTGCCAAAGTGAGCATGCAGCATCATAGTGGTTAAATAGACCTTATGAAGCCGGCCCATTCACTCACTATTGCTCTCCGGAGAGTCCAAGTGCTCTTTCCGCCCGAGGGCCCAGCGAGGTTTGTGGTGCACTTGATTTCGCAGCCAATGTGGACGCTGTGAGCTGCAGGCAGTCGGTCAATAACATGCTGGAGATTTCTGTCCATTTAATGACCGGGGCATTTGGTAAATAAAGACTGCACACTGTGAGGATCTAAAGCAGATATTATGATTGGAATCTGCTGTAAATGAGATTACAAGCATATTCATCGCTCACATTTTTTAATAATTTTCTTTTTTATGTGGCCGTTCTGGTCAAATTTACAATGTAATTATAAGAATAAGGTTGTATTTTAAAATACAGAGTGGTGGTTGTGCGCCAGAAATTTGGAGTTATTTTTAAATATATACTTTTTTATGATTATTAAAGGGATCTTATTGTGTAAAAATCATTTTTCTAAGATTTCTGCCCTCTCTCATCATTAGTTTAGTCAAATTATATTAGGAAAGATTCATACATGTTTGAGTATTCTTGTATTGTCCTGCCGCTGATGATTTAGTGCTCAGAAAAGCCCTGTCCTCACCTCGCCCAGTTTTACGTAAAACTAAATGTAAATTCCTGATATACATTATAGTTTACTCCTAATGACATAGAAAAAACGCAAAAGGTCCCTTTAAGAATTCTGCAGAAATTTTTTATGTTGAAAGCACAATGTGTTGAGTAAAATGATAGTAAAATAACAAACATTGGACATTGGTTTTCAGACTTTTGTGAAGCATAAGCACATCAGGCAAGATTTTCCCTTGGACCCAGTGGCTGGGTTTCAAAGTCATTAACATCATGTGTACTTTATTACAGTTTTTTAGCTATTTGAGTATGTAGTTAGTTCACCCAAAACATCCCCAAAGTTGCATTTAGTTTCATTCACAAATGTGTAAGTAATCCCAGATTGTTAAACTGTCTACATCTTCAAAGATGAAAAGGCTCTGTTTCACCTTGTGATGTCATAAAGTGTTAGTTTTTATTTTAACTGATATTTTAGCCTCAATTAAACTCTTTTTCTTGATAATATAGACTGAAGAACCTTAGGAAGATTTGTACAATCATTTAGATTTTTGCTTTTCTTTGGTTGAAATTTCCATTAAAACAGCTTCAGCATCTTATGTCAAACTGTGAAGTGAAGCAGTTTAAACAAGGTTAATACAATAGCTGCATCTTCAAATCCTAGGCCGAAGAAACCAATCAGTTGACTCTTGTGAAGGCAAAGTCTAAAACACAGTGCGCTCTTTCTGTTTTTTCACTTGATGACATCAAAAGGTGGAACTTGTCTGATGAAAGAATACACCCTGAACATGCTGGATTTATGTGTTAAAAGGGTTGTGGATGAAATATAGGACCTTTAAGTCTGAAATTGAAAGAAGAATTGAGAAGATTTACAGTCAATCCAGTATTTTCTGTTGTTCTGCTCAGTTGCATGTCTATACCAAAAGTATTTTCCTTTAATTCATAAAGGTTATATTTAGTTCAATAATCCCGCAACCCTAGACAACTTCCTGCTCTCCTTTCTTGTAAATCATGCAGAAAACCAGTTTGATCAATAGCTGTAACACCATAATAGTTAAGTGTGTCATTTTGCCCGCAGGGAGTTCCTCGTCCGACTGCTGCTCATAAATACATCTTTTCTTCACCTTCTTTTTTACAGTTTCTACACTGTTTGTACGTTCAAGTGCCGACACGACTATGACGCTGTAGGTTACTGTTTGCCGGAGCTTAAACACCATACCTGCCTCATTATTCTGTCAATGCAGCTGTCAGATTGTGAATGAAGCCCGGTGCAGTCTATTCAGCTCCGTGTTCCATTCTCAAATCTCCAGACAGGTGGACCTTTTGTCAGAAATCTGCTCCTTCAACATTAACGCGCTTTGAGCAAATGGTTAGTGCCGCACCTCGGGTTAAAGGCCATTGTGTGTGGATGTTGTAAGGATTAACGTGAGGGGAACAATTTAGTAAACGTCTAATGTTGTGGATGATTCATGTGACAAGCACTATACCTATGTGGGTGTTTAAAAATGATACTAATGACCAACACATTTCTTCTCTTTTTAACATACATTTTTCTTTGTAATGAAGTATAATATGTTTTTTAACAGTTGTGATATATATTTGTGTGAAAATGAGACTGCTGGCTGCATATTATTATATTATTATCGATTGTAGAGGCATTTATTGTTCAAAGCAGATGGGCTGTTAGCATGCTAGCAGTTCCTAGCATGCTAACATTACACTAAAAGTTGTGAAAATGGGTTTAAGCTCATCACAGTTGATAATTAGGAAGCTTACCATGTATTAAATGCTCACTGTGTACTTTTTAGCCAAAATATAAACTTGAATAGAATAATGTTTTATCTTTTTTTTTTTTTTTTCATTTTGATGTTGTTTTTGGATCAAGCCATTGACATAAATTGTGTCTTTTTACTGTGGTTAAGTTTGCTTTTTCCCAAAATGTACTGTTATGTGACCCAGAGAGCCTTCTCCGGCTTGTTTTCATAAAAATTATGTTTGTGGCTCATTAAAATTGCTTAAAAATTTGGCTTAAGATTTTTATTTCTATAAAACAATCATTACATACGGGTTGTGCAAACAGATTAAAAAGACCAAATCATGTTGAGCCATGAGTTTTTTTTAACGTTGTAAAATCAGAAACAGCAATTGATTTTCTTTGTAAAAATGTAGTTAAAACACTTGTTTTAACTAGACTTTTGATTGGCGTAATCAGTAATTTAGTTGTAACAAACAAAATGTGCTAATATATTAGGCTACACGTATATACCTTGATGTTAAAATTTAGCATTTAGTCATCCAGTCTATGATCTAACAGTACATGAATTATGTGCCCGCTGTTATTAGGGCAAATCTAATTCCTCATTGTGTTGTATATTATTATAAAAGAGATGAACACTTGAAGCAGTGTAGACACAGATCTTGTCACCTCTTTAGTAACCTCTTCTCTCTCTCGTCTCCTCCTCAGGGTGGTGAGTGGCTCTCGGGACGCTACACTTCGGGTGTGGGACATCGAGAGCGGTCAGTGTTTACACGTGCTAATGGGCCACGTAGCGGCGGTGCGCTGTGTGCAGTACGACGGCCGCAGGGTGGTCAGCGGAGCCTACGACTTCATGGTCAAAGTGTGGGACCCCGAGACGGAGACCTGCCTCCACACGCTGCAGGGTCACACCAACAGAGTCTACTCTTTACAGGTAAGACCAGGGGCATAATCATCACCTTTTTTATTCATATCTTAGTGAAAAGTCATGAATTTTCCTTAAAAATGTAAGTTCATTAACATTTTTCATTGTTTCCTATTATTGTGGAAATTAATAACCTATATTTAACCTTTATTAACCTTTATTAACCTTGGCAGCCGTTTTAAACCTCTGCAGTTACTATTCAAATGCACTGTGATGAAATAAGCATTAATAGTTAAACCAATATATAGTTCAGGATGTTTTTAGACTATTGTTGCGTTCAGACTGAACAGTGTTGAAGCGTTCAATTTCGAGTGTTGAAGCAAATTTTGACGCAGAATATTTTTGTAGCCCATGTCCCAAAAGGTGCTCTAAATGTGTCAGGGGTGTCCAAATCATGTCCCATATGGTTTGTTTTGCCATGTGGCCAGACACTTGTTGCTCTGTCGGTCGACAGACAGAGCAACAAGCAACCAAGCCTTTGAAAAAAAACTCAAAAACAAACGTTCTTTTCTAAAAAAAAAAAAAAAATGTTAAAAGACTTAAGTAAACAGTTAACTTAACTTAATGTGAGAGCACAACCACATGGAGAGTAGTGCCTGATTGGAGGTTGCTGCGTTCTTACGCTTAAAAGTTCAAGAGAGCCCAACTCGGGCGTCATCGCCTGATGAGGCGGCCAAAGCGTCTGCCGCAGGTTGGAATGTCTACTTCGCAAGACGCACCGTTCGTAGACGCCCAAACAAGCAAATTGTGACGCGCTATTTGCGCTGAACGCCTCAAGACGCAGGTTTACATTGACATAATATGAAAACTGGACACATTGGCTGCACCAACGCTGTCTGGTCTGAACGCAGCATATGAGAGAGAAATTTAGACTACTACAAAATCTGCTCCAACCTATAGTAGTTTGTGTCATATTTTGGTTCCAAAAACAATCCTCTAATCACAAGAGTCTCTCATTTGGGTGGCTAGTTCCTGCAGCAGAATAGTTAATTTAGACCATAGATCCTAATTTGGAACCCAGTTCAATACTCAAGTGCTGTTTCATGGCAACCACAGACCCATTCAGGAGCCAGATTGTCGAATAATACAATCAAACTAGCTTTGGTTAGTTATTTTTGTCCATTTTGTGATGGTGAAATAAAAACACCAGATTCGTGTTAACTATTTTAATACAGACATTTTACGACCAAAACGTGAGCGCGTAGTTACAGAAAAAGAAATTGAATGATAGCAATTGATAGATGGGTCTTTAGCTATTTTCATCTCTCCATGCCTGTCTAGGTATTAGGTTTTTTAGGTCTTGCAAAACAAGTTAATTTGTAATTGTAGTTATTTTTCATCCATAGAAACACTGCCTTTATAAGGTTCATTTAAATCGATGAAGTAGTCACATCTATTTTCAGCTCCTTTTAATGGCAGAAGATTATTTTAACCTTTTTAATTCATTACCATTTAAATTTACACACAGCTTGACTCACATGTTGACATTCACTGCATGTATCAAGCCTTTTATATTTCCACCTATTTAATGATATAATAGCACTTTTATTAGCACTTGCAAACGCGCTATTGTGTGTTCTCGACTTTTATTGGCCTGTTACCTCGCTACAACTCCTGTTTTTGTTTATATGGAAAAGACTTTATGGAAATGTACAGCTAATTCCAGTGTTTGCTAAATGTCAAAGTCCTGAGCTCTCTTACATACCGCAGCCGACTCCTCTTGTTCCACCCTCTACAACAACACTTCCCGCTGCAGAGCCTTCTTTAACCTCTGCTCTTCCTTAACTAGATTTGTAAAGCTCTGATCTTGCGTCTTCTCTGCACCGCTGACCTGTGGCGTTCGCTCTAAGTGTCCTCTCAATGCTTGTGATGATTCTGCAGTTTTACTGGGGTCGTGATCTCAGCTGAGAAACTTTGGGGAATATTTATCATTTGCTGTTTTTAGGGCAGCGCAGTATTTGGGCAAAGTGTCATTGCTATTGCTGTTTCTCAGTACTAGCACACACAAAATGTAAATGTCTTGCAATAAGACCAAGTTTTAGAAAATATATCAAATTAAAGGTAATTTAGTTCTGTATGCAAAAACTTTGGGACACCTCACTTTTATAACCTTGTTGTATTTCATTTTTGTTGCTTTGCGCGTCTTCAAATAAAACTTCAAAAATTACCAAATTAGGTTTGATGTTTTGCTACTTGCTCACTCGATTGCTCACATTTTTAATACCTAAATTCAGTTAATTTTTCAAACTGCTTATGACCATTACACATTTCACTCAAAAAGGCCTCCTTTTCCCAAAAAAGATAAAATAGGGCAGTTCAGGAGGATGTCATGACATTTGCAGCGCAGTATATTTGCTCCAGAAAATCAGAATAAACTGTAATATTAAAACTGTACTGAAAATGGTGCGATCATGTGTGTAGAAACTTATGTCATAAGACCAGTATGGTGGGCAAGAACCCAAATTTCTTAGTAATAACATCGTGATAAATAACATACTCTTGAAAGAATTAAAAAAAAAATCACTTAACAAATTTTCAATCTGATTCATTCCTTTTTAATCCAACAAATATTGCATTGAATCAATATGTATATTGAATATTATTATCTTATAGAACGCTATGACGTTGCATGAGCAGGCTTTCTTACATTAAAAATGTGGTATGAGTGGTGAGGGTGGCTTCTTTAACAACCTACTGCTCACATTTTTTCAAACAAAGAACACGCTAAATATTGACTTCCAGAAAGATTAAGCTGATATACTTATATATTAGTATCGGCATGGACAGACTTTTGCAATATTTGGAATATTGACTCCAACATTTTTAGAGTACATTCTTTGGTCTCTGTGTGTACATGTGCAATTTGTCCTCAAAACATCACATTTGTTAATTTGGTCCATTCCTAACCAAACCTTCCCTGTTGTGCCCTGCAGTTTGACGGGATCCACGTGGTCAGCGGCTCGTTGGACACGTCCATCCGGGTGTGGGACGTGGAGACGGGGAACTGCATCCACACGCTGACGGGACACCAGTCTCTGACCAGCGGCATGGAGCTCAAAGACAACATCCTGGTGTCGGGCAACGCAGACTCCACCGTCAAGATCTGGGACATCAAGACGGGCCAGTGCCTGCAGACGCTACAAGGTCAGTCTGAAGCCGCTCTGTTCTAACAACAACAATACAGATGGATCTTATGTTCCATCATTACATACGACTAGTGATGTCTAGTTTCAGATTAAGTTGTACTTTTACTGTGCTGAACTTGGCTGCAAGAATATTATGGAACACAAACGGGTTGGAAACCACAATATGAGACAGTAAAGGGGTTTATTAGAAATTTTTTGTTATTTTAGTCACCTTGTCAAGCCATTATTTTAATTGTGCATTAAGTTTGAAATATGCTCACACAAATTTAGGTAGCCAATGCCGAGCATTTTTTTTTTCTTTTTATCTAGCTAAGCAAAGGTAATAGTAGTAAAAACATAAACATGTATTTCTACCCAAGATTGACCAATAACTTTTTTTCTTGATAAACTGATGACCAATGTGCTTTGCCAATAAATATAGACCAATATGTTGATCTGTCAATTTTGAAAATTTTCATTAAAAGGCATAATTAAGTTAATCTACTCCACAATCTTGCCCTAACACAAACGTGAGACAGGGATGTGTCAAGGTTTTATACAGTTTCCTCTTAACGTTAAAACTTAGGCAGCAAATTGGCTAAAAACATATTAACTTGTAAGACAATTTTACACTGGAAAGAAAAAAAATATTGGAATCCATTGGAAATACAAAGATTTCTGTTAGGATCTGAAATACTTCAGTTCCTCTTTTTAGCTTTATTCTTACTCATAGGTCTTTTGAGAGGTACCCGGTGCGAGGCGTTGTTCACACAAGTAATGCTTTTTGAGAACTCAAAACTGTTTTATTGATCAGGGACACTTTAAGCCACTGCCCAAATCTTCTCTCACTGGTCTGAACCCAGATTGCCTGACACCTAACTTTAACTTTTGTAAAAGTCGCTAGCCAAGAGGTTCCAGTATCTTTGAGATTTTCTCAAAGATATTTTTCTTTCCATTGTATGTATATATATTTCCTCATACTTGTTTTGATAATCAGACAGCCCAGCTTTTAGATAATTTAATACAACTCAATTAAGATTAGGCATAATAGTTTTCCTTAATGGTTTTGGAGCTTCGTGTAGAATACCATCGCTCTATTACTCCACATATCTGACTTCTTAAACTCCATCCAAACCAATCCTTCTAAACTCCTGCACTGGGACCACGTTCAGACCCGCCTAAGCAAAATTATCCCCACTTTCCTCTCACTGACATCTCCATTTGCATCCTGTAAGCTACTGCAGACACGGGGAAAAAGCCTTGCATCCCGAGACCTGCGCGTATAATATCTGTCCGCGCGGCACTTTGAGCGAAGCGCGGCGCCTGCTGCTCGCTGATTACGCTCTCATTCTCTTTTGTGTTCCTTTAAATACTTCCAGCTCCATTAGCGCCTCACGGGAAGTCGCAAATCCCGCTAGCGACCAGCCTCCCACCTCTAAACAGCCCCATTAGGAGAACTACTCCAAAGAAAAACCGGGCCGGACAAAAGGATGCCCTAGGAACAGCCTGGACGGGGGGAGGGGGCAGTACCAGGCGAGGGTCGGCCATCTTTGTAGGTCACATAATTGGGACAGAGGACAGTTTGAGCTATTCATTAGTGTGTTTTGATAAAGACAATGGGCCGCGACTTGGACATCCGTGTGAGCCGCGAGGTAATGACGAGACTGAGGGCTTTGTTGTGGTAATGCGGTGGTTAGGGGAGCAAAGGGGGGAGGGGGAGAGATGAAACACAGCCTTTGAACCGACTGTAGGATCTGAGGGCCGAGATGGAGACGGCTCGTTGACAGAAGGGCTCATCTAGAAGTGTTTTGCTTTGTTTGAAGGTAACGGTTTAAGCACCTAATAGAACAGTGTAAGAGGACTGACCTCACGATGTCATATAAGCGCTCGTATGAGGATGGTGTAATAACCTGGCCGTATGATGTTGAAGTATGCTTCAGTTATTGCAGCATCGTTTGAATCCTTACCGCCTGCTAGCTTGGAATCAAAACAGGATTTTCTTTCTGCCCTCATATTGAACTTTAGGTAAATAGAAAAGAGTGTCAAGTATACAGTTATTTTTCAAATACAGGAACATTAATCATGGAGAAGTCCTCATTCAATCTTTGGTCAGTTTAGCTTTTCTTCACAATGTAAGGTCTTACTATTACTATTCTTGATAGAACATTTGATCGACTGAAAAACCCAACAATTAAAGGTGCACTGCGTTAGTTAAAATGATCTCACAATTGCATTATCACCATTGTTATCAACCTGCAGTGGTTCTCAATCTTTTCACATTACCTTTTAAGACAATATTTGGTTCTCTAATTACCACCAGATCGAAATTTGTACTGTATCAGACCTAATATAGATGTATTTTTAGTTTAAAATGAGACTAAACCAGGTCTAAAACAAGAATAAACCATGGTTATGCAATTCTAAGTTCAAAGTAACGCCGATGGTGGTCAAAAACATGATTTAAACCACACTTTGAGAAACAGTGCTGTAACATGACCTTGTTTTGTAGCTGATAAAACGTACAGTGGCTTGATATTTTATACAGTATGTCTCCGCTTTATTCAGTCTGCACACACCTTTCCATTAATTTCATTTCATTCCTTGGCCCTTAGGGAAATCTCCGAGCCGTCGCCCTCCCTCCGCTCACACCGTACAAACACAGACCTAACCTCGCGTGAGTCAGCTCGGAGAGGAAGACAGGACGCCATCTTGACTTTGACTGTGGCCGGCTGCCAGTTGCCACCGTTTCTGTCTCCGCGGCGACAGTGACAAGCCTAATCTTGTCTACTCCGGCACACTGTCAGAGCAGCCCTAGGTCCAAAAAGCGGATCTGCTGCCCTCTGTCACACTCGCGCTTCAGTCTGCACCTGCTTATGCACAGGCTCGACTTCCCATTGACACTGTTCTCAGTTTGAATTCACAGAGTTTTTTGGTAAAGTTGGCAGTGGTAGAAAGTGAGAAAGAAGTGTGTTTCTGAGTTTTTATACCAAAGTTTGGACTATAACAGCTGCCTTTGCATTTGGGTTGTTGTTTTTTTTTTCAGAAGGAATGGCTGAGATTATGATGTCAGTGTCATATAATACACGGCTGTGAAGTGAATCATTCAAAATGTACCATTTGACCGCATTTTTTATGATCCACCACAATTTATTAAGGCATTAAACGTTCATGTTAGGTTTCAAAGGCATAAGCATGTTTGGTATTTCGACTATGATACAAGAATTGCTCAAATTTGACATTAAAAACAAAACTTTTTGCGATTTGAGCCAATCTAGCAGGAAGTCTGAGGTTCAAAAAAAAAGTGTCTGAGGGCTGCAGTTTGGACATTAATAATATTCACCACATAATATTGCTTCAAAATAAATGATATGCATGTCGAAGTGATTAGGGTTGAGATAGTAATCCAGTCATTTGTAAACAGAGTTAAGAGGTTCCAAATCATTCCATGTTTTCCCACGTTTGTCAAATTGAACAGCAATGTAAGAAATTTGTCCTTTACAAAAATGTTCTCAAGTGAGGTTAATTGTGCTCATTCTGGAATAATCTCATTTACAAGACTTATGTTTCAAACAACTAATTGAGTACTCAATATATTATTTGCAAGACTAATCGTTCCATCATTCTTGCTCTAATTGTGATTTTGTTGCAATTGTACTACAGCTTAGACTATTAGACTGTGGAGACTCTGCAGAGGCTAAAACACTAATAATGACAGAGAAAAGAACTAACAGCTTGTAGTAAGTGCAAAACCCATAACAGGGCTGCCAACTCTCACGCATTGGCCGTGAGACACACGCATTTCAGCCTCTTCACACGCTCTCACGCCACACTCCCAATATCTCACGCCTAAACGTTCGTTCATTAAAAAAAAAAAAAAAGTTCATTCCACTTTTTATTAATACATACAGCTTCGGAGCTAAAATCCAGTCCACGTTTTCACCCATACCCCGCGTTTCTACTGTGAGAAAACGTCAAGTTTTTCTGAGAAAATCCAGTCCGGGTTTTACCCAGTCTGCCTGTCTCTTGGCTCCGCTCTACAGTCGCGCTCCCACGGCCATAGAGCTGTTTATCGGAGCTTGAAACCCGGGAACTTTTAAAGGCCGCGAAACAAGCGTCGGCCCTCGTGAGCGGGCGCTCAGATGAACTCTGCTCAAGCCGCAAATGAGCAGCGGCAGGTAGTGAGCACCGGCGCATCGTCGTGTATGCGTGAGTCTGTGTGGGGCAGTGGGACAACGCGAGGAGGACTGCTCTGTGCGGGGCAGAGGGACGCGGATCTATCACAGGACAAGACATTCACGAGCAAAAACGTGAGTAAAACCAACAGGCCGAGGTACCGCTGTGAAGGGTGGGTTAGTAAACTTTATCAATGTGTGCAATGTGAACCGTGATGCTCACTGACTCTGGCGCGGTTTGATTGTTTATAATATTTCTCCTCCCTCTGAATCCTCCAGTCGTGAGGGAACAGCACTGTAATTAGATGTTGTTGTTGTTTTCTTGGCCAAATGTGTAAAAAAAAAAATCAAAGGTAAATCAATGACTTTTGTCGTTAATTCTTGACGTGGTGAGGTGAGCTCGTGATGCTTTTTTCTTTATACACCTTGTGGTTTCTGCTAGAGAATCACGGCCCATAAAATAGAGAAATGGTCTGTATAGCCTTACATTTAAAATATACAGTATGTTTTGATATTGTTTGTTTCTTTATCAGAACATATATCTGGGGTTGTGTTTTGTTTAAAACTTGTTTCACTCATAAATTCTGCATGTTTAGGCTGAGTTATTCTCTCAAGCTGTAAATGATGGTCCTGTAATCATAAGGAGCTACTGCAAAACTGCTTCTCTTTTAAAAATTCACACACCTTTACTACAATATTTGTTTTACATTTTCAACGTTGAATTTACTTGACTTTGAATCTGCAACCCATTGGTTTAAACTCTGGTGCAGCAGGAGTTAGGCTGGAGACTGTGATCTTAACTGAACTGAAAGTGAAACATACAGTATGTCCTAGTTGCTATTGTACTGTAGAGCAGGACAGCTCAGCTCAACTTTAAAACTATCACTTAATAACATCACAAGGTGGAACAGTCTGTTAAAGGTGTCCTAATATGTAAAATTTACATTTCTGAGTTTTTAATCATGCTATTGTGGTGTCTGCTCATTATTAGTTTACTTACTTAGCTCAGAAAATATTTTTTTTTTTACCTGTCCTCGACCACTTGTCTGTGTCTACATGTGATGGCTAGAAAATTTTGATTCCAAGGTAAATATGTAGGATTGAAAATATTCACGCAGTCACTTTCCAACAACAGAAATAAAATAATTTCAAATTTGTTGCTTGTTACAGATTTTACAGTGAACTTGTCTGTCCTATAGGTTTGAACAGGAGGTCAGTGAACTGGTTTCTATTTCTAAGCTGTAAACCAGCTTTGTGTTTTATAATGAACTAAATGTAAATTACTGATCTTTATATGTCATACTAAATACATGACAAAAACACAGCACTTTGAATACAGCACTTTGTGAAAAAATGAGACCTCTGAGTAGTGTCTAAACTGAATAATAAAGAATTTTAGTTCTAATCAGGAGCTGAATGCAGCTCTCTGATTGGCTGAGCTGGGGTGGTGGTCTCCAGTTTCACTTTGTTATTTGTAAAAAGAAATTTATAAGCCATAACTGCAACCCAAATTAATACATGTCGATATTAACCTTGTGTCGAAGGATTTATGAGAGGAAGTTGACAGATTTAAAACCTGAATTGTATTTGCAATGTAAAAATCTGCTACCTCACCTTTAATAGAGTCTATGTAATTTTAACTTCAAAAAGTTGTTTTCAATCTGTGGAAAGTTCCCAAATGGACTAAAAAAAATCCACCAAAGTGCAGGAAATGACTTCTATTTTCACCAAAATTTTCTGGGGGAGGACCCCCAGACCCTCCCAAGTAACCTACATACTGTATAACACAAATCTATAAAATTAAAATTAGACTAAGTTGTCTTTAAGGTCATTGGTCACATTTGTCCCAAGTCTGCCCCTGACATTACAGATATCTTATACTATTATGAATTACTTGTTTTGTGTTGAACAGAACATAGGAATTACACAGGGGCACGTTTCATGAGTTAGACAAAAACGTAACAGGTTATGAGACAGGATGAACAGGAAGATGGGCACCCAGCTCGAATACCGCCGAAATCTCACTCCAAGCTTTGGTGAAAAGTTGGCAGCCCTGCCCATATAAGCCAAAGTTAATAAACCCCATAAATTAGATTGTATTAGTAAATATTATGTGTTCTTAATCAAAACAGTGTGATGCTCACCTAAAAGAAGATTTTTTTTTTCTTTGGTGTGTTTAATGTGAGTAGTAAAGAAAAACTAAAAAACTATTTAGTTAAATTGTAAGTTTATACATACAAAGACAAATTAAAGATGCGGTATCTGATTTTCATGTTGTATAATTTCACATTTTTCCAACTGTTTCCAATCTTTCTTAGGCACTTGGTTATTAATTTCCACATAGATTAATTTTGCTGTAGTTTTGACTAACCCTAACCCTACAGACACTAAAGTGAAACTGGAGTGGACCACTCAAGCACAGCCAATCAGAGCGCTGCTTTTGACTATAAATAATATGTTTTAATATTTGATTCACAGTAGACAGCAATTTGATTTTGCCACAAAATGCTGCAGATAGAATATACTTTTTTTTTGCTGGGAAAGACTAAGCTTATTAATTTACAAAAAAAAAATAAAAAAAATTCAGGCACCCCAGCTTTAAGGTACAATGTTTGGCATCAAAGCACTTGAACTAACTGTGGAACAGCCTCTCAGTTCAAAACATTTACAATAATCTTCATGTTTTGTGAGAACAGACATTTTTGAACTTCACAGGCTCAGCAGTGCTCAGTGTAGCCAGCAGTAGTTTCCCCTGAATCCAGCCTTCTTAAGTAAACCCAGAATAAAGTCCACTTAAGCTTGTCTTCTACCTCACCTCCTCTCCTCTTCTGACCATCTACCCTTCTGTCTATCTCTCCTCAGGTCCACACAAGCACCAGAGCGCCGTCACGTGCCTCCAATTCAACAAGAACTTTGTCATCACCAGCTCGGACGACGGCACGGTCAAACTGTGGGACCTGAAGACGGGCGAGTTCATCCGTAACCTGGTGACCTTGGAGAGCGGGGGCAGCGGGGGCGTGGTGTGGCGTATCCGGGCCTCCAACACCAAACTGGTCTGCGCTGTGGGCAGTCGCAACGGCACCGAGGAGACCAAGCTGCTGGTGCTGGACTTTGACGTGGACATGAAGTGAGGACAACGCGACAGAGAGAAGAGAGAAAGAGAGAGAGAAAAGGGGGAGGAGCAGGTGAGGTGGGTGTCTGGACAAGCACCCGGGTCGCCGTCCTGTCCTCTGCCTCCTCCACCCCGCTCCCCCGAGGCACACGTTACTGACCCTCCGCTCCGTCAGGGGGACCGGGCGGGGACACGGGCACGGATCTTGCTTCTGATTGGAAGAGAATAAGGAAGCAGGGGACTGAGTGAAGTTATTTCCCAGGTGGGTTTTAGCTTCACGCGGACTTGGTTTTATCTCACGCCTGACAGATTTGGACTTGTACAGAGATATATTATTTTTTAAAGCCACCCGTCGATGCCCACAAACACTTCTACTTGCTCTCGAGCCGAGCGCAGTGAAGACACAGCGTGTACACAAAGAGATTGAGGGAGATGTTCCAGGTGCATTTCCACTGTTTATGAGCTGCTTGTTGTAAAGGAGTGAAAGCAGAAAGACCATTGGCTGCCAACCCGAGGGAGGGCGGGGCCTGGGGTCAGGCTCGTTTCTTGTCACTCAGTTTCTTCATGTTTTTCCACTTGGTTCATAGGTTTTTCTTTTACAGTGTCTCACAACCACAACTGTGAATTTCAGGACTTTTCATTTGCTTTCTCATAAGACTTTCTGTTATATTTGTTCTGTCTTTGCCGTTGCCAATAGGAACCGATCCCAGTATTAGAACCTGCTCGCTTTAGGTTTGCTGTTGTTATGTCACAGGGTTATTTTATTGGAGTTGTTTGTTTGTTGTACACATCTTTGGTGTGTAGCACATTGATGCTGTCCAGAGGTTTTCAGTCCAGCTGTGCAGTGCTGTTACTAGAGGAAGTGTCCTCTGCTGTCGGCCTGCAGCCCCTCCCCCTCCACGTTTCCCAAGTGGCCAAACTGTATCTATGCTGCTAGTCCAATGGAAAAGAGATGAACTTTTACTTGCTGTGACGTTTTAGTCCCAGGCAAAATTCCAAATTAAACTGTTTGGACGTAAAGTCACAAAACTAAAGTTAACATCAACATTTTAGATTTTGGTTTGTTTTTGCCACTGAAACTTGAGCCAAACGTGCCTCTACGAGGCTGCGCAGAGGCGTGCCGCCTGCAGAGCATTGGGATGTACACTGTTGGAGTGTGAGTGCATGTGTGTGTGCGCGCGCGTGTCATGGGCTACTTGTAAACACATTCCTGGGGACAACGCTCTTTCAGCCTGTTCTTTGGGGAAATGTACAAATGCCACAAAAACAAAGAGAAAACTATGGGCTGTGTGTGAGAGAAGTGTCGTTCTTGTGTGATCGTTCATTCAATGATGTCTGAAGCTACAGAGGAGAGCAGCGCTGGAGTCCAGTGCTGTACAACACAACCGAACAGAACTCTGTAGCCAAACAAACCCTCTCAATCTCCAAGAGTCACAACTCAAGCTGAACTGTGAAAGTGGTATAACACTGTATATTAAACAAGACAAAACAATCGCTCTATCTCCTCTTGTTGTTTCTCCCTGTTTAATTTATGATCTGGTTTGTAAATCAGATTTGTCACAGGTGTTTTATTTTCACTTTATGTAAAACTGCCTGGCAACAAGAAAACAGTCAGAAAAAACCTTAAAGGGATTGTGTATTGTTTGATTCACTTAGAATTTTATTTTCTTATAACTTAAGTGCAATAAAATGTGGGTTTTTCTTTTTCATTTCAAGCATATCAGTTGTCTGTTTTTGTTTCCAATGTGAAGGCATCCTTCATGTTCAATAAAGCAAATGATTTAGTTTATTCAGCCACTGGGAGCAGATGTCACACGGGATTCACAAGCCTCGTCACACATGAGCTGCAGTGGAAAGGATCATTCTGTTTCTAAGGAAAAAGGGCTTGACTAAAAAATTTTTAAAGACACATTATGTAAAATATACTTTTTTGCGCTTAACAATCTTAGGTAGCTCAAAGTTGGAATGATTCATGCATATTTGAGTAATCTTGTGTTGTCCAGTGCTACCTGCCCACTCTTTATTTACATGTGCTTACTCAACTTGAGTAAAACTGTCACGTTATAGAAATATTTTAAAATCTGCTGCTTGTTACTGCTAAATGGAGCATTTTGGGTTTTACAGTGATTTATCTAAATAAATCACTTAACTGGTGGGCAATTATTTTTACCTGAGGACCATATTCAAACTCAAACCCAAGTGCTGGAAGGCCAGACTGCCAACACTGGTATTATACATTTTCACTCTTGCAAACAGTTTTCTGGGAATAAAGTCAAAGAAAATATCTTAGTGCTTGTTTAAAATGAATAGTTCACTGGCTATGTTCACTTGGATGATCAAATGTTGAATAAACACTCATAATAGATCAAACTTTATAATTCTCATCTTTATAACGATGTCATCATTTTAACCTGGTAAAGCTTCAAGTTTAATCTAAAAAATTGAGCGTATTCTCCGAAAAATGTAACTTTTTTCTCGTATTTATGAGTTTATTCTTGTTAATTATTGCTTTTTTCCCTGTACAATTACAAATATTTTAAGCTTTGACTTTATTCTCATAAAATTATTTGTCAATTCTCAAAATGTTACAAGTTTACTCTTGTTTTTTGCTTGTCCCTTATACATAATTTCTGTTTCTCAAAAAATGTGCTGGGGCCTATTAAACCGGTCGATGGGCCACATTTGGCCCCCGGGTCGCAGTTTGAATAGGTCTAACATACAACATATTATACTAAAAACAATAGGTCTCCTCTTAATAACTAAAAAAAAAACCTTTATATTCCTAAAAAAAACGTTGGCTAAGGTTAGCTAAGCCATAATATAGCTTTAGCTTTGGTACAAATGAACACAACTTTAATTACAGCAGTCTTTTCTGTAAGAACAAGTCTAAAATGTCTTGTCTCCATGAAGTAGCTCCACTCAAAAACCATCTGGAGTCAGTGCCCTAAATAGCACAGCCACTGCCCCACAAAAGGCGCCGTGGCAGCAAATAACAATACACTAATGCTGCTGGTGTTTACTGCTAGCGGCCTATGCTAATCCCTAAAACGCATCCCCTGTTCATCTCCTGTAAATTGAGCAACTAGCCTGTCCTAGCTCAAACCACAGAAACACAATGCAGTCCACACATACAAACATAATCTGGTGCATTCAGAATCAGCCAAGCACATTAATCTGCCCCAAACAAAACTGCATCATTACAATTTTAATCCCTTTATTAATATTTCGGTTAAAACCAGCTAAGCTCTTGCTAACACATTTAAGCCGCTGCTCTTTTGCGTTGTGTGTGCGTACCCAGAAATGTGTGTTTCTAAAGTTACTTCTCATTTAAAGGGATGTATTAAGCTATTTGTGATTTAGGTGACAAGTCATTTTCTCATCAAAAACACAACTCAATGGAGTTTTTCATTCTCACTTTTAGCACAAATACACAGCATGTTCTTCACATCAACGGAAAACACAATATCCACCTTAATAATAATAATTAAGAAAAAAAACTTGTTCTGCTGTGTTTTTACAGTGACATCGTGTAACTTTCCAGAGGTTTAAAGTCAGCTCCATTGTTCCATGAATATAAAAGTCTAAACTATAGATGGGAAGATTCTTACTGGATTTACTGTGATATGTTTTTATGTTACACTAGATGTATAAAAAAAACAACAAGCCAAGGAAATGACCACAGAACTTGCAGGAATAGGGCCTCATGTTGGTCATGTTAGCGTACATTTTTGGGAAATCCAAGCTTGCACACAGTACGGAGACTCATTTTAATACTTAATTTGGTCTCAATGGGAAAAAAGTGTTTCTATTTAAGTTGATTTTTTTGGCTAAAAAGTTACACATTGGACCTTTATATTACGACTGAAATAGTTTGAATATTTCAACCCTGTATTTGTCTAAAATTAAACTTTGGTTTCTGAGATGAGAGGTCAGGCCAGGGTTCCCACTTTGTTTGCTTTCATGTGCTTTTCACCTAAAACATCAGGGTTTTATTTCACTATTGATACATGTGCCTTTGACACAGTTAATAATGTTACAGCTACCATATCTATGGTTGTTAGCATCAATTAACACTAAAGGTAGTCTGTATTAACTTTTGTTAGCTAACTTTATATCATTAATTAATTGAACAATAGAGGATTTTTCTGGTGCAATGCTTTGCTCTCATGATATAAACAACTAACAGTAAACCTCCAAATGTAGTAATTTTATTCAAGGAGCTTCAAAAGATTAAAGAATTAGATAATAGTTAATTTTTGTCTGTTCCATCAGTGGATAGTTGGACCCTGAGACATGTTTACAGTGAGTTACAAGCAGTTTCCAACCAGTTTGAGCATTCATTTGTATTTATGAACTCAAAAATATTTTCCGGAGAACCACATGATTGTGTCATCATTAGTTTGTAAACCTTTGACTTCATGGTTCTCTCAAAATGTATATATTTGGCCAAAACAAAAACAAAAAAAAAAACACTTAAAATGTCCTAAGGATTTGTAGAGCAGAAATAAATATGAGGGTAATAGTGCTGTTATTTTTAAAGTACAACTTAATGACATCACAGGGTGGAACAGTGCATTTTGAGCTGTGGAGATGTACACAACAAATCAAGCATTTTGACTGAAACAAAACACCAACCTCCAACAAAGCCTGTAAGTTTGCATAATACGTACCTTTAATCTTTCCTTCACACTCCTTTGAGCACTGTTCTGGTTTGTGGATTCCTTACCGCCTGTTGCCTAGCGATAGCCGTCCTGTCCGGACTCACAAACCGTCTCTGCAGAAGGCGTTTGGAGCTGTACTTCCTCACATGAATGGAGTGAGAGGATCATTGAGCGTATGCACACACAGTTGGTAATCGACTCCGTCACGCTGGATTTGTTTTGTAAGCTCAGACTAAACGCTCAGACAAGTGGCGATGTGTGAATTGATCAGTGTCTGTTTTGGTGGTCGATAATCCCGTTGGACTGTTGCTGTGAGAGGTGGACGCTCCTCGGCCTCGGCAAAAAGAACTTCAGGGAAATTTAGCCCCAAAAGTACAATGAAGGTCAGTATGTTTTTGTATTACACACTGCATTACAACTACAATTATTTTGGTAAATTATCTGCTAATGGTTACTATAGAGGCTATGACAACTTTATTCAGCAGTGAGTGGCAAAACTGAGTGTCAATAGTGAGCAATGACATTTTAACCTAGTCTTGTATGCATAAAAAACATCTAGAACTCTACTTTAGATCTTGCTACATCTAACAATGAAGAAAGCTTAACAAACATGGCCACTGCAGCTACACCAACAGGTATCTTTAAATTCCATAATAATGATTTCCGAATGTGTTGAGGAAATTAAGTGTTGTGGTCCAACAGCAACGTCTGCCAAGACACAGCACTGAAGAAAAAAAATCTTAAATTTAAAGCTATCAATGCAAAGCTTCTCTTAAAGTTTGTTCAAATATTAGGAAAATGCATTACAAGTGTTTTATGTCTTATTTTTCACATAAAAAATAAGATTTTATGTTCAAAGCTAGACAAAATGTGCATACGTATTTAGAGTAAAAAAATGCACACACATGAATGTACATATTGCTTAACTCAGTGATTGATAAAGTGTGGCCCGGGGCTGCCTGAGAGGCCTCAAAGTTTGCCCATACAAGAAAAACAGACTTTACATTCTTTACGTTAGTTATGGTAATTTAATTAGTTCATTTTCTTAAAATCTATAGACATTTTAAGTTTTTACCTTATTATCTAATAAAACATTCTATATACATTTGAATTTAGTATTATTTATACAAAGACATTTTTACATAGTGTAATAAAATCTCTCTTTAGTAAACCAGATTTGACTGAAAAAAAAAAAAAAACATTTTGTTTACTAATATTTTGTAAATAGCTTAAAATTGTCCATTTTTGTGTGTAAGAATTATTTAAGGTGGGCGACTCCTTCGGGTGGAACATGCAATTAAATAAAGTAAACTATTAATTTTCTACTGTTCGGTCAGGGGTTGCGAGTGGCTGGAAGTTGGAACCTGTCCCTGTGACTTTGGGCCTTAGGGGGGAAACACCCTGGACATGGATCACCAGATCACCCACATTCACTCATCAGTATGCAAATGCACAGAGATGCCAATTTACATAAATGGTAAATAGTCTATATAGCGCTTTTCTACCTTTCAGGCACTCAAACGCTTAAATCTAGATTCCTCACCAGTGTACGAACTGAGGTTGGTTAAGTCCTTGCAAACAACGACAATCTATCCTGTCTCACTGTGATGTGTTCTAACAGTTCCATCAAGTACTACCAGTTTTTCTTAGTTCTGGATCTGAGGATCATTTAGACCAGGTTTAATGGGTTTTCCCTCGAAGGCGAAAAATTTATTACATTATTACTTATTTCATTGATTATTGATTTTTTTTTTACTTGAAGCATAATTTTGCAAATTTGGCTATTATGCATTTACCAGTTTAATGGTTTCCACTTTCAAATTTTACAAACAGCTACTTTATTAGCTGCATGGGTTGCTAGTTTGTACATTTGGGTTCCAGTTGAATATGTATAACCCTAACTAGACAAGAAACATCTAGTTTAGATAAGATCCATATAATTACTGTTTTCACATAAATTTTACACACTGAGATCCAAATTTTGCCCTTAACATCTCTCCTGATTCAATCGCCTAGAACAAAAAGCCTGTAGGAAAAACCCCATTATAAATCAGCCTTACAGAAGGTTGCGTGACTCTTCCAGGTAAAAAACAGCTGTTGAGCCAAGACACTGATGTATGTCCACACCAGACCATTTTAATGAACTTAATTTTAGGAAGTGATGAATCATGCCGTTGGTGTAACTTATTAGCCATTTATCTACCTTACGCGTATCTCTGGCGTTGCGGCGCTCTTGATGAATGATGTCCCTCTGTGTAGCTAGCTAAACACAGCTATTCTCAGCCTCCCATCGCACATGCTAATGCTAAACCCTCGGATGGAATGATTATACACTCCATTTCTTATCCTATATCTCTTTGTTGGCTAATCCTTGCCCGCAGCATCGCGCCGCTTCTCCGTGCCAGCATATTCTCAATAGGCCTTAGCGTTAGCAATGTTAGCATTTCACGTCTTAGCCTAATCCTGTTTGGGGGCTTTGTTGTGGTCTGGGCACTGATAAAGGAGCACTTAAACGCTCCTAAAAGTGTTATCAGAGGAGCCGACCCGAGCAGTTCCTCAAGCATTGATTTGGAAAGATGTGAAATGTCTCGCTTTACCTTTGGGGGCAGTGTTGATGTCGGCCATTAATCTCCCGCCCTGGACACATGCGGTAAGGTCGACGTGGTTAGCCGACTGTTCTGCTGTGGCTAAAGGTGAGTGTGGCTATTTATGGTCGGCTTCAGGGACTCATTTTCAATCTAAATAAAGCTATTGCTGGGTTCAAATTGTAGATTCTAATGTGTTAATGTTTTGAAGTGAAAATTACCCATTTCTCCTGTTTTTGAAAGGAAAATTTCTGTTCATTATGTAAAAAATCTGTCTCATTCTAGAGAACTTTTAACATGTGTGGAAGCCAAAACAACTAGGGTATGATTGGACTTTTAAATAGACCAAGGATGTGTATTTCATGTGGTGGCTCATCGCAAACACCCAATACAGCTTCAATGATATGGCCCAGTCAAGCTTCAAGCCGACTCATAATGCACATGGGTCACTCGGTGCTTTTGTCAAAACACAGAATTCGTCAAAGAAGTCCAAAAAACAACTTCCTAAAAAGTTAATAAACACTTTCAACTAGAGACAAGCTAATCAGATCTCAACATGTAACAGAGTCAAAAAAATGTATAAGTTCTCCAAATCTAAGACACTCTCGGACTGATCACTTCTTCAATGTTTGGGAATTTATTTGAGATATGTGGAGCTTGAAATCTTGGCCATACTCCTACGAGGATTGTGTTAAGTTTGTCTCACACTGTGTTGGTGTGATTTTATAATTGTGTGAGTGGGTTTGAGCCCTCAAAAACACCTTTAAATGCAAAGTTCAAATTAAATTCAAGTGTGGTTCACACAATCGAGGACCACACAAGAACAAAATTTCTTGATGAGTGAATTTATGGCTGAATTAAGAGTCTCAACATGGGGGTTCCATCCAGCAACCAGTCAGGCCGACTTGAATAAAAATGACTAGCATAATTGACTTAAATTTGGTCTACAAGCCAAATTAGGGAATGACTGCCCTCATAAACCAATTACATAGACGTATTTCACTTTTTCGTGGAACAAAAACACTGTCGTAAAGGAAGGGCCTGTTTTTCAAGTCTGTTTTTGAGGTGCATGGCAGTAGAATGGTTATAGCTCTAGCTTCACGATAAGCAGATCATGAGTTTGAATCTCCATGAACCAAATAAACATCTCATGATGTTGGTACCGGCAACGTGGATAGTGCTCTCATCTCCAGCAGAAGGTAACTGGTTCAACTCGTACAGCCTGGCCTTTCTGTGAAATATGCATGTTTCTCCCAGTGTCTGAGTGGTTCCTCAAGGCACTCTGGTCCCCACCAACCATTACCATGCAGGTTATAGAACGTTTGGTGTGGTCGGATAGACGACTCGCTTCTGCTGAGTTGCGCCAGTTGGCAACAGCATAAAATTCCCCAGTGAATGATTGTCTGCCTCTGTCTTAACCCTACGATGAGTTGGCACTGTCTATTTGTTTCCCTGCCTAAGGCCCAAAGTCACTGGGATAGGCTCCAGCCACTTGCCACCCCAAAAAGAGAACAGTGAATGAACTTTTACCCACTTTATGAGGCTTATAGCTACCACTACAGCAATAATCTATACACCATGCCTCAAAAACACAAAAATAGATACTGTAGGTTGTAAATTTACTCTCAGAAAATGAAATCCTGTCTTTCATTGTAAAAGACATGCAATCCAAGTACAAAACCAATCTTTGCAGTAGCACGAATCTGCCCATAGGTGAACTATCAAATCATACAGCTATTGCACACAGACAGATGTAAATGTCTTTGCGAGACTGTCCTGAAGGATAAGTCCATGACCCTGTTCTCCTTGTTTCCACCTAAACTCCTGTGTCGCCTCAGATCTCCAGCCTCCTGCCTCACACTGGTTGAAAATTGGTTATTTGAATACATTCTCTGTTCAATCACAGTAACCACCAGCCTGCCTGTGTGCGCGATAATGAGAAATGTAGGAGAGATTTCCGGGGTCTGTCGTCTCTGAACCAGCACTGTAATTCAAGGTGGATAGGGCTTTGAAGGACTCCCAGCACTGCCAACTACTTCATTTACAATCACACGTCTTTCTACTCTTATTCAAACTGCTGCCCAAAATTATTATGATCGTTTTTACTCATCTGAATATAAGTTTTATCTGCCCCGCTGAAGTGATCTACGACACCAAATTTCACCCAACACAGTTTAAAGAAGATAAACTATGTCTTTTTCAGGTAACTAGGATTTGATTCTAATATTATAGTATTATTATAATGGATTCTGATCTCAAACTCAGTCAGCAGCACAGGACTTATAAAATCATGCTTTTTCCAGCTGAGACAACTGGCTAACCTTATCTATCAGCTGAGCATTTATTTAAACAGTGATACATATAGGGCTTCAACTAGGTAATCTGTTATTGAAAAATGATTTAGTAATTGAGTAATTGTTAAAAGGAGAGAAACTCTAAACCAAGTCAGTTTATGATGCAGGGGGAAGAGTAATAAAATCGAAAGAATTGTAGAAATCCTATTTGTATGTAAATATACCCTTCTAGGAAGTTAGACAGTGACATTACTTCAAGCTTTGTCTGGGTCAAACTGTGCGCATGACTCTGTGGTGAAGATAGCTTTTCCAGCTCAGACTCCAAGGAAAAGCAAAGTCCTACCTGCATAATCACAAACCAAATGGAAAAAGTTGTCCATGCTGTCATTAATGTCTTGATTGGACTAATTCTCTGTCCTTCGGCCTCGACCAGCCTTCAGTTCACAGACAACAACTGGTCCAAAATGCAGCTGCACGTCTGCTCACAAGGACGAGTTGGCAGAACCATATTACCCCTGTGCTTGTCTGATTCTTTATAAGTCTTTGCACAATAGCACCTACTTAATTGTCTGAAATGGTCATTTTTCACACTCCAGGCAGAGCACTTGGGCCGACTGACTGTAGCCTGTTCTGAACAGCCCCAGGTGTCTCTTGCTGTTTAGCTGGCAACATATTAACCTGGGAGTTTGCCGAGGACTAGTTAGCTAGTGTTAGATGGAAGGCATGTAGGTACGTTGTCAATAATCAGAGGCTTGATGCCAAATATCAAAAGCAAGAATGACACATATTTATACAATTTGTAATAATTTAGATAGTTTCGTACATTTTAGATAAATCTGTGAAGACACTCTAATTGGAATACGCTTTGGAAAAATATTCTGAAGTCCTTTTCATTAGAGTTCTTTCCATCAACAGCTCAGTTTGATTGGTTTCATCCATTAACGCATCTATGAAGCTTCACGGCTCATTCAGGTACGACACAACTACACAAAGGCACTTTTAGTAGCTCAACGGCGCACATCTAAAAGATGAAATAAACATTACCTTTAAGTATCCTGTTAGACAATAAGCGGTTAGGTTACGCTACACACTTGATATCAGTAGCTGGACGTGCTCAACAGAGTCTTTGGTAGAGTCGCCAGGCAGAAAGCACACCTGACTACAGTGGGAGACACACAACAGCGTCACAGCTTACACAAGCCCATGGCAGAAAGCACTACATTCAAACATATAATCAGCACTAGAAACACTACTACATTTTGCAAATGAAGTGGAATTTTGGATACTACCTGACAGTATTAAGCGAGCAGTGTCTTCCCAAGCAAGAGTATGAAGTCAGAGGTCGAAAAGTTGGAACGAAAGCACTGTCATATTTGAGTATTGTCACCACTAACCAAGCAAAAACAATAAGTTATTATAATGACTACAGACAGCATAGGGCCTGTTGCCGTGCCAGTTGCAGTGACCATCTTGCCTCGCAAGAAACAAACGAGAGAGAAACAAATTCTAATTGAAAATAATGTAAAAACAAGGTTGGATAATTCATAAATTATAGGGGATTATTGAACATATAATGATATATTTATGGTTACAATAATACAGAGAACTGTTTTCTGTTTGTGTCTGGTAAAAATTTCCTTTGAATTGTGAATATAAATATTCAGCTTAAAAACCCTTCAATGGTCTGGATTTGATTAAGAATGAAACTATATTTGTGTGTCACTACATTATATGAACACAAACATTCATTATCATTGTCCTAGCTCCACTCCTGTTAAAATAAAAGATTTTAATAGCTGAAATAAAAATATGTTTGTTGGTTTTTTTCCAAGATTCTTTCTTATTAGTTTGGTTGAGCAGAAGCATAAATCATTTTCTCCAACAGATTCACACCCCACCAGGTCGTCTGTTCTATAAAACACTCACAGTTGACGTCACGCGAGGTCATGCGGTTAAAGGACATTGGTCTAAGTGCTGTCCTGTTGTGTTTTTAGGGTGTGCCTGAGGAGAAGGGTCAGAGTTCACCGTTAGCTGGGACTGCCTCCAGTACAAACAGCCCTGTCCCATCACCGCAGGCTCTGTCACTGTCATTAGCACTGTCCCACCTCCAGATGAAGGTCTGATAATGGCCGTTTTAATGGACACAAAATGCGAGGCCATGTCAGAATGTCCAGGAGATCAAAAAGGAGCACACACAAAAGTAGCAAGCATCAGCGGTCACTGGAATGACAATATAGACCACAATGCATTGCAAGAACTGGAAAACAAATGCAAATAGCGTCAGGTCTTTAACTGGAAACAACACAACTGAATAGAAGATGATAAAAGAATTGTCTAAATGCACTGCTGAGCTGAGACATGAAACAAAACATCTGTAACTAAATGCTGTTAGCTGCAAAGATGCTAACAGTAGCTGTGAAGATGCTAACGTTAGCTGCAGTTTAGTTTGGCCTGTAAACGTTTAGTTATCCAGATCTTTTGATGTTAAACATTAGATCAAATTAAATAAAACTTTGATGATGGTTATTAGTCCATAAATATGTTTTAGACAGAAGTTAATTTTTATCAGACTTTTGCCGATCGTAGAGGTAACGTAAATATTTTTTGTTTTGTTTTTGTACAAAGTGCATTTTTACACACAACTTATTCAAGTGGATGTGGTGTTTTCTAAAAAAGTAAACACTTTGTTCAGCAGCTGTAAGAATACAGTAGGTGCTAGTATTACGTTAGCTTTATTAGCTGCAGCTTCCGTTAGCATTCTTAGCCACATTTGAGTGTCTGTTTATTTCATTTATTTTATGCCTTTTGTGTGTAGGTATTGAGAGCAAAAAGTTTAAAATGAATTATTTGTATTTGTTTACATTTTTGCACATTACATTTAAAAGATTCTTTTTGCCAACACCAGCCTTCCTTAAACTGTGCTCGTGACCCAAAATCCCTGCATGTGAAAACTAGTGATGTGCCAGAGGCTTTGTGAGACTTAAACAGGCTAATACATACTTGTTTTTGACTCAGATATCTTACACTGCCCCAAGTTAAAAGTGTGAGAGTGACTGATCAGTTAACCTACAATTACCTAATTATAACCAGAGTGTATCCTGCCTCAGGACGGACCAGCTGAGTGAACTCTCATGAACCTCAGTAGTCTCTCCCTGGGCAAAACAAACCATCACATATTCAAAGAGTTAGTCTATGTCTGCTCTTCACATGTAAACGATCTAATGTAGCTTTATGCTGCCAGTTATAGGTTGAATGGTACTTTCCAAGCCAAGTTAGAATGAGGTGAAGTACAGATTTGACATTGACTATCCAATCACCTTCACCAAATTTCATCCAAATAGAAAATGTAATATTATATTTGTGCTAAGTCAAATAGATGTTTATGTATCTATTTCTTAAACCAGGAACAGGCCTTTTAATGTCGGTAAATTTTCTATATAATCTTTTAGCTTTTGTTTGTTTTTTACATTAGTAAGGCCAATGCATAATGCCAGGATGTAGCCAAATACAAGAGAAAACAGCCTGAACGTCACTTACTTTAGCTGCTCCTGTCAGTAAAGAGCGTATACTGAAGTGCACTCACATGACAAACCCATTTCTTTCTTCCTATTCACTGACGTTCAATAAAAAAACATTGAACAACCTTTTCTATTCAGTTTGAGTATCACAGAGTTACGTCTTACTTTTGTGAATAGCTGAGATGAGCCTTGAGCAGGAGACACTCTGCCATAAACAAAACTGTTCCAAAGCGCTCTAAAGCAAACCGGACCAGAGCCAGTAGGAGTTGGCTGGATACAGTGTAGCTTTAAAAAGTCGTGCCAGACCCTGGAATTTTTCAAACAGCATACATTTCTATAACATAATGTTCTTCTGTTTGACCAAAAGAAATGAAAAGCTGGGACGTATGCATCTGAGTAGTTGGGAGGGTTAATCATAAAACTGAGCAGGTAAATATGGGCGACACGATGGCAAAGCGGTAAGTGCTCTGCCTCATAGCCAGAAGGTCATGGGATTGACTCCTAGTGCCCCGAGGCTTTCAAAGTAGAGTTTGCATGTTCTCCATGTGTACGCCTAGGTTTCCCAGTTTCCCTACCACTAAAAACATGTCCAGTAGCACTCTCCTCCCTAGAACTACAAGTGGAAATTTGCTGTAAAGCACCAATCTGGCACAAGCATTTCTGCCTTTGTGCTTAATGTAATTGAACATGATAAAATAAACCTTAATCTTTTAGAAATACAATGCCGTGCATTGGGTCAGTGTTTTTTTTTTAACATCACACAAATCTGAGATACTTCTGTTTTTTTGTGTCTCATTTTAACATAAACTTACAAGGTTGATTTTGATTGGTTATTCATGTCAGTCAGTCAGTCTGCATCACTCACATCACTCGCCTCTGACCTCACGTACATTGGCATTTGTTTGTGTAAGTTGAAGAGGCTCTGTGGTGAACCGTCTGTTCCCATGCAAACAGGGTAAATATCAAACTTCCTGTTTGTAGCACATGTAGCTTTTCCCAGGTCAGCCTGCAGGTGAAGTTACTAATAAGACTTCATGTCAGCTGCCACTGCTGTCTCCGAATTGTCTATAGTCCTGCCTTTTTGTGATGTAACAACATTGACAAGACATAACAAGACTGTATTTAATTTTTTTGATGAACTGTGAGCAACTGTGATGAAGCAATCATGTGGAAAATGGATTACAACAAGATTTAGTTAACAGATGGAATTGCTTAAATGGTTTATATATTGCTACTGATAAAGTTAGAAATATTATAGAAATCAGTTCTTTTGGACACATATTTTCTAGAACATATGGGATGCAGAACTTAATTCTGGGATTGTCTTGGCTAAATAGAGATGCCTGGTCACCTACCATAAAGTAGTCTATTTCATTCAATGCTATGAGGTGAAGTACACTTTAAAGATATTGTCCCCCTCCCCTCAGTTAACTGAAGAATACAATGTGCATGCTGCTCCAGAGATGAGTAAGCACATTTACCTGCACAGCCGTCCTCCTTTGCTAATTACACGGTCAATTTTCTCCAACGAAGGACAGCTCGAGCGCTCCCTTTGCTCACATTTATAAAACCTGCATGAATATGGAACACGGGATGAGGAGAGAGCTGTTTGGTGTACGTGTGTTGGGAAGACCCAAACACAGCTCCGATCTGCAGAATCCCCACAGTCCTGACCTTCTGCAGCATTCACACAGTCATACAAAGTCCCCAGGCTGAGGCAGTTAACCCCGCATGTGTCCCGGGTCAGTTTGGGCCAGTGCGCTGGTTTAATGGAGATCTCTTTGTTCAGACTGGTTGCACTGAAGATGGAATGAAAGGATGGCGACATGGGCAGGAGTGGTTAATTACTATTTCTCCAGAAGGTCCAGTCTTGCATTAAAGGGAACATATTAAGCAATGATGACTTTTTTAGTTTTTAATCCTGCGCTCACTTTATTTTATACCAAATATGATTCTCCTGTGTAATTCCTTGCTTAGGAAACACATGATTATCATTTGTGCTTGATTATACTTTTTGATAATTTTAAAATAGATGAGTTCATGCAAAGATGGGAACAATGCAAAAAAAAAAAATTATGTCCAGTGTTTGGACGCCTTTAGATGTTCAAACTCAGGCATAAAAAATGTATTATTGTGAGGGCTTAAGAAAGTAAAATTATGGGCATAAAGAATGACAAGCATAAAATATAGAAAGCAAAAAATGTAATTAGTAATTAAAATAAAAAAAAGAAAAGAAAATTTTAGGGGTACTTAAAATAATTTATGGAATGCTTGAGCACCCCTAAAAATGGTCTAGACTCGCCCCTGGTCCTCTGTACACTGTGACTTTGGTGCAGGTCGGTCAAAACTTAGAAAGTGCTTAAACCCGTGTACACTGACCTCTGAGGTGTATGGATGTAAGTGTGAAGTCTATTTTTCCTTCCGACTGTAGCAGTCGGTTGTTGCTTTCAGGTCATTATGCGAGCCTTCTTGAGAGAATACATGAATCCATATGGCTTTGGGCGAATCTGGATCGCAGTTGACTGCAGCTGGAAAAACAGGCATTTTGTAAGTAACCTGAATACATCATTTTTGTCCTTAAGTTTAAAGGTGCACTGTGTAACTCTTTGACCAAACTTGAAGAAAAGTATGCTTTTGTCATTTGTATTTCTTAGTTTCACAAAAAAAAAATAATAATAATAAAAATCAAAGGTTTTACTTTAAGCAGGCTTGCATCCCTACAAAATGGACTGTTAATTTAGTTGCATTTTTCACATGGCCTAAAACGTATTGATCTACATTCAGAATCTAACAATGTTTGGTTTTAGCTTTCTATTTCTACTGAGTTGTGTGGTTGACTTTTTACCTCCAGAGAGTTACACAGTGCACCTTCAAGTTTTGGTTGTACGGTTATGTTTTTTATATTAAGGAACGTTCCCCATGTGTTTTGCACATAAACTGGGCCAGTAGCTATAGGGCAATCAGTGCCAGTGTGCCAGTTGTTTAAAGTTAGTGCTAGAAAATCAGTAATATTTTTTTATTTTCATAGAACTTTTGCTAATCCTCACCCAAGCACAATCCTAAACTTAGCCATCGAATTATGCCTAAACTTACCCGAAATAATTGTACACTATTTACAAAAAAAAAAGAAAGAATCAAACAAACAAACACACCATTTATGGCAAATTATTTCTTTTTCATGGTTATGACTGCAGTAGATGGTCAAAGGCAGAGAACCAATCTGTACGCTAATGATGCAACGACACCTTGAGGGCTCGCAGAAACATGCAAAGCTAGCAGACGAGCTAACGCAGATTGACACTGATCATACTGCATTGCAATGCTTGCGACAATCAAGCAGCACTACTGCTAACATCACCAGGTTTCCTACAAACAGACAAAAGTTCCATAGTAGATGTATAGGAGCGTTCTTTTTGCCTGGTTCTTGGTACTTTCATGTGTAGCTGCCTTTTAGCTTTGTATCTTTTTAGGCTCAAATTTGCAAATGAGACAACAATGGACCAATGTTGACATGACAACAACTGTGACAAGTACCAGAAGAATAAACAAAACTACAATTTTCTATAGTTCTGCAGTTGACTTCCTTCCCAAAATCTTTGCATCTAAAGCTAAGAGCAGTGTGTGACCTAATTCGTGTTGGTGAAAGTGTGTCCAATCAGAGCAGAGCGAGTGTGAGGGTATGTATGCGGAGAACGCACTGGAGCGATCACTAAGCCTTTATTACCACGACACTAATTACACTCACCATCTGCAGGATGTAGTGATGCACACACACATATAGCCTAGCGCGGGTTAGCATGTTAGCTTTCATCATGATGTAGGCCCCAGGAGGCTTCGCTCGATCTACACTTGAGACCCACGCAAACTGCTCCAATTAAACCCAGGACTTTTTTTTAGTTCAGGGCAGAATAGAACAGTAATTAAGTTTATAAATCAAGTTATTTTCTTAATTGAACTAGAACCTAGAACTACTAGACATTTTTGATGACATCTTTGTTGGACTGACATAATATTGTCTAAATATTGTTCTTGAAAAATTCCCCCAAAATATCTTGCTATTCATTGTTGTCAACATCGCCTACCCACAAATGTAATGTTCAGGATACTCAACCTGCTCAAAAGAAACCAGCTAAACTGTATTTAGTTGTGCTAACATGATTGTACAAAGGTTTTCTGATCACCTATTAGCCTTATAGACCTCTTCAAGCCACATCACAGTGAAGTCACAGCTCTAGCTGGAGGCAAAAGACGAAAACTTGTAGCCGACGCATTAAAAGTTTGGGGTTTTAATGCGGTTAAAATGTCATTTTGTTGTGAACTGTAACTAGAACATCTGTGTATGAAGTTAGCCTGACCTTACCCTGCTGCAGGTGCAGTTTGATGTTCAAACTGATCTGTTTTATTTAGAATTCTAGCTAAAACTGTTGTCAATCACTCAATTTTTACACACAAGACCCTTATTTTCTACTTTAGCAAAGCCTTTGACGAGAGCTAACAGATTTTCAAAGCTACAAGCCAACAATTTTGTTGGACTAAGATAATCATTAAATAATTACTATTAAATGCTGTGTCTCTGAAGCACTAATAACGGGAGGTGCAAACATTAGCATATTTAGCATTAGGTTCAAGACACGAATGAACTGTTTAAGGACAGCATTTTAGCCACTACTAGGTTTAGCAAAGTAAAATGAATCTGAAACAAATGTAAAAATCACAAAAGAGCAGATCTTGATCCAAGACGAACCACACAAGCTCAGACAAAATACTTCCATCCGTCAGAAGTAATTCACCAAAATCTGTGTCAGGTCCACAGAGTATGTTACAATACACTGCATATCCTGACCGTTCCTACTGGAATTTGACATTTTTTTCTGCTTTTGTGTTTAAAAATCACTCCAAAAACGTGCTAGTTTACACTGGTTTAGATGGAGGCAACGTCGTCTTCTGCCTCCGGCTAAGCTCCGCCCACCAGAATTTGACGCAATGTTTACTAACATCCAAGGGTCCTCAGTTTGAGATTATTTTTTTTTAATTAATGTTTTTGTCCTTATTTGAATTAGATTGCATTTAGAATAAGTACAAATAAAATTCATAGTAGGCCTATATTTATATCCAGTTGAGGAGCACAAAAGCACTTGATATGCTGAAGGAAGACTAGAAAACATTGGCCTGACAGGATGCCACAGAGGGAGAAGCATCTGTCTGCTGACCTTTGAAATGTGCTGGCTTGGTAAATGAGACGCATGTTACAAATGTAATGGAGTGCACCACAGACAGAGCACACGGGGTTTAAGACTATGAGCTAATGAAGGAGAACGGACATGCATATAGTGTGTTCTGTTTGCTCACATGTGGAAGAGAACAAGGAAACGAAACAGAAACAGGCCCACATATGTGTTTTTTCTCTTTTGTTTTTACCTCTCTCATCTGTCTATGACTGTTCAACCAATCATATTCTCTTTTCTTTTCAGAGACAGATGTGATAAGAGACATGTCAAACAGTCTCTTATGAAAAACGTTACTTGGGAGGACAGTAAAAGGGCTGTGGAAGGTTTAAAAATAAAGAAAGATGAGAAGTAAATGTTTGCAAAAATAAGTCAAAAGTGCACTATGTAACTTTTGTAGTGGATACAGGCCATTTACTTGCATTTGTAGATTAAATATAGCTTTTTCTAGAGTTTATGGTATTTAGCTTCTTTGTTACCATGGAAAAAGCAGGCGATACCACCAGGCCAAGTTAAAAGTCAGATCTGTGGATAGGCACACAAACCTATGACAATACTCAATGTTTTTAAAGGTAAATGGAAAGATTCGGGACACTGGAAGATCTCTGCGGCAGCACCAGACTGCATGTGTGTCGTGTCAGCCCACAGTGACTGCACCAGAGCTGGACTAAACCCAGGGTTACTTTCTTAATATTGTTAAACACACACACATAGCAGCCGGAGTTTACAGCAGATTAAATCATCTAAAGTCCGTTTGCATCTGTGAGATAATAATCATTCCAAACTATCCTCATGTCTGTGACCTGCACATTTCTGTTTACATGTTTTTACATCTGGAAGGTTTTAAAAATTCTATTGTGCAGAAGAAACAAAGAAAAAAAAAACCATCAGAGTTAAATGTTTTTATGCAGACCAGGCGAGGACTATTTGTCAAATTGTGTTTTCGATTAGATTGGAATTCAACGCTAATTATCTGTTTTTTTGTGTGTTTACATACTTATTTATTTTTTGTGTGATGTTTAAGACAGCAGCAACACCTGAGACACAAATACAACAGTGAGTTGTTGAAGTTTATGACCTTAAATCTCACACTTTGTCTGAATCATCACGTCTTTATGGTCACATCTGGTTCTTGATGCTGCTCCTCTCTTGTCTGTGATTATGAAAGCACATTGACTGTGTATTTGCATAAGTTTGTCCTTTGTGCTTCTGTTTATGCTTGTCAACATTCACAAGTGTTCATTCCCAGTTTATTTACGTGAATTCACAATCATAAGAAACATAAGAAAATGTTATATTTTATATTAAATACTCTTGTTCTCTTTAACCGATCTTCATTTGACTCAAGAAATAGCCCAAGGCACATGTTTGTTTCTAGTTAAAGAACCTTGTATTTTGTAATGGAAAACTGTTCGAGATGGGAAATAACCCACACACTAAAGTCATATGCATGTTTTTCTGTTTGTTCTTAAGAGAGTGTGTGTTTGTCAGCAGGTTGACACGAGTGGAGAAGGATATTTCTGACAAAGAGGGGATTGAGATATTATGGATAAGGGATTGTCCCTAGCTGCAAGACAAACCTGAGAAACCGGGAGGACGGTCATCATTTGCATATTCATGTTGTATGTCTATATATATGGGTCCAGGGAGAGACAAGTCAGTTTTTTGGTACCTGGCTTAAGTCTTGCATAATGGAAGCTACAGGGGAAAGAGTCTGGCCCAGACTTTTAGTTAGGGAATAAACTTTAGATTATTTTGAACCTTTAGAATCTTGACATAAGAACATGCACCACATCCAACAAAGTCTAGGTTTGATTTATTGTACTAATATTAATAATGCATGGGATTTATACAGCACTTTTCAAGACATCAAACGACGCTTCACATAATGCATTGTTCATTCATTCCATACTGGGTAGTGGTAAGCTACGATTGTAGCCACAGCTGCCCTGGGGCAGACTGACAGAAGCGAGGCTGCCATTTTGTGCCATCGGCCCCTCCGACCACCACCAACCATTCGCAGTCTTCTGGGCCCTAGATAGAAAATGTCTTGATGGGCCCCTAATCCATTATCTAGCTGTATTTATTCATGTATTTTTTTGTGTGTGATTCAAAATGGCTGTAATAGGCATTCTATGGTTTGATTGCAAATAGCAATAATTGACTTATTTTTGACATGCTTTTAAAAGACAATAGGGCCCTCAAACGTTATCTATAATTGATCTCACAAGCACTTTTTAAAATACACATGTTTACATTTTAATATAGATTATTTTATTACTAGAACAACAAAGATGTGAGGAATAAAAACAAATTTGCTTTGAGGCCCTTACCTGCAATGGGCCCGGATGAAACTATACCCTTTACCCCCCAGTCCAACACCCCTGCCTGAGGTTCCTCCAATGGTCTCCCATCCAAGTACTGCCCAGGCCCAACATGCTTAGTTTTGAGATCTGAAGGATCAAGCATTGGCAAGCTGGTATGGCGAATAAGACTAATAATGTAAATTACACTGAACAAAATGAGAAATAATATCATGGTTTAATACTAAGTGCTAGTAAAACTGTTTAATACGTCTCCAATGAATAATAAGATGCATTCATTTTTACCATTTGTGAGATGACCTAGTGCGCCAATCTATATTTCTCAAATCTAAACCTACCTTGACCAGGGCTGTATCCCATCTCGTAATGCCTTTATGGTTCAGATGAGAGGGGGAGCGCTGTGGGAGGGACAGTAAATTACCAAAGCCGTGTGACCTCTCCATGACCTCTGGTGGCTGGGCAGTGTTCTGATTCGTTATCCCAGTCTCCGAGCACAGGGCTGTCAGCGCTCTGTGTGATGGATCTCACCTCAGCTTCATAAAACCCCCCGGACTCACTATCCATCCTCACACGCCCCAAATCACTATTGATTTTTATTGTTCATTCAGTCTAATCATCGTAATAAGAAAAGGACCTGATGATTATTTCAGTGTTAACTCTTTCCCCCAGCAAGGTACAGCTATCAGGATTATTTGAAGATTTTTTTTGGTTAATTTTCCTCTGTGGACATTTTGTAGAAAGTCGTTCTTACATTGTCTGACCCTGAAATTAGATGAAAATTGTGAAATAGTACATTCATGCCACTAAGTGCTCAGTCAAAGATGTAAATAAAATTACATATTTTTAAATGTGATTTATTGTAAACACTTACTGGTCAAAATTAGACTAAATAGATATATTTTTTCTTTTTACTATATTATATTCAAATCAAATCAGACAGAACAAGCAGAAATGCATCCCCACAAAATGGACTCTAATTAGCCTGGAGGAATCTCCTGTTTCATCTCCTGCTGCTGTCAATATTTCATAAAATGCATCTATCACCATGAATAATCTTCAAATGTGACGGTATGTAGACGTGGCGGTGACCAGAAGGGGGCGATGCCTAGTTTAAAAGCTCTGCTCAAACCCCGTTTCTTCCTCTGTCTCTATCTACCAACAGGTTGCGATCCATCCTCTGCACCTGTTTGATCGACGTGTGGCTGCTAGCGCGCAAACCAGTGAATCAGTGCACTCAAAAATTGTGTAGAGGATGAAGGAGTTACAGCAAACAGTACTCAGGCTGGACTGAGACGAGACAAAAAGTTGAGTTTAATCTGTGAAACATTAAACAGAGTTTGACAACTATGACTAACTTCGTCATTTTCGTCAAGCATTACATCACGCGCATGCCCAGGCGGCATTTGTTTGTGACTGGTGGTCATTTGGATCTTGTTTGTGTGAATGTTCTTTTACATCGATGCGCCTCAAAGAGACTTGACGCTGCATCGCTCAACCATACCGACAGTGACTGAGGGTTGTGTTGGTGTCAAAGACCCTTTAGGGGCCCATAATGGTCCCCTTTTCCTATTAATTGATTTGAGGCACTCTTTCCCCGGGCCCCCAAACTTTTATCGACGAGCCTGCTGCATGGGTAAGCAGTCCTGGCGTTCCTTGTTGAAGCTGGTGGTGTGGCAGGTCACATCCTCTCAATGTTGAAGGAGGTGACTGCAGGTTCGCTGTCGGGTGATGGCTCATTGTGAGACTGTGGTACGTTAACTACTCTGGTTCCTGTGGTCTATTAGCTTAGCCTTTAGTTTAACAAAATTATTTTTTCTCACTACAGGTTCTGTCGCTCCATGCAGTGAACACCTACTGCCTTGCCTTTCCTTTTTGTTTGAATAAGTCTTTGTGGAGAAAACTGTCAGTGAGGAAATGTGAACAAACAGTGAACTGTGAACAAACAAACTTCTCCTGAATGAACTGTTTCAGACTCCAGTTGACTGTGAACATAAAACATGTGGACTTGGGATTGTAAAATAAATGTTAATATGCTAAATGAAACATATATTGCATTATTCTTCTTTTATTTTTCTGGATTCATTTCCAGTGGCATTGTTGGATTTGTCTAATTAAATATTATTTAGCCCATTCATTTAAGACCACCTGAAGACTCGCCACTTAAACTATATTGTACCAACAGTGAAGACTGAAAGTAAGCATTCTGTTACACTGCTCCCACTGGCAATGTTATAAGCTGAACTGAAATGTTGTGAGCTATTTTTGTTAAAGAGAAAATATGTTTTTATGTCTGCTGGCCCACCTGTATTCTCTCCTCCACATTTGACGCTACAGCCCTGTCTAATAAAACTTACCAGTTAAAAACAACTATTATGTTAATGGGTTTTTACTTGGTCAAAAAAAAAAAAAACTGAAATATTAACTAATACAGAGAATTGTTTGATTGACATTGTCTTAAAGTACCCTCACATTAACCCTCAGACTAACCCAAAATGAACTGTGCCCAATACTGGAAACTGGTGCTTGAACGCGACACAGTTCAAAAGCTTGTGAGTTACGACAAAAAAACTCATTAATTAACATCAAAGAAACACTGTGCTCTTTACGCACAAATGTGATTAATGAAAAAGACAAGCTCCCACTACTTCACAGCGACATCACATCATCTCTAACAGTGCAGCCACAGCAGAGATTCACCTCGAACAGGCCATGGGTGAGAACTGGCTCCTGATGAGGGGTGCAAGCAGGGCCGGAGCAACAAATTCTGGGACCCAGGTGCAAAACGTTTTGGTGGACCCCTAATTTAAAATTATTTATATTATGTATTCATTCACTCACATCAGTATTTTTCCTTGACTTTTGTGAGTGAACAACCTGTGGCTTCTACATTGCACTTAGCATTAACTTGCACATTTATATTTATTCTCAAGTGTTAGGTGAATAATTGAGGACTAAAATACATACAATAAAATATATACCACAGCATTATTAAAGATGTCAAAAAACAATAGGCCTACTTAACATTTTTGACAGTCACTAAAATTTAACATGAAAGCTGAAGTTTGTTGAACCAGAGGTTTATTTATTTATTTTTAATCCCAATTAGTGCAGTCTATCTGACGCTACTCTTCTTGGTGTCCTTTAAAATTATTTGCATTACAGATTCATTAAATTAGATACAATAAGCCAATACTTTACATTCTTTCGATAAATATTCATGTATTATCCATATATGTACCCGTGAACATATAAACACAAATTTAACTTTAGAACCAATAAATAAAAGATTTAAGCAATACTTTAATTCTGTACATTACTCTGTCAGTAAAAGTCTGTTTGAAGCAATTGATTTAGTTTTTGGTCAAATAATTGTTCTTGCAGTGGCATGCTTGTAAGATGCTCTTTGTGGACAAACTTTGTGGATCTTGGAGAACAAATGGAACATTAGACAGAACATTGCCAACTAATTTTCATGCAATTAGATACATTAACATGACATCTGTGCTGGGGGAAGTTGATTTACTGTAATTTTGCTGGTTATAGTTATAGTGTCGATTATTGTTATTGGCAACCAAGCACTTTTCTTATCCTAGTTTTTTTTTATTACAAAAATGCTACTGTATGAAGAACAACTTAACTTTGAGAGCCCAGACGATGATACATACCAGTAAAACTGAACTGTACCAGGCAGCGCTGACCTGCATTGTTGATGAGCTCTATGTAGAATATGTCTACGCCTGGTTGGTTGATTGATAATGATGCTGTGGTTGCCCTGGGCGATGTGGAAGCTCTTGCATGATGATGTGCTGAACATAAAGATGATCAAAGCCCAGAGATATCAAATATGAAGTGGTTATGAATGTTTGAGATCTGAAGCTGAGGTTTACTGTGGGTTTAAAGGAGATGGAGGCAGACTGGGAGTCGAAAAGTCTAAGTAAAGACTACAGGAGCTTTTAATTCAGACTGTAAATGCTGCAGTGTTTGGTATTTGGATGTTTAGAATTACTTGAACAACAAAAATTCACTGGCTTGTAGGTTGTATTCAGCTCAGCTTTCAGATAGAGAGCGGTCAGATTTAGTACATTTGTGGGATAGTTTGATTTTCTTTTCTTTTTTTTTACAAGGGCTAATAACAATACAGAAGGAGGGTTTAGGCCTTGATGCAGAACTTCAGTAGTACATTATTTACTGAACAATAAACCTTCTCAAACGTTCCTGCCACGTTAAAGCATATTGTCCATTGTCCCACCGCAGCAGCAGAATCATCAACTTCCTCAGTCTCTCCGTCTACCGTCACTCTGTCTTAGTGGCATTTCCAGTGGCGGCTGGTGACAACTTTGACTGGAGGGGCTACATAACTGCAGCACTAACTTACCAGACAAACACTTACAGGAAATTAGTTATCATCTTATTTATTCTACAAATGGAGAAATACAGTCAGTAATCAGCGTAAGAGAAAGACTTTTTTAATCCAAGCGGCTTAAAAGCATCAACACAAAGACACGTGTGTGTCAGATGTGTCCACAACAACAACAACAACAACACAGGGCAAGTAACGTTATCTTTGTGCAGACACAAGCCAAACGACATATTTACCAAACTCACGCTGTTATTTGGACATTACAAATACGTGGATGCTACACAACTGCACTTATACACACTTATGAAACCGGCAAAATATATTAAAATAGTTGCACTCACATGAGAAGAGAAAGTTGTCTTCGGCATTCACCAAACTCGCTTAACTCAAGTCTTTTCATGGCTCTGTAAACTCCAAACTCTCATGGCTTTTCTTCTGCTGCCGTTAGTTTTTACTTCTATCACAAAAACTCGCCAAAAAAAGAAAATATATTCCTAAAATCGGCTTGTCTGTTGTATTCTCCGCGTTCATGCTCTGCGAAGCCGCTGTACAAAGCACATGACGATTCTGAACCAATGAGAATCTTAGAACCGCCCACTGCTGCTTGTGATTGGTCAAACTAACTGCCAATCTCTTTTAAGAGCCAATGATGTGTTTTGGGCTAAACAGAATTAGCACTGCTGCTGAACTTTACTGTGAGCAACAGAACAGGGGCGGGACAAGCACCTGTCAATCATCCTCCATAGACTCCTGCAGTTTGTGCTGAGCTGCTGCGGGCTGGAGAAAATTAGCCCTGCTTTCGTTTTTTTAAGGATTTTTTCCAGCAAAACTGACATAATTCATTTCTGAAACTACAATAACTCATAGTAATACGTTTAAAGGTGATATTTTTATAAAAAATTATTTTAGATATAACCACATTTTCTTTCCTGAAATGACAGGAGGGGCTTAGCCCACCTAGCCCATTGATACCAGCCGTCCCTGGGCATTTCTCACCCATCAACACATCTTGTTATGCTTTAGCCCTGTTGGGGTACCTTTCCCAAAGCCCTAAACTTAATCAAATTAACATAACCTAAACTTAAGCCTAAACCTATCCTTGCTTGATTTTAGAGTAAATATTTAAATAGTATATTAACGTTTGCTAGTTTAGCTACTAATGCACCGATCTAGCTTTTTCAATTCCATCACTGATCCCGATACTTTGGAATCAAGTATCTGTCAATACCTGATGTCAACTGATACTAATGTAAGAACTGAAATAGATTTTTTTTTTCTTTTCAAAACATAAGAAATGTGATTACGTAACTTTTACTTATAGTGCAAGTCACAACGAAACTATTTAGAATAAATAAAATGTCAAACAGATGTTCTGATCAACACCAGCCAGTAAATAAGGGTGCATTCACAATACACATTTGATTCGGATCAGGATTCGTTTGTCTGGATAGTTCGGTTCTATTGGGTAATTGTGAACGCGCAAACGAAATCTGGTTCGGTTGGAGAGGTCGGTCTCGGCTCAGTTGAATCGAGCTCTGGAGCGGTTTGTTTGTTTTGTGAACGCAAACGGAGCGAGAGCGAAACAAAACCAGGAAGTGAACAGAGACATGATCCAGCTGAGACACATGAGGCTCAGAATCACAACAAACAGCATGTGTAAGATCGATAATGAGACAAATAATACATAACTTAGCCGTAGCGCTGTTAGCCGAGAAGCCGGGTGTCTTCTTTGCTGCTGACGTAATGTGTTTCTGTCACAGCGCCTCTACAGGTGAGGAGCAGATGTGTCTCTACTGCGCTGGTTCGATTGGCAAAAAAGTGTATTGTGAACGCGAACCGAGCCAGTTTAGAGAAAGATACAATGTTGCAATTTTGGTTCCCAATCAAGCCGAGCCCGGTTCGGTTTGTATTGTGAATGCAGCCTAAGTCTCATTATGCTCAATTAAAGCCACAACTTGGATATTGGATGAATCGATATCATGGAGTCGATACCCGATCCAGCAAATTTTCTACATCAGCACCATATTAGATTCCAGTATTGGATCGGTGCATCCCTACTAGCCACCAATTCAAAGTGGTAGTTTTGCAGGGTTGGAAAAAAAAATCAGACCATTCAACCATGTCAGCACAAAGACAAAATTGGGAAATTGAATGGCATAAATACAGAACTGGCTCATTGAGTGTGGGTGTCCACACAAAGTCCAGAAAATGCTAAACCCACTGTAATATGTAAGTGAGTGTGTGATGCTGACAGAAAGTGACTAAAGAGATGAAATGGTGCGTAGAAAAGTTTCTAATGTAAACATAAATTGACTACTAAACTGAGCAAATATTTGAATATATAACATGAATTTAAAAACTGCATAGAATACAATAACAATATGATTTGCTTTAGAGGTGCTATACCCAATTTTTTATTTCTTAAAATGTAAACAAACAAAAATAATTAATAAAATCTGTACTACAATTTGCCTTAGGGCTACTCTAAGCGCCAACTGTATCTAATAAAGAAACTACTCACATGACTGTAATACAATTGTAACTCACAACCACCTGCTGTGTTCTCTACTGTCCTCCCCAACAAAACTGACTGCATAGCAACAAGACATAATCAAATGAATCAACGTAACCTAGTCATGAGAACCTCCTTGGGCTGGTGTGATGTATGCAGACTCACATAATGAAGATGCTACAGGAGCAGAGGCGCTGGAGGCCGGAGCTGTGCCAGAGCTGTGCCAGAGCCGGGCCGGATAATGACACACGGAGCAGGGACGGCAGAGCTGGCGCTATTGTGTTGTCTGAGACGCTCACCTCAGACTCACTGTAACAAGTCTTTTAGCTGTGGAGACAATGGAGAAAAAAAAACATGTCAGACGCTGAACAGGATGGACATGGTCAGCAGGGGAGAATTTGAGCTGAGGTTCAAAGTGCAACAACAGCACTGACAACTGAACAGCGACAATGAAATGCTAAAAAGCTCAGGATTGTGGCATCACATAGAATCGAGTGCAGCAAGATGTCGCCACCGTCTATAGAAATAAATGCTAAACTTAAGCCTTCTGCACGCTAGAGGAGTTTTGAACAGATATTAAGCTCAACGTTAACCTCTCTGCAAGGGCCCAAGTAAAGATTCTCTTAAGAGATTTGTCATCCACTCAATGATACTGCTTTCACGATAAACTGATTTGGCTCAAGATTCATTTGCCTGGATAGTCTGGTTCAATTGTGAAGTGCAGTCTGCAAAGTCCGCAAATGGACTGCAGGTTTTAATGCATATGTACATCGTGTTTACTTTTCTAAGTATCTTAACAGTGCATGTGAAAACAACTCAGGAATCACACCGCGTTTGATCTCCCCCCTCACAGTCTCAACCATCAGTCACATGAGGAGGAGGTTCTACAGCGCCTGAATCGTGACGTCAACTCTACGCCAGTGAATCACCAGCGTCTTCATAACCTAACTGCGAAATTCAAATGTAATGGCTACAGTTGAATCCGTAGAGGCCATTGCAGACACAGCTTTGGACCTAAAAGTATGAATTTTCACAAATATGCACTAAAATGACAAAATAAGGCCAGGTATGTGTATTAAATCTAATCTAGACCTTTTTACACAGTTAATCAGTCAAAAAAATGATTGTGGTGTTTAGTGGCTCTTTAAGCTCTGCATGTCTGTGGTGTTTCTGTTCTTTATGCGACATTTACGCGACATGTTAGCCATTTAATCATGGCTTGTGCCCAGTTAAAACATGGCAGAAGATTTAAAGAAGATTTTAGTGTGCAGCTGACTTTAGTTTTTATTAAATCAGAGGTGTCTAACTCAGTTTGACAAGGAGCCACAGTGGCCGCTTTCTTTACTTTTGATATTGTTTTTTTCCTGATGTATTTCTAGAGGTTGGGCCCGACTTGCATTGCACATCTACAGAAATAGATAAAGCAACAGAGGTTTTAACCCTTTAGCCCCGGGTTCTTCATTTGAAATACAATCCAGTAAATAGAGAATCCAAACAACCGCTGTTACGCGTTCAGAATTTTGTTTTTCCAGTTTCATACAGGTAATGAGAAGAAAAACATCGCTCGCTAGACTTGAGCCATGCATTCTGTCACGCCATTATTTCCCTCCCACGGCAACAGTGTCCCTAATAAGAGCTGTGCTGGATGGTGTTTGCAGCCTGAGAGGTGTCAGTCAGCAGTGAGTGGGTAGATTTTTCTTGACGTGTCTGAATCTTGTTTGGATCACAAAACTAAAGTGGTCCTGCATGAGGCTTTTTTGTGCATCTCCCAAAAGTACATGCCAGCGCTAACTTTAGTCTTTTGTGTCTTTTGTTCGTGACTGATCTCCAACCTTCCATCAGATGATTGTGATGGAGACGAGACAGGCCGGGAGCAGATGGAATCAGGAGGAAAAATGGGTGCTACGGGTGTGTGCTGGCTCCCAAATGAGGAAAAGGCATGATGTTTTATGGGTTTTCAGCATAAAAGCTATTTCTGTTTCACAATGGGAGCGGCGGCACACACTGTATGGAAACTATTTTCACATTTGAAAAAGAATACATGTTTCAAATGATCATATTTTCGGTTTTCTGTCCATTTAGTAACACTTTTTCAATGGAAGTATTATAACGTGAAGATATTGTAACCTAATATAATCAACTGAGAACAATGGCACAAAAATAAAACAACCAGTTCCAGCAAATATGTGAGTAAAACAAGTCTCTTCTTGCTTTGTAGAACAATAGTGGCTACATTTTGTTGTCTTTACTTTTACGAACCCGATGACCCAGACTCATAAGTACAGAGCTAATATACAACTTTTATTTGGAGTTATTGTGTGCTGTTCTCACTAGTAACAAGTGAGAGAGGACGCTTAGTGAAATCTCAGCTTAATGTTTACTAGCTGTTTTACCTAAAACACCAAAAGGGTTGTAAACTCAACAGTTACTTGTAACGAGGCTCTGACTTTTTCGAAATGTGGTCAATAAGTTTGTACCAGGTGACATTCTGTCTAGATCATTCTTTGCGTTTTTTAAGGGTTAGACTAATGCTAACGGCTATAAGGGGAAATACAGAGTTCGATAGCTTCAGGTCCAAACTGTATGTCTGTTATATGGTTAAGCCTGTTGCATTTTACCCAAAGAAGAGTTTATTTTAAACTCTTCATTAAACAGCCATGCACACAAACTAATTCCCACCCACTCATGCGAAATGGTATGGCCATAGAGACACACTACACTGCAAAAGCTTTCTGTATCTAAGTGAATCTTATAGACACACCACCTAGTAATGTTAGCAGAGCAGTTAGCACTTAGTTAGCTCTTGTGACTAGACACTGGACAATATTTGACTTCTGACCAGGGTTTTTTGTCACCTAACTTACGCTGGATGGATATAGTATGTGTTGAATTATTGTGAGAGAATTCATCTGAGTGATCAGGTTTAATGTTTGTACCAAACAGCTCTGATCTGAGATTTAAAGTGTGGATGACAAAAAAATAAATAAATAATAAAAAAATCTATCTTTCCCAAATCAGAAATAAAACAAGTAAAACAAAATTACATTTTGAGTCTTTAACAGAATCTTTTGGTTTAGGAAAACAGAACTTTTATAAGCATTATTTGTTATTTCACCCTGGAGAGACTCAGACAACAAAAGTGTGTTAGAAGATTCTTTATTGAGTACATAACTTTGGCGGTCAGACCCCAGAAGACATGGCGATGATTAGCACGACCAGATTAAGTCGATTAGATCTGGAATATATGTCTTCCCCCAGGGCTGCACACTGGTGGTGGTAGAGGAATAAACTAGGGGCGAAGATTATGATGCAGAGAGACCAAGGGCGATGAAGGTGATCAAAAAAGTGGCTGATGAGGATAACATCCCCTGTCCTTAGACCCTCCTTCTCGGCAAAGAAAAACTCCAAACCCAGTAGGGAAAATGAGAAACCTCGAAGAGAACCACAGTGAAGGAGAGATCCACTCCTATGGACGGACAGGCTGTAGAAGTGGCTGGACTGGCATGCCTCCATAGCTGGTTAGTGTTCGAGTGTAGACCCAGAGTCCATCAGCAGAGGAAAAACAACTCATCTGGCAGGATGACAACAGCCTTTACGGGAGGAGACGGGGAGGAGGTGGGGCGCAGCACGGCTGATCGATGAATGAACGAGAATGAATGGTCTGCATGTGGCCTTATATGTTGTAGTCAGGGGCTGATTGGGAGCAGAGCTGCAGCTGGAGGAGGAGGTGTGGCTGCTGATGAGGGATAGGGAACAGGTGAGCTCGTTAGGTGAGGGAGCAGACAGACTTCCAGGCTGAATTTATGCCAGCTTCAGCTTTATGTTACTACAACCATGAACAACTTTACAATAACCTATGATTGATTTTTTTTAACAAAAATGTTTTTACCTCTATAAACTAGTAAAACATAAATGTCAAAAACATTTGGAAAACTAAAAAAATCCATAAACAATGTCAAAAATCAGTGTAAGACTATCTATGAAAACAAACAAACAATAAAGAATAAGTCAATCAGTGTACAAAAAATACAAATATTAAGAGCATGTTGCCAGCTAACCAGGTTAGTTTATACTTGACGCGTTGGCGAAGGCCGCGAGGGTCCGTGCGACAGAGTTACGTCATTTTTACAGACAAGCCCGCTCAAGTGCTGTCCATGTTTTCTACATTAATGTCAGGGGAAAATTACTGACTATTGCACAGAAATCAGTGGGATTTCAATGGCAGCTCTTCACTGCCCTCTACAAGCAGCTGCTTAAAACACGCACAAAGTATAAATACTGTAAGGATACTGTCAGCATCCTTGTGAGAGGCATAAACCAGTGCTACCTTACATGTATGTCTAAAAAACAAACACAAAACTTACGTATGTACTCATATGTTTTAATAACTTTGCAGCTTATAAAGTTTCAGAAACCAAATTAAAATAAAATTGTGGATCTTCTGCTTCTTACTCACCACACATCTGATTACCTCAAAGTGTAAAAATCTTTTATCTGCCACTAATTGAAACACACTGACGAGGTTCTGCTAACACACAACACTAAACTCCACACACAAGCCTCTTCTTACTGTTTTTCATAACGCTGCAAATGGAGTGACATTAGGCTTGCCTGAATGCAAATGGAATGCTGCAGCGCTGTTTGTATTTCTCATTCTGTTGTGGAAGCGCATTAGTGGATTCTGCGGTGGAAATTGGGCCAAAAACAATGCCACATATTACATTAGAGAACAGAAGACACAGGAAGAGTCTCAATAACCACATGGTCATAAACACAGCTTAGAATGTCTGCTTCGTACAGAATTATTATGGACAAATTGAGAGATGGAAGAGCGTGAAATGGAAAAAAATGAGTTGTACCTGCAGCCGCCAATGTTGGGTCAAGAGGTTAATTATATGGTTTTAGAAATGTAAGTGATGTCAGGACATTTGAAAAGCTCAACAGGAGGAGTTTTTATATTTTGTCTTTGCCTTGTTTGTTGGACAAGTACAAAAGAATGATCAAGTACTTTGATTTTGATGAAGGGCTGTCAAAAAATCTGATTTGAATACATTTTAAACATTCACTGTTTACCTTTTCTAGTGATTGGTCTACCTTCTGTTTCTTATTTTAGAAGAATTTTCCATGTATGCTTATTCAGTTCCAAATATCTTGCATAATTCTTACTCCCCTTCCCACAAATCTGACCTGTAACTATGACATGTCAGAGACAAAACATGTTGGTGTTTTGTGGAAAATTACAGACTCAATTCTGCACCAAAAACATTACATCAGAGAGATATCAGTTTGGATTACTGGATTGTATTCAGAAGAGCAAGCCCAAGTGCCTAAAAGGTTTAAAAAGAAACTAAACTCAGAATCAACTTTTTTTCACTGTCAAACTGTGTATATGGGGTCAAAATTAAATTATCTACTGTTTCCAGGCCTTTTTTGGACATTTTGGTGCAAAAACCGCGGCTGTACTGCCACGATGGACAAACGCTGTCACTGCATTTTCAGTACCTGCTGACGTCACAGTGAGTTGACGCGGCAGATGAGCCGCCCAGATGGTTTATCTAAACTCCTCCCTCTGACACCGCTGCTGCAGAGAGTTGGAAAGCGATCTCCCTCTGCGTAATAATATCAGCCGTCATTTGGCTCAGCTTGTTGAGCGAGTGGCGCATTGTGCCACCACTAGTTCAACGATGCACTCACATAATAGGCTCATGCGCTTATCTAGACTAAAGCAAAGGTTTCATACGTATGTTTTACAAAGTAAATATAAAAAAAACTTGACGTGCAAGTAAGCACAGACTTGGTGCTGTTGCTGTACAGTTTCCTCTGCTGCAAATCTCACGTCAGGACCAGGACTGCTCCGACACAAAACTCACATCATTCACCAGGCTCGCTGTTCATATTTGGTGCTGTCAATCAATGTCTGTTCACACCCACTCTTAAAACACCTCCAGACATCTCCCACTTTTGCGAGCCTGTTTGGGGTTCAGTTGTGGGCGGAGTTAGTCTCTGAATGCGTGTTTAGCCTCACTTTAAATTATTGTCAAAAATAAATAATCTAAGTCTTGTCACAAAGACATCCCATAAATAAGACAAAAATGTACGTGGATATTTTTAGAAAGATCTTTAGCTTTATTGTAGCCGTCTTGGAAAAGTTGTTGAAGATTTAGACATTTCGACTCATCCAATCCACTTTCAATCTAATGAAAAAGGTCTGACATACTGGGTTTTTTACTGTTCAAAGATAGATTATCCCCGCCCACTGGGAGGAGTTTAGCCTGAAACTGCACTAGCCTTTGACAAGAAACTTGTTTTGAACAGGTCTATTGTTCTGATGTAGACTGCGAGTCGAAGGTAATGCATGTGGCTTTAGACAAATATGGACTGCAATGGACTGCCGCTGGTGTAATAAGCAGTTTGTAAAATAAATGTACGTGTTCTGATTATGGATACGATGTTGCTAGATTAGTGGCTGCTCCATTGGTGTCACAGCAGAAAAATCTCTCTACAGACTACATAGCACAAACACAAACGGCTCGTGTTCGGCAAAAACAGCATCTACAACTTTGAAAACTATCTGATCTTGTGGCATTTCTTACCTAGTTTCACATCATAACCTTTTTCCGGTTCAAAAGGTTTTAGCTTTGCCTGTTTGAGGTTCAGTTGTGGGCGGAGTTAGTCTCTGAACGTGTGTTTAGCCTCACTTTAACTTTCGCTATCACTGTTTGCGCTGTAACTCTCGCTCTGATTAGTCAGAACAGTTGGGTCTGAGCTTTCAGTTTCATTCGGATACAAACTTCTCGAACTTGTCCTGCTCATCGTGCAAAGATCATGGGGCAAACACTACTGCGGATGTTCGATAGTCTGTACAGCACCTAGCAAAAGTCTAACGCTATAACGACCAATATAGCAACAATACCACTGAGCAAAAGCCACTGACGCACAGCGCTGCCATTCTTGATCACCAGGGCTTGGTCCTGATTCAAACCCGCTTCAGTGTACGAAGGTATTACGCTACTATGGATCTCATTAGCATTTGTATTCTCACCTGACTTGGGTAATTGAGACCTTCCCAATCCATTATAAGCTGGCTGGAATAGCAGAAACAATTTCAGGTAAAATTCTCTGATGATGAACGATGGCCGCTGCTTCACGTCAATGACTGCATTCATTGTTGTAAGTTAACTAGCTCGGATACAGCGGATTCATGCGCAGTTGTTCTTTCTCTCGCGTGGGCACACACCAGTTGCACAGGCTTGCTTAACGTGTGACCAAGTATCAATTGAACGGCTACCACTACAACTTAAGACAGTATTATAGATTGTTAAAATCTGTGGCTTGCTACAGTTACAGAAGCGGAACTTATTAGTTCTGCAGTTTTGAACAGAGAGTCAATGAACCTGTTTAACTTTCTTAGCTATAATGTAAACAACTGATCTACATTGTTTCTTACCAAAAACATAGAAAAACACAATATCTCTCCTCTAAAAGTCTGCTTGTCCTCTGTAGTTTTCTTTTCTGATGTATAATGCAAACTCCACACTCCGCTCGTATATTGTTGATGCACTGGCACCAAACTATAGCTGGTGAAAAATGAGCCCCCTTGGGCGCCACAGGAACGCCGAGGAGGAACTGAAATGAAGAGAGCCTGTTTATAACGTCTGTGAGCGAGGAGGCATTTTTCCACACAGGTGAAGTGGGTCCGAGCTCAAAGTTAAAGGCCTATCGAGAGGCAGTGCTCCATCTCACTAATAGCACTGGAACTGAAGCAGCGCTGATCAATAGTCAACTGCACGGCAATTATAGCAAAGGGGAGAAGGTCAATGGGAGTTCTGTTTATTTACCCAGTGTTTGGGCCCAGGACTTTACAGTGTCTGTAGATCTAAACTTACTCAATTTAGTATTAACCTTAAAGATAATATATAATTTGCTTTGTTCTGGTCTTTTAAACATGCTTACCTTTGCTTTACAGAGGTGGACATGAATGTTTTTTTTTTTTTTTAAATCCACAAAATTATATCAAGTATTGCAATTAAAACAATAAAAATCAAAAGGACAGTACTCAATATTTTACATTAAAATAACTTAAAATGTATCGTGCTAATGTATTCTGTGGGAAATTAGTCTGCAATGTCCTGTCTACGTCTAATAATGTCCTGTTTGTCTGTTGTTGATGTTGTTAGCAATTTGGCTAACTGCATTTAGCATAACAGCTCTGATAGTTTTTTTAAACACTTGCTATGCTGAACATTAGACCTTTTTTGCTGTGAACTGTAACTAGTAGCCTACATTGGTGTCTAATGTTAACCTGACCTTACCCAGCCATACAGGTGCAGTTTGAGGTTAAAATGTATCTGCTAAAATTGTTCTGTTGTCAATCATTCAATTTTTGTATACAAGACTCTTGTTTCCTGCTTTAACCAGCCTTTGACCAGAGCTAACAGATTTTCAGAGCTACAAGTAACAAAGCCTTTGACAAAAGAAAGTGACTCTAGCAGGCTCTACATAATAAAATTCAGCTAATCATAAAATAATAAACACTATGAAGGAAGTATCATTAGTTTAATACCTTCGCCTAAAATGCTACTCCAAAGAACTCGAAACTATTGCACTAGAAGTAGCTATTGCTTTCTTTACAAAAAATAGGAACATTTGTGAGAATTTGTTAGTTTAGCGCTCTCTGTAATGCTGCATATACACACTTCTGCCCTCTATCATGGCGCATTGACATGATCATGAGACGTAGGTGCAAATGGTAAATAAAATGTTTTATCGTTCCTTAAGCTAAATAATGATAGAATGTTTCATTAAAGTGTACACAGACAGCATGCTGTACCTCTTGACTCCATAAGAGACCACTTCTAGTTGATAAAGACTCGTCAGATAAATTAGACTGTGAGCAGATTGTCTGTGTGTGTGTGATGGCTCCTCATAAGTGTGGATGGATCAAAGCGGTCTGTTGTTATTAAAGCTATTAGCCCACTTCTGCTCACACACATCTGCATTACAATTATGTCAACTATTCATCAGTGTCATCCTTGAGTTTTACAGGCTCAATGTTTGAGTCACGGAGACTCAGGCGATAGTACGTCTCATTAGTATTATGTATCCTTGAATAATATTAACACCTGTTGCATATACACATTTATTCAATTACTGCAAAGAGAGAACCCTTTAAATTATTCTATTTTTGTTTTTAAGAACTTTCCAATCACCCTTTTGTGCAAGGAGTCTAAATTTCCAATGCATGCAAAATAAATGTACACTCAAAGAAAAAGAAATTCAATACGATGGCGCAGCGGTTAGCGCTCTAGCCTCATAGCAAGAAGGTCCTGGGTTTGACTCCCGGGCTGCCCAGGGCCTTTCTATGTGGAGTTTACATGTTCTTCCCGTGTCTGCGTAGGTTTCCTCCGGGTTTTCCGTTTTCCTCCTACATCTAAAAATATGTCCAATGTGCCTCCCCTCCCCAGGACTACAGATGGAAATTAGCTGTAGCTACAATCTGGTACAAGCATCTCTGCCATTGTGCTTAATGTACATTGTCCTTAATAAACATTACCTTACCTTACCTTACACTTTAATTTTTGAAAATTCCTTAGAAAACGAGTACATTTGGAAAAATGGGTTACATCATGATTTCAGCCCATAGTAAGCTGAAGACAGGTGAACAAATTTCTTGGTTTGGCTTGACTAATTGTGAGAACAATAAAGCGTGCATCACAGGGCTGTTTATTCACACAAAATCATGTTTGAAACTCAGAGTTGACTTTTACCGCTGGTTAATTGTGCTCAAGTCTTCTCTATAAAAGGCACCAGAATGAAGCCAAAAACACACTTGTCGCAACCAGAGACGGATCGAGCTATTGGCTGCTGCAAGCTGGTATACTGGTATATATACCCTTGTATACTGGTGGCCCCCGTGTAACGACCATTGCACAAGATCGCGCCAACCGCCCTGAAACTCCACAGCAGCTGAGGGCGGCACTGGTGGAAAAATGGGCGGAAATTCCACAGGATCAACTCAGACCAGGGGTCTCCAACCTTTTTCGCCAGGTGAGCTACTTTTGCTGAAGAAAACTGACGGCGAGCTACTACTTTTAGCGATGACCATAAATTGAAGTTAACTATGGATAGTTAAGAAGTCTTAACTATGGATAGTAAAGAGGTCTTACCAATATATATTTAGAGGTGGACAGTTAGGCAATTTAAGATACATTTACTATAGAAATAGGCATGAAATAAATCAAATTTGAACAAAAAAGCATTATTTGTATGTATCCAAAATCCTTTGGCGAGCTACTTGGAAGGTGGTGGCGAGCTACTGGTAGCTCCCGAGCTACAGGTTGGAGACCCCTGACTCAGACACTACTGCCGATCCATGAGGCGACGAATAACCGATGTCCAGGGCCAACAGGGGTCATGTGAACTACTGACAGTCTGATGAAACTTTGTCACTTTTGGTTTGGGGGTTGCTCTATTGTTTGGTTGTGTTATTGGACTTGAAAATTTGTAAACGTCGCAAGAGTTGGCCTGAGGATTGAAATGGATGTAGGGTTCATATGAAACAGACGGATCTCAAAAATAAAATTATTCTGCCCTCCCCAAAACTCCAAAAAAGTGTTGCGCTTCTTTTTTCCTTGAGTGTACTTACCTTACCATTTCAAGCTATTCAATGAACTTGCCCAACGTCAATCATAGGTTCAAATCCTATAATTTCTGAGTGGAGTTTGTATGTTCTCTCGAAGTTTGTATGTTACTGTGGTACAAGATGCACGTTTCGGTCAAATGGCAACACTGTAAAGTCCCTTCATGTAGGAGAATGAATGATTGTCGCTCTGTGTCTGTCTCTGTGTGTTAGTTCAGGCTCAGACTGCATCCAATCCAGAGAACAGCTAACTTTCAGTTTTCTCATCCTTCAGTGCTTCTGCTGTCACCTCCTTTGATTCCAACACATGCAAGACACTGCACTGTTGTGAGAATTGATATTTGTGAAGAAACAAGGTTGCTGCGAGCTACAATGTCCGGCTATAATCTGAAGCCAACAAAACGGAGACACCAGACTGTACTGTATGTTATGTGAGTTTGGGGTTAGCACTGCCAACGTGTTCTCATAGCTTGCGCGTCTATACCACGTCATGACATATCGTGTGTCATGACAACGCTTCTGCTTATTTTTGTGAGTTTATTACACGCTAATTTGTTTGGTTTGATACGCAATTTGGTTGAGCATTAACAGGAGGCTAAGATTAGGTTTAGGGCTAAGATTAGGTTTAAAGTTACACAAATGGGTAAGTTTAAGTCTGCGCCTCACTGGGGATTAAGTTTAGGATTAGGATTGTGTTAGTATTCATGAATAATAACACATCTTTACTTACATACGCAAAAAAAATATAAATTACATTCATATTACATGCTGTTTCAAATTGTGGGGTATAGACACGTATATCTGTATACCCTCTATTGTCCAGGGTGTTCTTCCACCTAAAGGCCAAAGTCACAAGGATGGAATCCAATCACCCACGACAAGCAAAAAAAAAAAGAAAAGAACTTTGACCAGTCATGTGGTGGAGAAAAGATTCCATGACCCATGAAGACTCATAAACACCAACTGTCACCATGAAACCATCAACATGAGCTCCTAGTTTTCCTTATCCGTTGTCATGTAAACAAGACCCAGACCTTACACTGCTGCTGCCATTTATTTGCAGTTTGAATAACACAAAATGCTTTTAGAGTCAGAAGGCCACTGCTGCTCAATCACAAACAATCTCTCGCTCTCTCCAGTTTTCCCTGCACTCCGCTCTTCATTATTACATCTCTTATTATCCGGAGTCACATCCCGCCACAAGACAATCAAGTCATTAAACGCACCCTCCGAATGTGTTAGCGTGTAGCCTTCTTTGTGCTAATTTCCAGTCTCCTCTTGGGCACCGCGCCACGGAAAACGGGAACAGAAGGCTCGACAAATTCCGAATATCATACGTCCAAATGAAGCTATTACCATAATTCTTGTTTTTCTAATAAATTTGTTGTCCGGGAGCATCGTCATTACAGTGAATGTGTCAGAGGAGCGGCAAAGCAGAGACGGGAAAGAAGCCAATGTTGGTAATGAGATAGATGTAAGCAAATGGAGCTAAGAAGGTCTGAATAGCTTAAATGTTAGCGGAATTTACTGAATGAGTTTGTTTAGCAGCATTTGGTTTGAACTTTGGGTCAAAACGCAACGCGAAGGCTCAGATATCAGTTATTTTGTTGGCGAGCTTGTCACAATATTAGACATTTTGGGTATTTTAAGAACCATCAGCTTTCTTAAAATGAAAACACATTTTCAAAGTGCAATTGAAGTGATTTTGTTGAGGGCTTTTGTTAGGCAATTAGTTGTTTTGACAGCAAGGTCTCTGCATTTCCTAGAACGGCTTTTAATGTTGAAGCGGTTGCCAGATTTCCAGAGAGACGCAAGTGACCACTTTGAAAAATGGATTAAGAACTAACTGTAGTAGAAAAGCAGCTGATACTTTGGTGAATGATTGTTTTAGCTGTTGTGATGTTGCCAAATGTTCAAATTAGCATCAAGTGAGGTCTTTCTCTCTGTTCTCAAAACGTTTAGAAGCATGTAGTCCATTCAAGAGGTTTTCGTAAGTATTTGTTCTTTATCACAATTATGGAGTTTCAATTAAGACATTGATTGAATATACATCCTGACAGTACGGACTCAAGATATTTTTTTGAAAGGTTTGGTCAGGACTACCATACATACATGTTTTGATTTAGTGGAGAATCCCAGAGTATGGTAGAAATCCACTTAGTCACATGGAGAAACTCAAGCTCTGAACAGAAAGGCCTGAGTCAACTCAACAATTTTTTTTCGAGGGCCAGATTGTCACCACTTTTGACAAAATTTAGGACTACGCCAAATATCCACTGCACTATAACTGTAAAGAAAATAACATTGCTATAGTTTATGTTTTTAATGCTCTGCAAAACTTCTAAAACAGTGCTGCATAATAAAGAAACAAGGACCAAATTAATACTAAGAAAATATCAGCGTTAAACCAGAACTTAGAACCAAACAAGATCTAAACCTGAATTAAACCACAACCAAAATAGGGTCTAATCATGTTGAATGGATTGTAGCCCAGTTTTAAATCGACAAGCAAGAGAAATTGTATTTTTGTAATATTGGAAAAATGGTTTGAGGACCAGATAAAATATTTGGATGGCCGATTTGGCCCCAGGGCCTTAAGTTGAATAGGCCTGCTATAAGTTGTACTTACTTTCAGTGTACATAAAGGTGAACATTTTAATGATCTATCCAGTTGTGGAGTTCAGTATCCATGTAGGAGAATCTAAATCCTTAGTTGTCTGAGCTCAAACGTATGATAAGTGTGCATAATTGAAAGTATTATAGTCCTAGTGCATTCATGGTGGTGTCCTGAGTCCTAGTTCAGCTCGTTTGTCCCAGTCCCCCTGAGAAAGCTGTGTCACAGATCCTTAAACCCCGAGGAGTCTCGAGACCACACCGGCATTGGTGGGAACAAAACATAATATTTACAACATCGGAGCTTGATAGGTGTTAGAAATATCTCAGTAGTGAGACAAAGGTTAGTTGACAGTTACGTCCACTTGGGGCATTAGGCCTCCTGAGAAGATTGAATCATTATCAAGTAAGACAAAGGGCTAGCAACACAAGGTATGAGACAACATTAGTATTTAGAGTTTTAATAACATAAAGGATAAATGGTTTTATATTTTGTGGACAGCCAAGCTTTTGTATGTGACACAAAGTCATGTGAGTGAATAGAAACGCCTAATAGTTCAGGTTTATGAATAGTCCGTACACAACTAGTGAATAGTTTTACGCTGCCTGTGCTCCAGTGGAATGTTGCAGAGTGCAAAACATGGAGGAGGCAAATGACGAGCTGTCAGTCAGTGGGTGAATGTAAAAGTATGAAACTCAACACAACACGTTTTATGTCTCAAGGCTCAACAAGTCAAAACTTAACATATTTAAATACTAGTAAGAAGGTAATTTTACTATCTCATCCGGCATGACTTTTCTACATTATACTGACGTGTACTTACACAAAGCCGTGCAGTCTCCTGCAGACATGGTACAGACAGAAGATGATGAAATAGGCCAGTAACGTGGTGTATGTGTGTGGAGCTCAACATGCTTCTGATGGACCCCATTTCACCTCCAACCAAGGCCTTGCAACATCTGAAGCTTGAGCCATGTGCATGTTTGATCATTGACAGAACTCTCACTCCGGGCTCAGACTGCTTTTGGTCCAACTCTGGTGCTTCACATTCTTTGAGTTAGATTGAATTTTCACCAAACAGATACAGCTCTTTTACCTTCAGGAAAAAAAAGAAACAGCTACCACAAAAGCTCGTGGTTTCACATGTGTCGTGATCAAAGGCAGTGACCTCAACAGCATCATGACAGAGCTGGAGTTGGAGAGGATTTGTCTTTACCTATGTAAACAAGGACAAAATAGGAACATTTTCAAAAGTGTCTTCAAAAACTCTAACCTTGTGGTAATGTGAAATCCTTGTTTGTTTTTTAATCCACCACACTTAAACTAGTTAAGGATTCCTGAACTAAACAACACAATATAAGATTGAATGTGTGGCACATAATTCAGCAAATAGCAGAAATATAGACAAAGTAATGCACTTAAAATAAATGGATAGCAGTAATCCCAAGTTTCTAATTTCTACTGTTCTCAATAGGAAAATCGGGAGCGCATGACTGTATAATTTCCACATCTGTTTGCAGTGAGTTGTGTCGGTATGCTAATGACAGTTAGCCACAATGCTACGACAACAGAACAATTTGGTGAATTTGAATGATCAAATAGTAGGACTACATTATTAGATTTAGACAGCACACTGCAGACTAATTTAATGGATAATCTATATCCATTGTCATTGACAACAGCACTGTCTGCTCTACTGCACATGTTGCCTGCAGAAAGACGCTGTTGGTCTATTTGGCTGGGGAAACTTCTTTGATAAAAACAACAAAACGGGATGAGAGCTAGCTGCTTTGATCAGGTATGAACCGGTATGATGGACGTCTGCCTCCTGAAGCTTGAGACAGTGTTTTTCTCTGCGTTTTTTCACTCACCTGAACGCATGTGAGCCGTAAAGACAAACTGAATTTACAAATGTGAGAAACTCAGTTTGCTGACAACTGCGCTGGCTAGTGTTGCTGCTACAGCTCGTGTCAACCTGCATCCCCTGTGTTGATAAAGAAATATTTCTCTATAGGCTCCAGGATCAGTAGAATTTTCATTTGGCAGAGCTAAAAAGTTAAATACAGAATATAGCATTATTAACGACACTACCAGCTCTGACCCAGCAGTATATTGGGTTGTTCCACAGCAGTTTTATTTACAGTTTTTATATTGTTTTGTCTAATGATTTACAGTTTTATATTGTTTTGTCTAATGTTTTATTGCCTGCCAAAAAACATGGCGGATCTGCCATATTCTCCATGGTAACTTTTGTTTTGCGACATATTTTCCCGTGCTCTGTTGTGAAAAATCTGCCTTAAAGATTCTCCCACTGGTTTGACCATAGATTTGTTTTTTTTCCGTCAAGCTTGCTACAATATACAGCAACCTATATGTTCACAAAAGATAAAAAAAAGTCCTATTTGTAATTCCCACTTGGAAGTCCAAAAGTTGAAGCCAGCAGTAGTGTTCTTGCCTTCCAGCTGCAGTCCAGAGAAATCAGGTTCAATTGTCGACACATGTTGACAGCATCAACAGTCTGAAAACTGCTAGGAATGCAATTTTAATGTTCACACCTAAATAATACATCTGCCAGAGACAACAGGACGTGTAACCAAGGCGCGTCAACAAACTGTCGACAAGAAGAGACGGAAATATCCAACACTATCAATTAGGCATCATCACCAAAGCCGCCGTAAGAGGAGAGATTTAATTCTGTTTCAAATCCGATTTTGAAGTTACAATTTCCTATTCTCTTTGTGGTCTTGTTGGCTTTTAATCATAGTTGTATCCCGCAGTTAGTCTTGTACAATGGCGAGAGAACACTATCACAGAACTGGGCACAATGGCTTCTGGAGATAAAAGCTTCCCAAATTGGCAACCCAAGACAGGAAATAAGAAGCTGTGTTTCCAGTTATCTCTCTTGTTCTTACACAACCTTTTATGAGAAACTGGATTAGGACATTGGACATTTAGGGCTGTATGTGCTCTGATTTACAGATGCATGATGCAACTTTTGATCAGAAATAAACTTGAATTTAAGCATGTTTTTATCATTAAGATGTCTACATAAATATCTTTATTTTGAGTGGGGTTGCATGACCCTAAAGAGAGCTTGCTAAAAAGCTATATGTATTCACTTTGTGGCATATAACATCTATTCCCATTCAGAATGTGCTAGAGTATGTTATTTTATTGTGTCTACTCAACTTTTCACTTTCAGAAAGTTACACAGTGCATCTTTAAAGTAGTAAAGGATCCACTCCAGTTCTCAACAAACAACGTTATAGAAAGAGTGAGAAATTGTTACAAACTTTTTGTAATATGTGCATCAATACAAAGGTGTGTGTCATGATTCTTTTACAGAACACACGTTCATTAGATACTGCAGAGTAATGAGTGTTAATGCTCTCTATTGCTACCACTAAATCAGCTGCTCCAAATGCAAGGCCATGGTCTTCGACCGGGTAAAAGGTGTCTTGCCCTCTTAAGGTGGAGGAGAGTCCTTATTGTTCAAGTATCTCGGGGTGTTATTCACAAGTGTGGGAAGGTTAGAACAGACGGACAGTTGGATCAGTGCAGCATCAGCAGTGATGAGGTCACTGTATCGCACCGTTGGGGTGAAGAAGGAGCCTCACCTATGACCATAAGCTTTGGATAATGACCAAAAGGACAAGATCGCAGATACAAGTGGTCAAAATGAGTATCTACTCAGTCAAACTCGAGGAACTCGGAGTTGAGTCGATGTTGCGCCGATGCTTCTCCTTATTGAAAAGAGCCAGCTGAGGTGGCTCATGCATCTGTCCCGATTTTCTCCTGGATTCTTCCCTGGTGAGATGTTTCGGGCATGTTCCACTGGGAGGAAACCATGAGGAAGAACCATGACACTCTGGAGGTACTATTTCTCTATCGAAGGAAGTGTGTGTGGTAAAGGAAGTCTAGGCACCTTGCTCAGACTGCCTCTGTGACCTGACATCAGATAAAACAGAAGAACGGGTGGATGTTCTCTCCTGCACTCTGGGTTGCGTCTTTACTGGTTTCTTTCATCCGTTGGATATACTGCATATGACTGGGTGAGAGATGGAGATCAAAAGTACAGTATTTGACACAAACTGGAGAACAAAATAGCTGGCAACATTATGACACACAAAAAATTAAGAATTAATAAGTCTTATGAATCATCCCTGAACTGCTGAGATATAATAATGTTGATTGGAATATTATAAGTCAACAACAACTGGAAAAACAACATCAGGCCCCATCGCAGCTGAAGCACCACTCCTCTGTTAAAATAGACATTATTTAGTGCAAAATTAATTAGAGTTTATTAGAAATTATTACACTTAAGTAATCTTAGCCTCTTCCTTTTTAGATGTGTAAGAATGAACTTTCACTAAATAAACTACAATAAACAAACACAAAGCAGATTCCAGGTTATAACTTTCCAAATATCCTTCTCACTCTAGCACTTTGACAAATCTATAAAATGGTCAGACTTTGTAGACCACTCTAAACCTGGGCTAAATTATCTGGTTGGACTGACATTTCCATGTTCTTTTGCTAATCCTCATTACAAACCCAAAAGGACTCTTGCTGCCCCATTTCTCTCTCCTTCCCTGTTCCGTTCCTACAAAGCGTCCTTCCCACCGCTCCATTCTGGCTTCTGACTGGCAGGTAATTACCGCCCAGGTGACAGCGGTCCAAGGGTCATCAGATTTTTTTAAACATTCCTTTTTTGGGGACATTTCTTCTTTTCTTCCTGTGAGGTAATGCCCGGTGGTGACAGAGTTGACTTGTTAGTAGGTTCCGTTGACTGTTGTGCTGTCAGTGTCCCACCACATCCTCCGGAGGCCTGTTTGAAGCTGTGACTGAAGGACAGCCAGGGGAGAGCTCTTTAGATGTGGGCTTTATGCGCTGTTATGGTGGGCACGGCTGGAGTAAATGCTGAAGAGCGGAAACGGAGAGAAAAACAAGGCCAAGGTTCGACTCTGAGTTTATTTTTAATATGATCTGTCAGTATTTTACAGCAGAATTCAACCAAGCATTGTCCAAAGCAGTTTTTTTTTGGCCCACAAAGGGGTGCTGCTTAGGTATGTTGGGACTATCTTTTTGATTACGTTTTGTAGGGTGCGGGGTCAACCAACAGTACTGCAGCTGTTTAAGGAAAGGAAGACAAGACAGATTAATAAGTTTTACTTGCAAGGAGAACGGACAGAGATAAAGGCCCAGTTACATCGCTGAGTACATTCACTCGGTGCGTTCTAGGCCGTTATACCCGGCCTTTTTATTCAATTTTTCACTCCTAGTTACAGACACTGTCTGCCTAAAGAAGGGGGAAAGACATAAACTCAACATGTCATAATAATTGTCATCTCAGATAAACGTTATAAATGCAAAATTAAGTTTGGCACGTGGCTCACACCACAGCCCCCTCTGCTGGTGAATTTGTGAAACAGCAACATATAATAGACTGCAGACAAAGTCAGCACGTGCACCAGACACCTCTACCGCCACATATAGAGGGATTTTCGGTCGACGTCACTTTCTGCCCTACTGCGCTTGCGTTATGAAGAAAGCCGTTCTCCGTCTGATTACATGGGGAAACTTCTTCAAATAAAACAACGAAACAGGACGAGAGCTGCTGTTTCAATCCAGCCCAATCTCACAAGAAAGTATACATTTACCACAACATTACAGGACATGTAAATTACGTATGATTAGCATGAGTTCACGACTGTTTTGCGTAATTATGGTATGCGTCGCAGTCCCAGTTCATTTTTATGGTGGTTGTTATGACGTGTTCTTATTTATGAATATTAACAAAATCCTTATACTAATCTTAACTTAACTTAACCTAAACTTACCCATTTTAGTAACGTGAAGCTTAAACTTACCCGTTTCAACTAAAGAAAATGTGTGTCATTTTGCGCTTTTTCAAATCATGCTAAATGTACACCGTAACATAAGTACACAAAAAAAGGCGTGAAATTGTGGTCACAATACCCAGTTTTTGTGTCGAGGAAATTTATGCTTTCTTGTAATACTGTGTTGTTCGATCAGGTCTGAACCGGTCTGACAGAAGTCTGTCACCTGAAGCTTGTGTGCCAGTGTTTTTCTCACTGTTTTTTTCACTTACTTGAATGTAACTTTTAAGGGTCTTAAGGTCAAATTTCATTCACAGATGTCGATTTAGCAGCATATCTTTTGTTTTTGCACAGTGATAAACTCTTATTGTTAGCTGACAACTGCATTTTCGACTTGTTTCCGCTGTTTGTGTCTATGAGCGGCGCTCTTTTTGGAGGGGGGCCACGCGCATCGCCCATCTTGATAAACAAAATACATAAAAAAATCCTTCTAAAAGATTTATGATGGAAAATAATGTCATTGACAGGCTATGGTTGGCCACGCAATGATGGAAATTTTCACCATATGCAATAAGTAAAACCTAAAAATACTGGGTTTACAAGTCATGGGATTAACAATGCAAATCTATTCCAATTGTCCTCTAAGAACAAACTTTTTACACTGATGTGAGAGTGCTAGTAGAACTCTCTTTAGCTAATACATTTTCATCATTTAGCTATTTCTCTAAGCGTACAGTATGTCATTAGAAAAACATAGTAATTTCTGTCTTTAATGTAACCTTGAGTAAGTCGTCTTATTCCTCGTCCTGTCAACTCTTGGCCCTCACTTACATAAGCCTGGCTCATCTTTTTTTAGCAGGCCAGGGCTTTCATTTGGGGCTCAGTATAATGATGTACAGGCCTGGGTGACGCACGCAGACACGGAGAGGTTTCCCACAGCGGACAGCACACACGCGAGCTCCGTGACTCACCAGCAGGCCGCCGCTGTGACGTCTGTGTCTCCCGGGGTTCGGTACATGGAACAGCGCTGCAGGGGATTAGTCCGGCTCAGACACCAGGGCAGGGAAAACTTTCTGGGCCCGAGGAGCGGTGG
>CM076398.1:4220826-4401444 GCA_038363315.1 Mugilogobius chulae
AGCGTTGATGCATGTGTGACGGTCATATCAATCAGGGAAGCGGTGGTAATGATAGAAAGCTTAGATGGGTGTGAATGTGGACATAGAGTGTGGGTTAGTAAAAGGTGGGCGAAGAAGTCACAGAATGTTCTCAGGGTAGCTTTGTAACTATGACATAGTAGTTTCTTTACAGCAGGTCAGCATCAGAACTTAATGAACCATGTAAGTTTGGCTCCATTTTTATTCAAACTCACCAGTTTACCCATATGATAACAAAGGAGTCTTTTGCTTCATCATTGACTGCAGTCACACTGGCTGGTAATGCGAGTAAGTGTCATTCTGAGATTCCCAATATGTCTTCATTGATTCAGAAGACACCCGAAAACAACAAAATTGTACTCACAATACAAACGTCAGTCAACTGTGGAATAATGTGCATCAAGTAATGAATGAATATTGGTTATTTGGAAATCTGCGATGCTTTGTGTACAAGCTGCAGGTTAGTTCAGTTTGGGAAAAGCTTGGGTTTACTTGCAAATGGGAGTTAATGTATATTAACTGAGTTTCAGGAGCAGGACCACAGCACCTTTGCACCAGGAAACCATGCCTCGCTCGTCTTCTTGAACACACCTCCAATTACCCAGAAGCCTCTACTTAAACAGTCCTTTCCTAACAACAAGTCTTGTCTCAGATCTCTCGACCCCACCCTCCCACCCACATTCATCTGTCCTCCTGCTGGAGACATCTCTATCTGCAGGTGGGGGGTCCTGAATCGGCTGCACGGATTGCCGAGACGGAGCTCCCATCCCACAGTCTCTTGATCCAGCCATCAATCAATCATCAATAAATATCTTAATTGCATTCTTTATGGTGGTGTGTCCTTGCTAGTGAATGGCCATTTACACCAACTCCAGGGCGGTCTGTGTTTGACCAAAGCTGCGTGAACTCACATAGGTTCATGAGAGAACACTCGCTAATGACATAAACATTTGATTGGATTCCCGTCAAGATGGGTCCCCTCACTAGCTTTTGTGACTGTTCGTGACGTACCAAGCTTCCCGCAATAAGTAGTTTACAATGAATTAGGCTAAGTTTAGGCATAATTCAACAGCTATGTTTAGGATTGGGGCTTGGGTGAGGTTAGCAAAATAATGTGAAATTAAAAAAATATATACTACTGAATCCATCCTGAGGCAGCCTGTCAGGACCAGTGGTGGGACCTATCTTTAGATGTTTTTGCCGGAATACCGTAGTGGAATATATTTCTAAAACTCGACACAGAAAAGCCTTGGCTGCACAGGAGTTGAACTAGCAACCTTCTTACTGTGAGGTGAGAGTGCTTGTCACTCTGCCCCCAACGAGAACTACTCAGACTACCACATCACATGAGAAAACTGTGAATGGTACAACAATGTTAATCTCTACAAAGTAGGACAAATAAACAGTGTAGACCTGTGTAACAGTTTAAATATGTCAGTATTCAGTTTCTAGTGCAACTGCAGCTGTTGTGTTTGAGGAGACTTCTTCCAAAAAATAAAGTATTCTAAGCTTCAGGCTAAATACATACTTGAGATCTTTTCTTACTGGAACGCTCTGAATTTTTTACCTTTCAAGTAAGAAATAATCAACTTCCTAGTTTTTTCGGAATGCAGTAATTCCTAAACAATATACAAGTAATTGATTATTGTGGGCTGCTGCAGCAATATGCACAAGGTAATATCAAATGAGTCTCTGCAAAGCATTAGTCTTGCTTGAAGTAAGTGCAGTACTCATTAAAGTCTTCAGTAAATACAAACCTGCTTTTGTATGTTCTGGGTATGTTTATGCCTTTTTTCACTAAAGCCTCCTCATCAGTCAATAAAGGCTGAATGAGAATCATTTGCTCAGCGTAATCATGTTATTAGTGAGCAGGAAGATTTTTAACTGCAGCCACTAAAGTTTGAAAAGAATCGGTAGCGTCTCTAACAATATTAGACGGAGAGAAATTTACAGCGGCTTGTGGAAGTGGCTCACAATTAAAGTACCTGGGGAATAAATGAATTGGGCATGAAATTGTTGGGCCAGTATATCAGAAGAATTGCTTTCAGCTTGGAAGGGAGCCGTGGGAGCGCTTTTTGTGATTACTCAAAGATATGAAGTTGTAGCATTTTCATTTGAGCGGCAGAGGAGAAAAGAGAGAGAGAGAGAGCGAGGAACATTAAAAGACATGGCTGCTGTTTAAGATGAAGCAAAGTGAGATCAGAGTGTATATTTGTCTGATGCAGGGCTATGGGATTATTGTTTTACTTTTTTTGTACGCAGAAACATCAACATTGTGTTCTAGCATGCTTTCTTGTCAAAAACACAGCTGGAGTTCTTTCAATACGGAGTAACAGGTTTTGCCCAATGTCTTACTATAAGCCCTTGTCACGCTGTGTCTTGGCTAGTTCCAATCCAATGATACCAGCAAATAGTTGTTTCCGGTCAATTCATTTCCTCAGGAGGCTAGCTAAAATGCAGTAAACACATTCAATATAAATTGACACAAAGCGGACAACAAGTTACAACCAGAAAGTTATTGCAGCGAGTTTAGACCTTCATATACAAGGTTTTCTCCATGGGAAAAGTATTGTGTTTAAAATATGCCTTTCTTCTTTAAAGCTAGTGCTAACCTGTAGTTAATTCAATTATTAATGCTAAATACCTCTTCAAACTGAACTAACTTTTTACAAAAACACTTAGGATTATCAAATTGTCTGCTTTAATTTTGCGCTAATGTATTTGTTAGCATTTAGCATTGCGCTAAAATTACGCACTTTTATAAACACACAGACTTTCCCTTGTAAAGTATTTACCTCGTATGTGAAGATCTGAAGTCACTGCCAGTGGCCATCTAGTTGAAATTTAGTCTCTGCTTTGAGTTTATTAAATACTAATTAATTTGAGCGCATCTCGACAAATTCCCCTTTAGGAATGCATGGAAAAAGACTTAACTAGCTACAGGTATTACGCAAATCGGAGCTAGCGTTGCCACCGCATGAAAAGGGCCTATTCTTTCCACCCTGAGCCTCAGAAAACCCTGTCAGAAGTAAGTCCAGAAATTCTCATTTTAACATTTCTGTAGCCTTAGCATATCGGGTATGTATGAATATTTACCCACATTTTCATCGCAGCATTAGATGGAGGTTTGACATCACTGTAAAAAAAATAAAGAGAAGAAAATATTATCTTTTCAAAGCCCAATCAACTCTCTGCAACTTTTTAATGCTTGCAAGGAGTTTCTATCTTCATCTAGTGGCAGCAAAGTTTGCTAACAAACCTAACAGAAAGCATGCACAGCGCCCGAGCAGAAAGAGCCGTGGCAGCCTGTGACAAACTGAAATAGCGACACTGGCCAATGCAGTTAGCTAACTTCAAGAGTTCATCATCGTGTGAAAACTAAAGTTATGCTACTGCTGTATTTCAACCTTTGATAAAAACAGCAAATAAAGAGTGGGCGTGTGACTGCGGAAGCCGTAAAGACAAATTTCATTCACAAAGTTTGCGTGTATTGTATATTTCTGCAGACAACATACGCGTTAGAGCCGAAAGTGGCATCGACCAATAAATATAAAGAATGTGATTTGGAAACAAGAAAACAGCACAGAAGATCTACAATCTTGACCTATTGCTGCGGGAAGTCAGATAGTTCCCTGTTGAAAAATATCAGTTCCAAAATACTAAGCTTTAGGCTTAACTAAAGTAACGTTAAATAACCTGTAACCAATGTTTGTTTTTGTGGCAGCTACTTTTTGTGGTGATTATTGATCTTTATGTGAAGGAGACTCTAGACCAAGTCCCAGTTCACATCTGGTATTGACTAGTTTGTGTGGCGCTCCAGCGCATTTTTACAAGTGGGAAATATCCTAGTTTCCAGTTGCCTTGAACGCACCATATGACTTCACATAACCCTTTTCCATATGTTCCATTTAAATAAAACAAAAACAACTATGCTAATTACATTTGTTCTTCCCGTCTGCAGCTGTATTGACTTGCTCCTACAACTTCCAGTGTTTGCATTGTTCCATTTAATCACTCTATTCTGAGACACTTCTGGCAGAGCGGCCGTCTTCTGGAGTGCTGTATCTGCTCTATGTATTCATCCGGATGTTGGCATCACGTACAGACAACACTCGTGCTCTTGTTTGCCAGAATATCACAAAGGAAATGAGCTGAACCAACCCAATCTAATTCACTTTACAGAGCACTAAATCCACGCCTTTTTGATAGAAACGCTCTTATCTGAAGCACACAAGGACACCCAGGATCATAACACAATCACATGTGTTAATGTGCTGAGGTTTTATCCATTAGGGTTTAATTAAAAGATAAACACAAGCGGACATTCAAATAAGCTCATTTTCCTCCAGCACAGGAAGTCACACCTGCTCCTCCAGAACAGGATTAGTCTGATGAGATCTTAGAGGGCAGACGAGAGCGTGATTATGACATTAAACATGCACAGGTTCACTTAAAGAATATATTTTGTTCACATTCATCAGCAGAGTTTACAGCCCTGTCTCTGAAGAAAATGTAGATATACAACAAAATGTCAAACACGTACGATAAGATACTTTTCTTTGGGTTTAATGGGTAAGCCCCAGTTCTAAACTTACCTGTTAAACTCAAAGTAATTTCGGCAAAATTCGTCAATATTTTATGTTTGGCTTTTCATAACATATTGACATAAAAAACATGAGAACATTCTTATTGTATGTTTTTGACTTTTCGTGTACAGGGTATCTACATTTTCTTCAGAGATTGTGTTTGAGTTTCAGCTAGTGTGAATGACAAATGGACTGGCCAACGTTCCAACTTTGTACTAAACAAGTCGAAAAAACACCATTATCAGCAAACTACAAGAGTTTAAGAGTTAAGTTATGTTGCTAATTCAACATTTGTGAATGAAATTTGACCCTAACACCCCTTAAAAGTTACATTAAGATGGTTGAAAAAATGGCAAATGAGACAGACGTCTGTCAGACCGGTTTATACCTAATTAAATTAATTAAAACAGCTAGCTCTCATCAATTCAATTTCAATTCAATTCAATTCAATTTATTTGTATAGCCCAAAATCACAACAGCGGACTTTACAAGATGTTGATTTAGCAAACAAGATTTGTCAGGAAATCAAACAGTGAAACATTTGGTCAATGTCAACAGAAACAATGTAAAATTAGAAACAATCGTTATTAGGAAATGCAGGCAGATTGTTACAACAACAAAGTGGCAAATAAAATTTGCCCCAGAGCATCCCCTGTCCTTAGACCCTCCTTAAGTCTGTGGAGCCAGGAATCAGATAGACGATTTTTCTAGCAGGACGAAGACAGCCAGTCAAAGAGAGGCTGGAGTGGAACATCCCGTTGAGTTGTTTTACTTAAAGACGTTTCCTCATGTAAGCAGATGGAGAGCTACTCTTTCTGCATAACACATGCGCAGTAGGGCGGAAGGTGACATCGACTTGAAGCCTAGTCTTTCTCGTTAAACCTACAGAGAATGTCCCCACATGGCTTCAACCAATTTCTTTCATGCAATGAAATATCATTAGGTTAAGTTAAGCTAAGTTAATTTGCCATTCGCAATATTAAACCACTCAAAAAAAAAAAAAAAAAAAAAAAGTGCGTACATTCAAGGCCACATTAAAATAGCTGATTAAGAAACACCAACCACATAAAAAAGTCAGCTACAAGAGTAGAATCCTGGCCACTCAAACCCCGACTTCACGTCCTCTCGGATCCTCATTAGTAATTCACAATCATGTTTTACTGTGGCAAGTTTTTCAAAAATGCACAGAAACAGCACTAAACAGACGGTACACTGCAGAGCTCACAGAGGCGCCATCTTAACTTAGCCACCATTTTATTTTACGCTTTTCCATATTATACAATATATACAGCGTAATAAATATACGCAAAAAAAAAAAAAAAAAAAAGTGAAATTGTGCTCATCCTACGCTTATACTGTTTTGTGTTGTGGTATATATACACACTTTGGAGACTGTATTGGAATCATTTTAAGTTACACATGGGCTTTTTAGACTGAAAACCATTGACCCTGTGCATAAACGCTGTTTATTTTCAAATGGTCAGACTTTAGCGTTAGCATTGACAGACAAACACAGCTTTTTATAAACACACTTTGGCCCTTTGTTGAAATATTTTCCTCATTTGCTCAATCCTATTTTTTTTTCCCTTTTAGACTGAGGTACTGAAACCTCATTGAAATGAATCAAACAGGAAATGAACGAGCCAGCAGGAAGTTAGCATTTTTGAAAATAACTAAGCTCACTGACTTTTGTGCTGTATGGATCTGAGTTAGCACATAGCTAGTTAGCCCGTGGCATGTCTTTAAACTCATAATGGGGTCTGTATTTCTGGAACCAAGCCTATCCTCCAATGTTGAACTCCATTCCAAGTTACGCAGAGCCCCAGGATGCTAGCTGTGCAATGCTACAATGCTGCTTTCTTAAAAAAAAAACCTTGACGATTCATGCTAAAACACACTCTGCAGTAAGTCAAACTATTTCTCGGACAGTTCTATTTTCTAACCCAAACAGATAAACTACACTATATTTTCTTTGTAGTGTAAATCCACTGCCCTGCTCTAGTTTACCGTCCTGCCTCCAGCGACGCTACATTTATTGTGGACCGGCAAACAAAAACTTGTGTGTGCTATATTTATGTTCTGTGTCTGAGCAGTGCCACAGATAGAAACGCCGCAGTGTTTTATTGTAGCTTTGTTCTCCGAGCGGTTGTGGTCTGCTGGTCCGGCCACGAAGGCGACGTGGAGTGATGAAACATGGGAAAATGAGTTTATAGTGGCACAGTCATGAGGTTAGGGTGACAGAGGGGAGAGGAATAGCTGGCAGCAGAAGGAGAAACCTAATTTATTTACAAATGTGATCAGCAATCAGTGGCTAGCAACAATGGCTGAACGGGACCGGAGGCTAATTCCACATGTAAACAGATTTCATTTGTCCGAAACATTGTTGGTTGTTACATTGATTTTATTAACGTGATGGATAGACTGACCCTTTTCACTGATAAATGTCTGTGTAGCTACATGAGATGCTTCTGTACATCTAAACCAAACCAAACAAGTTTCTGTTCTTTTAAGAATAAGATCTTTGGACTGACTGTACTTTTTACATCACAAACTACAGTGACAAAACCAATACTGTCACTGTAACATTCCAGTAACGTTCTGGATGTTTTAATACAATTGTTTAGACAAGAGAGAAAGCAGGCTGGGATGAAAACCAGACAGACACTGCCTTAATCCTGTGACAAACCGCCGATAATTATATTGGTTGAGCTAACGGACTTAGCTAACATAGCTAGTGATTGTTAGCATTGGCTGTTTCCTGTTTGTCAAGGCAAAGGACTCAAAACATTGTAAATGGCCTAAATTGACCAATTTTTGCAAATTCAGACCTAAACTTAGTCGTTAATCCCTTGAAAACCTCCCGTTTGTCTTCAACCACATCGCGTGTTCAGATCACGGCAGAAAAAACAAGCGTGTAATTGCACGCCAAAACAGGCAGAGGGCGTCGACGTGACACGCAATTTGTCATGGTGAGCTATTTACACGCAATCCATGAGAACACGTTGGTATTTCCTGGTCATGTGACCTCCTCTGGGTCTCTGTCCTCAATCAATTAGACCATCTGCAGGTGAATCTGTGAAATTGCATCATGTATTTGACTGTACACAAGGTCTCTCGCCTTATATAATAAAAGTCCAAAGAGGAAAATATCCGTCCTTGGCAGGGAATAGTTAACATATGTGGCCCAAACTGCTCCAAAGTGAACCAGTCTGGTCAAAGTGAACCAGTCTGGTTCACTTTGACGAGTTAAAGCTGCACTTTGGAACATTTTATTCAAGAAAGATACAGTTGGCAATGTGTTATATTTGAGCTTGTGGTGCCGTGGGGGAAAGTTTCTGTCAAGTTATAGGAAATGCAACTTTTTTCATCAAATGTTTCCTGGTATGACTAAATGTGTTTTAAGCAATTTCTAGTCAAGTCACAATTGGTCTCAAACAAATAAACAGATTGTTGTGTAAAAACACTGCAGATGGCACTAGCATCATGTTAGCATTTAGCCCCCCTCAGCTGCTGTTAGTTTTTATATATTTACAAATTTAAGTTGTTGGATCACTTTCTTCATGTCTTCAGGTCTGTGTTTGGCAGAATATGTCTCTTAAAGGCCACATTTGCTCTTGTGGTTGCTAAGCAGTTAATGAGAAAGTTTTTCTTCATTAGAATGCATTTTGTTTACCCCAAAGAAGAACTGTTAGTGCAAACTCTGTCCACACAAAACTGTGTGCTGATCACAAACACTTGCTGTCAAAGCAATTACAATGCTTCTCTCCACTCTCAGTTCCTCCTTTCATCTGCTCCCAAAGCTTTTCTAGCAGCTAACTTTGTTTGAAATGTGTTTGAGAGTGGACTTCAGGCTTCACAAAACTGGGACAGTTGGAACCAAGTATTTTTGAAGCTCAGAGGAAGATGATTTACTTAAAAGGATTCATCAAATAAATGTGCATGAAGCTACGTACAACTGCAGGTACATTTTTGATGAGAAGACAGTGTTAATGAAAATGAAAATCTAATTTGAGATGAAACACAGTTGCTGTACACAAATCAAATACTGTCTTAGCAAAAGGTCTACAAATACAAAAGCACAACAGAAATGTTTTACAAAAGCATTTAATACATCCCACTTGTTTCACAGTTTTTGTCTGCCGTTCAACCTCTTGGCCTAGATTTCACACGGCTGCAGACAAATGTACTAAAAGCAAAATCCTTGTACAAGATCTGAAGTTGGGCCCCACTGCTCCTGACAGGTGTTCCCATGGTGACACTGAATGAAGCCAATTGCAGAGTACAAATTTCCCCACAAAAAATAAAAAATAAACCTAAGCTGCCTGCCAGCTTTTGAGAACTTGCTGATTCAAAGAGGTTGCTTAAAACTGTATTAAGTGTAATTTTTTTGTTCCCAATGACCCATTTGAAAGACGACATTCTGTACAAAACCCTCTCTTTCATTTTATTTTCTGTACAAAGCCCTCTCTTTCCATTTTAACATAATAGATTATTACAGTCACGGTTTAACTGGTAGTGTTGCCCATATGTAACCATAGTCAGAACCACTTACTGCAATCTACATATAGCCTACTGTATATTGTTAATCTCTTTTTTGGTAAAACATTTGCTTGCAGTGTTCTTTATACATCTAATAACAAAACATGTAATATCCTAAAATCCAGAAAGTGTGCTTTTTGTTGTATTTAGCTTTTCCGCTAGCTTACTGTTACGACTCTACTCACTTTGACTTTTGAATTTGGTAAAAAGTACTTATAAGTTCATACTGATGCAGAATTATGAGACTTTGAATGAATTATAAGTGACCAAAAAAGTATTAGGCTACTGTGAGAAGTAGTCTTTTAAAAGTACAAATTAGCTACAATACATTTAATAATAGTTTTTGATTTCTCTGCACTTCTGTAACTATACTTTGCAACACTGGACTTTCCCGTGGTTGAAAGAAAAACAATAGTTCTTTGTCTCATCTTGTGGCAGTGTGCTAAGTCTACTGCTCATTGTATCCAGAGCAGTGGAGCTGAAACACTGAAAGCTCCAGTCACAAACAAGGCTCTGCGATCAATGGCAAGCGTAAACAGTGCACTGGGGTGGTCCGCTAGCCGTTAGCCTAGCCCGGAGCTGAGTGCGCGGAGAGATGGATGGGGCGTGGCCATAAATCACTGCTCTGTGACATGGGTTGAAATGTTTTCCTAATGGGTTTGGTGTTGTAGCTGTAGACCTAAGAGCACTGTCCAGTCGTCTGTTTAGGGAAAAGTATGGCCCAGAATGCTAATGAACATGTGTCCAGAGCTGCAGGTTTTCTACACAACTGTGGCAGACATTTTAGAGGTTCATTGTTATACAGGATTGATATGTTTCTACCAATTGTTGCAAGGAGATGAATTGGCAAGTGACAACAAGAATTTTCTGAGAACTTTAGCAGGTAGCACTTTAAAAGACCTCCACGGTACCTACCAGTTAAGTACCGTGTCAGTTACTAGTAACTAACAGTGACACTTACTAGTACTTACTCTGGTACTTACTGTGGTACTTACACTGGTACCTAGAGTGGTACTTTGAGTGGTACTTGTACCAGCAGTTACTGGTACATACCACTGGTAGTTACTGTGGTACTTACCGTGGTACTTACACTGGTACCTACAGTGGTACTTTGAGTGGTACTTGTACCAGCAGTTACTGGTACATACCACTGGTAGTTACTGGTACTTACTGTGGTACTTACACTGGTACCTACAGTGGTACTTTGAGTGGTACTTGTACCAGCAGTTACTGGTACATACCACTGGTAGTTACTGGTACTTACTGTGGTACTTACACTGGTACCTACAGTGGTACTTGTACCACCAGTATTGGCATGCTGGTATGGTCGTGGCCATACCAGCATGCCAAAGCCTGATCCCGTCAGATCTCAGAAGCTAAGCAGGGTTGGGCCTGGGCAGTACTCGGATGGGAGACCACAGAAGAACCTCAGGTGCCACAGTGGGGCAACTTCAGTGATACTTACTACAGTAGTTGACAGTCAACTACTAGTAACAACGGGACCTGTTCTAAAGTGACACATACTGGTACTTGAGTGGTACTTACTACAGTAGTTGACAGTTAACTACTGGTAACAACGGGACCTGTTCTAAAGTGACACATACTGGTACTTCAGTGGTACTTACTACAGTAGTTGACAGTTAAGTACTAGTAACAACGGGACCTGTTCTAAAGTGACACATACTGGTACTTCAGTGGTACTTACTACAGTAGTTGACAGTTAAGTACTAGTAACAACGGGACCTGTTCTAAAGTGACACATACTGGTACTTCAGTGGTACTTACTACTGTAGTTGTAATACCACATTGTAGTACCACTATTTACCATTATGTATCATGGTATTTATCAATAAATGTTGGAATTACGTAAGCTAAGATTGTTGTAAATTGTTTTCTGTTGTTTTGTTTACTGAAACAAATAATTACTTTGGTATTTGTCAATACCCAATATTGTTGTGACATAAATAAAGACAGTGGTGCTTTTTTAACATTTGCATTTTATTGTTATTCATAATTTATAAGCTCTACTTTTTTAATTTGGTACCAATAATGCCACCACTGAACATATGTGTGTGCCACAAATTATTAAAAGTGGTAAGTGTACTAATAGTTACCACTGTAAGTACCAGTCACTGCTGACACAAGTACCACCTTAAGTACCAGTGTAAGTACTACAGTAAGTACCACAGTAAGTACCAGTAACTATCAGTGTTATGTACCAGTAACTGCTGGTACAAGTACCACTGTAGGTACCAGTGTAAGTACCAGTGTAAGTACCACAGTAAGTACCAATGTAAGTACCAGTAACTACCAGTGGTATGTACCAGTAACTGCTGGTACAAGTACCACTATGGGTACCAGTGTAAGTACTGCAGTAAGTACCACAGTAACTACCAGTGGTATGTACCAGTAACTGCTGGTACCAGTACCACTCAAAGTACCACTCTAGGTACCAGTGTAAGTACCACAGTAAGTACCAGAGTAAGTACTAGTAAGTGTCACTGTTAGTTACTAGTAACTGACACGGTACTTAACTGGTAGGTACCGTGGAGGTCTTTTAAAGTGCTACCCTTTAGCATCACCTGCAGAGTAGTAGTATTCCCTAACTGGTCTGACTTTATTAAGGTCTTGGTCTCGCACATTTGGACTCTGTTTTGGTCTCGAGGGTGACTGGACTTGGTTTTATCTTGTCTTTGTGACTCGATCTTATCTTGAACTTTGTCTTGACCACATTTTATTACCTCCACGCTCTGTTAAACTTGCACCTGGAGTGTGATGACCTGTCCCAGACACAGTTTGTAATAAGCCCTGCACAAAAAGATCATGTAGGCCCTGATAATTGTAAAAAATTACAAAGATGGACTTGATTTGTTCTCCATGGACCACGGTCTAGGTCTTATCTTGGTCTCGACCTATAAAAATCTCGGTTTTGTCTTAGTCTTGGCTCTCAATGTTCTTGGTCTTGTCTTGGTCTTAGGACTCTTTGGTTTTGGAAAGGTCTTGTTCTCGATTACTACACTACTGCAGAACAATATAAGATTACTCAAACATGAATCAATCCAAATACAACTGCAAGTAAACTAACGATGAGACAACACTGTTGTAACATGATCAAAAACTCTGAAAAGAGTGTATTAAATCATGTGTGCTCTTTATGTGGCCATACCTGCTTGTCAAAGTGTCAGATCTCTTGATCGCTGGAACACCAGGTGCTACAAAGGGACGATAACAGTAGATTGCCGTTGTGTCCTTGGGCAAGACACTTAACCAATAAACTACAATAAGCCATTAGAGGTAAGGAGCTGCTACACTGACACATTGTGAAATTTCCTCAAACTAAGTGTAGGCCATTTTCTATACTATAATCTTGTTAAGTTGCTTTGCACAACATTTAAAGAACAGGTGAGTTGGACATGACATGCATAATGCTCATAAAAAGAATCCCGCACTTTGACTACATGTCTGTTGTAAATGTGCTCGCGGAGCATGTGAACCTCACCATGATGCACCCTGAAGAATAGTCGCAGTGACGCACAGACATAAGGAGAAAAACAATACAAAATCTTTGATCTGGCCATGCCTCCCCGAAATCAAAAAGGAGCACATTGGATTTAAAATCTACAGTAACAAAAACTCCAGTAGTGAGCGGAAGGTTTAAGTTACGTTTTCCTAAATGCAGCAAAGCCTCTTATGTTTCTCTCTCTTTTGCAAAAAGCGGGAACGCAGGCAAGTGCATTTTAAATTTATTTATTTTTACGCCAATTCTTGTGAGGATTAAAAATCGCCCAAATACACATATTCTGATGCAAAAACACTGATGGAGTTGAAGGCAGCTTAAAACTTCTTGGCGATTATTCCATTGCTACATTACTGGGCGATTAGTAAAATACTATATATATATATTTGTTGCAACTCCACTCCGGACTCTCAGACTTTCTTCATCCTCTGTACCAGTCAAAACTTCAAACTGCACAAGTTTATTTTCCTGTTTCATCCTAACACAAAGACACTCTATTCTTGTGAGGTCCAATCCGATGACGTGTAGTCGTGTCTAAAGCTTGTTTGTGTCTGATGTCCTTTTAACTCCTCACGCGTTGACGGTTTGTTGTTGTTTGCAGAAGTGCATGCTGGGAGACACGGGGGCCTAACCTGCCATGTACGGACCTTCTCATTCACATGCTAATGGCTTTGCTGGGATTTCAGGTCGCAGTCAAAGGCTCATTGTGAATCCCCCCAGCTTCCTGTTTCTCTGCAAATTTATGATGTTATTTGTGAGTCAAATTAATGCAGCAGGGACGTACACACTGTTTTGGAGTTCTGAAGCGTTGGAGGAAAATGTGTGGTCTGTAGGGATGAGCTAACAATGAGGCGATATAAACTTTATCTAAGCTGGTACGTGTTCAGTGGACTTGTGCTGAATGGGTATTAGCTAGATTGTCCTAATGTTAGAGGTGAGACTGACTTAACCTATTATATAATGTGTTGTATAAAATGTATGAAAAAGAAAAGCAACAATATTGGAATTTTAATGATTACACAAGCTTTATCATGTTGTGACTCTGGCCCGAATCAAAAAACATGCTTAGAAAATCCTCTCTTTACTGAGAATTTGGGAGATCGTAAAGTTTGGGGGTCATGCTCATCCAAAAAAAATGTTTCCCATCTGCATACTGGGTCCAAAAAGTAGAATCTAGATTAGAGAAAATAGATCCAAACAGCAGTACTTTGTATTATTTAGAGTACAATACATGTTCAAAATGGTCTGGGGAAAATCTGAAAGAAACCACTATTAATACAAAAATATGTATTCTTTAGAAGTTCTCTTGCGAAAATGTATCCTTTGCATTTAAGTCATGTCTCACTACATAATTTACCTCATTAAAATGTGTTCACATTTTTGTGTTGGTTAAAGAAAAACACAGTAGATATACTAAGTGACTGCTTATATTGGGCTCACATTTATCCAGATCCTGATTCGTCACTAAGATCGGACTATGCATGCCTATATGTACGGACCTACTTCTCGAGACCACAAGTTCAGAAGAGTTTGCACTCAACATGGGAGTTAACACAATCACTGAGCACATGTATATGTAAACAAAGAACACTTTGACTTGTCACCACACAATGAATAAGCATGGAATGTTTGTTATATAGTTGTGCATATGTTGTGACATTTGACATGTTGTATTAGTAACAAATTAGTAACATAATGATTTACGGATGCATGCGTCCAGCTCTTGTGTGGTTTCCTGTTTGACATGTGTCTTGTTTTCACAACTTTATCAAAAAGTTCCTTCCAACGGAAAATATCTGGATGACCGGAACTCTTTTCAAGAATTGAAAACCCTCCAGACGCCGGATCAGAGTACAGACGCAGTTTGAGCCTGGTATTAGGGACCCAGCAGAGGCAGAGGATGAGTTAAATTGTACTAAACTGATGAAAACATTTGCATAGCACTTTACCCAAAGATTTGCAATCGCACTTTACGAAAAGATACCCAAAGACAGCAAAGATCATGTCACTTTACCATCTGCCATCGCAACATTGATTTTCATTCACGGTAGATGGATACTTTTTTTCTTTAACAAATTGCTGCACTCACTATTGACCAGGAAGTAGAGTGTAAACACGTTTTAGTGACTGTTGCTACTTCTGTGTGCAAACTTACAAAATAAAGGTACAATATCAACTTCAAAGTTAGTATTTGACACAAGAGAACAGCCTGTTACAGTCGGGTTAGGTCTGATCAACACACCTCTTCATCTTTGTTTTGGTCGATTGTACTTCATGCTTTTGGGGAACCATCATACCACCATACCTGACTGGGATCAAGTATATTGGCGCCAATCCACAAAACATTGGTTTAGTAGATACTCTGACTGTACATAACACTAAATGAGTCTTTCTGACATTAGTTCATATGAGGTATTGCTACATATTAAGCCAAATGATCAAAATTTGTATATTGGTACTGACGATAAATCAACTTCAATAGCTGCTCCTCACTCCCTCTAGTGGCTAAAACAACCAACAGTTCCATTTGTGCCCCTTTCTATTACTCAGCTGGGGCTTCTACACAGAGGCCTTCATCTTAATTTGGCGTCAGTGGATTTTGTGCTCTTCTGTTGTGATTCCCTTCAGTCTTCATTATCTCCTTAAACACGTCTCAGGGTTTTGTTGCAAACTATTAATTAAATTGTGACCTGAATAGACTGCTAAAACTTTTTCTCCCTACAGTATTCAATCAAAACTTTAGTCTTTCCATCCCCGCAGCAGCAGACACAGCAAGAAAGAGATAATATGGTTTGAATTCAGCAGGAGAATTGTAGTTTGAACACATTTTGACTTATTCACCTTTGGGCAATTGATCATTTAGTTAAGGTATAGGTTAATGGAAGTAAGTCAACTTTATATAGCGCTTTTCACAGATTGCAAAGTGCTTTACAGACGACTAAGAAGTCAACAGGTCCATGATTTATTGGGTATGTGGTAACATAAAACAAATCTGTAATTTGTCCCACAGTAATAAGGTTGCGGGTCCGATTCCCACATGATCTGGAGCTTTGTGTGTAGAGTTTACATGCTTCTCTCACCAACCGAAACATGCAAAAGTTTGGCCCCCATATTTTGTCAATTTTGTCAAAGTATCTATTTAGATAAAGGCTAGTAGTCAATGTCACAAATACCTCTAAACATGACCATTATTAATAAACCCATTAAGTGTGTCTGTGATTGTTTTTAGCATAACTTCAGCGATGCTAAACTAGCTACTTTCTGGGATTAACTACAATCAGGTTGTACTCTAAGCTAACAATAAAAAAAAAATTACCCAAAAACTTTGCCCAATTTAGCCCAGTATGCAAAGAAATGGCAAAAACGTATTGATGAGAATGTTTTACGGCTTTTTTATGTAAATATGTTATGAAAGCCAAATGTAAAATAACCATGAGGTATGTTTCTTAACATGTCCCCAGTCCTAAATTACCCCATTTAGTAACTTGAAGCCTAAACTTACCTGTTCAACCCACAGAAATGTCGCCATGTGGCTTCAACCAAATGTGCTCATCATACATTTTTTGTATGATGTACGTTTTGTTGTTAATCTACATTTTCTTCAGAGACTTGTTGAATTTTACATTTTTTTAATGTTAACAGCTCTGGCTAGTGACTCCAGCTATTGCTCTGTTTTTTCACCAAGGAAAATTTAGGCGCACTTTGATTGTCACTTGAGCAGGGCTTGTTTTCACGTAGAACTAGTCAATCAGTCATCAGATGCTAAAATAGCATCTGTTTCACAATGATTACACCTTCAAACAATTCAAAAACAGTTTCCATTTCACTTTTTAGATAATTTTTTAACAAGCGTTTTAAGAAAAATGGCCTCCATGGTAAGGGTTTTTACAACAGTAAAAATGTTAAGCGGTTTAACAAGCTCAAAAAGATAGATTTTGCTTATGTGAATAAACAAACTATGTCGCTTCTCTGGTGTAGATCTATCATTTGCTTGTCTTTATGGGCTCGCGTCCATTTTTCAGAATTACATAGACTAGGATTAGAATGGATGCGCTTGCTTGACATTTCTGATTAAATGAAAAGGCTCTACCGCTAAGACAATGCCTGCAGATTCTTCCAGCAAAGTTAAGATAATAATTATGTTGATGATGTGAGAGGTTAATGCAGTGTGCTGTGGGTAAGGGCTGATTATAAAGCAGGCAGATGAGTGTTATTTCGACTGGTGTTAAATGGGGACACGAGTGCTTTGGATGCTGCGTGTTCCGGTTCAGGTGAGGCAGCCGTGCTAATGTTGGATAATGGCACAGGAGATAGTCGAGTTGTTTTCCCTGGTGGTTTTTGCAGATTAAATTCAAAGAGATGTGCTTTGCTCTAACGTCATGTACTTTTGGAAAGCTTTACAGTGCTATTTATTCTTAAGGAAGAACAGTTTTTAAGTATCACTTCCAGCACTGGCCATACCCGTTATTGTCATTGTTTTTATAAATATATATACGTACTGTATATCAGTATCACTTTTCACTGACTCATCTTGCCTTCAGTTCTTATGCTAACTTTTTTTTCCAATGAATGTGCATCAGTACTGGTCTACATTTATAGCCTGTCAATTCGCAAAAGTTAATCTATTCTCACTGTGGTTCTCCTCAAGGTTTCTCTTTTTCCCCACTGTTTTTTCCTTGCCGAGAATGAGATCTAAGGTTAGGGCATGCTAAGACAATTATTCATTTGCCTGTTTGCCATTAGATATTCTGATTCTGCATTTTCAACTGCATTTTGACTGTTTCTGCTTTTCTGATTTTAATGTGTCTGGATGGTATTGACCAATGATTGTTTAAATACTTTTTTTCAGCGATGTGTTGTGAATTTGGGATTACAAAACTTAATTGAATTTGAAGCAGAGAATATCATGTGTGTGAATGAAGAACTCTCCATCATGGTTCAGACACAGACACCATCCATCGTCATGAAGGAGCACTACTTTTTTTTCACACACAAGACGGAACTCTCTTCTCTAAATCCCCATCGGGCGGCGAAAGGTGTGATCAGTCTAATCATGTGACATTCATGAACGATCTGATTCTTCTTTTCACTGTGACTGATGGCAATCGAATCAGTCACAGTGGTGAAGGATTTGGTCCCTTTTGTTGTTCATTGCTAACATAGGAACAGAAAGGAGGCTTTTTTTTTACACAGCAAACATGGAGCGCTCATGTTCTCCTGGATGCACACCAGACAGTTCTGTGAGTTATGCAAGAGTTAAACATGTGCATTGCATCACAAAACATGAAAGTGAAAGTCGAACCTTTGTATTTTTGTACTTAACACCTCTAAGTTCTCTTCCTAGGCTCACTTCTTCCTTATGATTGTATTGTAATGAATAGTGGCGGCTCCTGACTAATTTCTTGACTCTTCTTTGGAATATTATATTTTCTAGTCAATTAATATAATTTTTATTTTTTTTTATTTTGAATTCTGCAATCAAATAACTTGTGCTTAAGCAGGCTTCATATTTATAATAACATCTTTTAAGACAAAGAAACCAGCATGAGAGGTCATAGTATACAACTATACAAATCAACTCTTGAGTCAACTTGGCAAAAAATACACGATTATAAATTCTCCCACATGATGTCTAAATGTGGTCTTGGGTGTTGTAGCTTTTTTGAGTGACGAGCATTCAGAGTTGGATAACTTGCGGGCGGCTCTGTCTCTTGACTGCTTGACTGACACATGAACATGCCTTGCATCGTCACGCACGTTTATGTGACGGCAGAGCGACGTGAAGCGTGCCAAAGGGCCTGAGCTAATTTTGATTTTCAGTTCTAAAAGATAATGATTAACTTGTCTTTTTAAGCATTTTAAGAGGAGATTACACCTGTTTTTGTGTAATGCATTGATGTCCTTAGTGTCTTGTCAGCATATGATTTAATAAAAAGATAGGCCGAACAAACATGAGCACACCTTTGCAGACCAAATCATACCCACTGGCCTCCAGACCTCACTTTGGGCTGCACTGCTCTGGGGTCATCCATGTTCCCTTTGTTCACAGTCTGTGTGTGCTGATTTACCTGTGTGAGCCTTCTTTCAGCTGTCTTTCTGTTACTACTTTAGATCAGAATACAATATCCAGAATACTCTCAGCTTGTATGTAAAATATATCGACCGTAATTTCTAGACTATAAGCCGCTTTTTTTTTCACGAGCTTTGAACTCTGTGGCTTATACAACAATGCAGCAAAATTATAAATTCTCACTTACGTATATATAAGTATACATTGCCTTTAAAAAAAAAAAAAGAAATCTACTTGGTGCGAATTACAGTATATTCAGGTGTGCTCAATAGTGCAGAAATGACAATATGTCTGCATTCTAGTAATAGATCAAGATTTTCTTTGTTTAGGGAAAATTGACAAAAATTTTCTTTGGACTCACTACATTGACCGATAGGATTTCTAATTATATTCATGTGACATCATCCCAAACTGGCCTGATTACTGATGTTCGACCAATCACACTGCTCCTTATACCTTTAGACTCCACTTCATCTCTCACTTTTACTTCTGCAGCACTGACCAGTTTGTCAAATTCTATGAGCTGAATGTCACTTCAAAACTGGCCATTCTTGCTTTGACAGCTGAACACTGTGCCACTCTTTGCACATTATGTTGTAAATATTAATTTGGTATATACTATAAATTAGACTGAAAACAAACCTAATGCCAATGTTTTCCTCTTACTTTGTGTTGTTTTGCCCAATGTTGCATCTGTAAGTGCCAAGAAAGTAATGTGCCAAGACAAATTATTTACACGAGCCAAATAAAGCGCGGCAAGACTAATACGACTTAATGACTTTCACTGTTTTCTTATGGCTGTGCTTCCTACAATGTTGTGTACTTAACAGTTTGACCTTGACATCATCTACTTGTGATGCATCGAGTTTCTTGCAGAACATTTTAAGCTCAAACTTTACTCTTCTTTGATGGATGAAGGACGCAGAAAAGTGGCGCTTCAGACACCAGATTTTGTGTCTCTCCGGACTGGACTAGTTTCTTTGTAAAACTTAGATTCCACTTGATTTGCCCACATTTATACTTCCATGGCTAAGTGCTTTTTATGATGTAGTTTTGTCTAATGCTTGTTAGTCAAATGTTTTTGACTTTTGAAAGTTACCTCATGTTTTAGCTCATGATGAACAATGTTTGAACTATGAACTTTGCCCTGACCCACTCACTGCACTGACACTTTAAAGGTACAAATCCTCAGGTTTGTCACAGCATTTGCTTCTTTGTGTTGCTTGTCTTTTATAAGCAATATTATTTACAACACAGTCTCACAAGAAAACATAGACATACAACGAAATTGGATATTTACGCCCATCACATTTTTTTTTTTACGTCAATATGTTACCAAAAGCTAAAACATAAAATAACCACAACTTTTGATTGAAGCAACATGGCGACATTTTCTCACAGAGGTGCCAATTTGTTAAAGAGGGCTACTGAATATGCATTATTGGAGATTTATTGATTGCTTGAAGCTAAAACAATTAGACCTGACCCCACTTGAACTCGCTGCACTTGTTCTCATTGAGCTCTTTGTCCAGCCGGAACCTGTGAGTTGACCTCGAGAATTGGAAGTCAGGCAGAAATAGTGTAAAATACACACAAGTTTGCCATGTGGAGACATTTTCCTTAGGTGTAACGGGTAAGTTTAGGCTTCAAGTAATAAAAGTTTAGGGGCTGGGGCTTGGGATAAGTTAAGATAGGTCAAGGATTTTGTTAATATTCATAACTAATACCACATCTTTACAACCACCATAGAAATGAACTGGGATGCAACATGTGTCATATACATACTGTATAAAAGTCATAAAGTTGTGCCATTGACGTCCTGTTACATCAGCCCGATCTCACAAGAAAGCGTACATATACCACGACATAACGCAACATGTAAATTGCGTATGATTAGCACGAGTTTAAGGCTCTTTTGCGTAATTAAAGTACGCGTCACAGTCCCCGTTCATTTCAATGGTGGTTGTTAAGACGTGTTCTTATTCATGAAAATTAACAAAATCCTACATCTAATCTTAACCTTCCCAAGCCCCAACCCTAATGTTAACCATTTTAGTAACTTTTTGCCTGAACTTAACCGTTTCACCTGAAGAAAACGTCTCCACGTGGCTTCAACCAAAACTCGTGGCATTTTTACGCTGTGAAATCTCGTGTCATTTTTACGCTTTTCATATCGTGCTATATGTACGGCGTAACATAAGTACGCAAAACAGGACTGATATCGTGCTAAAAATACGCTATTTTTGTGTCGTGCTAAATGTACGCCTTCTTGTGAGACTGTGTTGGTTACATTGTTGTATACACTTTCTTATTAGATCGGGTTGATCTAAGGCCATGACTTTGACATAAGACAACTTTGACCCAAATCAGGGATGGGCTATTATTTATCCTAAGGGCCATCTTGAACTTGGAAAAGTGGTGGTTTGAGGTCGGACTGCGGTCATTGGTGTGATAAGTTATCATTATTGTAAGCGCATTTTTGTAAAATCTTTATTTTGACCATTTTTTATGATAAATAATAGGGTAGTAAGCAAAGACACATGCTTAACCCTAACCTTTTGCCGAAGTTTGCCCAGGTCTGATCTGCATAATATCAGATCTACTTGCACAAAATTACAAACAAAACAAAAAACAGCCTCAAAAACAAGTGATTTTTTACCAATTTTGGGAGAATTTTTCACTTTGGAGATCGACCCGAGTTTTAGCTCAGTTGTGTGTTGTGCACCGTGTACATGGGATAACAAGAACCTCACGACCAGCTTCCGATCAACAATCGTAGGATCGCAAGAAAATCTAAATTCTGGTCGCATCCTCATTGTACATCGTAGAAGCAGTGCCCATGCGCAAACAGTGTTAAACACGGGGCATCTTCACTTCCAGATTCTTCTTCTTCTCTTCACCTTTTATGTTGTGCTTCCAGTTACCGGAGTCTGACGGGTCAATGTACAGTGTGAGGACTCAAATCACAAGAGACCATCCGGCCGTGTAGTGTGAGGACATGGATCGTGAGCTGCTAACTTTTGATTCTAGTGATTAACTCGTGCAGTCTGAGCAGGCGGTGCATATCCACGACTAAAAGCATTGCACGGTGTCTGCCCGCCTTTATTCATGCAAGTAGGATTGTACATACAACACTTCGCTCTGTGTTGTAAATGAATACCAGGTGTGCCAAACTTACCACGGTTTCAGACGTTTTTATGTAAAATGTCTTCACTTAAAAAAGACACTACACATTCTTACTTTAAGTGTACTTTAGGTGCTTCTAGTTTTTTTTTTTTTTTTTCGTTTATTGTCACTACCCATCACTGTGTTCTGTTTTCATCTGCAGGTTTCCCACATTTCCCTCTCCTATACTTCTTATCTGCAAACACTTGTCCCACATTTCAGCTCGCAGCTTCTTTTCAGCGCTCTCTTTCTGTTGTTCTGAGTGTTCAGTGCAGAGTGATGGAGTGACAAAACACTGCCAATCAGAGCCTGTGTTATGAGCACTTGAGATTCTTGGACTGTTCCTCTGGTGTGAATACATCTGAGCCAGTCAAGCCAAAGACCCGTGCGGACAGCTAATGCTGCGCTAGACGCTAACTGTCGACTTAAGAAAGCACCAGGATAAAGAGGTGTTTTGGAGGAAAGACTACACTGGTGAATGAATGCTGTTCCCGTGAATACAGACAGCCTATTTGTCAAGTCTTTCAATTAGAGAGCAGAATGCTGTGTGTTTGGCGGAATACGGGTTTGCAGATATGAATGGGTAAACAGAGCTATTTAGCGCGCACTAATCACCAGACATGGCAGTGTCTGGGATAAATGAGCTCCCATTGACACCGCGTCACACTTGAGCATCACAAAAAGCACGATTGTGGAGCTGGTGCTTTTAAACAGAGTGAAGTGGGAGGGGTCAGGTCAGGGTAGCATGGGGAAGTGCTCATCTGGGACACATCATTAAACTAAATGAACAAAATCATTGGTATACTTCCAGTAGTACAATAATAGTTTGAATTATCTGGAACAACTTTGTATAAATGTTGTGTTATTTTCTTCTAAAAAGAAACAGTTTTCAACCTGTGTTTACTTTAACATTTGCATAGCCAATGCAAAGTGATGTTGGCAGGAAAAAAATAAGCGTAAAGCTCAGCTTTGTGGCACACACAACACATGCGTAGACTTTTTAGTTGGTCTGTGGTTTAAACAATAGAGATATTATTGAAAGAAAACAGTTCGACAGTCTGAGCAGTGTCTAAGCTTCTTTTCATCAAGGACCACATGTTGGAATCTTGACCACATGTTGAATCCAGACTAAATTAAGGGTCGATCAGGGCCATGGCCAGACAGAGAAAAAAGACAAGACAAGAGACAAAACATTTATTTGGATTAAATAGCTCAATAGTTCTTAATGCAATACTTAGTATTGGCTTTTAAAAAGTAGATTTTTAAAAGTGAAGTAATGCACTTTTAAGAATCTATCTTTTAAAAGTCAATATTATAATCTAAATGATCCAATGGCCAACAATATTGGTGTGACGGCCGGAGTTGGCCCCCAGTTTGGACATGCTCTAGGGCAGTGGTTTCCAAAGCGGGGGTTGGGACCCCTTGGGGGGGTTGCAAATCTAAATCTGGGCATCGCAAGATGATTTAAAGATTTAATTTTAAAATTATGACTTGGTATTAAATCTGTTTTTATAACTTTAGCATCAGGTTTGACTGGAAATTGGTGATATAAACAATAATTGCATTTTAGCCCAATTTGAATGGTTTTTCAACTTGAATTTTAAAAAGACATTAATTTTATTCTACCTGTTGGGGTCGCGAGTTAGTTACATCAATATTTTGTGGGTCTCAGTCTGAAAAGTTTGGAAACCACTGCTCTAAGTGATAGATCTTATAGTTTATTGAGTTGTTCTATGGCTCTTTTGTTTTTCTTTTGATATATTCTTATGAAAGTGTTAAACACACATGCTGCAAACATGGTGGATCCTCAGAGTAACAGTTGCTTTTTGACGTTCCATCCCAAATTCTATAGAAAACCTTTCAGATAAAAAAGAAGACCTTTAGATTTGAACCAGCTGGATTGCATCATACAAAGTGAGAAGAAGAAGACAGCACTTCCACAGTTCTTTTAAAACTTTGTGCAAAAAGAAACAAGTGAGAGAATCTGTCACAGTAGAGTAATGGCCAAAGTGGCTGGAAAATAACTACAGCAGAGCATCGCACAGAGCAATAATATAAACTAGTGTTCTTCTCATGACAGCTGCTCTGGAAGGCTTCCCAAGTGTCTTTGAGGAAGAAGATAAAGTTTCAGATAACATTCAAGCTCTTTTTTTTCTCTAATTTACAACGGACACCTCTTAAACACAAAATAATGTAGCCCAAGTACAATGTATATGACAGGACCATTCAACTTAAAGGTGCTATACCCAGCTTTTGCTTCCTTAAACATGTAAACAATCAGAAATGATTCTTATTAAACTACATCATTTTAAACTAGTCACATGTTTTGCTCACTTACCTAATGCATTCTGAGTCTTGAAATGATCACATTGTGTTTAACCTTTTTTCACAGGTATGCTAACAGTAGCCACAATGCTAACAGCAACAACAACTACAACTGCAAATGTGGACTTAAAGAAATATATTGTGTCAAATATAGATACAAAGACTTGTAGATGAATAAAATGATCCAACGGTCCAACTAGGCCTATGTAAATATACTATCTATGCTAACGGTAGCCGCGAGCTGAATGCTAAAATGATGCTAGCGCCGCCTGGTGTGTTTTGACGCCTTTCTTGAACTTTTTGTTTACTTTTCTTTTCTTCATTTTAAAATAGGGCAGATCTGTCACATTGAGAACAGTGATTTCTGAGGCTCAGAGGAGATAGAATAATACCTCACAGACAAACTCCAGCTGTGTTTTTGATGAGGAAGCAATGTTAGAACAGGATTACTAAAACTTCCAAAAGTCACTTCTGCATATAATGTGCCCTTGTGCATCTGCAACAATGTGTATTTCTTGATTTTACTTTTTTTACAGACTTTCTTTTGGTTTGTTGCATAAGACGAGTCACAATAAAAAGATTTTTGTGACATTATTGCCTAACATTTTGCACAACAGGTAATGTCATTTGAGCAGAGGTAAGACATTTCCAAAGCCATCACACAGCAGGTGCAACATTTTGGATGAGCAGCAGCAGACACTTGACTTCCACCACAGTCTTGTCTAAAGCATGTGGAAGTGTGCCTAAAACATGTGTGTCAGAGTAGAGGCTGGAGCTGGGGGCCATGGGTGACATTTGGTGACATTTGGATGGTGACTAACATGAAAGGTCATGCCATGTGAGAGCTAGCCACTGTTAGCCATCTGACTGGGTACACAAGGGTGTTTTCAGACCGGGGATAAGCTCAGCATATGTTTTCTCATTAATTACATGACCTCGTCTACTTCGTCAATGTAATACAAATGAATCGAAGCAAGAAGTACGTGACTGCAGTTCTTTTAAAGTTGAACGATAAAACTTCTAACTGATCTGACATCACATTCATGGATTTCATTTAACTAAACGCCCATTATCTGAGTGGGTTAAAGTTAAATGTTAAGTGTTAGTAACTTTAACCTTATTAGTTTACTAGATCATACATTTAAATCTTACCCAACTAATAATTTGTAAGTTCATAAACTGAAAAATTGAAGGTGTAGTTAACTTAAAAAATATTAGTTCAATAGGTAAGAACTTTTATTTTGGTTGGTTTATTAGGTTTGTAGAACACTGAGAATATAAGTCAATTAACATAAAAGTTGTTATGTAATCGGTTATGTAAAATCTTTTGAGTTGAGTCAACTAATTTGGGTTTACTGTGCATTTGGATTTGTTCGCCACATGGTAGGCTTGTTCTTGGAGTGATGGTACTTTCGACTTTTTGAAAAGATTCAAATAATTACGATCATTACGACCACATCAGGCAACCCTGTGCCAAAAACAAACTCATTTTAACAAGTAATTTAGACGACAAATGTTTTAAATGATGTTGGATTTTGCGTTTTTCTTTAGCTCCTTTTTCTCTCTCTTCTCCCCTCTCGCTCTCTCTCATATACGCAAGTGCAAGGAAGAGCTCAAGTGGAGAACTGAGACAAACACAACTAAACCAAAGAAACTGCTTTAGTTTTGTTTGTGTTTTATTACGATACAACTCAAATTCATGGATAAATGAGCCGAATAAGGACACAAACTTAGATGTAAAGTTACTGCGGACAAAAGAGAACACTTATCATCACCTGTCCCAGGGGTGTAGCACCAAATTCTGGGCCCCAGGTACTATTTTTGTCTATGGGCCCCCTTTGCATAATCTTTTTAATATTTTAGTCCACTCACATTATTTTTCTATTTGTTTAGGTTTTATTTCCTTTTAGAATTATCATATACAGCCTATTGATTTATTTTTTTACATATTTTATTAGTGTTGCTATTAGAGTTTTGGAGGCTTCAGCAGATCAAATTGAATTATTTGTAATGCTAACTTTCAAGATTTTTACTGCCATAACTGGCATTTATGTGTTTTTTTTTGGGTCAAAACTGTTGGATTGGAACCAAAATGTTTTAAACCAACTGTTTTACATTTTAGCTAACTTGTTTTGTGTCAACTTGCCAAAACATACTCCGAAAATGTTAGGTATGTGTACTGACAATATTCGAGTAAATATGCACATTTATTGAACTGATCATTTTGTGTCAAACCCTGGTTTTTGTTCAATAAAATCTGCAATCTCTTGCTTATAATATTATCATTTCTAGCTGCTAAACTTGTACATAATTTGGCCAATAAATATTCCTAATTGTTCAGCAGTTTTTTTTTTTTAACACAAAGTTCATTTGTTGATATCAGAAATGACTGCACTTAGAGGAACAATTTATCTCACAAGCAAAAATGACATACTGTACTTTTGGGGGCCCTTTCCTGCTCTGGGCCCTGGGGAAACTAGCACCATTTACCCCCCCAGTCCGACACCCCTGCCTGTCGCTATGAACGTAAAATGTGTAATCTTGACCTGCGAGTCCAAAGACGACGGCAATACTCAGGCGTACTTGTTAACGCAATACGCACTTGTGTAACTGTCACGATACACAGAGAACTGTGTCTGAGGTGACACCAAGAGAACTGTGAATAAAGCTTCTTCATTTTTGTCCGTGCATTTGTATTTGTTTCCTCTCCAATAAGGGAATGAACTGTTCACAACTGTGACTCCATTCTCATCATTCACAGTGAGGAGTCGTTTCAAAAGAATCAGTTTGTTCGCAGCCCAGTTTCTGAAGAAAACGTAGATGTACAACAAAATTTAAAATGCCTATCGATAAGCACATTTTTACGTGTTTTTTTTTTTTATGTCAATACGTTACAAAAAGCCAAAAAGTAAAAAAAACAAAACAACATACTGTATTTTGATTGAAGCCACGTGACGGGTTTAACAAGTACATCTTAACCTACCTCAAGACCCATTTTAGTAACTTTAAGCCTAAACTTACCAAACTCACCAAAGAAAGTGTTGCCATGTGGCTTCAACCAAATTTCGTTGTTGTTTTTACATTTTCGCTTTTGCACATCTTCACAAAAAAGATGTAAAAATGTGCTTATCTTGCGTTTTTGACATTTCAAAGTATATGTAACCGATGGGGTGGTGGTAATGTTTCAAGACACACAAGTAAGTTCATTGATTAATTAAGAACAAGGATGCAGAACATAGTTTACAATAATTTATTGTTCCAAAAGTTAGCTTGAAAGGTTCTTTTAGAGTCTTTTTGACATTCTCAGTGAGCTGTAACGAGTCAGTCCAAATGTTTCATACAAGTTACGTGTACAGCAGCATGTTTTCTGGCTTTACAAGGCAGCGGTGGCAACTCCGCGTTGGCTGGACTCGAGCAGGACAGGACATTCTACAAAAATAAATCATCATGACCAACAATTCATTTCCCAATTGAACCTACACCCAAACAACGTACCACTTGCAGATCCGTTACCGGAATAATGCTGGACGCACAGCACTGGACCAACTGGGGACCTCACACACCCAGGCACAGTCGCTGTCAGCATATAACGCCATGACGCGCTCCCCGGACCCATAGCGACGCTAAAAGGGCAGGCTTTGATCAGGCCAAATCCATAAGTTATTATGCAGAATGTAAGCTTGTTTTACCTGCTGTCCCTGCAGCATCGAGCGCAAACCGGTGCGGCACAACCTCACAGCCACGAACAAAGCGGAAGTAAATAAGTCAGAGACCGAGGCCAGCTCAGTCCTGACTTTTATATCCTAGGGTAGGCGCCCCTGGTGCTGAGCGGCCTGACGTGCAAGTTCACACTACTACATATATCTACGTTTTCTCTGGGACCGTGTTGATCACTGCCATTTCTGTGCAGTAAACTTACAAAATAAAAAGTACAATAACATTCTAGGTTCATGCTTGACACGAGGTCCAAGGATGTATATAGTCTGCAATCATCTCAGTCCGCTCATTGACTGATTGTACTTCCTGCTTTTCAAAAAATGTCTGCTCTCCAGCGATACTTGATCTAGCTGCTAAAGTGAAATTACACTGAGCAGAGGCACAAGCCGACACCAGGCTCCATGTTGTACTGGACACTGTATGATGCATTACACTTGGGAAATAAAAGTCTCAAATAAAAAAAAAATATTTGAGCGAGTATGTATTTTTATGAAGCTCAAATAAGATAAGATAAACAAAGGAAAAAAGCGTGTATGTGTAAGTAAATGAAGTGTACTTTGGCAGAAGCACGTAGCTAGCATGTGAGTGTGTAGCTTGTGTAACAGATCCATTGAAGCCGCGCTCCTCAGTGGTTTCTAATTGGACGGGGAGCGAGGGACACTGCTGATGAGAGCGGAGTGTGGACATGTACTGGATCAATGTGTGATTGGAGACATGTCTACAGAGGCTCCTCGTTACATCACATGTTCAAAGTTTAGACCTGTGTAGTACTGCAGTGTGTGGAGCTGGAAATATGTTGTGTGAGGCAGTGTAGTTTGGACATTTTTGAATCAAACACTCAGAAAACTCAAGTGTTCTCTGCTTTGGTGGTGTGAGACCAATTTAAAGTGCAATAAAAAGTATTTATTTTACTTGGCCTTTATAGATTCTGTCAGTACACTTCTTAAAGATAGAACAGTGATGTAGTTTGAAATTTGAGGCTCTATGTCACACTTCCAAATTCTGAGAATGACCCATATACAGTATGTACGGCTGCTTAACAATGACCTTTATAATTTTTGTAATGATATGCTTTAGTTTGTGTAAAGTGTTTCTGGTTTCTGCAGAGCTTCCACAATCTGTGTTTATACCACTCACGCCTAAAGCTTTAGAGCAACCAGATACAAATTGTGTCTGGTTTGCTTGATAATGCTTGATAAATGAAACTCTTGTATCAAATTCAAGTTTTAGCATCATGGCAGCTCTACTTGATGGTTGCATTATCGTGTCAACTAAAGGTGACACAGAAGTAGCGTTCAGATGGAACCTAAAAAACCTAGCCCGACCCGGCTGGCGCATAGTGTTCAAACCCGACCGGAACTAGAATAATCTCTGTCTGAGCCAGAGGCGAGCCTGCTCACTGAACCACCATTATGATGTATCTCATGTGTTTACATGTACACAGTGTGTCTTCAGAACCAAGAGCGCTTCCTCCGCACCGCTCATCCCCCCCCCTTTTTCCTTCTTTGCTCACTGCACGCGTAACATAAAGTGCGCACCTTCTCTCTCTCTCTTCTTCATCGTTTCCTGGATGTGCATGTTCATACAACACAACTGTATCTTTATCTCCTCCCTTCTGACACTACCACGCTACTTCAAACACTGGTGCTGGTTTTGCGCTGTGTTTTGGCGCAGGTGTCATCTCAGGTTGTCACTCATCTTGACCCAAACCCGACCTGGTCCAACAACTGAGCAGAAAATGTGGGCCCGGGCTGGGTTTTGGCTCAGGTCCAGAATCTAAGCACTACACAAAAATCTTGACAGGTGTTTCTGTTGCTACAGACCATACAGACCTTACGCCCGTATGTGGCAACTCTTGACTTTTCACACAACCCAAATTACCCGTTCTAACCCCAGCCCTAATCCCAACCCATCTTTGGTATGTAAATGTTGAAAAATAGAAACATTTGCTTGCATAGCCACGCGCGAGAGGTGGCTATAAATGGGCTTCCATTCTGTAACAAGAGGTAGATTTTTTGTGGTAGGACCCCCAGACCCCTAGACCCAACCACACCTTTCACTATGCTATACTGTACTATATGGTCTTCACACTGCTGCTGAAATGGTTAACCAAAATTAAATTGGGCCACTGCATTGGAGATTCTCCCAGTAGATTTCAATGCCCCACTCCTCCCTGTTCACAACATTTACAAAATTCTCTAAAGTTCTTTAAACTGTCCAACTTTGCTCAGGACCCAGCACTCGGTCAGACTCGTTGCTGTGATGTGACATTGTACACACAGCTTACAGCAGCTCGTATTCTCCTTCACAGTCTGACAGCATTCGTGCACCTCCCTGACGCTCGTGCACACTCCTGGAGCCCTGTGGTACTTGTCCAGGAGAGAGCTGTCCGCTGAGCTGCTGTGAGCTGATGAAGAGAGACAGAAACTCAGCGGGAGAGGGTACACGCTGCGCCCTCCTCCAGCGGGACAGAAGAAGGACTGCACCCGGACACGCACGACACCGAGAAAGGACTGTGTGCACAATGAACTTCTAAAGTGAAAGAAAGCAGCCACCCAAAGTCAAATCAAACAGTTTTTCTTCTGGCCTCCACAAACTGGGACAGCATCAATTCTTCTTTGGACTTGAATGTCAAAAAAGGACTTGAGAAGCAGCAGTTGTGCAACATTACATTTTTGCAAAACTGAAAACAAGAGGACATTTATAGAGTCCAGGATTGTGACAGCTGTTAAACCAATGGTGACAATAAAATGCTATATGACTCCTGACACTGCAGATTTACTAGTATGTTACTGTGCTATTCTACAGCTCTTTAGTTCACCTTTTTACATTTGTGCCTTTCCATGGTAACAGTTCATTTTTATTGTTTAAATCAAGCTGTATTAGATCACAGCAAAGAATTAACAACAGTGAAGATTAACAACAGAAAAATAAACAGAAGAAACAGGTCTTCTGTCTCTAGATATTTGGTCATATAAGACCATGGAATCTCTTTCTCTCTCTGTGCGCTCGCGTGTGTATTGAACAGATCTCTGGGATCAACTCGTTTTGACGCCATGACTCACTAGTAAATCACAATGGATGGTAGGGTTGTAGTCGACCAAAGAAATTTTTGGTCGACTGAAAACATGTCCCATCGACCGATTATTAATTAATAATTAAATAATAATAATTAAAAAGGGGGCGTGGCAAAAGCTTCGAAGCTAAAAGTAGAGTTGTCAAAAAATCTTGCAAATCAATGCTAAAACTGGTGTCGAAATTAGATACTAATTTGAACAAATATGGTAAATGGTCTCTATTTATATAGCACTTTTCCACCTTACAAGGCACTCAAAGTGCTTTAAAATAAACAGATAACATAAACAGGACAAACATTTGAACAAAAAAAAACCAAAAACAAAAAATCACATTTTCTGAAAAGTTTTAAAATAATCTTGAGCTTCATCAAAACTGGTTTGAAACTCAAATGTTTGATCATTTACTTGGATTTTGTGAGGAAAATGTCAGTTCACTGTATAAAAATCTGACTTTCTTGGAAGGGCATTCAAATTCTTCTCAAATCAAGTTTATTCCTTAGAATCAAAATCAGGTTGGAAATGCTTGTATTGTGACAACTCTGCAAGAAACTTTCCCCAAAAAGACTAATAATATTCTGTAGTTCATGTAAAAACTATAGTTTAAACAGAAAATGAAGAGAAAACAGTGTGTTTATATAATAAAGGCAGTTCAGACCATTGATTCTGTTACTGTTGAATACAAATACAAAATTGAAATAAAAGAATTAGTCGACTAAAAAAATTTGGTCGACCAAGACTCTATCGACCGATTAATCGATTAAACGACTAAAGAACTACAGCTCTAATGGATGGGTTACCCATTAGCTGATTACCATCGACCAATTGCCCATAGACCCATTGACCGACTACTCATTGACTGGTTATCCATCGTCTGGTTGCCCATTGATTGGTTACCCACCGTCTGGTTACTCATCAACTGGTTGCCCATCGACTGGTTTCCAATTGTTTGTCAACTACCTTCGTCTGATTACCCATCAACCTGTTACCTATCTCCGGTTGACTGGTTACCTATCAGTTGGATGCCCATGAACTTGCTCATCGACTGGTTACCCATCAACTAAATCTACAACATAATTTCTGTAAGCATTATATTAATGTACTTTTGTCCCAATCTGACCTTTAATCTATAATCTTTAGACAGATGGTGTATACGACCATTTCAGACAGGCTTACAGAAAAGTGCTTTTAACTTTTCAATTGAGTTAAAATAGAAAGTACCAATGTCTGCTCGGAAATGTAGTCAAATAAAAGTAAAAAGTATCCACAAACTGCCAACCAATCCAAAGTAAGAATGGAGGAAGTCATAAAGAGTCTGATATAGTGTCTGCAGGTGTGTAAATATGATCTTTATGGTTTTATCTGAGATTGTATGTTATGAATATGAAAACAGTAGCCCAGAGCATAACCATACAGACAGTGTGTAAGTAAATGCATGGCCTTATCTGTTTTTTCTCCCTCTATACTCTGACTAAAGATAAGCCGTGTTATTTACGTCTAGAAGCTCTTCAGTTCTAATATATATACTGTACCTTATAAACCCCAGTCAGCAGATTTGACCCCACACATTTTTCGACACATTCAGCAGCTTCTGTTCCACCGCTCTGCTCCTCCAAACCCTTATCCTCACGCACATTGACTATTCATTAGGTTTAACAAAATGCAAGTAAATATTATTATAATCCCCCAGAATAATTCACATGTTGGTTCTTCTGCTTTTGTCCAACAGAAGCCCAGAGTTAGGCTGTTGTGTGGGGGAAGTGTCTGTGGAACAAGAAGTATTTGTGAGTTTCTCAATTTTCAAGGTGATTAATTAGTTGATGTGTCTTTGTCTACAATCATTTTATTAGATTATTTGGTAAAACTACACATTGGAAGGCTGATTTTTTTTTTTTTTTTTTTATGTAAGTAACTTTAAAACCGTTTTGTCCCAGCACAGAAATGATGCATGCACGTGGACAAAATAGTTTGTACCCTCTGTTAATGAAATAAAAAGTCACAATGGTCACTGTAATCGTTTGAAGCAAAAAAGTAAAAATAAAAATCAAACTGCAGAAAAATAAACAAAATCAGCCATGACTTTTGAACAGAATTATATACACAAAAAAATAATAATCAAACAAGCCTGGACAAAAATTATGGCATCCACAACTTAATATTTTATTGCTCCATCTGTTGTGTCATTCACTGCAATCAAACGATTTGTGTAACTCTCAGTAAGACTTGTGCACCTGTCACAGGTATTTTGGCCCTCTCCTCGTGAGCAAATTGCTCTAGTTGTGTCAGGTTTAAAGGGTGTTCTCTCCGGAAGCATGTTTCAGCTTCTTCCACATGTTCAATGGGATTGAGATCTGGCCTTGTAAAAAAGGACACTTCTAAGAGCCTCATAATGCTTTTCTATAAGCTGTTTTTGGCTGCATCTGTTCTGGGGGTGGTCTGCCTTCCCTTGATGGAGTGAATACTTTATCATAAACAAATGAATAGAAGAAAATGTTTTGTAAATTCTTAATTAATGCCCAACCTTAAATCCTAACCATCACTTCATAATCAGAAGACATTTGTTGACCATTGCTGACACTAGAAGAATTACTTTAGATTGTTTCGCTTCGTTTCCTCATGTCTCCTCTTATCGCCTTCATCAAACAGATTTTTTGCAGCTTCCTGATTATGATTCTTGTCTGTCACACAAGAATGAATCTACAAAGGTTACAATTAATGTTTTTAGAATAAGGTTGGGCCGCTCGCAGAAGAGTTGAAAGAAACATTTGCATATAATATCTGTTTCACCAATCATTGATTGGAGCATATCTAAAGATTTTACAATGAAGAGTTGAGATTGTAATAATAATAGATTAGGTCAAATCAATCAATCCAATCAGTCCAAGTCAAGTCTTAAGTCTTAGTTTATTTGATCTAGTCAACTATCAAGTCATCAAAATAGTGACCCAAGGTATGGTGTTGTTGAGAATGGGAACAGAATCCTACAAATAAGTGAATTCTACTTATGTGTAATCCGTTTCCTTGACAGAAGAACTGCATTTACTATTTTTTCCTACAAAAATCATTCAGACTTAAGAAGAACCATATCAAACCTCACCTTTTACCGAAGAGCCGTTTTTGAGCCATTACAATCTTTTCAACATTTGAAACACCAACAGTAATCAGAAAGTGTAAACATCGTGCTTGGATCAATTAGTGAGAAGTATATCTTGGCTCGTCTCACACAAGCCCTCTGAACGCTGCTAAATAATGCTGAGAGCACTTCATTTGTGAGATGATATAAAATCCTTCCTTGTGAGTCCGACATAATCAGAACATTAGCTCTCCGAAGAGTTTTTAATTATTCCGTTCGCTCAATGCCTTTACTTACTTCGGTCTTGAATTAAAAGCAGATTTCAACTGAATATTTTAAGCTATGTCTTCTGTCGTTTAAGTTAGACAATATACACATTTTTATTTAAGATACTTTAGGAAATGGGTTCAGAGGTGTGCCGTAGCTCCCTGTGGTACAATCTCTTATAAAGTGCGGCCCGTGTTGCTTGTTAAGGATAATTTGATGGCCGTCCACGACTTCTTCCACACGATCAGCTCTCCTGGATGCAGAGTTCTTTCACAAAACTCTAATGACTTGTACAGGAGGTGATATTCTGTGGGCAGGTCTACAGTGGTTTGTGCTTAATTATCACAAGACCATCTGTCTCAGAGGAGGAGCCTGCACCTGCTCTGCTTTCATCTCTTCGGTCTGTTTGTAGGTCTGTAGGTCTATTTATTCCCCTCACTTTTTTAGGCATTTAAAATTACTTGTTTTTATTAGATTTCAGTCTTTTACAGTGTTTTACTTTTGGTGAAAGAATATAAGCTACAACAATGAAATAATAGCTTTAAAATAAATAAAATACAAGTTTACATGATTAAAACAAATGAGGACAAGTGTTTTTTTTTTTTCATCTTTAAACCAACAGAAGCTGAGTTACAGACGAGAAGGTAACACAACAGTTTTCTACTTTCTGATGAAGATTATATAGCCTCAGTTTCTTTCACGGGGCATAGATTATATTTAACCCTCCAAACATGAAGAAATGCAGTAGTTTGACTTACTCTGACACGCTTGGATAGCTTATGGAAGACAAAAATACCAATACTGCTTGTAACTAGTCTTAAAGTTGGGGTAACTAACTTTTTAGTTGTTTTCTTCTTAAAAGCACATGATAAATGCAGCACTTTGTGAAAAACAGACCAACGTGTACTGTTTGAATGGAATAATTTGCAATTCAAACAACATTAATGTAAAACAGCTTAGAAATAGAAAGACTTCCTGTGCAGAACAGATAAGCCCCGCCTATTCACTGTAAGAGTATAATGTGACAAGCAGCAGATTTTAAGATTGTAGTTGGCTCTGACACTATTTAAGCATTAGTAAGAATCTGAATATTTTGAATAATCCCAACTAAACACAGACAAGTGGGCGGGGTTGTGGTACACGATTTTTATTCAAACATCCAATACTTGATAATACTTTAAGTAAACTGATGATGAGAGAAGGCAGTCATAATAAAATTTTGAAGATACAAAAATAAATTTTACACAGGTTTCCTAGAATATTAATGTATATCAAGGGAAAAAAGGCATTTTAGTTCCTGCACTGGTAACAGTTTTTATCAAGTATCTGGCCACATTTAACACCAAATTATAAAAATAAGAAGAACTAAAAAAAAACTTGGTTGACCTACTTTTTTATAACAGATTAAGTTTATATTTTTCATTTAGTACGACAACAAAGCTCTGTTTTATCAAACACGTAGAACGCAGTGTTGCAGTGGAACGCAGATGGCGCAGTGGTTGGCGCTCTGGCCTCATAGCAAGAAGGTCCTGGGTTCAACTCCAGGGTGGCCCTGCCAGGTAGAGCTTGCATGTTTTCCCCGTGTCTGTGTAGGTTTCCCCCGGGTGCTCGGGTTTTCCCCTACCACTAAAAACATGTCCAGTGTGCCTCCCCTCTCCAGGACTACAGATGGAAAGTATTTGTAAAACATGTTTTTTTTTTTTTTTAAGTATAGAGTTAGTTTAGACAGCATGTTGTCCAAAATACTGTGTTGGCCTTGGCTGGAAAATAGCTCATTCACTAAAAGAAGATATATCAACAAAACAATTAATTGATCTATTTCTACTGGTTGCCAATAAGAGAATCCTAAACCAATCACACTGGAGCTACGACAGATTATATCAAATAACTTGGCTCTAATGAATAGTTCATACGATGATTCTGTAGAAACACTGACAGGGAAACACGCAGTAAACCACAAGTGTGAGTAAGCAGAAGGATGTTTGTTAGCTCCGTCTGCATCATTAGTGAGTTCGTTATTAACTTCCACATCCCAGGTCTTGTGCGAGTCAAGGTGAGGTTTGTGTCTGTACATCACACACCTCTCACTTCAATCCTGCTCCCTCGAGGAAGAGCTGCAGGAGCAACAAAGACCAGCACAAGTCACTCACTCTTTACTTTGTACAACTTCGTTTCAAAAGACTTCCCACTGTGGCGCCAACAAACTATGGCTGACTTTACCAGAATGATCAGCAGAAGTAGATCACTGTCTTTGCATTAGTGGATGACTTTGCTGTTTTCTGTGTTTTAAGCTGCTAGTCACATAGAGTCACATTTTTCATTTAAATTTTGTTTACAATACTCACTAAGAAAAAATGATTCTCTGATTGGCCATATGACCGTAGAATTTTTGTCGTTTAACTTAGTTTTTCTGTACCCAACAGTTCAAAAGTGGCAAGTATTCTCATCTCACATTAAGAAGGTAACAGGTTTAAATTCTGGAGTCATGCTGGTCTTTCTGTTCTGTTTTCCCATCAATCCAAAGAAATTCTCCAGCCATTATCCTGATGAAGCCCAGCAAGATGACCTCAAGATGGACCCCTGAGCTCTGCACTGTGACGTTCACCGCTCCTGAAGAGATGCTCCAGAGGCATAAGTGGGTCAAATCCATTCTTTCAATTTCTACCACTTGTTCCCGTTAGCCAGGGGTCTCGAACTCCCGACCTGGGACCAAATGCGGCCTCTGAGATGATTTCATGTGGCCCACAGCATGATTTCAGATTAATATTGAAAGTGGCCCGCACATAATAAATTGAACAGAAGAAATAAGGAGAAAGATGCGAAATGGCGCCACGTACGTAACTGCGGCAACACACATGAGGCTCCATCTAATTGTCATCAATGTAAACCTGTGTTCAGACTGAAAGTTCATGTGTGTGAAGAGCACAAGAGCAGTCACATAGACCAGACTGGGGAAAAAAACTATGGAAATGTAGCTCCATTTGAGTTGAGACCTCTTCTGTTAAAGGTCGTGGGTGACAAATTGGGTCAAAATCAGAGGACAAATTATCCTACAAAGCAAATTGTTTTAAGGACGCAATGAATTCTAAGCTCTTTACAAATATGCAGCCCCATATTGACTTCAGTTTAAGGGTTTGCAGATTTGTTTATTCACAGTTGTGCCACTTTTACCTCCCACACTTGACACTTCCCAAGCCTAAACACTCATTGCAGGTGCGTTGGCTGTGTGTCACGAGCAGGAGATCTTCAGGTGTGTTGTCGCTGCTAGGCCTCGTGCCAATGAAAGCTGGGCGTGTTTTATTTAAAATGGCGATAGATTGTGCCAACATGGTGTCCACACATCTTCTTATTTCTACTGTTAGCTTTGAGTCCCATTAGCTAGCCCACTTCTACTATCATCACCCTCTCCCTTGAATGCAGAAATGCAAAATACAAACACCGATACCTATGAATTCAGAAAACAACATTTGTTTTAGGATGTCAGTTAAAACTAACATCTTGCTAGTTTCATGTGCATGTGCTGCATTCTTGTTTTAGTATCAGGCCCTTTTCACGCTGCGGCTTGGCTAGTTTCGGTGTGAATATACCAGTGGATCGTTGTTTCCGGTCAGCTCATTCCCGCAGAAGGCTAGCTTAAATGCCGTAAACTAATTAAATAATTAATTGACACAAACTGAACAACAAATGACAGCCAAACAATCATTTGCAGCGAGTTCAGAGCTTCACATACGAGGTAAATACTTAACCATGTGTTTATAAAATGTGCCGTTTTGTCTCTGAAGCTAATGCTAACCTGTGTTTAAACAACTCTACAAACTGAACTAGCTTTATACAAAAACTAGGATAAAGCTAGTTCAGGATGCCATGTATTTTTATCAAATTGACTGCTTTATACTGTATTTGTGCTCATTTATATGTTAGCATTTAGCATTGCGCCAAACTTGCACACTTTTAAAAATACACAGTCTTTCTCTGGTGAAGTATTTACCTCGTATGTGAAGCTCTGAACTTATTTATCTAATTGAAATCCGCTCACTGCTTTGAATTTTTTAAATATTATTTAGCGCATCTCAGCAAATTCCCCATAAGGAATGAACGGGACAAGAAGGATCCACAAGTATCTTGCAAACCGGAGCTAGCATAGCTGCAGCGGTCATTTAGTGGTCATTTTTTTCATTCGTCATTTCATATAGTGGGGCAGTGCATGTGTAACTCTCCAGGAGATTTACGTGTGTTTGTTGAAGAAAAGAAAATCATAAATTGTAATCCACAAATGATGAGCCTTTTTTTTATCTGTTAGAAATAGACCACACAGTCTTTCAATGACACTACTTTCTGACGCTACTGAACAAAACATTTTACCTTTTCACTCTCATGAATTCTCAAAGTAAGAGTTGCAGCATGTTGTCTTCTCCTCCTATACTAACATAACAATCACAGTTATTATCACTTTCAAAACTAGCAACAATATCTGTCACAAACCAACATGGCAACCTAAACTCTACTATATTCTGTAATCCACTTTAGGCTCCGTCGTACTCTTTTGATTTTCAATTATTCTCCATGTTCACATTCCGCTTCTGTTGGGGCCAGAATCACAGATAGAAAAGCTAAAATGCCTGGCTCACTTTTGTCTGCCAGAAATCCAATTAATATGCAGCTCTATTAATGCTTCATAGTCATTACACTGTCGAGACTGTGACTGATTGATTGAAGTGCACAGTAGGTTTCCAGCCCACGCACGTGTCAGGAATCCTTCACAGAGAGAGGCTGGAGACGCTCAAATAACGTAGGGATTTACACAAACCAACGTGTGGATGCTAGAGCCCAAAAACCTATCAATATTTTTACTGACTTTTGCCTGGATTGTTGTTGGTTACAGTACATTTTCAAGTCAAAGTTTGAAATCCATTGAGTTCCTGAATTCCTACATTAGTCCACATGTTTTGTTCCTATTGCATTCTGAGCTTCTCAGTTGTTTACTAAGATGTGTTTTTAGTTTTTTTGACAGCTGTTAGGAGCGAGACGTGCCAGTGTGCTAATGGAAGTTAGCCACAATGCTACAGCAACAACAACAACAACAACAACAGACAAACTTAGCAGAGACGGGTGAACAAACTTTATTAGAAGTAGTCAGGACATTGTGGACTTTTAAAATCTGAACAGATACGTTAACAAAATATTTGTGCTGGGGAAATTTGATATTATGTTATTTTAATGCATTTACCAAAATAAATGCCTTTGACACAGTTTAGATAAAAAACCTAAACTCCAGCCCAGGGACCAGACCATTAAATCAGACCCCCTGCCCATTTTTTCAGAGTGTTCTTTATATTTAATTGACTGACTTAAGCATGTGTCTGCACCTAGGTTCTTTAAAATATCACAAAAATTGTCAAAGAAATTGATTAAATACATAGTTGTACAGAAATAATGAGAACCGCTAGTTTTGAACAATAGCATAAAATCGTCATTTATGATCAAAAAGTGCATTTTAATAATGAAAAATTACTAAGCAAATTGCACTTTACAATTACAGTTGCAGTGAATTCAATCATTGCCATGTTGATTGATGAATGATCCAATGTAGCCTAATTTCGTTGTTAATGCAACAGTGACAATAAATGATTGAATCTTGAAGTTTTGTTTTTTCTTCAGAAATTGTCATCTAAAAATTTCTTTAGTGTGTAGCCCAATTTGGTACCATAAAAGGTGTTTTTGCTTATAAAAACACCAAGAGCTAAGTCCTCACATTCTTTCAGTCCTTGTTTAGTCAAAAGGCGTTTTCCTTGTAGGAACTTTTTGTTGTTCCTGTAACCTTTTTAGCCTCTGGCCCCTTTTCTGAAGTGTTTCCACATAAGAAGGACCAGGAATCAGGAAGGCCAAAGTGGGGGCCAACTTAGCTCCTGCTCTGAAAATTTCAGTGCTGCAGCGATGTAATTAGTGACGTTGTTGACGCATCTTGTGCACGCCACGCACATCAACAACTCCAGGCATGTCAGAAAGATTTTGTAAAAAGTAATAACCAGAATGATTTTTTATTAACTGAAAAAGAAATGTTGCCAAGGTTTGTCAGATTAAGATGTTTTGATTTGCAGTGATATTTTTATTACTACTTACTCTTATAAGCTCACAGTCTTTATTCCAAATTCAAACCACATCTCCTGCAGTCTAATAACTGCTGGTCCTTCAGTGTCTCTGGTGTTTTGTGTCTTCTTTTATCATTGACCCATTGTGAGAGGTGCAGAGTCATGATCACAGCTCAGAACAGCTTTCTCCAACAGGGAATATTCCAGTTTAATCACACCAATACACTCTTGTAATTCTATTAGGACTGCTAATCTTCTGTGTGATGGTAACACAGTCGATGATGGATACGTGAAGCTGTGAGGAGAGATAGAGACAAACGACACACTTAATAATGCAAGAAATGGTCTTTAATGGTCTGGTGAAAGTGAGGTTCAAATAAGGACGAAAGCACAGAACTAGACAGGCAAGATTTTGGTTTATATATGTGTTGTAAGTCGATCAACTACAAGAACAACAATGATTTCATTAGTGTCTTACACATTTTCGTGAGAAAGTCAAGTAGGTTCATTTCAGTATTAAAAAACAAAAAACACACATGTACAATTAAAGTCTAGATGTTATATTTCCGATGTTGATTTCCTTAGACTTAACTATAGCCTGGATGGGTCCAAAGTGAGTCACAGTGGGCCCACCGACGGCTCACTTCGGTCCCTCTTTAGGTACAACAATGTTATGTGAAAACCAGCTGGATTAAAGCAGATAGAAACACAAATAACTCTTCTCGTCAAATCAGCTGTGGAAACAAGATCCTTAAAGCTAACTGAGCTCAACAGTATGGTTGATTTACAAGTAAGTACAATCATGTATAACTGAAAATATTAAAGTCCTGGTCTCGTCCATCTCGTCTCGTGGTCCGCTTCTACAAAGTTGCTCATTTTCCCCACAAATTACAGACTCTCTCTGTTCACACTGTTGAAATCAAACAATCAAATCAAACGTGTCGGTTAGAATGTTGGAAAATGCAGTGGAGACAAATAGGTGCAGGGACGTAGCATCAATTACTGAGCCCCTGGTACAAACTTCGTTGATGGGCCCCAATACATATTTGTGTGTCTTAATTATATGGTCCGCGTTCATTATTTTTTCCTGTTTGCTTTTTTCCTTCTAGAATATTCATATATAGCCTATTGATTTAATTTCACCTAAAAAGACCACACTCTCAGATCATGTAAGAACTTTGTTGAATAGATGTAAGCACAAACTAAACAAAGACGTTGTTGCTGGTTTGGAGCTTTCTTCAAAGGCTGGCTGCAGGCTCCCTGGCCTCGAAACCCCCAAAAGAAGTCAAAGAAAAGAAGTGAACTGGAGTCTGCTTATGTGATGGAAACACAAAATAACACCTCGTCAAATGCGACTGGAATTTTGCATCCATGTGAAAACTCAAAATTCTAAGAAAAGCTGAGCTCAAAAGTATTTTTTTTTCTTTACAAATAAGTACAATTATGCCTAATTGAAAGTCCTAGTTAGTCTTGTCCAGTCTAGGTGATGTCCTCTCATGGTCTGCTTCTCCAAAATAGTCCCTTTTTCCCACAAAATCACAGTCTCTTCAATCGAAGTCGCTCTCTGTTCACACTTACAGGGTGAAACCAGCATTGCATTGACCCAGATGAAATCAAACAATCAAATCAAATCACTATATTTTTGAAAAGCCCAAAATCACGACTTCAGTTGTCTCTGAGAACTTCCTAAGATTGTTAAGTTAGCAAAACATCAGTGGTATAAAACAATTAACATTTGGTCAAAACCAAACAGTAACACAGAAAATAGGAAACAGGGATTGGTCAAGCATGTCAATGCAGACTATTAGTAAAGAAGCAAATGAATAATTATCCCAGAGCATCCCCTGTCATTAGACCCTGCTATCTTATAGATGGAAATTACAATATGCACAAACAGAGTTTAAAATTCATGATGTGTTAAATATTTCATTAGCACCACAGCAAAAACAACACATTTACAAGACTTTAACCTCTCCAAACCCAAACAATGATCACCAGCTTCTCCAAACCAACAAAAATAAACATGTTTCACCTCATTAATTCACAACACTTATCTAGAATGTTCACAATATTAAAAATGCATAAAGCTTTAGCCATACCATTTTATTCTCCGTCCTTCCGCCGTTCTTCTCTTTTCCATTATTCATGTGTGGCTGTGGTGCGTTATGTTCCTCATTTCTCCGCTCCTCCTGCTGGCTGTGACCCTCTGCCGTCCGGAGACCTAGCCCGGGCCTGGAGCACTGACAGGGGGTAAGTAATCGCCCCTCCACGGCCCGACAGACTGTATGCCGGTGCCTGGAATGCCTGGCCTGATTTATTGAAAGACAACGACCTCTGTTTCCACTGTGTCGGCGCTGGCCCGAGTCCCAAAGCAGCTATTGTTTCTTTATGTACAGCTACTTACACTATTGTCTGGGCCGCGCACTGGGCCGGGATTGTCTTTAATGGTGTGATTACAGAGCAGAGCACAAATGAGAAGAAGATGTGTGAAGAGGAGGCTATAATGGCTCATAACTTAACGTACATATGTCTATGACCAAGCCAAGCAATAACATCTGGAGATGGGTCCCGAGCGCTGCACTGCAGCGATCACTGCTCCTGAGGAGTGCCCAGAGGCATTGAGGATGGGTCAAATGCAGAGGACAAATTTCCCTACGGGACAATAAGTGTACCTTAACCTTAACCTATAAATACAAATTTCACTGTTTGTTGCCTGTCATTACACACTTTGTACTTTAAGCTCAACTACACATGCGCAGACCAAAATTCCTTCTTATAAATGTATTAATCCCTCCCCTCTTCTCGCGCAGGAGTCCACTAAAAATGACATTCTGAATTGCAGTGCAACTAAATAAAGGTAAATTAACATAAAACATATCTTTATGGTGCAGTTTGACAGTTCAGACCTCGGACAATTTCCTTGTGAGAAATCTGGCCCTTTAACTGGCCCTTCTAATTCCGGCGTCTCTTTGAAGGGACATCACACTTTTTCTTGAAAATGTTTAAGGTAAAAATACCATTATGTTCCTCTTATTTACAGTCAAATCAGCTTCAGCTTTTGCAGAGGAACTGTCAAAACCCCAAATATACCAACTCTAGTGTCATTCAGGTCTCAGCTGTCAACACCAGCTATATCAATCCTCGTTTACCCTAAAAAATTAGGCAGGAATTAGTTTCTGTTTTTCTTTGTGAAGAGAAAGTTCTCACTTTTGATCAGAACCTCTGAGTCATCATAAGTTAAAACTAGATAAGATTCCAGCCATTTGCTTGAACTCCAAAGGGTTCAGAAACAGTTCTAGTTTGAAACCTAGATGATTTTAGTCAGATGTGTTAAGAACAAAAGGCCAGAATTACAAGAGGAGAGACATTTATCCTTTTTAGTTACTTACATTAAAAAAAACACTTTTTTAATGAATTGCTAATGCTAATGTGGCAATGCGAGTTCCTGCCACTGCAAAATAATGTCCAGCAGATGACGCTTTATAAGGCTCTCCTCTACCCCTTTTGCTTCTTCAATTCCACCTCACTGTTTACCTTTGTGTTCCTGGTTGGGTGGCGTGACCTTCAATGGAAATTCAAATTTTAAAACTAAGAAAAGCAGTAACCAGTAATTAAATAAATTACTGTAACTTAAGTGAATATGCCTCCTGATTGTTAATCACTGAGAATGAACCTGTGTGCTTTGTGCGCTTCATTGTTTGAGTGTAATATGTTCTGGCCTTGTTGGACATCAAAAATACACGTACAGTATATAAACTTATGTGGAATATATCTCAAATACAAATTCCGGTACCCCACCAAATTAGACTTCCGATGTGTCTCGAATCTACGTTCACACCTTATGAGGACATTGTGTCTGTAAGAATTTTAAAAGCACAATGGAGACAAGTAGGTGACACATTCACAGTGCACCTTTGAGTTTTATTCCCTGCACTTTATACAGTATCTTCCTTTATTACAAGTAATGAAAACTATTTCCTAGTTGGACTGAGCCTTCTGTAAAGACTTGTATGTCTGTTTATTGAAACATTCCATCTTGTGTTAAGTGTGAACAAATATTAGATGTGAAAGTATCACAATGTGAACGTCTAATGACTTAATAACACAAAGACTGTCTGACAATCACATGCTATTGTTTGCAGTCTGCGTCTGATTGATGCTTTAATTAAAAACACTCGACTGTCTGCTGCAGATGAGCTCATATTGTAGATCGCTCGTCTCATTAGTCACAACACTACACTTTGCTCAGTCTAAATATTTTGAATGGGCTCAGAGGAGAGACTGCTGCGGAAGTTCACACTGGCCCTGGAATGAGCTGATGTAACCGGTTCTTTTAGATACTATTTGAGTTACACTTTCTTTTTGCTGTTTCGGTTCTACATACTGGCGATTGGTCCGCCCAACTCTCTCACTGATGTAAACTGTGAACCTTTCTTTTTGCCAAAATCATGTGATGGGAAAATCTGAGAAATCCAATGTAATTTGTGATTTAAACATCTTTTTTATTTTCCAATTATCTTCTATAGCAACACATGTAGTATGCACGTTTCTATTTCAGATTGGCTGCAACATGTTCATTGAATCTGCGTTTCTCTGGCTGGCTCTGTGGATGTCTGATAGTACATCACTGATAGTAGTAGTAGTTGCTCCTTTAAAACAGTAGAAGAAGACTGCACAATCGCCAAAAAGGAGCATAGTCATCAACAACTCCCGAATATTTCACTCTGAGAATGTGGCAACAACAAACAGTTTAATCTGTTCTGGCGTTTGTCTCTTTCAACCAAAGCGCCTTTCATTCTCACAGAGTCTCACAAAGTCTCACCAACAGTGTCCAGTGTTTCTTACCTGTGTATTGCAGAGAAGGAGACACAAAACAATCTTCCAAAGCCTCTCCGGGTGCTGAAGATTCGATTAGTCTATTGAATGTTGTGTGTACAGAAGAAAGAAAGTTTGAAGCTCTTCACAACAAGTAGTATTCGACCGTGAACGCACAGAACAGTTGACAAGTGTCTGCTCCCGGTTTAAGTGAGCTCCCCAAGTTTGTGTCCTAATGTAGGCGATATTTCTTTTTTGATATGGATAACATGTAAACCTGTTAATGCCATGGGTCAATGCCCCTGTAAATTATACATGGAGTCACGGTAAGGTCATCTGGAGTCTTAGCACAATTACTCCACCTCTGGATTAACTAGTGCATTTTCTGTCCATCTGCGTTTCCATGTAAAGAAAGCTTAGCTCACACGACACCATACAAACTGTGAGCATAGACATTAAATTAGTAGACGCGCAATCAGCATCTCTGTTCTGTTGCTACAACTCGGAACAGCGCGACGCCATATTCCTCCGGTAGACGTGACGACGCAAATCAGTTGAACACGATGACAGAAGTTGCACTTTTATTGATAAAACGAGCTTAAACAAGCGATTTCAGCAAAACGAACTGATTTATGTCTTATGAAGTTTCTTTAAACAACGTGCTCTCATGGAATGCGTAAAATAGCACGCCATGACAAATTGCGTGTCACGACGACGCCCTCTGCCTGTTTTGGCGTGCAATTACATGCTCGTTTTCTCCAGCGTAGTCTGGACACGCCTAGTGGTTGACGACAAACACGAGGTTTTTCAAGGGATTAACGGCTAAATTTAAGTCTGAAGTTACAAAAATGGGTAAGTTTAGCTCTTTGGCTTGGAGTTGGTTAAGGTTAGGATTAGGATTGTGTTAGTTTTCATGAATAATAACACCTCTTAACATTCAACATTGAAATGAACGAGTACAGAAACGCGTCAAATACACACGCACAAAATAGAAGTTGCGTTCATATAACACGCTGTTTACAATAGCGCTTATCCATGAGAACAGGCTGCTTTAAACGACTTTGGCAATGTGAAATTGTATTTCTCAAACTACTATATTCGTTGGCTGGAAATACTCCATCAGTTGCCGATGCGACAGACTCGCCTCCACAGAGAAGTGAAGCTGTAACTTTATTTGATGTTATTTAAGTAATGTGTCCGCTGTTCTCACTAGTGACATGTAAATAGCGGATGTTTGGTGATCACTAGAGCCTTAAAAGATGCATAAGTTTGCTAGCCGTTAGCAGTTTTATACACAAATTTGCACTTCCTGTTTAGCTCTGTTAAGGTAGCTAACGTGTTTGTTTGTCTGTCTTGTGGGGCAATTTTAATTAAATATAATGACAGTTAAAATAAACCCATCGACTGAAATCTACAGGCTAAATGCAGCTAAACAGGAAGTGCATGTCCTAGAAAAGTAGGCGGGACAAAATAGGGTCAGGAAAATAAACAGTAGAACGCTCCGGACTAGCTTAAATCTTACCGGACTAGCTCAGATGCTAAGTGTTCGATAGCATCAGAGTCGGACTGCGCGTCTACTAATTATGTGTCTATGACTGTGAGCAGAAAACGTTACGACTGTCACGGTTTTCTGGGGAACGTTGTCTTGTATACTAGGCCTACATAAAAAAGTTGCTTATTCTGCTTTAAAATCCTCAGCACAACTCACAAGACCACAAACTTACAAAACAAGTTATCGTCCGATACCGATACATCACACATCCCAAGTTCTTGTCAGTAACCTCTTCATGTTTAAAGGTGCTATACTTGAATTTACTGTATTTCTTTTCACATTTTTAGCAAAGCAAAAATTGTGTATAGCACCTTTAAGCGTATTATGCATATTTTAGCTTGGTGGTATTTCTACATATTAACACTGCAACAATTTCTTCCAATATGAAAACCAAAATGGCTCCTGCTTCTGAATGGTTTCCCTCTCTGTCTGTCCCTGAATGACTCGCAGGTATTACTTCTTATCCAGACGGCGTGGAGAGTGTCAGGAAATGAGGAAAAGATGAGTTAAATCCCCTTACCGCTCTGGGTCTGCGCTCCATCAGCAGGTCCGGGGGATTGGGACAGATCTAGTCCACTGGGTACGGCAGCTCAGAGGGACAAACTCAGAACTCACTCAGATTAGACACTTGTACAGCCGGGACTCACACCTGCAGCTATATTCTCTCCTTCTGAGCACTTTTACTTTTACATTGGCTGCAAACTAAGGTCAACAAGTGAGATGTAGGGAGCTAAAGAAGTCTAACTTTTTCATTTTTAGAGATTACTTTTTTGTTCTAAATTCATTAACTTTGTCTTTGTATGCATTGATTGATTGTGTAGTATTACTTATGCTAGATGTTATGATTATGTCTGATTTATATTTAGTTGAAAACAAATATTTAAAGGCTGTTAGAACATTTTAGTCATCCAATTGTGGATCAAATTTTGTATCTAAAATGCATTCACAGCAGTTTAGTGATTTGGTTAAGAAAAAAGGGTGAAGCCAACTGACATAAACTTGAAAAACTATCTGCACTCAGAAGGCAGGGCTCTCCATAGAAGAACTTAAAGTCTAGTCAGCGTATAGGAAGGTCCAGCTCTGGTTCTGAATGACCAGCCCAGTCTACAGACAAAATGAAGATATTCCACAAAATGACAAAAGATACAATAAGCGTGTTTTCTCCCTTTTTTACGACAATATGTTACGTAAAGCCAAAACGCAAAATAACACGAATTTTGGTTTAAGCCACATGGCATTTTCTTTGGGTAAATCTAAACCAAGCCCCAGTGCTCAAAGATGGCGGGCGCTGTGCATCACTGGCTATTGCTCACTGGTATTTGTAGCCATCATGGCCATCAGCTTTAGACTTTTGCTAAGTGTGCTACAGGCTTTAACATAACGCCAATACATGGGTGCTGCGGGCTCAAGCACCCACTGGAATGTCTATTAAACAGCTTCTCTAAATGTCTTAGTGTGTACATACAGTGTCTTTCACACTCTCCTCCTTCACTTGCAGTTGGCTAAGTTTTTTTAGGCTGCATTAGCTGGGCACTCGGCGGATCGCTGCATGTGGATCCCGCTCAGCCGCTGTGCTGCTGCTCTGTCCCCTGCCTCGTGAGATCATGGTTTAATTCACAACTGTGCTTTAAAGCAGCGCCGGAAATCAAGTCACAAAAAAGGGAGAATGTTGAGTTGTGATGTGATTCAGAACCAAGACGTATAAAGTGACAAACTGCACTGCTCCTGTTTGTAGGGCCCGGTGCCATGAGAGCTGCGCTGAGGCAGACAGAGCCGGGGCTCTGCGGGGCTTTATGTAGGCCTACTGAATGGATTCTGTTTACTGCGCCAGCGCGAGCCAGAAGTCTGTTAGATGCCGGTAGAAAAGAAACAAAATGAACCCGTGAAAGAGAGACACGTGCAAATGACGCGCGTGCACAATGCGCGCGTGCGTGGGACGAGCTGAAATTCTCTCTTTCTCTCTCGCTCTCCTCTCTCTGTCTTTCTGTCTCACCCCTTTCTTCTCTCACTTTCTCTCCTCTCTCACTAGGTTTCTCTCTCCTTGCTTCTTCTTTCCCTCTCTCTCCTCTCTCTCTCCTTTCTTCTTCTACTTTCTTCTATCTTTTCTTCTCTCTCTTTTCTCTCTCGTCTCTTGCCTTTCTTCTCTCTCTCCTTTTTCCTTCTCTCCTTTTTCTCTCTCTTTCCTCTTTCTCCTCTCTTACTCTTTCTCTCTCTTCTTTCTTCTTCTCTCCTGTCTGTCTCTTCTTCTTTCTCCTCTCTCACTTTTCTCTTCTTTCTTCTCTCTATCCTGTTTCTTCTTTCTTTCTCTTCTCTCACCTTTTTCTCTTCTTTCTTCTTCCCTCTATCCTCTTTCTTCCTTTCTCTTCTCTCTCTTTCTTTTTTCTCTCTATCCCTCTTTCTCCTTTCTCTTCTTTCTCCTCTCACTCTTTCTCTCTCTTCTTCTTCTTCTCTGTCTGTCTCTTTCTCCTCTCTCACTCTTTCTTTCTCTTCTTTCTTCTCCTCTCTTTCTCTCTTTCTTCTTTCTCTCCTTCTCCTCTCTCCTCTTTCTCTCTTTCTTCTTCTCTCTCTCTGCTCTCTCTTCTTTCTCCTCTCTCACTCTTTCTTTCTTCTTCTTTCTTCTTCTCTCTATCCCTCTTTCTTCTCTCTCTTCTTTCTATCTCTCTCTCTCCTTTCTCCTCTCTTCTCTTTCTCTCTCTTCTTTCTTCTCTCTGTCTCCTCTCTCTTCTTTCTCCTCTCTCACTCTTTCTTTCTTCTCTCTATTCTCTTTCTCTCCTTTCTCTCTCTCACTCTTTCTCATCTTTTTCTTCTCTCTGTCTCTCTTTTCTTTCTCCTCTCTTACTCTTTCTTTCTCTTCTTTCTTCTCTCTATCCCTCTTTCTTCCTTTCTCTTCTCTCCTCTCTCCCTTTCTTTCCCTTGTCAAAGAACTAAACAGCAGACTCAACACAACAGGTCTTCTTCCTTCTCTCTTTCTACCTCTCCGACATCCATCTTTGAAACTTCCCTTCCAGACTTCACTGTCGCTCTCCACTCGTTGTACCCGGCTGTGTCTCTTCTCTCCTGCAGTTAAAGCGTAAACAACCACCTCCTCCTCCTCCTCCTCAGCGCCGGTGTTTTCGGATGAGTGTGGTGACAGGAGAGAGAACCACATTGGTCGCTTCATTACCGCCAGGCACGCGGCGCTCTCTGGGGCAGGCCGGTCGGAGGTATCGCTCGGAGGTCCCTCATCAACATTCTGTCACCTCCGTTCTTCTGCTCACCGCGGCTCGGCTCGGCACTGCGCTGACCCAAAGCTCCGGGGGAAAGAAGCTGCTGTCTTCTTTCACAATAAGAAGATAGGAGAGAGAAAAGACTGGGTTTGGATGTAAATAAATGAAAAATACAAACATATGAGGTAAGTGAGGCGTGGAAATGTATGGTTTGTGTCTCTGTAAAAATGAAATTGTTTATGTGTAGCTAGTCTATTGAGTTTTATATACTATACGAGTGTCTGTTTGAATGCACTGTTCAGTAAATCAAACAGTTCTTTTATTAGTTAAAAACAGACAGGGTTTTGTCGATTGTTTTAGCCCCATTTCATTACTGCCTATTTTCCCCAACACGCTTGACTAAAATTGTCTAAAATTCACACTAAAATTGTTTCGAAACCCTTTGGAGCACAAACAAATATCTGGATTCTTAGTGAACTGAACCCCATAGTTTTAACTTCTGAGATTAAAACTTTTGGGCTTTTTGTCATTTCTCTCCTTATGTATCTGTGTCACTGCAACTCGTCAAGGCGCATCACAGTGAGGTTCACATGCTGCAGGAGAGCGAAGACCTTCACAACAGACAGCATCTGTTCTTCCGCCACATGATTCCACTGTGAGACAAAAAAATGTTGTAAATGTCCTTATGTCTGTGTCTAAAAATCCCAAAAGATCTTAAACTCCTCTAGTGTGTAGCCGGCTTAACAGGCTCTAATCATAAAAGAACAAGATCTGCACAAAACAAAACAGGATGTAATTTCTGAAAAAATGTTGCTTTGGTAAATCTAAGAATGTAAGGACAGGTGTTTCCAGCTGCAGCCTGAATGACACTAGATTTGGCATATTTTGGGTTTTGAAATTCTCACTGCAAAAGTTGAAGGTAATTGAGGTAAAAATTTGTTTTAGGCTCTAAAAAATTCAAAATGTAGCAGAGCCTATCCAAAAGTTTTATTACAATTTTGAATTTTGGGGGATTTATTTATTTATAAGTTTAGAGCAGAAACAGGATTGAATTAATCCCAAAATGGCTGATTTGACTCCAAGAAGGCTACAATGTTCCTTTTTATTTTTAGCATTCCCATGTGCATTATAATTTTTATTAGATAAAAGGAAATTATCAGGAAAAAATTACATTAGAAGGGGCATAAAGAAAAATCAAATTGTCGAAATTTCTAGTATGCCACAAATGGAACATTTCACAATAAAAGAAAAACAATCATTGCATTCAGTTCCAACTGTAAGTTCTTTTAAAAAAAGGAGTTATATGAAAAATGAGAGACTGTTCTGATTACAGCAAAGCTTTTGCAACAAGATCTGCTGTATTTCTGTTTGACAAAGAGTAGATGGAGCAAGAGGAACGTCTCACTCTGCTCTAGAAATGACAAAATATCTCGTCTTTGATCGTTGCCTGACCGGTCAGCCCTGACTACAGTACATTCACTTCAAAGAGCCAGTCCAAAAGTTACAACGACACCAGACCCTTGTTTCTTTGTAAAGTTGTCTGTCAAAACATGTAGAGACTGGTCAGGTCATTTGATCGCTCTACAGTTTTAAATTTAGTTTTTTGATTCACATTTTTGGATTGTTTCTGCGATTGAAAGTCTTCGTTGCAATCGATTGAAGTAAGCTGTATATTATTACTTTTTCTTAGATCCAACCTCTTACTAGGGGGGAGGGCTTATCCAATTACCAAGAAGGTGCAGTGGACACCTGGCTTTAAAGGCACTGTATGTTTTTATTTAATCTTTAAAAGACATTTCAGTCTCCGCATTTTGTGAAATATTTATAAAAGGCCATTTTGAATCCCAGTTTATCTTAACCCACAGCAGCCCTTGTCCACCATCGCTCTAATACATTTTCTTATCACCGCGGTCCGTCAGTGTATAAATGATAAACCTGAGCTGCTTCTTTTATCCCTCCAACATTGACCTTGTGCTGCCGTGTTGTGTTCACTGACTAATGTGGAGCTGTGGAGATTCCGACCCTGGAGATTAGCCACGTACTATTTCTCATACGAGCTGATTTATAATGGAAAACATGCACACGTTTTTGCACTTATGCTGTAGTTCTTGTTAGAAGGCTGAAGGACCCTTGGAAAAGTAAAGGGAATTAGAATGGTGACTTTTTCACATTTTCTCTGTCCAACTTTAGTAATCAAAACAAAACAAAACAAGATGGTGATATAAATAAAAGAGCAATTGAGGTAACCCAAAAATGCCTCTAGCTGTCTAATAAATGTGCAAAACACTGTTTACCTGGCTCCTGGTATGGATAGACTAGACCTGGATTAGACACCACCTCCTCCCTCCCTGTGCATTCAAGTGATAACAAAGGTTGTTTTTTTAATTGCCCAAAACACTCTGATTTAGGTTGTAAATCTGACAACTTGTTTTCATAAATACATAAATCATAACAAATATCAGCATGTATTCATTTTGGTTGCTATTACTGTCTTTTTACAAACAACAAAGTGAAACTGGAGTGGACTACGTCAAGCTCAGCCAATCAGAGTAATACATTCCTTATTATTCATCCAGACAGTACACAGTGGTCTCATTGTTTCACAAAGAGCTGCATAGATCATGTACAACGTTTAGGAAATGAAGTTTAGTCTAGCTTGGTGCTCCGCTGCGCTTTACCTCCGCTCTGGCCACCATCGCGCTGATTTGTCAGAACCGTTTCTGATACAATATTGGGAGGCGGCCTAATTCAGGAAATATCAACGTCCCACCAATCAGCTTCCAGTTCATATTAAACTTTGACGGTCCTTTAACCTGGCTCCCTACCAGAATTCTTCAAATTTTGGAATTTTCACAAAATCTGAAGAATCTCTCTGGAGTTAATCCACTGTACGGTCAGAGACGGATCGATCAGAGAGCACCATTGTGATGTGGTGGAAGCGCACAATCCAATCAAATCAAACTTGGCAGTGCTGATGGAGATATTATGTCAACAGAATAACACTTTATTTTAACTTTGTTTAGTGCACTTTTGAACAAGAAAGATGTTTGTTTTTCTCTCAACTTTATTTAAAAGTACACTGTAACTTTTTTACCAAAAATTAAACTTAAATAAAACCATGTTATAGTTCAGATGTCTTTGTGGCACTAAATAAATACTAAAAATTAGGCAGGCTTACATGCCACAAAATTAACTACTCTTTGAGGCCTCCTTTTTTTTGTTTCAAAAGAAAAACAGCTCTTTTAGCTGTATTTTGTTGACAATATGGGATAATACGTCTAACCAATACATTTTCAAAATAATTGATTTAATATCTCTATTTCTATTCTATTACAGTTCACCTCCAGAAAGTTACACAGTGCAACTTACAAAAAACATGACTTCACAGCTACTAGATGCTTCGTCAGTCAGATTCAAATATTGCCATGACGTTCTACTTTTTTCTTGTCTTTCCAGATTGATATTGTGTTCAATTCAATTCAGAGTGATACACATATCCATCGTGAGTGAGACTAATGGCCTCAACACAAATTCAGTCGCAGGATTGCAGAAGTAAGAGAACACATGTAAACAGTTTTATAGAGATGCACACAGGCATGTCACTACAAACTGGGAGAATCTATAATCCAAACGCAGATAGAAAGATCCCAACACAGAACCAAATAGATATTACAGTGCAGTAGGATCATCACTAAAAGAAAGCATGCTGGATCATTCCCCAATACCTTTAGAGTGTAAGAAATAGTCTGGTTTGTAATAGGTTTGGGACAAGCTAGACCGGTTTTGAGTTTGTGGTCATCCATGAGGGCAGAAGAAGCTGTGAGGAGAGAGAGGGTCGTTTAAGATGTTTTCAGATGAAATACCAGCGTTACAGTCTCGTGGGGAGTCTGCTCCGGCCTCACAGTGTGCTGCCTTTCTCCAAACTTTTATTGACAGGACTGCAGCGGAGGAAGAAAAGAAGAGATTCCATTTGGAGTTTGATTTTATTCCAGACAAAAGCTTAAAACGTTGACATTACAAACAAGCTGGTCGTTGTGAATAGAGAAAAGTCAGCGTACTCTTTTCCAAACACAGAATTTCAAGTTTTGTTTACAGCACTGTTGCAGATTTATTATATTCATTTTTTAATTTTTTAATTTTACAAAACTCTTGCTTTAAATGAAAACAAACAAACAAACAAACAAACATATCTAGCCATTTAATAAGGAAGTTTCCAGTTACGTGTTTACTGTATTGGTAAAGCGTGTTGTATAACTTAACGTGTTAGCTTAGTTTCATCAGGTAATTTAGGAGTTACATCTACAAATCGGTTCATACACGGTGCTCAGAGGTTGTCCTGCTTAGTGACCAGAGAGTTCATCTGTGCACCACCTCCTTCTGTCACATAGACCTTCTCTGTCTCCACTAGAATTCTGCTGCTTGTGTTTTATTCAGAGACAGCGTCTAGTCCTCACCTCCAAATTAACGTATCCTCCCTCGCGTTCTCCATCCCTGTGGTATTTTACTTTCACTTTCCACATCTCCTCCTTTACTTGGTGCCACATAAAAAATAAATAAATATCTTTTCTTCTGATGCAGAGCATAGCGGTTGGTCTTTACATGGTTTCTGATTGGATTGGCAGAAAGACCCAAGTGTGTAGGAACATAACACAGTAACATACATAGTGTTCCAAAGCACTAGTGAGGTAACCTCAAGAGTTACTGTTAAAAGTAACACTACCCAAAACTGGTCATTTCAAAATTACATTATCAGCCTGCAGAAATGTGTGCCTCTTGTTGTGAACAGTGTGTCTATGACATAGTCCCTCTAGTTCCTTTATGGTGGATGTAAGGTGGGTTATTCTTTTTAAACTTTAACCAAATCCTAATAACAAACTTCAAGCCTTAGACCTTCGATTCGTTTAGTTTTAGACCTGAACTTACCCGTCAACCCCAAATAAAATGTGTGGCCAAAACAATTTTGTTTTTTTGTAGCTTTTCACGGAGTGTCAAATTAAGGCTGTGTTGTAGACACGTCAGAAAAAAAAATTTGTTGTCCTAAAATGCTAGACACATGGTATAAACATGCATTTCATGCAAACATCCTGATACTATACTCCAAGGTTTCACTTGTGTGTGTGTGTGTGTATGGACATAGCACTCAGTTTTTCTTATAAGATATTTTCTTATTTCTTTATGTCTCAACTCTGCATCCTTCTAGGCCCAATGAGTAGGAATCATATTTTTTTTCACAAATCACAGACTTAATTTTGAAAACTACATAAAAAAACTCTGAGGAAGGCTTTCATGCTGATTTGCGTTAGTGCTTACCTGTTTTTGATGTAGCCAAATAAAAAATATGTAAGTATCTCTGTCCTGAAGTTTTTTTTTATTTAAGTGTATGAAGATGTGCAACCCTTACATACATTTTTATTTTTCTACTTTACAATAAAACCCCTTCACAGAGTCAAGCCCGCTTCCACCAGGAAGTTTTCAGTGTAATTTCGGCAATAAAAACACCTGTAATTGAAAACATGCATTTAATCATACTGTGGAACTCTCCAGGCAAGTCATTAACATTTCTATAGAGACAAGCATTAGAATAAACACTTGGGACGGGTGTGATCAATCTGGGACAGTATGTTTGTATTTTTGTTATGTTTTGCACCACTATCACAACATGCTAACTTGGGCTAATGTTAATCCAATATTTTCTTGTATATTACCCCTTTGCTGTTCCTGTTTTAGGGAGAAATTTGGACTTGTCTGAGACAGCACATATTGATCCAGTATTTTCTTTATTTTCAACCACATTATTTGCTCCAAAGATTCCATTGTGTCACAAGACTATTTGCACTGCACCACGGAATCATACAAAGCAGACGTACAGACGCTTCCACGACCAGAAGAACTTGAACACTCAGCGGTCAACATACATCTCTAAACCTCCCAGTATTTTTCATTGCATCTCAGTCACTTCACTGTTCACTGGACCCAACAAAACTCTTCCACCTCCTGTGCTTTGCTGCTTGTATGTCGTCGTTCACACATAACCTCCGAGGAATCCTGTCACACTTCTGCTGTTACTATCAACAGTTATTATCGACACTGTTCTATTTCTATTGCACCACACGAAACGTTATTGTGGCATTATTCCTCCGACAAATACAACCTCTGTCTGCGTCTCTGCGGTGAGCCATTTAATGAATAGCTGGAGGCTGCTGCTGGTTTTCGTCGTAGAGTTTTTAAAAGGATCGGGGAAAAAAGTGCAGAAGTAGCTTGGACAACTTGTGATTGAAGTCTTCATGTGTCAAGTTTTATGGTTTTCAATTTCCGTTTAGATACAACTATTGTAATAAAGTAAACACATTTTAATTAAAATTCTTTATCAAAGTGGTCCAAATATTACTTGATACGTTTCTTGAATTTTAAGGTGAAGTTTATATCAGGCCTGTCCTGCTGATGTAACCAATGGCAATGGTTCTTGTTAGTATCAATATTTACAAGTATATAGCATACATTTAAAATTAAGATGATCAATTATATAAATGTAGTTCCACACTATACAATAAAATAATCAATAAATACATTTTTATTATGGTGTCTGGGCTTATAATAGAGTGACCAGATTTTCAAAATTAAAAACTGGGATGAGTGCTTGTGAAAATAACGAGTAAATGAGTTAATTTAGTCTATTCAAGGCTCATTCACACACAGTACATTCTCTAAAACCTTGCAACCAGTGCAAATTAAAGCATTTTTTGTTGTGTTTTGGTCATTTTTCGAGCACAGGTTTGTCTAGTTTGACTAACAAAATAGCAATATAGCCTATTCCTTCCTTCACTGTTGGGAAGTGTCAAACTGGTCACAAATCAGGACAAAACTGGGACATGTCTTGTCAAACTAGGACAAATAAATGGTTTTGAATACATTGACTGGGACATGGGACACAGGGCTTAAAATAGGGATTGTCTGGTCACCCTGGCTTAAAAGACACCATAACTGAACATAGGCCAATATCCAGACATTATCAGAAACAAATGTTCTCACTTCAACAAATGAGTCTGCTGCTTCTTTCAGGCTTTTAACAAATACAGCCAATTTTTAAACATAACAATCAAAGAACAGTCTCATCTTCTCATCTACATACGGTGTGGGACATTCCATATTGTGTGAAGCTTAAAGTAGCGCTTGTACCTGATGTGAACAATCATCACCCAACTCTCATGTATGTCAATTGCCCAAAGAATACTGGGCAAGCTATATGCTAGTGCTAATGCTAAGCTAAGACCTTGGCTAACCGCGCCACATGGGACCGGCCATTAGTGCAGCATCCATAATAAGATTGTGTGTTAAGCTTTACTCGAGTTCTCCTGGGCACATTTAGCATGCAGCCACAATATGCAGCTCTCTGCTGGGTACAGATTGACCCTCATTTTTTATGTAGGAACTTATCAAATCAACAGCGGCCAAACAAGCCAGAGGTTTGTAACGTAGCTTTTGAGGCCATAGTTGCAGGCTGTAAAGTGTTTTGACATGTCTGAATGGACATTGGTAAGCACATTTTTTACGTCAATATGTAACAAAATGTCAAAACGTAAAAAAATCCTGAATTTTGGTTAAAGCCACATGGCAACATTTTTTTTTTGGCTTAACGGGTAAATCTTAACCTGCCTCAAGCCCCATTCCTAAACTTACTCATTTTAGTAACTTGAAGCCTAAATTTACTCGTTAAACCCAAAGAACATGTGGCTGCAACCAAAGTTTTCGTAACATATAAGTGTAAAAAAGGATTGAAAACTTGCTAATCCTTCGTTTTTGACATTTTGTTGTATATCTACGTTTTGGGTTCGGTTGTTGAGAATGCAAAGATGGTTGCCCCCCTTTGGACATACAAAACGGTTAGTGTTAGATAGTTGGGTCTGGACGGACAGAAGTGAGCTGGTAAACTTACCTATTGTTTTAATTGTTTCCTAAATTTACCTCTTCTCCTAACCCTTTCCTTAACTTTCCTATTCCTCTAACCCTTTTCCTAAACATACCTATACTTCAACTCTTCCTAATCCTACCTATTCTTCTAACTCTTTTACCTACCATCCTTAACTAATCCCCGTCCCTCCGAATGCGATTATTTAGCAAGAACCATAAAAGGGCAACATCGGTGACTGGTCAAAGGCATTTTGATTGTCTCAAAAAAGAAAATCAGATCACATTCTGACATAAATATATTAGAATGAGACCAAATATTAAAAAAAAAAGTCCAAAATGAATATACTGTTACATATGTCTGTATTTGGAAAGCACAAATTACAATGATTGAACAAATAGAGAATCCATTTATGGATTCATAATATACACATTTTTGTATTAGGCTCAAACAAAACAACTTTATCAATCATATCTTCATCGCAGCAGCAGAACCATCAGCCACCTCACCATTTTTTTTCTTTTTATGATTGTGTTTAAGCAATGTGCAGGCCTTGGTTAGGAGAATTCCCAATTTCAATCTATTTATTCCCCATACTTATCAAGCCATAGTCCAATATTTGTCCATTCTACTAATTCATGCTGTGTCTTATTAACTTTTTCTTGGTTGAAATAAACAATATAATGATACTAAAACTGCAACAACAAGCCTCAGTTAGCCAGTGTGTATTGTTGCCTCTTTATTCTATGCTTTATTTCCCCAAACAGTCATTTTCTGGTCGGGCGGTTGAGTGGATAGAACGTCGGTCGGGTCCTTAGCCGCACAAGCCTGGGGGAGCTCCAAGCAGCCCTGGTCCTATTAACTAAAGCAGGGTCCACAAACACAGCCAATGGAGCGTGGTGGATAACTGAAACAGTTGGATATAAAAGATTAAAAAGCAATAGAAAGGCACCAAATTGAAGAAATAAAAATCAGATGGTGCAGTTGGAAAGAAGGCCCGAATCTCCATTTTAAAATTTGTGGTGCGGTTCTGTAGTAGATTGTCTCTATAGGAATGACTTTGGAATAATATGTTCTAATATGGGTAGTCTGACGCATGAGCCAGTTTCATTTCATTTTGTGGAAACCATCTGACATCGCTTTATTGGAATTTGTTTGCTCCATGGTAGTCGGAGACATTTTAGCTTTTACCAATCACTGATTTTGATCTGCAGTCCAAGATTCCTGTTCACTGATTTGCCTTTTTGTTTTTTGGAAGCATTTTGCAGTCCTACGATACATTACCTAAGTGGAGGCACTAGGTGGCATCTGCCTCTCAACTAATATTGCACTACTGTAGGAAAATAAACAAAAAATTCCAACAAAGACTGCGAAGATATACAACAAAATGTCAAAAATGTACGATAAGCAAGTTTTCATGACGTTTTTATGTCAATATGTTACAAAACGCCAATACGTAAGATAACCGTTTCGGGGTAAGCCTAGGCTTCAAGTTATTAAAATGGATAAGTTTGGGACTGAGGCTTGGGGTAGGTTAAGATTTACCCATTAAAATCAAAGAAAATGTCGCCACAACTGGAGATTAATTTTAAGTTTTGACTTTCGTAATATTGACGTAAAAAAGGTGTGAAACGTGCTTGTCCTCTTTGACATTTCGTTGTATATCTAAGTTTTCTTTGGAGACTGAGCTACAAATATATTACTGAAGTACCATCTGTTTTAAGGATTCATAACTGTTTGTTCAGCAACTTCACATGTGATTTGTGATCCTACAGTGTCACTTGCGGAGGTTTTTTCTTGGCCGAAAAAGTTGATTTGCCCTCTACAAGTAGATGATAGTTCCCTCTGATCACTGTCTGTCTGTTCCCCAACTGAAGGCTTATGCGAAACATCAACATTGGCGATACAGACTTACCTGGGCATAGTTTGATGGGAGACCGCTGGAATTTCAGGTGCCACAATGGAATGACTGGATGAGAAACTTCTGTCTCCTTAGGCAAGACACTTCATCCATATTGCCTAGTTTAGATTTGGTGTGTGCTTGAATGGTTGATAGGTTGTTGATAGCTCAAAATGGCAGTCTCTCTTCCATCAGTCTGCCCAAGAAGAGCTGTATAGCTTACCACTAAGTGTGGAATAAATATATAAAACAAAACCTCTTTGTGTGTCATAAAAAGTGTTGTATAGCTGATAGTTAAAGCTTCTGATGTCAATTTACGTTACTACTCTCACCTGTGGTCACGAGCTGCATCGAAAAATAATTGGTGCACCGTGACTTCAGCGATGGCAGTTAAAAATAGAATTGGCTGTCCGCCTCGCACACAATACCAGTATGGCCGTTGCCGCACTCGGGACGGGGGCGTGAGGCAGTTGTACCTCAGTGTTGGCAGATTCAAACACTACATACTGCAGAGAAAGACTGTTCAAGGTCAACGCATAACTGAATACAATACAAGTCATGATCTTTGGTCAATCAATGTCCTTCTCTCACCTGTGGTCATTACCTTTGGGCAAATCTACATTCAAACTCTCACTTAAGGTTGAGGACAAAATCTTGGACATGAAAATTAATTCTTCTGCAAAGAGCCTGGAGTAGACAATGTTCAGAAGAGCAAGCTTAGATACCTGGAGAAGTGGAAGAAGTGCCATGGATGCACAATTACACAAAACATGTTATTTTTTAATACACCAGCATGTATAGTTATGGAAAACACATGATTCAGCACAGTCTATGTACTCTTTCTTCTCTCTTTTAAACCACATGTTTCACCACCTTTCCCAAAGCACTTCATTCCAAGGTGGATGTGGAAATCAAACTTGGAATCTTTGAGTTGTGAGTCATGTTTGCTACCCACTTAGCCATCAAATCACCCCTGCATCACAACATTCTACAGGCCAATGTTATTTTAGGTGAAGGGCAGTTAGATAATTTGTTTAAGTGCAGTTTTTTTTTTTTTTTTTGCATTTTTGTCATCTCAGAAATCACCACTTTCTGAACTAGCAAAGTATTTTTTGAATTATTTCATTACAAAGTACAAAGTTATTAATAGGAAAAAGGGCCTCTTGCCCTCCACCTGGCCTGTGACTGCAAATGAAACTCACCTATTGGTATCTAAATCCATTATGCTGCTGCGTGTCCTACAATCTGATTGGTTAGTAGGTTAACACAAAAATGGAGTGTGTCCTGTAACATGATTGGTTAACAAATTAACCCAAGTGCTGTGTGTTCTGCATTGTGGTTAATTAATATGGTTAAAACAAAGATGTGTCATGCTAGTTTACACATAAATTTCAGATTTCTACACAAGTCTCCAATATTTTAAAACAGCATGTGCTAGAACCTCTGTAACACAAGAATTGTGTAAAAATTGAAGATGCAAACTAGAAATGTTCACAAGTCTTTAAACTGCAAGCCTTCTCAAGTTTTTATAATAGATAACTATGATCTCTAAAATGTGCTAAAAGAAAGTATCTGTTGACTATAGATACAAAAAAATAGTCCTGTTTCAAGACATCAGACAGAACGGTAACAACCAGATTGACCCTTTACAGAAAACTTGATGGAAAAAACATGAGTCAGAGTCAAGTCCAAGTCCCTAAAAACAGGGACTTCAGTACGACTCCAGTCAGCTTCGAGTCTGGAGCCCTTATTTTGCAGACAGACTACTTCAACTGCCATAACCAATCATTTTGAATTGCCAGCCATTTCATTCTTTGCACTAAACTCTTACATCTCTGGTCCTGCGTCATATTCTGAAAACCTCATTGAGCTGGGACCAAATCACTTTAACTGCAATCTGTGTATTACCTTAGCTATAGTAAAAAACAATATAAATGCATAGATGCTGAACAGTTCTGTCTGAGGCTAAAGTGTTCCCGGAACCAAATTGTCCTTAAGCTGCTTTCCGGGACCGTGGGAGCGATATTACAACCAGTATAATCTTTGCCTTTAATCTCTTTATGAAGAGATAGATGTACTATTTAAAGTTCATGTATTTCGTGTAGGGATCATCTGGCGATTCATCACCAGTCAACTTTTTATACGTTATTAGTTAATTATTTGCAGTATGTGAATAGCTGTTTTTTTCCACCGAGAACTTATTGTAAACTTTTATTGCTAGTAATAGTATTTCCCAGCGCTATCCAACGAGACGCTGGATTCGTCTTTAAACCAAATCTCACTTTCGTTCGCATTTTTAAGTGTTACCGCTCTAATCTGCTCAATAGATCTTAATTTTGTGCCCAGATTCTCAGGCCTTTTTTGTCTTTAGGTTTTTGTTTGTTTTATTATTTATACATATTTGGGCTCTTTGCTGTTTTAATGTCTGTATGTGCAAAACTGCCCTCCTGCCCAATCCGTTTTATTGTTTTTTTAACTTGACATAGTAAACGTAAATGTACATCACGTGTCATTATTAGCTCCGTCATTAATCCAATAAGATTGAGACTTGTTGCTTATGTAGCCATTGTGTGGCAAAATTCATTTGTAATTATTACGTGTGAGGAGGGTTTTCAACAAATTAGGTACTCCGTTTGGCATATTTTGGGGCCATAGAAAATACCAGAAAGGCAATATTGTGTGGAATGCAGCAAGCTTTAAGGGTCAATTAATTCGAACTAGTTGATTATTAAAGTAAATTCGTAACAAATTAAATTGTTTAGGCTAGATATACTGGCATTAGACTGCCGCACAGTGCCACGAGTTGACGAAAAAAGTCTGGCAAATATTCAGTACATGAATATCAAACAAATGTTTGTGCTTTTTAGCTCTCGGCCGAGAAGTTTGAGGATACTAAGGAGGCAGGGATATTACTGGAAGCAATTAGTTTCGTAGCAGATGTGGCTTGGATTCAAAATACATCATGCTTTTTGACAAGCTTGATCAATACTGTTCTAGCTTGGATGTTTGATTGTTTTATTGATTGTGTATGTGTTTTATTTTTATATTTTATTTACGAATTCATAGTTTTGCTATACCCGTTTTGGCAACCCCTGGGAGTCTCATATAGCGACTGTTGGTTTGTGATTCTTGGGCATACAAAATAGCGCAATTTGCTTGAATTTTGATCTCTAATTTATTTGAAAAAAAAAAAGCTATTTTGGCCAGTGAATATACACAAGCTCCAGGTCTTGTCAGGTGACATTGCTATTTCAGCTTTGTTCGGTGTACTAATTGTTTATGAAAAAATCAGAGAATTCAGCGTTATATTGGGCGTTTAAAGCAATTTCAAACTACTCATTCATCGGAAGAATATGATCCGGCGCAAGCTATTAGAAAATTTGTATTTTCAGTTTGCAGCCTAGTCAAAGTATTGGTTAAAACATTGGTGATGTGTGCTCAACCGCCTAATAACTGGCCTCTTCTAAAACATTTACAAAAATAAATGATATCGATTTTTGGATCCGCGACTGTGGTAAGACTCAATTAGACAAGATAGATCGGCCGGTATATAAAATTAAAAGTATTGCAATGGCTGTAAAAAGGCCGTGGGATAGTTTATTGTAACACACTACAGTAAAACCATTCTACGGCATCGCTCAGCCATTACTGTGGAAATTTTTATAAGCCCGGGCCGAGACCGGTCGCCATCACTAATTCACGCAGTCTTTTGTGAGTAAGTACTACTGCAAAGTCAGGCACAGATTCACTAAACCTATTCATAGTGTGTTCTTCAAATGATTTGTGCTCCAAAGAGTTTCTCCATAATCAAAGGAAATGAAAGAGGTCAAAGTGCAGGAGATATCAGCATGGGATTGACGGCTTCTTGGTTATCTTCAAATGATATGGTGACCTATTGGCGGAAATCAGGTCGCTATCTGCTATAAATCATTATTTGCTTTAGTTATTTTTCTTTTATTACGTAGCTGATGTTGGGCCGAAAGATAAGGCGGTCAGTCCTATTCAATCATTTGCATTGACAGAAAGTACAACGTTGTCACTGAATCTCTTTCTGGCGCAAAGTAAATTAGAGTAGAAAAGTGTCTTACTCGGATGTTGTCGAAGGATTTTTGTTGGTTGCGTCGTGAGGCAGGAGGAGAGTTTCTGCGGACAGTACAGACAGAAGAAGGATAATATAGAAGATTGGTGAATATGTAATATAAATTATGACAGTATTGGCTTTAGATAAAACGTTTAGTGAATTGGCAAAGGAATTTGAGGCCAATGGTGGATCAGCTAAAACAGGCACTGACAAAACACTGTTCTCAGAGTAAGAAAAAGGGTGATGTTGCTCTCCAAGAGCAACAGTCGTGACTCATGTGTTGGGTACAGTGGTTTCAACTTTTTTTCCTCTGTAGCATCTGGCTCCCTAATCATGATCTACACAACATGTGAGAATCCCTCTTTGTGCATGGTGTAGGTATTTAGAGGGGTAATATTGATTAAGTTTTAATGGTATATCTCATAATGAAATTAGGAAGTAAATTATTTTTATTGTTTATATAAGTTGCGATGTAGAATTAAAATTTGAGCCGGTGTGTCTACGAGCCTTGTAAGAAAGAGTGGCTGCAAGTTTTTAAGCCAGGTTTTTTGTATAGGGGCAGTATAGGGTCACCACTTGCAAAATCTAATATTTCTTTTACATCTGCAATCATCCCTGGCATTGGTACCGTGGACAAGATGTCTTAGTTCTAGAGAAGTGTGGGCTTCACGACACTCTCGTTAGACACAGTAGAGCAACCACTCAGTGATGGCAGCAGCTCTGGAGGGCAGCTGCAGGCGGAAAGGCACATTCGGCGCTAACACCATGATGCCAACCTCCGACAATCATCAAGTGTGTCCGTAACTAGGCCATGTTATTGTGGTTGGATGGGAGAAACGGGTGCCCAGAGTAAACCACCCACAGAGAGAGAGAAAGAAAACTCCCAGCACAGAAGTAGATATGAGGTGTTCGAAGCACGGTCTGAGGCGATATTAATGGGGAAAGGGGGAGTGAGGAAGTTGTAACACGAGCTGAACCCGCAACGCTTTCTTCTGTGAGGTCAGAGTGCTAGCGGGGATGGCCTTAAAGAACATGCGTAGCATTAGCAATAGATTCCAACACAGATTCGGGAAGTTATGGCATTTGGCGTTTATCTAGAACTGGAAAGTGGACAGAAATGGTATGCTTCGCGGCAAGTTCACGGAGTGGATAGTTTGCAAGAATGGTTAGCATTCAAGACAGGATCATAGGTGGGCACTGAACGCAGGTGTGCAGCAAAAATGGTATAGCTGACGAGAGAAAGGTTGGGATCTTTTCTGCACAATTAAGGGATAAGTGGGACTTATTCTGTGACTAATTCATAGACATATCTTTGGATTTGCACCCGTTAATCTTTAAGACATAGACAAAAAAAACAGTTATTTAAGAAGTCAAGTATGCATTTTAAATATTTTGCATAATATGCATTTGTATGAATTAAGTGGAGACATAAAACAGTTGAAACCTTGTTACGTTGAGTTTCGGCTGCCGGGGTACCGGCCACTACCTCTTTAATAGACTGGCTGTGAGTAGCTTGGACCAGCTGATCGTTTGGCTCACTAAAACTGCGGTCAGACACCACAGGGACCGGATTTCTCAATCATCCTCTTGTCTTTGAGTGTGGCCCACTAGTGGTTGAAAAAATTTGATAATCGGAGGGCCCTCCACTGGGTCCTGTCTTAATTAGGCAGTATTCTCGTCGTCCTAGTGGGCTTATAGCGCAACCAATAAATATTGTAGATTCAAGCCAAGTATTTTATTTGTCACTAGTATCTTCTTTTCCTCTACGGATTTAGCAAGCGTGTTTTAAATTTTGACTGTTTCCATTATAATTTAATAGATCCGGGAGGGTACGGCTTTATCGCGCTGGGTTGTTAAGCGGGAGCTTTACCTTGAAAAAATATGAAAAAGAGGTCCGGCAGGCTGTGTGGCTGACAATCCAAAGCTTAAGATAGCAGGGGAGTTTTTTTTGGTTCCAAAATATGCCTGTTTATGGTAGCTGAGGATGAGTGAATGGACTCCTGAATTCATCTCCTTTTTAGCACAACGTGTCCTAAGGTGATACCTAAAATTTGTACATGTATATTAACATAAATGCAAGTGGAAGTAAAATAAGAGAGGATAGATAATCATTATTTTGCAAAGACATTAAGTACTGTTTAATAAAAATATGTTATGGTCCACACGTCGCAATTTGGAAAAGTTTATGAAAAATGATAATTTGAGAGTAGTCTAAGGCAAAAGTTATATATTTAGGCTAGGTCCGAAATTAGATTGGCATGATTCCAAAACAAAATTTTTAAAGGCAAATCAGGACAAGTTTTCTGATTCCAGTGGCCTAAACAGGACTAAAAGAGGTGAACTTTGAGCATGACTACAGACGACAAAAAAAGTCATTAAGAATGCCTGGACTCATCTGGATTAATCACAAGTATCAGTGCAGCTTAAACATTGTATAATAAACTTTACAACTTTAGTGGGGCAGGCTAAAGACGCAAGCATCAAAGCGCAGATGTTAGCATCAATTTAGTATGATGTATCTAGTTAATGAGCACATGAACTTTTATTTAGTTGGCTGTAACAATATAAGCTAAATAAACTATGATGGAAGCAATAGTCAAATGCAGATACAACTGTTGGACATTCGCACTTCCCAAGCACAGCAAGTGGGCTTGGAGCCTGCATATCATCATGGGACCCTTTTTTTACCGTTTCTGTTGGCGGCTCGCATCAAGCGACAGGATGTCGCTCAGAACTGTGTTGATATATAAGATTTGGTTGTACAGCTAAATTTTCATATTTTTTTTCTTTTTAATTAACCACAGTGACCATAAGTAGGGCAAAAGCAGAGTTTGAGCAAAATGAATGTAGGGCAAAAAAGTGTCGTAGAAAGTGGAGGTCCGCCCTGGGTGGGCATCCGTGGCTGGCCGGAATCTTTAAAAATGCATTTTCCCTCAAATTTTGGGAGTTTGGAGTTAATTAGACAACAAAATCTTGAATTTTTGCTGTTGAGCATTCGAGCCTGGTGGGATTTCTGTACTCTGGAGTGGCGCCCTGGAGGACACGGATCTTCACACTAGGGTGGCGAGCTGACAGTACCTGAGTGCGCTGGTGGTTGCGTTTACCACGACATTTCACTGGCCACAATATTGGTGTTAATGCCTGTTGCGATTCATAGGTTATGGATTAGGGTTGGGGGTTGTGTTGGCCATCCGCGACCGTTCACTGGGGGGCTATTGTACATCGTAATATACGGAACCCGCACGTGGCCATCCAACATCTGAGAGGCGATTATCTCGCCCAGCATTGGGTGTGCCAACTCCTTCAATGGTGTTTTGTTAAGTGCAACGTGTTCTTTTTTTTAATGAAATAATAGGCTCCATCGAGATCAGAGCTGTCTTCCCATCTCCCCTGCGCGCTACTCTTGGGGTATGAACCAAACAGCATCTATCCTGGTGGCTAAAACTGCTCCCCAACCCCAGACTTATCTTCCAATTTTAGTAACTTTATGCCTGAACTTACCCGTTTCACTAGAAGAAAACGTCCCCACGTGGCTGCAACCAAAACTCGTCCTATAATCTCGTATCATTTTGTCATTTAAATGTAACGTAACATAAGTACTAAAATAGCTGTGAAATGTGCTCAAATACACTCTTTTGTGTCGTGGTAAAAGTACGCCCTCTAGTGAGACTGTGTTGTTTTATCATTAATTCATTGCCTCTGCCGTGTCTCAAGAACAGAAGAGGGGAGGGTCCATCACGTTTAATAGGATTGGTCAAACAGGGATTATGTACAGCTCAAACCAAAGGGTGAAGCCAACAGGCACGAGCACTGGACTGACATAAACTCGAAAAACTATCAGCACGCAGAAGGAGGCGGGGCCTTCCAAAAATGAGAAGTTACAACAGATTGTCTATAAGTGTTGTGAATCTCTAACAGCACATCTTATAGAATATCAGCTGTAAGACTATACAAAATTATCAAACCTGCATGAATCCATCTAAATACAACACTGTGAGTATGATGGCGAAAAACTAGGTCCCCTTTAAAATCCCATTATTCACAGTAAATGAACACTAACACCAATAAACCAGTTTTGTGTCTTGGTAAAACGCCACCACAATGTTTTATTTCGATTAGCTGCTTCAGACGGACTTTTATAAGCACCACCAAGGAGCACTACATTCAAATTAGCACTGATAAAAGACACTATTTACAGAGATTTACCGTAATATCCTGTATATACGTTCTCACAAATTTTAAAATCTGTTCTTCCTGCTTCCAACTGGTAAAAGATACACTGAGCAAAAGTTATGATCCGGACAGTTGTTTGAGATATTTCAATGTCTGTTTCTACGGGAAAGTAATAAAACGAACGTGGGATTTATAGTTTTTGATGATTAAATATTCATGAACTCATAACTCTGAAGTGAAGTGAAGTGGAGAAGAGAGTTCGTATAGGACAAAAGGCAGTCTGTATTTCATTAGAATGTCATTGTGGTGAAAGATATATTGACTTGCAAGATTTGTCAATACGTATCGTAGTCCTCTGCTGAACTAGGAATTTTCTGGAAATGTTATTGTTAGGTCTGTAAGTATGACTTTAAACTTAGCTTTTTCTACCTACTGTATTTAATTATTGTTGTTTGGATAACAAAATACAAACATTTACAAAACTTCTGGAGTATAAATCCTTATTATGCCAAATTGACTAAAAAAAATGTTTTTAGCTAATTAGGATTGTTTTCATGTTATTTTTGGTGTGTGACTAGTTTTCACATCAGCTAGTTTCCATTGGCATAGCTTTCAAATTGATATTTCAGATGCTAAATGCACATACTTACCATAAATAAATAAATCAATAAATAAAAAGTGACATTTTTTTTACAATTATAGAACAATTTTTCATGTCAAGCACAATGTACAAATTATGAAAATAAAAACTTAGTGCCCCAGCTTTAGCCTTCGAAGTTCTGGAAAACACTGAGCAGACAAATCTGAAAACATGCTGGTGAAAAAAAAAAAAAATTCACACTCAAAACTAAAAATATATATGCTAATTCAAAAACACAAATGCAAATCAAAAATCCCAGACTCTAATTAAAAACACAAACACATTTCAAAAATTGGGCGCTCAAACTCAAAATCATACACCAAAATTCAAATTTACTAACTTAAATTCAAAATCACACATTTAAATTCCAAATCAAGCACCTAAATTCAAATTTACAAACTTAAATTCCAAATCACACATCTAAATTCCAAATCACGCACCTAAATTGAAATGTACAAACTTAAATTCAAAATCACAAACCTAAATTCAAAAATCACAAACCTAAATTCAAAATCACACACTTAAATTCAAATTCAAAATCAAATTCAAAGCTAATTTAAAAATTACACATCCAAATTCAAAATCACAGTCACAATCAAAACCTAATCAAACACAACCTAATTCAAAAACACTCATCTAAATTCAAAATCACACATCTAAAAAAAAAAAAAAACATTGAAGCAAAAATTAAAAAGCTAGCACAATGAAAATGAAAAACATGCACATATTTTTAGTGAATAAAGACGCCATTACTGTAGTACTGATTTTAAAAGGATTTAACTTAGATCCTTTCATTAAAATAACATAGATGACTTTGGACATATTTTCTAAAAACCGCTCCTAACCCTCTAATTAAGGTACCCAATTTTGGGTCGTGATCCTCAGGTTGAGAATGGCATGCATATTTGAGAAATTCTCATTCTCAAAAAAATTGCTTTCTTTCTGATGATGACAGTGGTTTACCATCATTGTGAAGTTATCTTGGCACAAATGGAAAATAAAACGCCAAATTAAAACCAATAACAAGTTAAATAGTCCAGAATACACTTTTTGCAATTTTAAAATAAAAAGGCGGGGCTTATCAGTTGAGAACAGGAAGTCAGTAGACCTGTTTCAATTTCTAAGCTGTTGTAGCTTAATTAATTGGTTTATAATAAACAAAACTGATGCAATGATTCATTATGTCTAATTTAAGCTGCTCCCACAACTTGGATTTTTTCTCAGGCTTATTATAATCATTCTAAATACATTTCTATACATTACTGTGTTGTGTAATCTGGTTCTAGTTTAAAAATTAAAAAAGAAAAAGAAAGAAGTTACATAGCCCGCTGTCATTATAACACATACTAATTAAAAAAGCTGCATTCTCCTGTGTGTGAAGTGTTTGCTCTGCTGTAATGCTTCCACAATAGTCTCTCTGGTTCCGTTTGTGTCTGAGAGCGAGGAGACTGATCTGGAGTCAGTAAAGCGTGGTGGAGCCGGTATGAATGTTGATTGTGTGAGAGGAAACCAGTCAATTATTTCAGCCGAGCAGGGCCACGGCGCTCAATTTCAATTACAGTTATCAGAGTGTTGTAGAAGGTGTGTTCAGAGAAGCTGGAGCAGAACAACAGTGTGTGTTCGAGGGGTTTGGTTTAAGCTGTGAGGTTAGTTTTAGGAAAGTAATGTGTTGTTATCTTGTATGTATTTATTAAATAAACTATAATGTGTGTAGATCAGTAATTTACATTAGTTTTATGTAAAACATAAAATTGATGTAAAACAGCTTAGAATTAGGTCTATTTACTTCCTGAGCAAAACTCAGACCTGTTCAAGAGCATCTGGCTGCAGACCTGTACCAGGAGCCCACTCGTCAGTGGCTTGTATGTAGGCTCATTTTTTATCAATCAACTTATACCTTTTATCCACTTTAACTTTTTAATTTTATAAAAAAAAATCACGAGTGTCTGCAGACCTCCATCAGGAGGCACCTCCACCGAAAGGACCGGAAGTAAAACTTCATTTGAGCTGTAGCTAGACTTTTCCCTTTTGCTGGATCAAGTATTAGTTTCTATGACCAATAACTTTCACAGAACATGAAAGTGATAAACTGACAGGTAAAAAACAATATGGACAGTTTTTATTTACACAACAAAACAACCCTGGGGCGATCTTAGTAAATGCTAGTCGGGTCCGGAGGGACGATCATTAAAGAGAAACTAAGAATCTACTTTTTTTCACTGTCAAACTGTGTATATGTGGCCAAAAATGAATCATCTTCTGTTTTCCGGGACTTTCGCTGGGCGAACGCTGTCAGTGCATTTTCAGTTCACGCCAACGTCACAGCGAGTTGGTGCGACAGACAAGCCGTCCAGGTGGGTTATCTAAACTCCCTAAAAATACTCACATTATAAGTTTAGTTTATTTGTCTCATACATTTGCACAAGGACAACATGTAGTGAAATTCCTTTGTACCTTCCAGTGACATAAACAAGCAACAATACAAACACATACAAAACATTATCCAGTAGTATAACTGCAGGAAAATTTTATAAGTGGGCCAGGTTTAACAGTCTGATGGCCTCAGGGAAGAAGCTCCTCCTCATCCTCTCAGTTTTTACCTTGAGGAGACGATAGCGTCTTCCTGATGGCAAAAGAGAAAACAAATTATGATCAGGATGGCTGGAGTCCTGAACAATCTTCTGCGCTCTTCGTTGACATCTTTCAGTGTAGATGTTTTCCAGACTGGGCAGGTTTATTCTAAGGATCTTTTCTGCCGATCTAACCACTCTTCTGAGAGCAACGCGGTCCTGTTGTGTGGTTCATGTGCTCGTGTGTAGAAAGGTTTCATACATATGTTTTGCAGTAAATAAAAGTAAACAAATCTTGACGTGCAAGTAAGAACTAGACTTAGTGCTGTGCAGGTTCCTCCACTGCAAACCTCACGTCAGGACCAGGACTGCTCCGTCACAAAGTCACATAAGCTCGTTATCCATATTTGGTGCTGTCAATCAATGTGTGTTCGCACCCACTGGGCGTCTCTTAAAAGGCCTCCGAACATCTCCCACTTTTGCAAGCCTGTTTTAGGGTCAGTTGTGGGCAGAATTAGACCCTGACCACATGTTTAGCCTCACTTTAAGTTTAGGAGAACGGGTAACGTTAGAAACAAGGTTGGGATTATGGGTAAGTTTAGGAAAAAGGTTTGGGTAAAGGTTAGGATAAGAAATAACCGTTTAGGCCTGGTTAGCGACAGTGAGTTGACTCCACACAGAAAAACACTGCTCAGGAGCTGAACCCAGGATCTAGTTGCTGTGAGACAAAAGGGCTAACTACAGTAGCTAAAGAGTAAAGTGTCAATGTAGGAAGGCATAACAAGGTTAAAATGCATATATTTAATCATTTTAACTACAGTCTTAGACTCGTAATATGCTCACATTTGTGTGACCTTGTTGTGTTAGTCACACTTTGTTCAGAATATGAGATTGCTGCTCTGAAAGAAAGTGTTTTTGTAAATGCTTGAGTGCTCTGTAGATTCATTAAACCAACACATATTCTCCATAAAAGCACTTGTTTTCACCTTCACCAGAAAATGCATTCAAACATTAGGAAGCCAAACAGTGCTGCTTTTCAAAGTTCCTTTTGAATAGATTTCTGTATGTTTGAATTATCTAGCGTGCACACAAACATCCTGTTTTCACCTTCCACCTAACCCCACCCACTGGTCTGACCATCAGGCTGGCAGATGATGTACACTTTAAAGACAGAAACCCTTATTCTGGCAAAGACTTTACTCAAAAAAAAAAAAAAAGCAAAAAGCAACATTAATAAAAAACAAACAAAATATAAAAGTTTAAAAAATAATGGAAAAACTATTAAAATAAAACCAAAAATAAAGAAAAAGAGAAAAAAAAATACTCAAAACTAGCAACTGTCATGGCACTTTTGGTATAGCACCACCTTTTAATAAATAGCGCATTGAGCTAGACTAAGTTATAAAAGCTACAATTAAATGCTGTAATGATCACCTACAGGTGCTGTTTTACCGTGTTTGAAAGTTTAGGTCCTGTGAAATTCACTTGCTCAAAAACTTATATTTGAGATCGGCCACACAAGACAGACTAGTTAACATGTTAGGTACATTCTTGTTCATCTTTTTGAGGCTCTTGAACACCAATGCACTACAATGAACACTGATCAAATTATATGATAACAGTTAATTTGGATCCAGTGACTAAATGAAGTTTTTCTAGCATGTGTATATGCAGTGTATGTGATCACTGAAACACTAAATGTTTGACTGAGGTTTACATAAATTACTGCAGCCTGTTATGCAAACACCTGGACAGTCATTTTTGAAGTATCTAGACTCATACATGTATGACCTCCCATGGATTCCTTCTCACTTCTTTCTCTTGATTATCCGTCCTCGTTCTGCTAGATAAGTCGTTTCCCTCTGCATTGACCTCTTGACCCACTGAAACTAAACGCATCAACTATTTTTCACTCTCAAACTGTGTATATATAGTCAAAATGAAATATCTACTGTTTCTGGGCCTTCTTTGAACATTTTTGTGCAAACTTGCTTATTTTACATTATTGTGCAAAATCAGCGACTGTGCTGCCACGATGGTCAAACACTGTCAGTGCATTTTCAGTTCACGCCGACGTCACATCGAGTTGACACGACACATGAGCCGCCCAGGTGGGATATAAACTCCTCCCTCTGACATCACTGCTAAGGCAAGTTGGAAATAAATCCCTCAGTCATATCGCTCAGCTAGATAAACGTGTGGTGCAAAGGTGCGCAGGTTCGATCCTCGTTTCGGTGTTTCATTTTTCTCATTTTCATTTTTAGAAAATACTCACATGTTCACATCAGAGCTCATGTGCTTATGTAGGCTAAAGCAAAGGCTTCACACATATGTCTGTAAATTTAATAAAAAAAATAATCTTGACGTGCAAGTAAGATACTAGACCTGTGCTCAGCCTCAGAGCTGTGAACTTCTCCGCACATCAGGATCGCTCCATAGAAAACTTGCATCACTCACAAGCTTTAAAGACAGTGGATCCTCCTGAACATTTGCCTGTTTGTTGTTGGACAATCTGCCTCTGTATTTCTGAATAATGAGTGTTTCTGATTTTCTAATGCTTCTGTTGTATTGACAAGTGACTGTATCACTGTTTGATTTTCTGACTATTTCATTTGCTAAATCAACAATCTTGTGATAAATTTATTTAATTAAATGGGAAAATTAACCTACATTAAATAATACTTGAGGGGCAAGACTTTTTAGCAGTTTCTCTGTTGAATTGCTGCTCAACAGAGCGCTGGCAGGATGGAATGTTTGGTCTTCTTATGTATGACTGGGGCTCCAATTCGTTTGTCTCATTAGGACCAGTGCTGCCTTACAATGGCACTTGTTGTTCTCTCATGGTGGCTCATTTTGGTGTGATATAAACACAAGTCAAATAAGAAAAACATTCCTACACATCCTAACTGTAATTGATCTCTCTCTTTATCCAAGCACACTCACACTCTATTATCCTAAATAATCCATGCTTTTCCCAGCTCTTGTAGCGATCCAGAAGCCTGTTTTCCTGTTCTGAGCTTTGGTGAAGTATCTCAAAACGAGGTCTCGACTGATGGCCTGAAGTGTTGCCGTTTGAGATCAGAGCTCAAATCTTTCAGGCGTTAGTCTTTAAACCACTGGGGGGTCGAACTGTGTCTCTCACCAGGGGGCGCTCTTTGAACTGTTAAATGCAGCTGAAGGAAAGGGCTGCGAGCAGTCATAAAAGAGCATGTCTCAATCTCAGTCCAAAACTACATTCACCCAGTCACATAGAAAACATGCTTAAAACATCTTAAAGCCTTTTAGCTTGTTAAATGTCTCTGTGGTTACATATGTATTTGCTTTTGCTCTCTCAGATGCCTCTCTATGGAAATCCTGCACTTGCAGTTTTGAAATCCCAACTCGACACCAGTTCTTCTGATAAAACCCTGGCTAAAAAAAAAGTTGAGAAATGTATTTGGATGTGCTGTTTCTGCCTTATTTCAATACTAAATATACACAAATGAGACGCTGTGCTCTGGTCAAGGCAGATTCTCCCACACATTTGACTGGTTATGAAATTTGAGGAACAAAATCATTGCTATTTCAGAGATGAAACGCAATTGAAGTTGGAAGTTTGCACAGATTGACTAAAATTTGCCATTTATTGACTCTGCTTCACATTAAAAGAACAAGCTGATTTTGGTTTGTAAATGCAGCTTTCTTTAGATCTAAATAGGTTTTGTAAGAAATAAAATATAGACAAAGTGGACACAGAGAACATTTTTCATTCAAGTTGCCTTAAAATTATGTAGTTCTCTTCTTTATGTTACACAAACAAACTGTCTCAACACAATTTTGAGGATCTATATATTTATGAGTGTTTAATTATCACTAAGTACTGTCTGAATTCAATTCAATAATAAAGAATCTTAGTTCTAATCAGGAGCTGAATGGAGACCTCTGATTGGCTGTGCTTGGGGTGTCCACTCCAGTTTCATTTTGTTGTTTGTAAAAAGACATTTATAAGTCAAAATTGCAACCAAAATGAATACAGGGGGTGTAGTGCAGCTACTCCATCTTTAAAATCATCTGATATTTGGGAAATTCTCTTGCATCTACAATTGATCTTTGTGAAACATGTATGTAAGTGCTGCTCAAAGTAGAAGAACTCTGAAACTTTCCCACACAAAACTTAGAGCCAGATGTCCTCTTGGATAAACTTGAATGGTACTGATTGTGTGAAACGTGACTGCAACTGTCTTAATATTTGCCATTCTTTATTTTACAATGAAAAAACTGAAAATAGATTTGTTTGATCGCAGAGAGAGAAAATTGTTCAGTGGCTTCAGGATGATTTTCTGTATTTCTTCACAAACACAAACCACTTTATCAACTTTACTCATATGTGTAGTTTAAAATCACAGTAAAGTTATGTGAGAATAAACTTAGTGGCTGAACACACAAATTGAGCAGATTGGGAAAAGCCGTGTGTATTTGACTTTTAGATGAGAACATGCTGTGTTTACCTGGACCATCTGACACTGCATAAATGTTTCTTCAGATCATCCCCGTTCTCACAGCCCTGACTCCGACAGAACAGCTCCGCCGGCTCCACCACTTCTATCTAATTGCCTGATGACAAATGTGCCGCTAATGGAGAATAATATGATTAGCCAGATGATTGTGCTGCTATCAGTCATTAACACGAAACAAAAGGCTTGATCTTCATCTGAGCAATTTTCTGTGAAGCTGTTCGACTCACAGTCTAATGAAATGGAGTTATTGGAATTAGTGTTAGAAATGATTAGTATTTTTTGTTCCATTAAACTTTCTGAGAGGTTGAGTTTGTGCTTAGGGCTGTCACATGAGCAGAAGCAGTAGTCATGTTTCAAGAGATTTGATTGTTTTTATGGTGCGTTCCAGGCAACTGGGAGCTGGGATATTTCTCACTCCAAACTTGCAAAAATGTGCTGGAACTCCAATCGAACTGGTAAATGCCACTTGTGAACTGGGATCCGGTTGAGGAAGTTCCACTTCACATAGTATAAACTCAACAATCACCACAATAAATGAATCTGAGGGGTTTAGCTGCCACAATAACTGTGTAAACATTTATACAGGTTATTTACATTACTTTTGTTAAGTCTAAAGGTTAGCATTAGCCATAATGTTTACATACGAGTTGATTTAGTTGGAACGCTCTGAACTGCAAACTGGTATTTATCAACTGGAAAGCAGCATTAGACTGCAGCCAATAAAAATCCCAAATCCAAGATTTTGTGATTCTTTGTTTGATAATTTTTGGTCTACAAACTGAAACTGACTGAAACAATATTTTAAAAAAGAGCGTCTTAGGCTAAAATAGTATTTTTCCCCAACTAGTGCAGATGATTTGCATTGTCCTACATACATAGGGCACCAGGTTCACTTCGGCCCTACTCTACTCGGTGCGACTCGGGCCTGGTGCGGCGCTTTTCCATTTGGAGCTGATCCCTGGGACCAAGTTCTTTCACGTCTTACTTCTACCAAACAGATTGTGTGCGAGTTTATGTACAATCTGCAATTTCTCCAACTTCTTAAACAGAAGAAACGAAAAAAAAAACAGCGTGTCCAAAGCTACAGACAACACTCAATTGACAAGGCGTTCTACAGTGCGAACTTTTCTGTCTAAAGTCTGCGTGTTGAGATTTATAAATCCATGTGATCCAGTCACAGTTTGAAGTTCTCACATAAGAATGTTGCCAAAACAGATAATATGAACCAAACTTTCCGTAACATCCTCCTGCTCATCGCTCCAGTTGAAAGCAGAATCCCAAATGATGCAACCAAACAAGTCAGAGAAAATCCAGCCTTCTCCATTTCCCATTTTTCTTCAGGTAAAGAGAGGAAATGTTTTAGTATTAAAAGCAAATGTTGTGTCGCTCCTTTGCGGTGAGAAAGTAAAAATGAAACTTAAAGCGGCTCAGAGTCCAGGTGAGGAACAGCTGATTAATTTACAACGCATTTGTTCTGAGTTGTAACTGAACAAAAACGTATACATAAGCACATTTTCACGTTTTTTGGGGGGTAAATGTTAGAAAATACCAATGGCAAAAAACCCCACCAAATTTGGTTGAAAACACGTGTCGATACTTTCTTTCAGTTTATCGTGTTTAGGCTTCAAGTTACTAAAATGGTTAAGTTTAGGGTTGGGGCTTGGGGGTAGATTAAGGTTAGGTTAATATGCTTGAGTGTGTCATACACTGGACACAATAGGCCATGGCTTAATTTCATCTGATGTTCAGCTTTTTGTTCTTATTTCTTCATTTTACTCTTTTTGCATCTGTTCTAGACTGGTTGTTTCATAGATCTAAAACACTGACCAAAGTTCTAATCCCAACTTGTTCCAACCAGACTTGGGCTTACAACAACTATCCATGGATCAATTGCACTATCTGACAACTGGAGTCCACGTAGGAGTTTAATGACCCGGGCCGGAGTGTGCCAGACAGGTGTAATTGGAGCTATCTGCCAATCACTGTCAGAAGGTTAACAGATAGGATGATGTTTTTGGAGTGCTGCTGCTGGAAAAGAAGATGCAACTGGGCTTAGCTGGGAATGCTGACTGAGGTTAGTTCTGCTGACAGTGCACGTTTAGGTTTGAAATACTGAGATGGACGTTCGACAAGACAACAAGGGAGGAAATTGTAAATAACAGTATTGGGCCTAATGCGAATAACTGACTTGTAAGAGCTATAAAATGTGCTATAACTGTTTTCCATAATCAATAACACAATCAAAGTTGTGTCTTGACTAATCCATGTATGTAGGAGTAATCTTTTATCACCTACTTTCAAGACACAATTGTTCCTAATTCTCACCCATAACACAAACTTCCTGCTTTGTACTTTCTGTAGACAATTTCTATAGTCAGAAGTCTTTTAAATCAGTGGTTTTCATTTTTTTTTTCAGTTGCGACCCCTTAAAGGTTGTATGGAGGATTTTCAAAAATAGTTTGTTGTCTGTCTTGGTCAAAAACAGTTGCATAGATTTGTAACAGCCTTGTACTTATGCTAAACAAAAAAAGAATTATAAAAATATATAAACTGTGGACATGATGAGGCCTGTAAAACGAGGACAATAGATAACGAGGTACCTCGTTATCTATTGGCTTGTGAACCGGTCAAGCAAACCCTTACAGCGGACTCACACCAAAAGAGACTGGAGCGACATGAGAGAGCAGCTCCCTTTCATTCCCTATGCAGGCGAGCGCAGAGAGGCGACATGAGGAAGTGACGAGACGAGCGGAGCGGTCCAGGAGAGCGGAGCGCGGCAAAGTTGAGATGAAGTTAACTTTATGCAAATTCAGAGCGACATCGCCAAGGCGACAGCCACTCAGTGAACACCTTTTCACAGACACAAACGAGGCATTGGTTGAAGCAACCGTAGCGCTCCCATTTACCCCTCCCTCTGAAAACTACACCTAGAGAGCTGGAGACAGCGCGACAGCGACCAGGCTCAAGTGGGCGTGTTTATCGCTTTTGGTGTGAGTCCGCTGTCAGTGTTCCTAAGTAACTCATTGGCCCAGTTACAGTGAAGGGCGTGGCCCTGGGAGGGGAAACACATGTGCATCATTTGAAAAACAGCAAACAGTTGTTGGATTTGAAAATCCTCCATACAACCTTTAAATAACAACTGTGACCATGTGCGACTTCCAAACACAAACTGTAGGCTACCTTCAAAGTGATAAAGTAGTATTTAGTCTTATCTTTGCCTATATAAGAAGCCTAGATAAATTCACCTTATAGGCCAATCACTGTATTTGAAGCAGTCAAACCTTGTTTTAGGATGATAGGGTCAGGGGACCTCTATAGAAATCATTTTGTGACCCCCATAGAACTAATGTTGCTGTCATTAGTTCTAATCATGCATGTATGCTTTTCCACACAAAGTCAAGCTCAGGCGTATATTTTACCTAATATTTCACCTAAATCACACATCATCCACATTAAGCAGGAGTTTCAAAACACTGAAAACGAATCTTTCTGAAATCAGGTCCCAGAGTGAAAAGATTTAAAAATTCCAGTTTAGCATCTCTGCAGTTACACTGTATCTGAACTTTTTTTTTCTTGATGACATCATAGTACCAGAGTCACATCTCATCTGCAGAATGTACTGACCTTTATATGATGGTGAAAATCTGCCGTCTGATTGCTCGGTAAACCACAGAAAAAAGCTTAAAATTAAATCTGTTTTGAAACTTTGTCAAAATATTCCAATGACATCTGAAGCATAAATCCACTTTCCCTGTCGCTTCTGTAGGTTTTAGATCCACATTGTTGATTCGAATGTTTGCGAAGTTTATAAGAATTCTGTAACTTAACTGCGCATACTCAGTGTCATTTCTAGTTTTTTTTCTGTGTCAGTGTCACAGTGCCACACTGTGGTCAGTTACAGACATTACATCGGCTTCAGGCTGGTTTACTGATTCAAGTGGACGCTCATAAATCCTAAGACAGCTCCATGTTTATGCAGATCGTTTTTATAACTATCCTCATTTGTCTTTGTGTGGACAAGGCATAAAACCTGGTCAAATTCTTTTAGGGTCATTGTCGTCATCTTTATGAAATTAAAGTCTGGAAAATAAGTGAACTACAGTAAAGGTCTATTTGTGTTTTGAACTCAAAGGTCCGTTTGTGTTTGCTAGTTGAACACTTGAAAAGACAACTTGGTTAGTTCACCTAAATGTCTATCTGTGCAATGTAAACAAACATGAAGTAAAGGGACGACTGAACAAGACGATGGTAATAATGGGTAAAATAAAAGTGGTATTAGCATATAAAAACAAATCATCTTTACGGCATTAGACATGGTATGTACCTCATACTAACCTGAATGTTCATAGAAAGCTTTGCAGATCTGCACTTTAGCAAGGGGTTTGACAAAATACACGATTTTATTCTGAGCACGTATACATTATAGGGTTAGTGCTGACAATCTCTCTCTCCTGTAGTTCAGGTGTATAGGAGCAGGACATTGATGAACCCGTTTCACATAATTCAGAAAAAGAACAGTTAAGACATGTCTGAGTATAGGCGTTTATTAGACTCACTAAATCTTGATATATTCTGTCTAATTCTGAGTCTATCACTACAATGACAGAGCTGACAGTCTGGATTTATGACACTTTGGGAATAGACTTTCTATGGGTTTGAAATTATATCTGACGTTTTATTAAAAAATGCAAATGTTAGCGCTAGCACAGTGTCGGATTCCATTCTTATGTCCTTCAAAGTCTTTGCTCAGTGATGTAGGTACAAAACTTATTTAAATGTTGATATGGTTCTGAGTTTGGGGTTGATTGTACAATTCCATCTACGGCTATTATTGTTGTGTTTTTTGGCAAAGCATTTCACCTACCTTGGTTTTCTGAGAGTGAACAATCTGTAGAGATTTTTAATCGAATTATACGGATGTCTCGCTGAGATCTGGATCACTGTTTTAGAAAAGAAAGATGTTTTTACAGATGTTTAAGAGAAAGCAGAGCATGTAGTATAGTAATATAGCTAGACACACCGCAAAAATACATATTCAGCCTTAGAGTTTTTTTTTTTTATTTTTTTTTTTAACCTACATTTGAGTTGTTTTAACTGGACTAACTGCTTATGTGATGTGAAAGATATTCTGACTAACTGTCAGAGAATTTGGCCTAAAATAAGAAAACAAATTTGTCCATGGGGTAAGTCAAATTTTCTTAACCCAGTTGCAAATAATTTGTCTCGAAGTAAACATCTTTGAAACAGTTAGAAACAAAGAAATTTCTAGGTCTCGAAAATAAATAAGCTTAAACACCGGAGTTGGGCAACGCTGAACTTTCATAGTCTGAACGCTTGTCGCTCATCACTCCTGTGAGGTAGTGACATGCTATTCTCCGTTCACACCAAGAGGAAAGAAAGACTGACAAGGACAAAACAAACAATACAGGACATGATATATGATTAAAATGCTCACTGTGGTACACCTGAACGCACTGTTGGGGCTTGAGCTTCGAAAATATTCCGTGTCAAAATTAGCTTCAATGCACAAATTTATACGCTCCAACACAGTTCGTTCTAAATGCAACATTACTGTGGAACATTAAAACCAAAAGCCATAATAATGGAGACAAGATTTTAGATCCAGAACTAGAAAAGATGCAAAATTTACAACCTTAGTTCACAATTTGAATTCATATTTTGAGTCAGACCAAAAGCACTTTTAGTAACGCCATAAATACCACTTTCTCCTCTATAACAGCAGCACAATGCAAGCCTTATTAGTGTCTACTGATCCAAATCATATTAGACCTTCTGACCCATAGAAAAGCCTCCAGTATCAGCTCCAGTCCATGCCGCCGCCGCTGCCTCCTCTGCGCCTGGTCATGCAGCTCGCCGCGGTAACGCTTGTGTCGCTCCGTCTCTGTGGCAGCAGTTATCTAAGGGCACTGCCAGTCGAGCGCTATCACCAACGCGACACAGGACGAGTCTGGAGATAAGATGGATCAGCGGCGGCAGCAGCAGTACCGGCTCAGAGCGCGCTTCATCACACCCTTCAGTCCTGCTCACCGCGAACTCGTCTGAACTGAAGTCACCCCGTCCAACCAAAACACTGATAAGAACAACAATATGAGTGTGGACAGAAGAAGGATTTTTTTTTTTTTTTATGTTATTGGAACTTTGGAAATGTAAAGTCTTTTTTGAAGGCGACAAAGGCAGTTAAAGCAAATGACAAACGCAAAATTGGTCATAAAGGGCTTGGGAAAATAGACTTCTGGTTCGAAAATGCAGAATTGATAAGCCCCGCCTCTTCATTGCACATGTTTAAAATAATGACATTTTTTGAAGAAACGTAGCTACTTGATAATTTCAAACCGTATGTTGTGCTGAATTTTCGCAAGGGAATAAAGACAAGTGGGTGGGAATAGGTGGTAGGTGAAAACTGGAGTTTTGTGAGCACTTGAGCATCAGCTGCAGGACAACACAAGATTACTCAAACACACATGAATCAATCCTAATACAACTTTGAGTGAATGTTGCAAGAACACCGTTTAACATGTGTCAGCAAGTGGAGGGTACATAATAGGTCACTTTTAAGCATAATCTTAAATGGCTTGAAAACATTTCCAAGTAACAAATCAACTTATATTTTCTCTGTATTTAATAAAATGAATATGAACACAGTAAAACTGCAAGTGTGGATTTTACATTTATGGGTTGAGATAGAGTTGAATTTACTCTAGATAGTGTTGAATTAACTCTAGCAGGAGTTATTACACCTCTATTTAATTTAACACTGCAGCGAACAGGTCTGTATGTGCTCCAAGTGTTGAATCAACACTTGCAATTTTACTGTGATATATTCTACATGGTGTTTTTCAAACTGATGGTATTTCAGCTTATTATGATGGTGCTTCTTATTTTGGAGTACATTGGATGGTGGATCCACAAGATGGTGAAGCGATGCGCCTGCAGTTTATGTAAATCGGACCGTAGATACCCCGAAAGATTGACTGGAGGAGTTGTGTTCCATTTGCAAAGCCGAAAACACAACTGGAGCAGTACTTACAATGAATGAAAGAATGCAGGCGGCACCACTCCCAGATAAATGTATCGAACATAACAAAGCACACACGTCTGCTCAAACTAATGTTTAACTAGCTCGCTATCGACTTACTGAGTTTTTAGATCTAGAGACAAGAACACAAACTAGACTGAAGTTATACATGTAACACACATTCACTCATGTACCATCATCCTGCATGGCTGTGTGCATAAATAATATCTGACAAATAAGTGACAAATGTATAGAGGGATTTTTTGTTTATCAACACGGGCGATGCGCGCGCACCCCGCCTGTAGAAAGAGCCTCCGCACATACACACAACAGTGGAAACAAGTCTAAAAAGCTCCGTTGTCAGCCAACGTCAAGAGTTTATCACTTTGCGAAAACAAAAGGCATGCTGCTAAGCTAACATTTATGGATGAACTTTGATCCTACGACCCTTAGAAGTTACTTTAAGGTAAGTGAGAAAAACGGCGAGAAAAACGCTGACTCAAGCTTTAGGGACAGACGTCTATCAGACCGGTTCATACCTGATGAAAGCAGCTAGCTGTCGTCCCGTTTCGTTGTTTAATTCGAACAAGTTTCCCAATGTAAACAAATGGGGAGGCGCGCTTTCTGCAGGACGCAAGCGCAGTAGGGCGGAGAGTGACGTCGACCCAAAATCCCTCTATAGAACGGATGTAAAAGGGGTAGGTTTTCACAAGTTCCTTGAACTTCTCCCTATTCCCTTTGAGTACCATTTCTTTATTGTCATTATGTACATATACTTGTATTTTATGTTTATGTTGCTCATAAAACTAAACTAAACCATGACAAGAGTATAATTGCCAGAAGGTATGCTTCAAACGCTTAGCGAGCTGTTATGGAAATCTTAAAATGTAACTGATGAAACTGAAATCTCTGGGAAAACCTGTACTGCAGGACTCTTGGAGCCTGTAAGTCTCTACATGTGCTAATGTAGATCACACCTCGAGAGTGAGAGCTTTTGTCCTAAATGATCGAATCTTTCTGTCGGTAACATACCCTTTGTCTCACTACTGAGACATTGTTTAACACTCATCAAGCTTTGATGTTGTCAAGATAGTATCCTGATTCCTGCCCACCCCAGAGGGTGAGGCCTCCCTGACCCCTGTTTTAAGCAGCACGCAGACAGGGCAAGGGAAGACCACTTGGACATACCACTTGGAGCAGACGATGCAGCAAAGACACTGAGATGTAGGAGAGGGCTGCAAGAGCAGGCCTCTGACATGGCCTAACACGCCTTAGCTCATGTGTTAGCATGAGCTAAAGAACAATGGACTGTGAAAGCTGAAATGGAACAATATGGACTTCTCTCTCACAACAACAATGACTAGGACCCTGGACTCTCTGGACTATCGATTATGCATAATTGTACTTTTGTTAATAAATAATACTTTTGAGCTCAGGCCACACTCAAGCTATTCATTTTTATACATGAATACCAAAATAATCTACAACAGAGCCCTTAGCTTAAGCAAACACTGTTAGCTTTAGGTAAATAACAATATACTCGCAATGGACAATAATTGACCATAACATATGAAAGCGAACATACCCAGCAGTGCAAGAGCATGACAAGGTTGTGCTTATTGCTTTAGAGGCAAATGTCATGGAGTTTCTCTGATTTAGCGTGAGACCGTTATGCATCAGCTTTCGAGGAGTATTTGAAAGTTTTAAATATATACCTCCGCTGCATATTGCAGGTATTGTTCCCAAAAAAGGTCACTAACACAAACCATATAGGCCTACTTTTTTTGTCATGGCACTGTATCGTGATGTGTCCGCGTTAGACGGGCTTAGCAACAATAACTAAGAGGGGCAAACTCATCGAAAGGTCAATTGAATAGCTCTGATATAGGGCCTTTAACAACTTGATCATATGTTTGAAGAGGAATATTAGGATATCTACTTTATAACAATTTAACATCACTGTGAAACTAAAGATTGTGAGGAAAGGAATGGAATGGAATAAACTTCACACTGCTCCTTACACAGGTCACATCCCTTCTCTTCTATCTTGTTTGTAGCTCCAGGTTGGTTAGGGATTATGGCTTTGGAAAAACGTTTACTCACTGCCTATTCTTAAAGCTCGCTCCAGCGACAAAGAAGAATGGGTCCCACACATGGGACACAATTCTCAATTTGCCAAAGGATGGAGAATAATAGCCTTCAAGCTGAAGTCTGTACACGTATGGTCCGTTTGTCTGCAAGATGAATTTGCTTGGTATTTGAGAGTTCACAAACCTCCAGGAATCCATCTTATACAACTCAGGCGTCTGTGCAAAAAGCTCAAACTTATCCTTGAGGAAAAAGGCATGTGTTTTATTCTTAATTCCTTCACAAGTCTTGTTAAAAAGAGAAAAAAGTCATCTGAGTTTGAACACAGTTATTAGAAAATGGGTCATATTGTGTTATGCAACTGTTAATTATATCGCAAGTAAAACTGAGAGACTTTCTGTGTCAACATCAGCCTGTATTCTCATTAAGTTCAGTGAAAGGCACAACCACAATATTAGCTGATCTCAGTATCATGTCATTATAACCCTCAGGCACACACAAACTGATTAGACTGCTACTACAGTATATGCACCCAATAAGCTCCTAATACTGACACAAATGCAACAGCTTATAAAAATATTAAAGGTGTGGTAGCTGATTTTTACACTGCAAACACAATTTAGGTTTTAAATTTGACAATTTCCTCTTCTAAATCCTTCAACACATGGTAAATATCGACATGTATTAATTTTTTGTTGCAACTATGGCTTTAAAAACACTTAACAGTATTACCCTGGAGAGACATGAACATGCTGCGTCAGGTCTGTTAATGCATTGATGATTCGGCTGTTGAATTACTTAAATATTGTTCATATTGTTTAGTATTAACTGTTTGTAATATTGTTTGTAAAATTACACGCTGCTCTTTCGGTTACATGACTGGGCTAAACATTTCAGACTGTGTTAAATGTGGTTAGCTGTGAGGCTGTGTGCCACTTTGTGCAGGGCGCTTGAATCTTGAACTTTATGGCTATGATGTGGTGTTAATGAGTGATGTGACTTTCAGGAAACTGATCTGATTCAGTTGAACGACTCCTCACTGTGAATGATGAGATTCAAATCATGATAGTGAATGATTAACTTTTTTTTTCCATTGTGCAAATCAAAGTCCTGTCCATACTTTGGTCCGGCGGTCGGAGGCTTTCCATTTCTTGTAAAGTAATGAGAAGCTCTACGTCCGGTCCGGAGAGAAGTGCAGCTGTGCTCCGGTCGTCCAGATCTTTTCCGTTGGAAGGAACTTTTTACGTACTGCTGGAACCCTTTTTGATGAAGTTGTGAATACAAGACACAACAAACACAAAGCCAAGCGAGCGAGGATGAAGTAAATCCAGTGGTTTTCAAAATGAACTAAATGAAATGAAATTATGAAAAATCAAGCAAAAAAAGAACTGACAAGAAGTGTTCTTAGCTTATGTAACCCCTGTGAACTCGTGGTCTCGCGATGCCGGCAAGGTCCGTCCGTTTTGTTGTTTTTAATATCCCCAGCCAACTAGACGGACAGCGTAAAGTGACGTCGACTGATAATCTCTCTATTGGACTTGCGAAAACCGATTTCTGGGTTCTCAATCGGTCTGTCCGGGGTTACATGTGCTTTGGTTTAAATCAGACTTGGCTAGTTATCCATGAAGTCCAGAAAAACCATGACACAGACAATCGGTCTACTGGTGATAACTGGTGGGTAAAGTCTTCACTAATTCATGTGAAAATACTTTTTTTTTCGTTTTCCAGCTTTTTTTAAGTACAACTAATTCCAGTCTAGTCACAACTGTAAAAAAAAGTATTCAATCTGTTGTGTTCTGTATTTTTAAAATGTTTCCCCCTAAAACATTTACCTAACAGAAAAAAGTCTTTGTAATTTTCACACACTTGCATTTCAGCCGATCTAGATTCTACCGGCGAGATCAAAGTTCTTTTAACTCATTAGCGAGAAAGTCTGAACATAATATTCCCTACACACCTCTGTATGTAGCAGCCATTAGCAAACGGTAAAAACGCCCGCGCACCATAATTGTAACGTTTATGTAGATGAGTCAGTTGGGGCTGACATAACTTTTTGCAGTTTTTATTCCCACACTTGTTCAGTCAAATCTAGCTCCGTATAAGCTGGACTGTGATCTGTGTCGTTTTCCCACTCATCAGATTGTCAGTGGAGGGATAGAGGCGCGTAACGGGATTAGTTCTTCATATTAATCCAAAAATGCCTGCTCTCGTCTTCTCCGTGTCTAATTTGAAGAGCAGATAAGAGTGATGCGCAACTGCTATCAGATTATTTCTCCAACCAGTGTGGTTTTATGTGGAAGGCAATGTTTTCTACAGTAAAAATGTACAGTTTATAAGATACATTTATCTGAGGCTGTTGACTATTCAATAGAAATATGAATGGGTATTTGAGCCTTGAAAGTGAAACATGGACATTTGTATTTTGTTCTAGAAAAAAATGCATGTGAATGAAATGTATTTGTACAAGAAAAAAGTCCTAATTTTATTTTATCCTTATTTTACCAGGCAAAACATTAAGAAGTAATTTGCATGCAGTTGCCAGGTACAATATGGTTGCTGAATAACACACAAAAAAAACAGAGTACACAGAATATTAGCAATCAAAACACTCATAAATGTCCAAAAGATCAAGGACAAACTGCGTCTAAACCCAAAGCGACTACACCAGTTAGCCCAAGCTGATTCAGGGAGTTCCATAAAACCTGTTTTCACTAGTGCAGTGTGTATTTAACTTGAAAAGGTAGAAACACTGTTTTCTTCTCATATTTTTACTATGAATATAAATGTTATGACTTTATTCACTTAACACAAGCCTGTCCTTAAACAAAATGGTGACAAATGTTGCATCTGGATTTTGGGAACACTTTTAACAGAAGTTAATAATGCTAAAGCTAACATTGAGATACAGTATGTGTTTGTTAGCTTAGCTGTCTTAACAGCTTAAGGTTGTATTTACTTTAGTTCGCTAATGTTACATCAGTAGGCTAATTAATTAAACAAATCTTTCAAGTAAATGTTATGCTCTTGTGCTAACAACATAGCTCGGGCAGTAACTTTTGACCTGAATTCCCGACCAGTGATTCCAGTTTGTCCTAAAGGCACACCGTGTAACTTTTGACCCAAAAAAAAAAAATAATGTCCTTGAAATGTAGATGTCTTTGCACTAAACATATAGTGAGCTTGTGATTGAGTGAGCTTCCATGACCAAAATAGAACCTTTTTTGGTCAAGAAAAAAGGTTCTATTATATGTAAACCACCTCCTGTAGATTTACATATAAAAGCTGTTCTTTTAACTATAATTCTTCACATTATGGCATAAATAGCATTGATCCCCATTAAGAATGTTCTAAATGGTTTTAGCTTCATATTTCAATTGAGTTTTCACCTCCAGAAAGGTAAAGATTCTCAAAGATGGGGTAGCTGATTTTCACACTACAAACATGATTTAACTTCTTTTATACACATGGTTAATATCAACATGTATTCATTTTGGTTGCAATAGCTTCTAAACTTCTTTTTATAAACGACAAAGTGAAACTGGAGAGGACCACCCAGCACAGCCAATCAGAGAGCAGCATTCGACTCTGATTAGAAATAAAATTCTTCATTATTCATTTCCAACAATCCGCAGTGGTCTCATTTTGACTGCTGCACTTTTTATATACTTACTTTTAGCGGAAAAGACAGACAAAAATCTACTAAAAAGTTAGCTACCCCAACGTTCATAACTACTTTTTTTTGTTTTTATATAGACCTAAATTCTTCTTCTGTGTTCTGTCTTGTTCTGTGTTCTCTGTCTGACTATTTTTGATTTTTAAATTTCACAAATGATAATGACGAGAATGAGATGATAACAGGGTCACTCGGAGCACATTTAAAAGTGCATCTTCCTCTGTTCCCATGGAGACGGCCAAACAGCGTCAAGAGTGGCATATTCTGTTGAGTGAAATGAATGGTGCTCCAGTGAAGGCCATAACATCCTCTGACGTCAATCTGCGTCTATTGATGCTATATTTGAAGTAAATGGTGGAAGCGGAGGACATTGAGGTGCATAGAAGGAGATGTTTCACCAGATTGCGTCAGAAGCTCTAAGGAGGCTCTTTTACAAGATATTCAGAAAGTTTCCCCGGGCGGAAGTTGAGAGCACCTTTTTGAGTTAGAGTGTCTTTGAAGAGTGCTACAACACTGGAGTTTTTGTCTGCTGGAGAAATGTGGAATTGCTTTAGGTTTTGTAGTCTGAGTCTTCTCATGAGAATAATGACCTTGTCTATTTTACTTCTTCTCTTGAAATTCAGATTGATGTTTCTTTTTTAATATACGTGAACTATGTTTCCGGTTCACTTTGGAGTGTTTTGGGCAGCTTATGTTAATGATGATGAGCGTTTCTACTGCAGGTCCAGACTCCCAAGGGTCTGCTATGTGAGCAGCTGACGTCACCCACACATAACACTGCTTTTTAAATAAATGCAATCTAAATTTGACCAGAATTATACTTTTTTCTTCTCAGAGAGCCGACACATGCTTCAAATGTCCCAAAATACTATGTAACAATCAGACTTACAAAGATATTTAAAAAGGTCAAAATGTTACTTAGTTCTGCTATAAGAAAGTATCACAGTTAGCTGTGGGTGGGCCTGCTCTGCACTTTGGATCCAGCAATCAGGGTGGAATGGGTCCTTTTGCACAGTGGAAACAGCATAGGACCGCACCATCCCAACCCTATGGAAACAAAATTTAGTTGGGTTTCTCTGGTAGGGGGAAATAATCCATTCATTTTAATAGTTTACTTATTCACTGTTCAACAACCACAAAAGTAGTTTAAGGAGTAGAGCAATACTGTGCCTAATGCAGACCAGAATATTTGAAGATGAGTAAAATATTCAGAAATCAAATCATCACAGTAAACAGTTTGAAAATCATTTCTGTCTGATGTTTACTGTGAGATCCATATTAAATTAGCGTTTTCATCCGTAATTTAGGAGTCATATGACCTATTGTGAAAACGAATTGTTGTATCATTGAGAACAGTTTTTACTACTTCTGTGTGCAACCATTTTTAACACCTGTGATTTTTTATTATTTTCTTTACTGTAAGAAAAACAGAAATACTTAATTTTAAACTTCCTATAGGGATGTTCGCCGAGCCGACATGTGACGTCAAAATGGTGATCATGTGACGCGTTGATTGGCAGAAGTAGTTAAAACGTATTGGCGGCAAGCTGAACAAACACAAAAAAGACCATGTTTGTCTCTTGATGTGTGATCAGTGTTCTAACAGGTTTGATAAGAGCAATCCATAGAGCTTCTACCGTGTTCAGAAAAAGCCTACACCAAAAAGAAAGCTTTTAATTTGCCAATTACTGTAGATCCCAATGGGAAAAACAATGAGAGCCAGATGGAATTAGCTTGGTTCGGCCAACCATTTTGCCACACATGCGGCTCGGCGAACATCCCTATATCAGTCCACATGTTTTGCTCACTTACGTATTGCATTCTGATGTTTTAAGCTTTTTTCCAACTATTAGGAGCGAGACTTGTCTATATGCTAACGTAGTTAGCCACAATGCTAACAACAAAAGACGAGTTTAGTGGAAATGGGTGAACAAACGGGACAAGGGACATTGCGGACTCATTTCCACCTGAAAAGATATACTAACAACTAAATCTGTGCTGGGGGAAATAGATTTAAAGTTATTTTATTCTAAAAACTTGGGTGTAGTTTATTTTAATGTGTAGCAGTTCAATCTTATCCAAACTTTGTGCTTCAAATGATACAAAACAGGAAATATAACCTCACTTTCTCTCCGTATCTCCAGTCTCATTTTTGTTCCCGGTCTGAACATTAAATTTGTTGCCCTAACAATGAGCAGGTCCACGGCTGGCACCAAGTCGCAGCAGAATAATGGACGTCTAATCAGATTACCACACCTCTCCGTCCTTTCAACCCACGACACACTCCGGGCATGTCCAGGAAAACCACTCCTTCATTTCTTCTCCAGGACCTGCAGCCCTTTCATCTTATTGTTTGATGAAATACACCTTCAAAGCCGTGGCATTTTATTCATTTTTTATCAGCTGGTTCAAGAGATCTCAGAGAAGAAAAAGTAGTAAAAAGTGATTTGTCGAAATGCTGCTGAACCGCGGGAAAGCTGTGATCCGTGCTGTTATGTTCTGAATGCATAAGAACAAATAAGCAGCCTCCAGCGAACCAGTGTGAACATAATCTAATTAAACGTAGCTCTGTTTGCACAATCTGCTTTTATCTCGTCTTTACAGGTAGTTAATCTTTACATCACACGAGACAAGCTCCCAGGCTAAAGGCGCAATCTTTGTTTTGAGTCGCTTTGGTTGTTATGGTGGCCTAAAAGTAGATGCTAACAAGCTAATTGAAAAGAACATACATGTGAACATGGTACAGTAAGACTTTTTGTAATGCATTTTCTTCTTCTGGGACTGGCTTTCTTTTCAAACGGATTAAAATGACAAAAAGACAAATCTAGGACTCTGAGGAGAACAGACTTGAATTAGAGCAGCAAGATCAAGTTCTAAACCAAGATTCAGCCATGTCTCCATCAGACGTAAATGGGATCTTGAATAAAACTACACAATATCTGAACAAGGACTAAGCCTGGACTAAAGTCTTAACCATAAGAACTAAACCACAGAATCTGGTTCAAATGATCTTTGATGATGATGATGATAGTGATGACGATGATGATGATGATGATGATGATGTAAAAGATACAGTTGGGATAGCTAGCATAGTTGACTCAGAACAATAAAACAAAGTCTTTCAAACATGATGGTCCAGTTGTCCATGACCTGTTTTATCAAAAATGCTTAGTGGGCCGCATTTGGCCCCTGGGCTGCAATTTGAAAAGCCCTGCACCACAGTTTCTGCATTATTTCACGTTTATGTAGAAACCATTGCATTTTTTTGTCTTTTAAAGTGTAGACACTATGATGGTCAGATCTAAGAGATTTAAGCTTGTGACTAATTAGTGACAAATAATGTATTTTTTATCTTTAGTCGATAAAGAATTTCATTGGTCGACCACACTCCCAAACTGTCTGCTTTATGATTACGCTATTTCAGACATGGCTAAATTATGGAGCCGGAGGCCAGCTGCGACCCTCGATTGAGTCCGGCCTTTTTTTTCCTTCACACATCTGACTAAAATCGTCTGAATTTCAAACTGAAACTGTTTCTGATCCCTTTGGAGCACATGCAAATGTCTGGAGTCTTTGCGAAACTGTATCCCTGTAGTTTCAGCTTCTGAAACTAACAAGCTCTGATCAGAAGTGAGAACTTTCTCCAAACAAAAAAAGAAATATAAGGATTGGTATAGCTGGTGTTGACGTGACACAGGGATTTGGCATATTTTGAGTTTTGACAATTCCTCTGCAATAGATGAAGATAATTGAAGCAAAAAATTGTCTTAGGGACCTACAATATTTAGGCGGAGGCAATACAAAAGTCCTTTTAAAATTTGGGAGATTTTTTTTATGTGTAAGATTACAGTTGAAACTGAGTCTGGTTGATTCCAGAATGGCTGATTAGACTTTAAATAACAGGGACACAATGGCATTTTTATTTTTTCAGATAATGAACAAAAACGAATTTATCAAGAAAAAGTGGGACGCTCCTTCAAAGGGACACTGGAATTAAAGGGGTTTTAACATTTTTTTTTTTCTCCTATTTTTATGTTTAGACTAAATGGAAATTCATTTGAGCTTTTTGTCCAAACCTCACCTGGCGCTGATTCCACTGAGAGCTCATCGCAGCGAGAGCCACACGATGGACGGAATGCATTTCCTGGTCATATTCAATTTGCATCACTTGAACACAGGTCCGTGCATTAAAGCGGGCAGCTCCTCTTCATTATGTCCCTGAGTCTGTACTTCACGGGCTGAGTGGAAAACGCACTTACCTGCAGTCAAGAGTTCGAGAGGAAACCATGTGACCCGAGCTGTTTTATTCTAGAAAAATCATCTGCTTTTCTACATAAATGGGATTGCGTTCTATTCACCGATAGCTTCTCATGAATTAATTAAAAACTTAAGATCTTGGATATAAATGAGAGCAATGTTTGTACGGCTTTGTCAAGGTTAATTTTTTAATCATAAACAACCAATATGATAAAGTTAAAGAAGTAGTAATGTTGTTTGCAGCCCAATTTTTTTGCTTCTTCTCGCCAAAGAGGATCAAACGGAGTGATAATTTATGCGTTTCGTGGTTTCTATACCCTTTGTGAAACGTGTGAGGAATTGGAAGCTTCGCGGCATCTGGACATACATCGAAAGCTGCTTCGGTGCCCTGCGAGGCTAAGACGAGATCCTCCCTCAGCCCACTCACCAAATGCTCACTTATTTACACAATCAAGTCAGCAAGAACAGAAATGAGAAGAATATTAGTGTTTGGAACGGTTAGGAAGAATGCAAGAGTGGCGCAAGAAGCGAAAAGGGCAGGGATATGTAGGTATGCTTTTGTAATTGGAGCCTTATGCCGAAGACTAATCACTGTTGCAAATATAAATTATAGTTTGACATGAATCAAGACCAAGTTTGAAAGACATGCAGCATTGAATTTATGAGTTTTTTAATCCTGTTCTAACATTGCTTCCTCATCAAAAACACAGCTGGAGTTTTGTGTGTAAAATTAACCAATTTTATTTCACTCTTTAGTTCTCCGTATACTTGTGTTTTGTTGTTAATCTTTTCCATCCACTTTTAGGTTCTTGTGAGGAGCGTCTGCACCAGGAGTGTGGTTGGCTGTGGCTGCTGGGCTCTGGAGGTTTAGTTTTGACCTCATCTCTTCTCTGGGCCCTGAGCGGGTGTCCTGTCGCTGCAGGTGACTCTGCTCCTGGTGTTGAAGGCCCCTCTGGTGGTGCTTTCTCTGATCTATCTGTACCTATAGCCAAATGTATGTGAATGTAGTAAAGTAAATGTTACCAGGGGGAACACTGAGTGTGAATTTGGTGCAGGTTGGGACTCAGACCAGAGAATTTTGTTTCTCATGGTTTGAGAGTCATTTTGGTGCCTTTTGTCAAATTCTAGACAGTTTGCCATGTTACTTTTACCGAAGAGTGTCTTTCATTACAGGCCTGATTGGTGGCTTGCTGCAGAGATGGTTGTCCTTCTGGAAGGTTCTTTACTCTCCACAGAGGAATGCTGGACGCTGATAGAGTGATCATCAGGTTCTTGGTCACCTCCCGGACTAAGGGCCTTCTCCAACAATCGCTCAGTTTAGACGGATGACCAGCTCTAAGAGTCCTGGTGTTCCAAACATCTTCATTTACAAATAATGAAGGTCACAGTGCTCATTGCAGCCTTCAAAGCAGCAGAATTTTTCTGTATTCTTCCCCAGATTTGTGCCTTAAGACAATCCTGTCTCGCAGGTCTACAGATAATTCCTTTGACCTGATTCTTTATTGTTGTAGAAACATCTATAGGATAATCAGTGGAAAAAGATGCTCCTCAATTTGAGCTTCATGGCAAAGGCTGTGAATATTTCATGTTAATTTTTAATTGTGATTTCTTAGTTTTTTATTTTTAATAATAATAAAAAAAAAAAAAAATAAATAATAATATAAATAAATATAATATAATATATAATTTTAATAATATATAAAAAAAAATATATAATATATTAAAAATATTATATTTTATTTTTATTTATAAAAATTTTGTTGTTTTTTTGTCACATTGTCATAACAGGGTATTGTGTGTAGAATTTTGAGGTAAGAGATGAATTTAAGATAATTTGGAATGAAGCTGTAACATGACAAAATGTGGAAAAAGTGAAGTGCTGTGAATACTTTCCGAATGCACTGTATGTTTCCCCCACAGGTGTCTGTTAGTAGGCATTCTCTCTAATGCCGACTGCATAATTGGGCAATATAAAATAAAGTGACTACATTTTAAACATTTTTGAACATCCGTAGTTTATTATTTGAATCAGACAGTGCTATAGTCTGATATTCTCACACTGTGCTGCATAAATACTTAGTGACATATCATAAGGAACATGAAGTTAAGTTTTTGGTAGAAAAGAGAAAGCATACTAAAATATAAAAAGTAACCAACCTCAAAGTGACTTAAGCACTTTGTTTCTTTGCACCATTGGCATAAACAGACATAATGAACTACTATTCCTCCCTGGAGCTTCACTCAATCAGTCATATATTAAACACCACACATAAATTCTCTCACTTTATTGAGCGGAGAGCCTTGGAGAGACACTTAGTTTGTTTGTGCTGGTGGGATGTGGAGCTGGAGGAGGCAGTGGTCGGCCGTGACTTCTTCTGAATCCGAGTGTGAAATGGGCTCCACGTCACTCTGAGGCTGAGCGCTGGCATTACCCTGGGCTCCAGCTCCAACCCCTGAATGGAGCTCTCTTATCGCTTTAACCCAAACCCAGAACATTAGTGCACTGCTTATTCTGAGCGCAGCGAACAGGAGATAACAGCTGAAAAAATAGGAAATGAAATATTATTGGAAGTAAATTTAAGTTCTGTTATTTTTGTCACCTTTGAGGACTTCACAGGAAAGAATGTTAGAAAGTTAAACAATGATCAGAACAGTTTGTCAGTTATATAGATGCAGATTATTCAACATTCACAGCAAACAGACAAATGGATTGATGTCCGAGAGCCTTCCGGGTTCTTAGACCATTCTTTTTAGCAAATAAATACTGATAAATACTGATGAATAATAATAAAAGAGAGATCCACACCTGTGGACAGAGAGGCTATAGATCTGACTATACTGTAAGTAGTAAGCTATATTGTGTAGCTCTTTTCACAGACACACAGTCACAAAGTGCTACACAGAGAGATGGTTTACACCATCCCCCTCTCTCCACTCAGTGATAGTAAACTGCCTTGGGGCAGCTTAGCAGAAGCCATTCGCCTAAACGCTAGGCAACTCAACCTATCACCAAGCGTTTCTTAACCTGCATGTTATTGGTTGGTGGGGAAAACAGAATACCCGGAGAAACCCACCCAGACACGAGGAGGAACGTGCAAACTCCACACAGAAAGGCCCGGGCAAAGCGGGAGTCGAACTTGCAACCTTCATGCAGTGACTATAGCACTTGTGTTTACAGGTTTAATCTGTAGAATCTGTAGTCCATGAGACAGACAGAAAGACGTTCATCCAGCAGGTCAGGGATGTAAGGTAAATGTTTACCTGGGTGTACACTGACTGTGAGATGGGTTCGGCTCAACTGCGGTCTGGTTTTGTCAAAGTCACTAGAAAGTTGCCTCAGACAGGGAAATAGACTTCATGTGGATTCTTTCCGCTGACTTGAGAGGCTCCCGCACTCGTACTCAGTGTACATCCAGTGTTAGTCACTCTGGATGTACACTGAGTGCAGCAGCATCTGAAGCAATTACACTGCCCAAAGGCAGAATACAGATTGCAGATTTATTATTTAACCAGTAAAGTTTTGCTGAGATCAAAATCCTTTTTCAGGAGAGTCCTGGAAAAGGGGAGAGAGAGGACGAACTACTGGAAATGTTTTGTTTTTTTTGTGTGTGTGGAGGAAACTGGAGCACCTGGAGGAAACCTACACAGACACAGAGAGAAGATGCAAACTCTACATAGAAAGGATCTCAGGACCTTCTTGCCATGAAAACGGAGCTGTAACCTCTGTGCCACTGTGTTAATATTAAATGTAACTGAACATAGTGTAAATAGCATACTTAAAAAAATAAAGGTGCTTTTCAAGTGTACACCTTTTTGTCTGTTTCCTTGGTAGCTGTGCATATCATAAACACAAGTAAACAGATTGATGTTGATGGTAAAGCACAACAAGTAGAGCTAATCATTAGCATTTAGCTGGCAGCATTTTGCAGCAATACACATTAGAGCCGTTGGACCATATTATTTCACTTTGGGTATTTACAGATATAGGCCAGGTAAACTGTATTCATTTTTTTCTTTACGTTTTTCAGTATTGTGAGTAAAATATACAGTATTGACTTTTTAATAGTATTTATTGAAAAGCGTATTTGTCTATATTGTAGTTTGATGCTAATGGTAAATGTAAAAAGTCAGCCTTAGCTCCCTCACTTGATTGGACACTTGTTGCCACTTCCTCTCGCATGAATCCAGCTGCTGGGCATAACACTTCACTTCCTCTCTGTGTGTTCCTCAGGCAGATATGAAGAGACAACGCTGGCGCTCCGGTTTCATCTGATTGGGCGGTGGGAGCTGTCGCCGTGGTGATGAATCATTTCATCTTGTGTTGTAATAGTGTCGAGACGGAGCAGCAGCATCTCCGAGCCAAATGGATTTCACAGATATGTCTTCTGTGGGCTGTCGACGGGGCGCAGGGGCAATATTGAGACACTTCCTGTTTGTGGGAGGGATCCTAATGGAAACATCATAGACACAGACACATACAGCATGCACATGTGAGACGTGGCTCCAGTCATGTGTTCGACAGGTGTCAGTTTGTGTCGCAGTTTTGGCATCTTTCTCCAGTTCTTTAGCACTGGTTTTAGCTACTTTACATCACAGGAGTATACATTTTTTTGTGTGTGTATCAGGACAAAACTTTTTTTAAATGTCTTTTTCTGTTTATTGTCATGCATGTACTTTGTTTTGCCAGGACACTTCGTGTTCACTTCATGTTCAGTCTTTTATTATGATACATGCCATTTTTGGTGTTACTTAGCACTTACTTCAAACAATATACAGTACAGACCAAAAGGACACACCTTTTCATTCATTTCTTTCTTTTCTTTTTTTTTATGATTATGAACTTTGTAGATTCACACTGATGGCATCTAAACTATGAATTAACACGTGAAAGTATAGTCCAAAAAATATGAAACTACTGAAAATATGTCATGTTCTAGGTTCTTCAAAGAAGCCACCTTTTGCTTTGATTACTGCTTTGCTCACTCTTGACATTCTCTTGATGAGCAACAGGTCACCTGAAATGCTCTTCAACAGTCTTGAAGGAGTTCCCAGAGATGCTTAGCACTTGGTAGACCCTTTTGCCTTCACACTGCAGTTTAGCTCACCCCAAACCATCTCAACTGGGTTCAGGTCTGGTGACTGTGGAGGCCAGCTCATCTGGCGCAGCACCACTCTCCTTCCTGGTCATTCATGGTGTTTATATCTTCAGTGTGAATCTACATCGTTCATAGTCATGAAAATAAAGGAGACTCTTTGAATGAGAAAGTGTGTTCAAACTTTTGGTCTGTACTGTACATGTTCAACTGCTTAGACAGAAAGGACAAATCCCTCTAGTAAATAAAATTGTTCAGCAAATCTTTCTGTGAACTGGCACGTTTGTGAAGCTATGAATTTGAGCACATACAAAACGTGTCTTGGACATGTTTTATTGGCATATTCCCTTTATAATAAAATTTCACCAAGGTTTTTTGAAGTTCTGAAGCTGGAGGCCCAGGTAACAAAATGTATTGATTAATGCAACCAACAACAGCACACCTTGCTTTGTCAATGCATACCTTCTTCTACCTTGCTGAGCTTGACAACTTTGGTTTCTTTTAAAGACAAAGACCATCATTCATAGCTTCCACTTTATTTCCTTCTTAACAGCCTTTACGCCAAATTCACCAAACTCCAGCTACGAATGGTTATTTACATAAAAATGATGAATGCAATAAGGATCCTTATATGGCAATGGGCCGAGCTGAAAGCTCTTTTCTCAAAGCACTTTTCTCACGTAGCAAAGAGGACATGAGGAGGAAGTACAACAGCGTTTCTCCGACTTTGGCTGATTTAAAACTTCAGCGTCTTTTAAAAGTGTCCAAACACATATGAACACGCTCAGAGGAAACATGTTCAAGTCACAGATGGATTGAACAACGCTGGATTTTGCCGTTAATACCGCCTTTCACGTCGCGGTACATGCAGGTGTGGGAAATTAGGTACGCTCCATCGTCACGGTTGATGCTTTTGGTGCCCCGCTTTCTGATCTCAATGACCTCCTTAATCCAGCATTTTTATATTTGATGCTTTCAGATCTAATGTGGTCAGAATGTGGTCATTGTTGGAGTAATGGTTGAGCCTGGACTACAACTTGCTTACTTTGCATACATTTTTTTCTATCTTGCAAAACTGCTTTAGCAATGCCAATTTAAAAAAGAAAGAAAAACACACAGATAACTGCTTACATTCAGAGTGATTGTGTCAAATACATGTAAAGAGCAGCTGGGCATTCTAAATGATATGGACATATAGACAGTTTGTGAAAAGACTGCAATTACCCGTCTACGTCTTTCTTGTAAGAAGCTATTTTCCATCAGCGGACCGTAATGCCACCACTGCTTTGTCTGCACTGTGTTTAAGTAAGAAATATAGTCGTCGATCATCATAAGCGGTATGAAAAAGCTTTGTGGAACTATCAATCTTATCTAGGTAAAAACACAAGAAGGGTTTGCTTTTTATGGAGACGTATCTACATGTTACGGTACAGTTAATAAAGGAAAACAGGAAAAAAGTGTTTTTGACATTGCATCTCAATAACGAGCTTCATTTGTCTTATGTACCGTGGGAAAATCCTCTCATAAGAATGATCACACTCTTTAGTTTTCTGCTGGATACCTAAATCTGGTTGATGTGGTCCAAGTGCCTGCAAATTAGTTTTGTTGAAGAAAACGCACAGAATTCTTCTATAAAGAATCAAGTTGCCTTGAAGTGTTCACTGTGCTGCTAGCTCTCCTTTTTCTTTGCCACAAAAGACAATCATAGGTCAGACATAATAGGTCACATGTCTTCCAGAATGATGATGGGTCAGATTCAAAAGGTAGCATGTCAGCCCTAAATCACAATAAGACAGAAAACTTTGATTTGAGGACAGAGTAGTGCCTGTAGCAGTGATGATTACTCATTCTTTACCATCACTTTTTACTGCAAAAGGAAGAGACTGCAAAGCAAGTCACAATCACTGGAAGCCATACAGTTCATAGAGAAGGACTAAGGCCTTGACCACACGAAGACAAAACAGTCATAATATTTAAAACGAATTGCAAAAACATGGAACTGTCTTAAGAAGGTGAAATGCCTGTAACTGACCAGAGTGTGGCGCTGTGACGCTGACACTGAAAGGAACAAACTAGAGGAAGACTTCACACTGCGCATGTACGGGAAGCACAGACACTTAAGTAAACAGACACTTAGCGTAGATTTCTTTAAACTTAGAAAACATTCTGAATGAACAACGTGGATCTAAAACCCACAGAAGAGCCACAGAAAGTGGATTTATGCTTTAGATGTCTTTGGAATTGTTTGACAAACTTAAAAAAAATTGAATAGAGCTTATAGTTGACTTGTTTAATTTTTGTCTGCTTTCTGTGGTTTATGGTGCAATGAGACGGCAGATTTCACAGTGAACAGTACATTTTGCAGATGAGACTGACCTGTGCAGTGATGTCATCATGTAAAAAAAAATTGGATACGGTGTAACTGCAGAGATGCCCAACTGGACTTTAGAAATCTTTTCACTCTGAGACCTGGTTTCGGAAATGTTTGTTTTCAGTGTCCTAAACTTCAGTGTCCTGAAACTTCGTGTGGACGATGTGTTGTTTAGGTCAATTATTTGTTTTGATGGGCCTGAGCTTGGCTTCATGTGGACAAGGCCTAGACAAGACCTTGCAAACCCTGAAGGTGTGTTTATGAGCTATAATTTAAAACAACCAAAACAAACACAGGAACTGACATGAAGATTGGACAAAAATTCCAATCTTCGTGAAGTGGCCCCCATCATACGCACATCTACACAAAAACTTTGTCAAGCCTTTGTGCTTCGTTTGTGGTACAAAAGTTTTGTTTGTGCTGCTTTGTTTTTGAGATATTAACGATTTTTTTTAGGTCATTTTAAGACAATTCAGCTTAGGTTATGAATGAAGAAAAAGTTGGCGTATCTGTTGCCGATTTCCAGAAAAAAATCAGACATCATGGGGTATTTAAAGTTTACAGACGCCCCTGTGTAATATTATCCTGTGGGAATGAGCTGTAGATAAATCAATTTCAGTTTTTGTAAGTAGCAACATTCAAAAACAGTAGTAAATTCTGTGTAATATAGAATCTTTAAGCAAACCGAGTCCAACATTAGAATCTTTGGAATTGGGAAACTGATGAAAGAGGTTTGGGCATCTTTGCTGGAATAATACCTTCATGACGTCACCATACTTTTGCAATCCTTTTTGTATTTTTAATATGAGCAATCACCCATATTCTTCATCTGCTCTTTGTGAAACCCAGTGAGCAATCTCATTTCCACCTTCTCCGACACAGATTCGTTCACTTCCCAACTTGGATCCGAGTTGATGTCAGGACACGGTTTGGACTTTTTCACTGAATTACCTTATTATAATGAAACTTCAGAAATGTACTTTTCAAATCAGCAGCCTGGAGAGTTCTTTATGATTCAGACAAATGAAAAGGTTTTACTTATATAAACTGTATTGTTGAATTTTGCGCCGCTAAAATGCTAATCGTTCACCTTTTAATTACATCGCATTATGAGGTGTGAGTGACAGGATATAAATTATTCATACACCCAAACACTATCAATTCATATCACTGCATTTCAATTGGGTCTTGACTTTGGAGCAGTTCGGGAGACCTCAGGTGAACCAGGCTGATGCAAAGAGGCGAATCAACACAAGACATGAGTGAAATATGGACTGTGACACTGGAGGACGCACCACCAGTCAAAAGTTTGGGCACTTCTCAGACTTTTTTATATTCTTCGTGGAAAGAAACGAATGACTGGCAGTGTGTTAGTAGTCATTGGGGATTTTTGTTTTACACAGAGTAGCAAGGTTTTATGGGTAATATGATGTAGCATATACTTAAATGATAAATTAATGAAGTTACATTTTGCTGGTTCTGATGAAGGTCTATTCACTTGTGGGGTAAGTGAGGTAATATTTATTAGTTTATATATAAAGTAGGTTTAAAATGTTAATGTGCATCCTTTTTTCAACAACCTTTGAAATCGCCCACTATGTATGTATAGACCCATTTACTGGTGAAGAAACCTGACAGCATGGACATGTAGCACTGCAATCCCAAATGCTCTTCAAGCTACGAAGGTACATTGTAAGTTGAAGATTGCAAAACTCTCTTTAAAGCCTCACTTTACCGAACGACAAGCGACAAACTGCACCTGTGTGTCATTTTTGTGCTGAATTCTACAGAAGGTTATTGCATGAAAGACTCCGGTCATATACTTCCATGACTTTGAGGCGATCCATTGTATTTGTTTTGTTAACTGTTAGCATCAGCCACCACTTATTATTCACATGGCTATTAATACAAGTTATAAAGAGAGAGTGCAAACCTATAGAGGAATTTTCGGTTGATGTCACTTTCCGCCCTATACTGCACATGCGTTATGCAGAAAGAGCCGCTCTCTGTCTGGTTACATGGGGAAACTTCTTTGAATAAAAAAACGGGACGAGAGAGCCAGCTGTTAAATCAGGTATGGACCAGTCTGACAGATGTCTGTCTCATGAAGCTTGAGACAGAATTTTTCTCGCTGTTTTTTTCACTCACCTGAATGTAACTTTTAAGATTCATAGGGTCGATTTTCATTCATGTTGTGTCTATGAGCGGAGGCTCTTTCTGGAGTCAAAAAGTCTCTCTAAAGAACACATCTGGAGAAGTCAAAGCCTCGTTAGAAGTCATTGTTGAGTTTACAAACCGTTCAGTTTCTTTAGTACTCCTTACTTGTTTTGTATAGAAAGATATGGGTAAACTGTGACCGGGTGGCGCCATTCTGACTCTTTTAATGACGAATAAAAATACAGTTTTAGATAGGGATGCATTAATCTACGTTTTTCAATTCTGGTACTGATACTCTACTATATTGGACTGAAAATACCTTTTTCCCTCAAAACTGATTTAACTCAGAAAATGTGTCATATAATGTTATGTAACTGTAATTTAATGAGCAAAAACAATGTAAGAACTTGTGAATACACTTTAACATTATGAGACAATGTGAATCAACATCAGAAAGTAAATGGTTTCATTGTTGTCCAGTTAAGAGGACAAGCATGACATCGGCTGAAGCAAAACCGATCCAGCAGGACCACATGGTAAACATAAAGAAAGCACTCTCCCTTTGTGTTGAATTATACATTTTGTTGTCATTATTGCAGCATTAGCATTGATCATTGAGCCTATTTTTGGAGCGGTTTCTTCCATTTGAAGGTCAGTGGGCTTTCCTATAGAATACGCAAGAACCATTATAATGCAGACTGGGAAAACATGTTCAGGTAGAAATTAAAATGCAATGCAGACACGCTCATTTCACATTCACCACTTTACCTGTGCTCGAACTACTCAGTATGTAGATCTAAGCGTGCTCGGAGAGGACGATAATATGTTCTTTTGCATAAGAAACACACAAACGCCACTTTAAAATGGCCTTTTCCATGTCTGTCGGCTTCAGCGTTGGTCACATTCTTCAGGGGACGAGGAGAAAAACGAGGGAAAAAAACAAAAAAAACAAATTGAAAGTGAGTGTGTTTGATCAGAGAAGGCGCTCTTTGCTCATACAGACGATAATTGTGATGTGGAGGAGAGCAAATTGTAGGGGACAAAAGGAGAGTGCAGTTATCGGCGGTGGCTAAGGTAAAAAATGCAGCTCGGCCAAGAAACCAATCTGAAATGCTTGCTTTGTTCGACTGTTTTTGCCGGGCTATAAAGTGAATTGTATCTCTCAGGCTTTGAAAAGTGTGGAGCTGTTTATGTGAACCGTTCTGAATTGTAGTGTGTAATGGGTAAACTTGTCTCTCTGTTGTAATATCCTGTCCACACTAACAGTTTTGGAGATCAACAAAATGATTAGGTTTTGAGCTTGTTACTGTAATTAATGTAGGTCTGGAGTTTCTTTTTTATTTTTGAAGTAATATTTAAATCCTGTCTTCCAATCTAATCCAGGTGATCTAATAAGAACTAGTAATAAGAGTTCAGATGCTTTAATGTATATAACGGGAGCTTGAAAAACACTGCAATGGCGAAGCACGAAGCTCTTTTATTGTGAGGAGGGAAAAGTTAGATTTTGTTCTGACAGATGCCAGTGAACTTTGTGGTTTCATGTAAATTAATTTGATTGCACGATACATTAATCCAAGGCATAGTGTAGGGCAGTGGTTCCCAAAGTGGGGGTCGGGACCCCTCGGGGGGTTGTGAAGCAAAATCTGGGGGTCGCGGGATAATTTAAAAAAGGAATTTTTCCAATTATGACTTGGCATTTATTCATTTTTTTATGTTGAAAACAGTATGTTAAAGTGAATTTGAGTCATATATAACACTATATAAATACACTATCACTATCCGGAGTATACATCGCAGAAGAACCAAAATGCATATTTTAGAAGAAAAAAACTTACATAAGTCGCACTTTTTGGGGGAAATTAATTTACATAATCCGACACTATAAACAGATGCGGGACTTCCTGCTCCTGTCTGAGGTTTTTTTCTGACACGATCAATGCACAGAGGCAAAACTACAAGATGCAGATCAAAATATGACTAAACTCTGCATTAATCGGCTTCTATATTATCACTAAATCATCTGCAATAAGCATTTTGTCCATTTCACCTTCAACCATCGCGATGTGACTTACCTGCAGCAAGTTCCACACATCTCTTTCCGCTAAATCCACTGCCTGTTTTGTTGCCCAAACTCCATTTCTGTACATAAACAGCAGTCCTTCATCATTCATTCCTCTGAAAAGTTATTAACCCTCGATGCTTCTGCCGTCCCAGATAGCAAAATTTGTGTGGCCACAGCATATGAAGGGATTTGGCTCACATATCGCTTGGATGTCCGGCGTTGATGTGATCCACATCCGCTTGCCGCATCAGGGCCACATCCGCACCAAATCAATGCCACATGTCAACTGGAAAAAGGCAGAACAAACCAAAAGTGGCCCAAATTTGGCCCATTAATGGTTCAAGTTTGGCCCACACTTGGCCCAGTACTGGTCTGCCACAAGGGGGCACAACATACTGGGCCTTATTTGGCCCACACTATGCACTTTGATTTGGCCCACATACCGCTTGGATGTCCGGCAATGATCTGATCCACACCCGCTTGTCGCAACAGATATACAGTACTGTGGCACATCCCAAACCAGCACTGGAACTCACCAGAAAAGCAAGACAGTCTCTGAAGAAAACGTAGATATACAACGAAATGTCAAAAATGTACGATAAGCACGTTTTCACACCTTGAAACCAGTTGTACCGCTTTCTTTGTGTTTAACGAGTAATTTTAGGCTTCAAGTTCCTAAAATGAGCAAGTTTAGGACTGTGGTTTGGGGTAGGTTAAGATTTACCCGTTAAATCCAAAGAAAATGTCGCCACGTGGCTTCAACCAAAGTCCGAGGTTATTTTACATTTTGACCTTTGGTCACATATTGATTTAAAAAAGGCCATGTGTGAAAATCTTATCGTACATTTTTTGTCATTTAGTTGTACATCTATATCTTTCGGAAACTGGGCTGCAGAAAAGCTAAATAGTGCACTGAAATAATTACATAAAACTTTCCTTTCCTCAGATATCTATATTATCTTGCTGCTTTCCTTACCATCCACCCATCTCGACTTACTTAGCGCTTCTTCCCATGTGCTTCTTATCTGCAGGGCTTTCAAAACTGGCACACTTTACAGCCTCACCAACCCTCCACAGAATCGGAGCCAACCAGACTGACTCTACCGCACCCAGGCTCTTCCCCCTCTTGTTTCGAAGTAATTCCCATCTTGGCACAGCCCGCTACCTTCCTCTCCGATCGAGCTAGCATGCCCGCGGGTCACATTCAACCCACTCCTCCATCTCTGTGGTCCGTGGGCACGACTCACGGAATCTCTAAACTGTGGCAGATTTCCATGGCTTCGGATTTGAATGTTTCCAGCGAGGGGAGTAATTGCAGACAGGGTTGGCAGAGGACACACACAAGCTAGCGTTCGGTCTCGTACTTCACACTGAGAGGAGACGTAACGACATGGCTAATGGTACGGGCTATCAAAGGCCGCGGAATTAGCCACGGAGGACGCTAGATTCCGACAACAGCAAACGGAACAGGCTGGTTTAACTAGGGAGGAGCAGACGGGCTGAGTAAACAAAGTGAAAGTGATTATTAATGTGGTGGAGAAAGCCACGTTGGGAGATGCGCTAATGATGCGATGGGGTGATGGAAGGCAGAGTTGAGAAAGAGAAGGGTTGTCTGTGTAAAAAGCTCATGGAGGAAAATGAAGCAGCAGAAGTAAGTCTTGTTTAGAGATGAGTCTGTGGTAACTAAGTAAACTAGGCTGGTTTGTCAGTTCGTTGTGACAATAACGACAAACTTTTTAGGTAGTTAGCTAGCTTGAATGTAATTTCAGTGACATTTTAGCAAACTGCAAAGAGTGAGTTTGGTTACCACTCCTCTTTACCCTCCTCTCTTTAACTCCACAACATAACGGGTAGAGAACAAGAGAAGCGGTGTCCGAAGGTCCGGTAGATCAAAAAGGTCAATACAGACCACAATTTATTGCAAGAATCAGAAAAACAACACGAAGAGCATCAGGTCTTCAACTAGAAACAACACGACTGAATGAAAGATCATAAGGAACCGCTTAAACTTATGTTGAACCTGGAGAATAAACAAAACATTCGTTACTGAAAGCCGTTAGCCAATAAAGATGCTAACGGTAGCTGCTTACCTTAGTTTTGGGCTGTAAAAAATAAATTATCCAGTCTGTTTGAGATTAAACGTATTGATCGTTAGAAGTCATAAGTCAGAAGGACTTGACCAGTGTTTAAAAATGGTGTTACCTAATGCATTAGATAGACACCTTGTTAAATAAGTGTGTGCCGTGCCGTGGACTTGTAGGTCAGAATCACAGATTATAATTTCATATTGAAGCAGGTTGTAGTACACTGTAAAAATATGAGCAAAGTTGACTTATACATGTGTCAATAACTCATGTATGTGAATTGTCTGTTATTTTCTCTCACTCCATCTACGGCCTTTCCTTCTAGACTTAATCCTTTTTCCCGTCTCTCTTGCTCTCTCTTTTCTCCTCTCTCTTTCTCTTCTCTCTCTCTTCTGTCCTGCTCACATTCTCTCTGACCTCTTTCTCTTCTCTCTTTCACTCTCCTCTCACTTGCTTTTTTCTCACTTTCTTCACTCTCTCACTCTCCCTCTCTCTTTCTCTCTTGCTCTCTCCTGCTTTCCTCTCTCTTCTCTCTCTGCCCCCTTCTCTCAGTGTCTCTGCTTCTCCCTCTCTCTTGCTCTCTTCTCACTCCTTTTCTCTCTCTCTGTCTCTCTCTCTCCTCTTTCTCTCTCTATTCTCACTTTCTTCTCTCTCTTCCTCCCTCCCTCCTTCCTCTATTTCTCACTCTCTCTCCCCTCTCTCTCATTTCTCTCTGCTCTATTCTTGTTTTCTTCTCTTTCTCCCTCCCTCCCTCCCTCCTCCTCCTTTCTTTTCCTCTCTATCTCACTCTCTTCTCGCTTTCCTCTCTCCCCCTCTCTCTGCCTCTTCTCTCTCCCTATCTCTCTTCTTTCTCTCTTGCTCTATTCTTGTTTTCTTCTTTCTCTTCTTTTTTCTCCCTCCTCTCTTTCTCTCTCTTCTTGCTTTCCTCTCTTTTCTCTCACTCTCTCTCTGCCTCTTCTCTCTCCCTCTCTCTTCTTTCTCTCTTGCTCTATTCTTGTTTTCTTCTTTTCTCCCCCTCCTCTCTTTCCTCTCTTTCTCCTCTTCTCCTTCCTCTCTGTCCCTTCTCTCTCTTCTTTCTCTTGCTCTATTCTTTTTTGTCCTTCTCTTTTCTCCCTCCCTCTCTTTCTCCTCTCTCTTCTTGCTTCCCTCTCTCTTCTCTCTCTGTCACTTCTCTCTCTTTTTCTCCCTCTCTCTCTTTCTCGTTTACCTCTGTTTTTTCTTCTCTCTTTCTCTCCTCTCTTTACCGACACAGGCAATCATTCAACCTCTCATTCTTTCGCTACAGGAATTTTACGGTGTTAAAAACTGACCTATATGCTTGTTTTTGTTTTTGGTTATTAATTTGGTCTGACCGCAAATTCAAACCCAAAACCAGAGCTCTAACCACTCAGCCACCAAAGTAGACTAGCCCTTTTAATATGCTTTATTTCTTTGTTTTTCCAGTAATATAAAGAACTTTAGTCAGCCATCAACATCGATCTGTGAAAACTTTTAAGAAAACTGTATTGCAAAGATTTTAGCAACTGCTTCAAGTCTTAGTCTAAGCTTACATCCCCAAAAACTATGTTCTCATGACTCATCCTATAGCCCCGAGAGTGAGTCTGTCAGATCACAGCAAGTCCGACTACTTTCATGCACAGTGCCACGGAAAGGTTACCATACAGTTTCCAAAAAGAACTCCTTTAACTTGTACTTGTACTCGTGTTCCACTTTCACGACTGTCCTCCGGGAGACAGCCACAAGTTTGCCAAAGGTAATATTGTCTTTGGGACGCACCACGGCGGACCATGTATTATTCATCACATCTGGACAACTTCAAAGAGCAGATGTAAGCAGGCGGAAAGCTTAGGGTGCTATTCGGGAGTATTTTAACAAGTTGTTGCAAGTGTTACACCTTAGATCAGAGCTTGGAGTGTGTGAGAAGACGAGAAAAGTAGAGAAGGCGCCTACGCTGTGGGGACCTGCTTTATATTTTCAGGTGTTAAAAGAATTGTTGTAATAAAATGGAAGTCGTTGTGCCGTCCGGATATGGAGAGAATGTTTGACTTTTTGAGCTGAGCCATGGTTGACACTGCAGAAAGGAGTTAAGGGAGCAATAATAAAATCCTTTAAGGACAAACCTGATTTTAATTGTTGTTGAATTTGAAACATTTTTAAGAAACTTTACTTTGGCATCCTTTGTATTAGAACATAAACTCTACATTCTCTAAATTAGAACTTTGTTGCAGCTGAAGCTTTTCCAGAGGAATATTTTGAGGGGATGGCCCAACTGTATCACCGACTGAAACAACAGAAGTTCACCTGCCCCATCTGGACCTGATTATGAGATGTCTACAGAGTTCTCTTGGAACTGACTGTCATTTGTCTTGTTCCGGCTTTCACCTCAAAATACACCAAATCCTCCAGCTCAGGCCCTGACCAACTTTGGGTTGGGGGGTCAATGCAGAGAATGAATTTTCCTCTTAAGGGATGAATAAAGTGTATGTTTATCTGTCCTTTATCTGTCCTAAACAAGAAATGTAAAGCATACGTGACTGTTTCCTGTTTCATCTACTGGCCGCTAAGAAAGTTGCATTACAGAAATAATCAAACTGATCTTTCCTGATATGCATAAGACTGCAGAAATGCTGCTTTATAATAAACAATATAAAGTTAAAGCTTGGTGCACTTTAGTGTCTTCGTAGGGAAATTTGTCCTCTGCATTTGACCCATTCTTCCATGTCTCTGCAGCATCTTCTCAGGGGCAGTGAGTGCCACAGTGCAGCGCTCAAGGACCCATCTCCAGATCTTCCTGCCAGTCTTGGTCAGGACTATCGATATTCCCACTCCACACACAAAAAGGCTCAGCTCATGCAGGAGTTAACATGGAACCTTCTTGCTGTGAAGCGAGAGCACGATTCACCATTCAGACATTCACAACAACAACAATCAACGACAATCAACAACAACAGCAACTTCTTCTTCTTCAATACAGCAATACACCTGCTTCACGTATGTGTCTAAATAAATCTCTTCTGAGCTAGTGAACAGAAAAATGGTTTGTTAGAGTGAGGGATGAGTTTGAAAGTTATATCATTGCTTAAAAATAAGTACAGCTTAACTTAAAATCACTTACACAGATGAAGAGCAATGTAGACTGGCAAGGTTATGTACATTTTACATTGTCACTGTCTCATTAAATCAATACAAACTGTATAACGTTCAGATTTCAAAGACCTTGGTTCCAGTCTTCAATTCATCTGCTGTGCAAATAGGTGCCAAAGTGGGTTAAGTGCTAAAAAGCTTTCAAGAACTGGAAGAAGGGCCTTGTGTTCCTCTTCACGATGAATCAATGCCAAATTTGAAGAGCATTTGCAGAGTACATATTAAAACCCAGTTGCGGAAAAATAAAAATTCTTCAAAGTCAACATTTCTGTCCATGTAACAAGAGCAGCAAAACTTGAAAACTCAAATAAGAACTAACCTCTAACTAACTTCTCTTCGAAAACAAGCCACCATGTCTAGGGTTCCGCAAACTTTGAGTGATCGGGAGAAGAGAAACTTTGTTGGAGCAAGCTAACGATCATCTGAAGAATTACAAAGATTCTGTTATGAATTAGCAAACTGGGTAAAGCATTAACCGAACTGAGAATGCATAGTAGATAAAGAAATCCAAAGTGCTCTTCAGAAACAAGCCAGCGAAGAGGACAGCCAGACAAATGAAGTCAGGATATACAGGCATAAGTTGGATTTAATTTCACAGGACATAAAGCTAGCCTTTATTAGTTTGTCTTTCTGACGGCGCAGCGTGCTCCGAAGGCACAGTCCGAGGAAGAAGCGCACAGCCAGGAATTATTGGAAAACAAATCATAAACAATAACTATAACATATTACACCCACAGAGCCAGTCCGGTGCATCTCCAAACACAGAGCTAATGTGCTTTTCGACTGTGAAAAGAAAGTCAATTTGAGAGCTGGACGATGGGGATGGATGGAGATTGTTGTGGAGAGAAAAGTTTGTCAAGTTATAGAAATGGTGAAGAGTGAAATGTAATGTGAAAACTATAGACAATTTACATCTTTCTTGGACATTAAAAGGAGAAGTGGAAATTTATGATTTATGAAATTAAAACTGATCAGATGTTGCAATAGCTTAATTCTAGGATTTTACCCTTAATTTAAAAAATGTGATGAAGTCAAGATTTATTTAGAGATCCAGATTATTATGCGCAGCTGAACATCAAAAAGTAAAAAGAAGCGGAGAAGCTTGATATGGAGACATTAATATTCTGACAGAGAGCAGACTAAGCTTTGTCCCAGTTTTTATTTTATAGTGATAGGAACAATATTGTGAATGCAAAAAATAAAATAAGAAACAAAAATGTGATGAATCTGAGACTGCAGAAATCTCAAATAATAATTAATTAAGTCCCAGTATGCTTAAATTTTAGGTCGTCTAAATTTTTGACAGACCGACTTTCAAAATTTCAGTTTGTAAAAATGTTCTTGATGGCCACTAAAAGCAGAAATTATAAAAAAAAAAAGAATACATTTTATTATCAATCAATTTGATTGGACACAAGCAGTGTGTGCATTTGTCTTGCTGAAACTAACCCTGAATGTACACTGACTGCGAGGCGGGTTCGGTTCAGGACACGTGCGGGTTTCTTGCAAAGTGCCTGTTACACCAGACGCTGTCAACTGCGGCCGGTTTCGTCCAAAGCCACACGGATTCACGTAGATTCCCGTGAGAATGCTCGTATAATGAATAAAGCCACATCCGCTGCGGTCTCGGGAAAAATGGACTTCATGCGGATTCTTTCCGCTGACCCACACTGCTCCCTCACTCGCATCCGCAAGTCTCGGAGGTCCGTGTACATGGGCGCATTAGTTTTAAGCACTTTCTAAGTTCTGCGGGACCCGGGAACTCGCAGTCTATGAACATTCAGGGTAAATGCCACTGAATGTTACTGAAGTCTCTGCAAAAACAAGACCCAGAAAAAACACATGCTGCTGGAGACTTATGTGTAATTTGGCATGTTCATTTGAAGATGTGTTATTATTTATAAATGTTCACGAAATCCTTATCTTTACACGTGTATTTTATGCAATGAAATATCGTGTCTATTCTGAAATAAACAATAAACAATTTGAAACTTGTTTATAAGTTTATAATGAAATTGCTTACACTTTAAGCACCAAAGTAGCATTTCTGCAATAAGTCATTCAGAGCTCTACTTCTTTAGACTCCAGAGTCTCAGTTTACAAGTTTCAGTAGCTTGAAAATTTTATGATTCATGTTGGTTTGGATTCTCCAGGAACGAGTTCATAGTCTCTCGATTTACTGGACTGGATTTCAAATTAAAAGTCTTGGTGCCTAGAGGGTTAACTAAGGTTCAGGTGCAAGACCTCTCCAACCTTCTCACCTGCAAACCACGCCTTGCTCCTCAGCCACACCTCCTATTACCCAGAAGTCTCTACTTGTATCGCTCTGTCCAAACAACACGTTGTTGTGTTGTGGTCCTTGCTAGTGAATATTTTTTATAGACGAGACGAGACCAATAATCGCTATACAATGGTGGATCAGCAACCTCGGACTTGTAATAAAAAGACGAGACAAGTTTCTTATAGGCTTCCAAAAGAGGCATTTGTTAAAGATTCCTATACATTTTCCCATCTTGCAATTGGGATTCTGTGCTTCTAACAGTGCATTTTCAAGCTGAAATTGAACCAGTCACATTCAATGCTTGTAAATTTGCGTCTTTGTTGTACTGTAGGACTCAGACTAATAAATAGTAACAAACACATTTTTTAGTATTGTCTGCTTCCTAACGAGAACTCTTTCTTTTGAAGTTACGGCAGAGCCGTGCTACTTAGCCTCCGCTCACACAAGAAGTCGCGGTCATTCGCACGGCGGTTTCTGTGTGATTGATGTTTTTGTTTTTTCTCGGATCCGTTCCCACCAAAACATGCACGTAGGTAATATCCCAGCTACGGTAGTCTGACCAACCTAGCAACAACACTGAGATGGTCCGAGCGCTGCCTGCAGCATCACTCTGAGAATGCCAGACAAAAAAAAAAAAAAAAAAAAAAAAAAAAAAAAAAAAAAAAAAAAAAAGTGTCGAGATGCAAAATGACCGAATGTCGCCGCACCCATCCATTCTCCCGGGAAAAGGAATCACTCCAGCAGAAATTCCACGCATCAATCTTTCCCGCCGCGTTGAATTCCTAAGAGGGAGGACAGACAGGAGAGGAGAAGGGACATTTTTTATAATCAAGGTGGGGAATACATTACACTCCCAGCAGCAACAGCTAAACACGCCAATGAAAGACACTTACCTTCAAGTATGCTTTTAAAAGTGCTGTGCTAGGTCTCTGGACATGGAGACATTGTCTGTTTGTTACAATGGAGGTTTTACTCAAACTGTTCCACATTTTGTTGTAGTAAAATATGTCTTTTGACTGTTTATTGTTAATACTTGCTTTGTACAATATATACTCCAAAGTATGAAGAGTATTCACCAAGTAATATCTCACAAAACAATCAAGCACATGTTCACTAGCATTTTGTTCAAACTCACAATTCTGTATTTGAATTTCATCATCAAGAGCACAAAATCACCAATTTACTTTTCTCTTTAAGTAAATGTAAAGGTATTTCTTTAGTTTACTAAAAAGGTGGCCTAGTTCTTTAAACAACTAGCCATATTTTATTTTATTTATTGTTTTTGTGCACTAAGAAACCTTATTAATCCATCCTTTACTCATCAAATGTGACTAAGGGAAGCAAAAACCTGACATTTGTGTATCACACAGACAAAATTTGAGGTGGTTCATATTGAGTTTATGTCATAGGTGCATTCTCCAATAGCAAATTTGTAAGTTTAGGCTCGGAATAAAGCACTTGAATTGATAATTTGATCATTTTAGTATCAAGAAGTTTGAAATGTAGTATCATAACAACATTAGACTCAAGCAAGCTGTTACGGGCCTTGGGTTTGGCCCTCGTTGTAAGTTTCTCCTCCCGTGTTCTCTCCGCCTTTTTCTGTTCTGTGCATGTCTCTGCCGCTGGAGTCGATTGGGTGAAGGCTGTCCACTCCCCGTGCTCCCGGACTGGGCTCCTCTCCACTGTACATCCAGTGGGACGGCTCACCTGCAGAGGGCGTGCCCAATAAAAGGCCTCGACTTCTGCCGCTTGTGGCAGCTGGACCCGCTCCATGTCCAGTTTGCCTGGCCAACGCCTTTGTCTCATTTCTTTATAATGATTAATCGATTAACTTGTTGCAGCCTTACTCCACAACAAGTATTACTGTCCAAGTGTCTGTGCCCGGGAAAAGTGATCTTCCGTTTCCCCGCGCACTGGTCCTTGGTCCTCCCTGTGTTTGTTTCAGGCGATCTCTTTTATCGCCCGTCATCAAATACCAAAACTAATAATTCAAAAAATGGAGAAGCAAATTTTCCCATTCCCTAACATTCTTTCTTTTGCTGTTCCATTCTTACCTCAGACCTCCGGTGAATACTTATTGACTTTCCTTAGACACACTATGATGCAGTGAGTTGATTAACACCTGGTTAGGACTGACATTTACAGGCTGTGTCTCGGTGTAAGTGGACTGGTAGGACGCCCCCCTCCCATCTTTTATATGTCCTGACAGTAATGAGGGATGACACTGCGGGACCGGACCTGAGAGCAGCCCACATAAATGAATCAACATACAGAGGAGGCCGGTCCGGGAGGCTAATTTTAGACCCGAGCTGAATTGACAAACTGTCTTCCCACATCTGCGTCTAGGGCCGTGCTTTTATGCATGCGTAAAGGAAAGCTGCGGGAGTATAGGTGAGGATAGGTGAGAGAGAGAGAGAGACAGAAAAGAGAGAGAGAGAGAGAGAAAAGAAAGAGAGACAGAGAGAGAGAATGTGTAAAGAAGGCTACGGGAAGTATAGCTGAGCATAGGTGAGAGAGAGAAAGAGAGAGAGAATGCGTAAAAGAAGCTGTGGCAAGTATAGGTGAGCATAGGTGAAAGAGAAAGGGAGAGAGAGAATGCGTAAAGAATGCTACGGGAAGTATAGGTGAGAAAAGGTGAGAGGAGAAAGAGAAAGGAGAGTGAGAGAGAAAGTAAAAGGAGAGAGCGAAAGAGAATGCATAAAGAAGGCTGCAGGAAGTATAGGTGAGCATAGGTGAGAGAGAGACAGACAGAGAAGCGAAAGGAGAGCGAGAGAGAGAGAAAGAGAGAATGCGTAAAGAAGGTTGCGGGAAGTATAGGTGAGAGAGAAAGAGAGAGAGAGAGAGAAAGAAAGGAGAAAGAGGAGAAAGAAAAGGAGAGAGAGAGGGATAGAAAGAGAATGCGTAAAGAAGGCTGCGGAAGTATAAGGAGGATAGGTGAGAGAGAGAGAGAAAGTAAAAGGAGAGAGAGAAAGAGAATGCATAAAGAAGGCTGAGGTAAGTATAGTGAGCATAGGTGAGAGAGAGAGAGAGAGAGAGAGAGAGAGAAGAGAGAAAGGAGAGAGAGGGAGAAAGTAAAAGGACAGAGAGAGATAGAAAGAGAATGTGTAAAGAAGGCTGCGGGAAGTATAAGTGAGGATAGGTGAGAGAGAGAGAGAAAGTAAAAGGAGAGAGAGAAAGAGAATGCATAAAGAAGTCTGAGGTAAGTATAGTTGAGCATAGGTGAGAGAGAGAGAGAGACAAAGAGAGAGAGAGAAAGTAAAAGGAGAGAGAAAAGAGAATGCAAAAGAAGGCTGAGGTAAGTATAGTTGAGCATAGGTGAGAGAGAGAGAGAAAGAAAGAGTACTTTTACGCATCTGTAAACGTGGCTGTGAGACGCATAGAAGAGAATATGTGAAAGAGTGAGAGAGAGAATGCGTAAAGATGGCTGCGGGAAGTATAGATGATTACAAGTGAGAGAAAGAGAGAGAAAGAGAGAGAACTTTTGCATGTGTAAAGACGGCTGTGGGAAGCATAGGTGAACAAAGATGAGTGAGAAAGAAAAAGAGAGAGCATTTATATGTATGTGCAAATATAGCTGCGAGAAGCCTAGATGAAGATATGTGAGAGAAAGAGAGAAAGAAACAGATATATGCATGCGTAAAGGTGGCTGCAGGTAGCATAGGCAAGAATAGGTAAGAGAAAGTACTTTTATGCAGGTGTAAAGGCGTCTGCGGGAAGCATATGTGAGAATAGGTGATGTGTAAGAGAGAGCGAGAAAAAGACTAGATGTATAGAAGTTCAAAGTAAACTAGAGATGCACCGATGGATGACCAGCTTTTTCAGTTCCGATACCGATCCGATACATTAGAATTAAGCATCTGCCGATACCCGATATCAACCGATACTGGTGTAAGGACTGAAATAGCTCTTTTTTCCTTTTCAAAACATAAGACTTTTGATCATATAGTGTTGTTTATACTGCAAGTCAAAACTGAACAACTTAAGAAGAAGAGAGAGAAAGAGAGAGAAGAGAGGAGAGAAAGAGGAGAGAGAAGAGAGAGAAAGAGAGAGAGGAAAGAGAAAGAGAAAGAGAGAGAGGAGAGAGAAGAGAAGAAGAGAGAGAAAGAGAAGAGAGAGAAAGACAGGACAGAAAGAGAGAGAGAGAAAGAGAGGGAGAATGAGGAGAGAAAGAGAAAGAGAAGAGACAGAGAAATAGAGAGAAGAAAGAGAAGAGAGAGAAAGAGAGGGAGAGCAACAGCAGAAAGAGAGAGGAGAGGAGAGAAGAAAGAGAGATAGAAAGGGAAAGAGAGCGCGAGGAGAGAGAGAAAGAAAGAAAGAAAGAAGAGAAGAGAAGACAGAGTAGTAGAGAGAAGAGCCATACTCGAATTTTTCATGTATTAAAGGAATATATGAGCACTCACTGTTGGTACACTGCCCAGCGCAGCATTACAGTATTACATATATATTTTTTTATTTTATTTGTTTTGCTCCAGTAATTGTACATAAAAAAAATGAAAAACACAAACCTAAATTTAAAAACATTGTACACACACACACATATTCAAAAAACAGACATGTTAAATATTTTTGTTTATGAATTTATGTGCCTCTTTTGAAATATGTTTGGGTTCATGTTTTGCCATTTGTGTGCATGTTTTGCCCTTTAGAGGCACACTATTGAAGCAGCTATTCAAGTCAAAAATAAACCTTGTTTGCTACCTTCATCTATTTACATTTACATTTATTACAGTCAATTATCTGGGAAGTATTGGTTAGTTGTTTATAGCAGTGGTTCTAAAAGTGGGATTTAGGGACCCCTTAATGTTAATGGGACATACAGTATATTGATGGCCCCCAAAATGTAGTGGAACATAGTACAATTTCTTATTGTATACAATCTCAAATGAAAAAAAAAAAAATCTAATCAAACACGCAAGAATGTCATTTTTTATGCAAATTGTGATAAACTTGGCTTCAGTTTCAGAACTTTATATTATATAATTTATTTTTTTCAAACTGGCGTCCTTGTCCTAAAAAAAACTTTGGGAACTCCTTGTGATGGAAACAAATTAGTTCAAATTTGACAGCAGCTGAAAATAAACAAAGTCATTTTTTTTTCTTGGAACCAGATGCACTGCAAAAAGTGTTTTTTGTTGTTGTTGTTTTTTTTGCAACACTTTTCTCAAACTAGGTGACTGTCACTGGTTCGTCTTTACTTTACAGTTCTATAGAGATTGAAGATAATTGCAGCTGACAGAAAAAAGACCTGGCACAAAAAAGTGACGATCTAACCATGTGTTTTATTTGTCATAACTTCTACGAAAGAGTTGAAACATACAAAAGCAGCCCGTCGTCTCACACACTTTTGTACGGCTCATTTTTGGCTCTTTTCATTTGCAGAAAGAAACAGGATTGGAATACTTGAGGAGGAGGAAGTGATCTTTTAATCCATCATCATAAACAGAGTCAGACTTATACAGATCCAAACTGTAAATCCAAGAAAATATGAAAACTGACTCTCATTTGTTTCAAAGACATTTCTGACTGGTTACAAGAGATTTGAGCTTGAATCAAATTTGCCAATGTTGTGAGTAAAAATGTCTTGCAACATTGACATACATTTTGGTTGAAATAGAACAAATGTATTAAAACAGCTTGAAACAAGTCAAATAATTTAGCTGAATCAAGTAAAACCATCTTAACTAGAAAAAACACAGATTTACAAACATTTGAGCAAATCTAGAACTGTATGTACACTCTCTGTCTCCAGACTCCACACTCTCTGTTTCTGATCAGTTTCAGTATGTCGTAGACTGCACATTCAACTCTTTAAAACGGAGAAACATCAGTTTGGATTCTCCACGGCAACAATTTAAGTCTCTGAATGTATTGTATTGTAGTTCCAATAAAAACTCTGGCATCTAAAAGGTTAAATTCAAGTCTGAAAGTTATCGGGAAATGTTATTCAGTCTGTCTTGATTTAAGAAAAAAACTTAAAGTTGTTGTCATTTTTCTTCCTGCAGCTAAACAGCAATAATAAATAAAAGTAACTTTATCAACTGTCAACATTTGGCTAGATTTAATTATCCTATTCTTTGCTGTATAAAACAGGAACAGAATAGGAATAGATTTCAGCTAAAGTTGCTTGATTCTAGAATTTGAATCTAATTTCAAACTAATGACTAATTTAACCTGGATTTATTGTAGAGACATGGATTATTTAAGACATTGCTTCTTATTTCGAGCCAAATAATTTGCCATGGCTCAAATATATACATATATAGCTTTTAAATGAGTTTATATTGAGATGATACGTTTGAAAATAGCTATCAAGGTTTTACAGAAGAAGACATTTGTAAGATTTCTGTTGCTAAGAGTCAAGCTTGCTGATGAGCTGTTGACATTCCTGTACATCTAATCAGTCACATTTCCTTGGGGACACATAAAACATCCTTCCCTCGTTCCTTCTCCTGATGACGCTTTGGCCTGGCCCGACTGCCTGCCCGCGCCGGCCACAGTAGCTGCAGCACGTTCAAGGATGGGACAGAGCAATAAAGTTGTCAGCCTGTATTAGATTGTCAGACGGATGAGCTCTTGTTTTAAAGACACCATCTCCGCCTCAGCCTGTCCCCAGACGTACAACTCATTTGGCCCAAGCGGAGGGTGACATTGTGGTGGGTCCATCACACGGGCTCCATGTTAGGACACAGAACCAGGCAGTCACGCGGTTTGTGGTTAATGACGATGTGGATGTTTTTTTTTTAGTAAAGACACACATTTGGGCTCTTTTGTCAATCCAGGGGCTAATTTGAGGTACAAACAAATGTGTTAAACATATTGTATTTCATAAAACAGATTCTAACCACCTCAGACGGAGCATTTTAAGTGTCTGTGTAAGATAAAAATATTAGTTGTGTCAAGTTTTTTGCTCCCCTTAAACTAGTTTGCAAACGATTAATAAATGAGGCCATAACCGAAGACAGGTTATAATAAAAGTACACATTTCATGGTTTCTGTTATTATGAAATATTATAAAACAATGTGCTTCAGCAACATATTTCATGAATACGAGGACGTGACAACACTTTTTTCCTGTTCTGGTATGTTTTAAGGTGTTTAAATTACACAATATTTTCTTGGCATGCTTAAGTCTTTTTAGTCTCTTAAGCTTACGTCTGAAGTTAAAACGTATAAGTTTAAGTGTGAGGTTTGGAGTTGACTTGGGAAGCGTCTAACATCCAACTACTATAATGAATGCAATGTAACATTCCGCTCTTCAGTGGCCTAGTTATCTTTTCACATTTTAGGGTAGAAGTGATGATTAATGCACTTGTGTCTGTGTTAGCTGCTAAATAATAGTAAAAGTAAATTGTGTGGCCTCAGTCTTGTTCATTAATGCCAAACAGAAAAGTTTGTCTTGAGTGCATTATCTTAACATGCAGACTGTCTAAAGGTGCTTTCACACCAGAGGCGTCAATTCGCGCCAGACGCCCCGTGGTGGCCGTTTATTTATTGGTGCCGCCAATCAAAGCAGAGAAATGACGGCTTTGAGAGGCAGTGTCGCACTCGCTCCAGCTGGATTTCTTTTAACTGGAGCAATGCGAATGGAGAGCACAGGGCTTATTTGACATAGTTAAGAAACAGTGGTGTATGGGGCTGATACCAAGAGGATTAGTTCTCTTGTCAATGTCTGCACGGGCCTTCAAGCTGTAGTACTGGTCGTTAACACTTTGCTCTTCACATGTTGGTCGCGCTTATTAGACGCCCGTCTGCCCTTAAACGCTCGCGCCGGTCGTAGTAGACGCTCCGTGCCACTCTGGTCGTGCGAAATTGCGCCTATACATAGACATAGCATTGAAAGTGTTCGCGTGGTTGCATTTGGTCTGAAAGCACCTTTAGGGTGCACTCCCACTGGCACAACCGAACCGTGCCCAAGCCCAGATGGCCCCTACAGCGCGATACTTTAGTCCAGTGAGAGTGCAAACGAACAGACTCAGCACGGTTCTGTCTCTGGTGCAGTGGGAGGAGGTGGGCCAGAGCTCGACACGGTCACTCATGTACACTCATGTATTTGTCAGAAGAAGAAAGAAACTCTGCACCAAACTTTGTAGAAATGCGCTTACCTTGAATTAGCATCATGACCGGAGAGAAAAGTTGTGCAGTCTCTTATCTCTTGCTTTTGCTGCTCCACGTGATTTTTAATCCAAAACCTGACATTTTAGCACGCATCACGTGTAAAACTCGGGTCTGCCTCATTATATCAAAGATATAACGGCCCGCAGGACTTATTTTCGTCGCTACTGCATTAGCACCTCAGCGCTTGATCCAAGCCTTTGCGCAACATGAAAACAAGCGCCGCTAGAGGATGACGTCACCGGCCTATAGCTTGGATCGTTTGTGCAAGTGTGAGTGCAGGCCAGAGAATTTTCGGCTTGAGCAAGGCACGATTACAAAACCCTAGTGTGATTTATCAAGTTAGGTGCTAAATTGAGGGTGCAAAAATAAAAAAAAATCATGTGTTATTTATGAGCATTTTACACAAACTTTAATATTGGAAGATGAACATACAACTTACTAAACAAAACAGATATGAACCACCTCAAATTCTGCATCTTTAGAGCGTGTGTGAGAGAAAAATGTCATCTCCGCCAAGGTTTTGCTCCTCCTAAACTGTTTTGCACATGAGCAAAAGCTTGATAAATCTGGCCCTTAGAGTTCAAAATGCTGCAAGGTTTACTATCTTGCTATTGTTTCGTGTTTTTTTCTTTTCTTTTTTTGTATGTTTCTTTGCGTTTCATGTTTGGAAGCGCAAGTGGCGGCGCGCAAAGGGTGCAGCGGCCCGGGGGCTCACTATAAATGTAAGATGTATTGTCATCTTTCTGTTCTGTTCTGTTCTGTTCTATGCAGTTAGCTCCCGGTGGTCCTTACACTCCTGTTTTTTTGTTTAGTTCAATAACTGGGCGCAAACCAGATTGAGTTTCTCACAGGCACCTCCAGGGCATAAACACCAGCAGTCCCTCACTTGTAGACTTGATAAGCACTCGTGTCCAAGTGCACTCAAACTCACCCCTTATTCATAAAAGTGACGCTAGGTATACAATACATTGGCGAAAAAAGCCAATTTTACATACATATTCTTCACAATCCAATAACATTTTACATTTAATGCCTGAAAAAACTTTACATTATAAACCTCACAATGATTTAGCAGTCTCTCTCTTTTCTCTATTCAACCTAATGATGACTGATAAACCAGCGAGGTGACCGTATGGCTCTGTAAAACACCAGATTGTCCTTCTCTCTACAAACATCTGCTGCTTATTACATTTACACCAGTCTCTCATCTCCGGACGTCCCAAGTGGATCTGCGGCCCTTCCCGTTTTATAGATGTCTTTCAGTGTTAACTCCAGTTAGCACCGTATCAGCAGCACCTGGCCTTGGGAACATTCATTTGGAAGCACCTCTGTCAAATAGGACGACAAACATACAGGGGACCGATCAATCTATTCACGCTGGAGCAGAGGGAATTGTGGGTATTCTGTCACACTCCAAACAAGACAGTGGGAGGTGATGGAAAGGCTGTTTTTTGGGTTGGTGGCCAAGTAAAAAGACAACGCTTGGACAATCAGTCTTGTTATAAAAATGTAATTGAGTTCATGGTTTTGATTGGGCAGTACTGTTTTTGTTGTGTTTTGAAAGATTGGCTAAATAGAAAGGTGAAAGAAGAATCTAAGGTCATCTTCTATCTAAATGCAAACTTCGTACAAAGTGAATGCATATTGATTAGGGTTCGTCACAGTCGAACGCGCTGGTCAGTGTTAAGGCCATAAATGACTAAAAATAGCACCTTGCGTTCACAATAAATCGTCGGTTTAAAAGTTGTGTTTAACTTTGGTAATGATCTTACAAGCTGTGTCCAATTCAGATCTTCACCCCATCATGCAATTCCTTCAAATTATTTGCAAATCCAGGAATAAGTAGGCCTACACATGCTTATGAGATGATATATGTATAATTTGCAAATTTGGGGAAAAGATGTTCATTTGTTTAATGATAGGATTCTGTTCATATTTTAGATTATACAAAATAATGATAAACAACAAATGTCCAACCATTTTACCAGTCTTGCATTTCAGAACTTTGCACAATCCTACAAGCAGATGTTTTATGCAGAATAAACCTGAATATTTAGAGGGAAATTATAGCTCAGTTCAGTGGGTGGAGGACTCATTTATATCCATCCAAAGGTTGAATAACCTGGCTCTGTAAGATGGATTCTCATAATATTTGTTCACCAATCACAGCGCGCATGGTTTTGGGTGAAAGTCAACCTTGCTGCTCTTACACACTTATGAAAAACGAGCACAGATTGCTGCTTTTCTCTCAACTGAGTTTCCCCACAAAAAATAAATAATTAATGAAAAAAAAAATGGGGTGCACAGTAGCAGAGTGGTTAGAGCTCTGGCTTCCCAATAAGGAGTCGTGGGTTCGACTCCCGGTCGGACCATAACAACATCTCACGATCTCTCTGGGTGGAGTTTGAATGTTCTCCCCGTGTCACCGTGGGTTTTCTCCGGTACTCCGTTTCCTCCACCTCCAAAAACATGCATGTTTAGTTAATTGGGCATCACTGTAGATTTCCCTTAGTGAGTGAATGTGAGAGTGAATGTTTGTCTGTCTATCCCTGCGACAAGTTGCCACTGTCCAGGGTGTTTCCCCGCCTAAGGCCCAAAGTCACTGGGATAGGCTCCAGTCACCCGAGATCCCTAACGAGATTAAGCGGTAGAAAATGAATGAGTGAATGAATACATTTTAAAATCTCAGCTTCTTTTGCTGTTGTGACACTGAGCAATCCGCTTCAAATGCTCATCATGACTATACTATCGAGTTCGATCTCACAAGAAAGCAACATTTACCACACATTACGCAACATGTAAATTAGATATGATTAGCACGAGTTCACAGCTGTTTTGGTAATTATATTACGCGTCACAGTCCCCATTCATTTCAATTGTGGTTGTTAAGACGTATTCTTAAATATGAATATTAACCAAAGTCTGGTTGTAATCTTAACCTGCCCCAAGCCCAGACCTAATCTTACCCATTTAGTAACTTGAAGCCTAAACGTCCCCTTTCACATGAAGAAAACGTCCCCACGTGGCTGCAACCAAAACTCGGGTTTTTTAACGCAGTGAAATCTCGTATTACGTTTTTCATATGTGTTGATGCAAAAGTACTAAAAACAACTATATATCAACGGAAAAGACAAAGTTTACTAACATTAAAATTTAACTACCCCAACTTTAAGTGTAGAGATTTTTATTAAACACTGCTGAGTTGCACAGCTCTGTTTGAAATGGTTGTGAGAAGATTTAGTAGAGTCACTGACCATCCTGCCATGCTCTATCTAAACATATCCATCATTTATACATACCTTTTTTCATCAATGGAAGTAAAGTAATGTAGACTACACATCTCGGGCATCTGATCGTATTTTACAACTTTGGCTTACTCTTGGAAGTTGATTAAAGCTGTACTAAAACTGGCCTTTGTAAGTACTGTTTAAAATGCTAATGTAGTCCATAAAGAGAAGAGTTCCCATAGCAACTATCAGCAGATGTCATGTCGCCTTCACTATGGACAAATGTTTACACCAGGGGAAAACAATTAAACATAATGCCACTAAATGTTGTTTGGAAAGCACTTCAAGACACTCATTTTGCTTTTATTAAGTGAGTAGCTGTTCACAAAGTCATAAATAGTGTATGTGAAGTTAAACACAATGAAGTCCTCGGATGTTTTACAAATAGTCCCAATAAAATGTTGTGGTGTAATTTAAATCTTCCTGCAGGGACTGAAATCTTAAAATGCATGGGGGAAGTTTCATTACAAGCACTATATAGTCTTTAGACTACTTTCCAAAGTGACAAAAAGCAGCATAAAACTGTCCTCCCATCCAAGGGCCTGTATTATACTAAAATCACATGGTTTTATCTTCCTCATAAAAGCATACTTTGAGTTCTATTTTATTTTCAGATAAATTAATGTTGCATAATTTTGTCATCAAAATGCTATAAAACCCTATGTCTAAATCAATAAAACTATTAAGGATAATATTAAAGTTTTAATCTATATTTGTAATAAGTGTTTATATGACATAAAATGGTGCATTTTATTTTTGAAGGACCCACGAAAATTAGCTGACACTTGGGTATGGCTAATGGCGAGCTTAACAAATTAGCAGATAAGTGTAATGTATTGTTTAATAACTTACCTCCATTGCAACCTTTGATGTATTCAATAGGTGACCATACCAGCTTGTTAAAAATGACTGATGCTGTCAGATTTCAGAAGCTAAGCTAGCACCAGATCTTTGTGCACACCCGTTTTATGGCGTGGTATTGACCCTATTTTGTCCCGCCCACTTGGCTTGGAAATGCACTTCCTGTTTAGATCTGTTAAGGTAGCTAATGTGTTTGTTTGTCTGTCTTGTGGGCAATTTTAATTAAATATAATGACAGTTAAAATAAACCCGTCGACTGAAATCTACAGGCTAAATGCAGCTGAACAGGAAGTGCACATCCTAGAAAAGTAGGCGGGACAAAATAGGGTCAATAGACACACCATTTGGTTGAGAACAAACAGGAAGTTTTATTTGGGTAATGGCTAAGTTTAGGTCTGAAGTTACAAAAAAGGGTCAGTTTAGGTTGCAGTTGGTTAAGGTTAGGATTAGGATTGTGGTAGTAATAATGAATGATAACACGTCTTTACATCCACCATAGAAATGAACTGGGGCTGCAATGCGTGAAATTCACAGTCTGTACACTGGGTAAGTGGTTCCATGATGTATTTTTTAGTGAAAGGGGAGAAAAAAGAGGAAAGAGTCCTCCCCTTTTTAGGATTTCTCAAACATTTAGTATTGTTTTTCACGCGTAAGCTCGAGCGCTTGACTCATGCCGTCGCGCTCTTACATTAAACCTGTGCAGTCATGATCCAGATGAAGCGCAGAGCCCCTGCAAAGCGCATATTGGCGATGTGGATGACCCGTGCATGCTGTTTGTTTGATTGTGTGTGGTCAGGGTCGTGGGTGCCTGTGCCAGATCTCTGTACATGTTCAGAGGCAGCGTATTATCACCAATACTTTAACCACTGACAACTCTTGTCAGAGGATTGTTTATGTTTACTCTTTCAACTTTGTGAATGAGTGTGCTGTGAGCGTGCACGTGACAGCATCTGAGAAGTTAAATTATTAGTAGGCTATCCAACAAATTACAAGCCAAATATCTAAATTTTGAGTTTGTAATAATAAACTAGATAAACTGCTCCAAGAAAAACAAAGATTGCTGAGAAATTCAACTGCGTAATTCTGAGGGAAGACAAAGTTGCGTCAGGTCTTGATTGGCACACATCACATGTCTCTCTCTTCTCTCTCTCTTTTTCTCTCTCTGTCGGAATAGCAAGGCCAAAAAGTGTCGAACACAAGTCTGTCTAACTAGAGCGGTTTTGGAATAACAAGCTTAATAAATATAAAGTTTGATTTATAAATAACACACAAAAATACATTTTACTACATTTGCATACATACATTGGCCAGGTACAGATGACCAAAGAAAGCATCATCAGAGGAGCTGTTTGACCAGGAGCAGAGTCGCCAGTGGCCACAGGACCCCAGCCCAGGGCCCAGAGAAAAATAAAAGTCTTTTGGAATAAAGATTAAACACAGATAAAAACAAAACTGCGTCGTATATGTTGACTTAGTTTCATCTCGACCCACAAACCCTCTTTTGCTTGCCTGGCCATCGTTCATCTGATTCTATAGAACTTCAGTATCAGTATCTATCAGTATTTCATTCAATAAACAATGTGTATCTATGTTTGCTAACTAAGAGCAGTTAAGACTTAACATGAAACATTTAAGTTGAATAGAATACCAAAGAAAGAAAAGCATCTAACCTTTTCCTTTGATATGTCACTGATCAAAAGTGACATCATTTATTGATTCAAAAGTAGTCTTATCACTACAGACATGGACAGTTAAATAACTAAATGAGCCAAAGTCAAATCCAACTTTTAACTCGAATAAATCCTTAGTTCACCTCATCAGTCGTGGCGGGAAGACCTTCAAGGAAAACATACACATTAAAGTGGACAGAGCTTAAACCAAATCTCTATTATAAAGTGAAATGAACTGGTGCTGGCTGAATGCAACAGAGCTAAATTGACTTTGGGAGAAGGGAATGAGTCGGAGGACAGCGTGTGCTCCAAACATGCTCTGACTTCCTATTAATTCCAGTCACATCTCTGCCACTGGATCCTGCTTTTTACCCCAGCGTTTTATCACTGCCTAGACCACAGAACAGAAGAGCAGGTCTGAGGTGGGACAGATAGAGAACAGCCTGTTACAGTCAACAAATGTGTCTTCTAAAAGTGTGTTCTGGGACTGTTTGGACATGTTGATGAGTCTAATGTTGCAAATTGAGATGAAAATGAACTGCACATTTGAATTAACTGGATGAAAAAGAGTCCATTTCTATTTGTCATTGTAGTTTTGTACCGTACATGCAAAGAATTTGTACTTTACAGCAATATGGAGGAGTAGAACCTTGTGTGCATGGACTGTGAGGTGAGTTTGGTTCAGGGTATGTGGCTCTTGAGAACCGTCTGTTCCACCAACACCAGTGGAACTTTGTGTTTGCCTGTGCAGATTTACATGAAAAATCAGAACAAATCTCTTCACAAAATGCTGACCTTGTAGGCGTTTTTGCCCTAAAGGAACTTTTTTCAGTTCCTAGTATTTGCTTTTAGTTCCAGTCCCCATTTTAAGCATGTTTACAAAGAGCAAATATTATAGACTAGGGTCACACTTAGGGGACTTTTTACCTCCTGCTCTGGGGCAGGGTTCTAGTCAGCCTTTTCATGACAGAAGCACGTTTACAACACTAACTTTATTGGGAAACATCTTTTTAAATATTTTCACATTTAAACAAACTTTCCTGACTGCGAAACTGACTGCGAACTTTGGTCAGCGTTTACATAACAGCATACAAAAGATGTCAAACTCATTTTGATCTTTATAATGATTTCCCATGATTGCCATAATTAAAATTACAGTTTTACTCCATTAAAACATGTAAAGTCTAATCTTCTAAAATTGCAACTTTTCAGGGCTTGACTTCTCAACCAATGCAATGCCGCTTTTTTAATAACTTGTTTATTCTCGTTACATAAAATGTTTTTTTTTTTATACAATTGGCTGAGTGCAGTTGTCTTGTTTTGGTTTAAAATACTACATCCTGTACATACAACGACTTCCTGTTCAATACTCTTCAATGAGGTTTTCACTACATCAGTTTAAAACTAATAAATCCTCTTTAGATCAGACAGTTGTGGTGAATGTTACAGAAAACATGTTAAAGACTTTACATATTAGAGGAATATTTCATCGGAAAACACTTCTGTGTTTAAAAAGAGACATAATTGTGTCTAAATGCTAACGCTAACAGGAAATGGTTGTATGTACAGAAGTTAGCATTTTTGAACAATCGCAAGCCAACTGAAATTCCGTGCACACAGCCCATTGCTGAAAAAAAACAATTCTATAAGAATACAATTGTTATACTTTGTCCTTACATTGGTATTTTCTGTATCATGCCATATCACCATTGTTTATTTGTATATGTAAATATTGTAAATGTATATATTTGCTTAATCTATTGTACGAGATCATGTGATCTGTTCATGTGACTTGATGCTAGCCTATTTAAACCTCTGGCTCCGATGGTTCTACCTTTACATGCCCCCACACAATCGAAACACCTCGGCAAGTCCACTTCTAAAATTATTTGAAAATCACAGCAGATTTTCTACATTGTATCAAACTCATCCTCCTTTACTTAAAGTTTGACTTTAGTCTGATAACATAGTTTAATCTTGAAATGTTATAAGTTTACTCCCTTATACGTTATAAGTCCCTTATACTTCATCATACACAGGTCTAGTGTAAATAATTCTGCTCCTAAACTTATGATAACAGACTTATTTTCATAAAAAGCAGGACAAACAAACTTCACGCACTGTCAAGAATAGAAGTAACGTTTATGCTACACTGGACATTTTTCATGGCTGTATCACTTACATTCATTCTAATTATATTCTCTCAAGAAAATAGCCATACATTTTTTCTAAATATATCCGACAATTGCCCTGCAGAATTGCGTTTGTACACAGCTGTGACACTAAACACAGCTCTGAGAAATAAACATTCAGAGAGAGTAGCATTTTGCATCCTGAGAGTTTGGAGTTCCTGGTGAGAGAAACGAAACATACAGCCTCAAGAGAGAACAAACTACAGCTGCAGTTTATGTGTTGAAAGACTGTCTGCCGTACAAATGTAGGCTTCGTTCCCCCGCTGTGGCTCTGTACCAAACAATGTAACAGAAAACAAAACACAGCGGTGAGAATGACAAACAATGTTACCATTATAGATATAGAAAGCAGCGCTGAGGTTGTGAGAGCAGCAGTGTGAGGCAGGAGTGTGTTAAACTTGTGTCGTCTGAAGGGTAAATAGAACAAGAGAGATGGGGAGAGTTGACATACAAGATACAATATTTATTAATTTCTCTATTGGTTTGGCTCATTTCTTGAAACCGAGATGACATTCTCAAAACTGCACATCATTTGGTCAAACAGTTTGACACTTCGTCACAACGTTACAGATCACCAGCGAAAGCAAATTTCTCTTGCAAAACTGTTTGTACATGTTTCGTCAGTAAGTTACTTTTCCATGTAAAGAGTCAGTTCCGTCAAAATGGCAAAGATCCTTCTCAGTTGCTTTTGACTCTTTTGCGTTCACTTAGTCACTTTTGCTAAAAAAAAAAAAAAATCAAGTATAGTCAGTTTAAAACATTTCTTTTTACATCTGCCTGATTTTATTTTTATTTAAAAACACAATTTTATTATTAAAAATGTATAAATGTTAATGTTTATACTGCAGATTTGTTGGAAATGTTTGTGGTTACTTACACATTGGTTGAAATGTGCGGTATAAATACAAATGCTTTGCTTTACTTAAAAACATCACATTACTCATTGTCGTGTAAACTGCCCCTTAGTCTGGAATTTTCCAAGTTACTGAAGCTATGGTGGGACCAAGTCTTAGGAAGTCTAAAGTCTATGGCTTCAAACTCCAGTCAAGTCCCAAGACAGTAGTTCAGTGGTTCTCAACCTGGGGGTCGGTACCCCCGTGGGGGTCGCGGAAGGATTTCTGGGGGTCCCCTAGTGATATGTGAAATTTAATATTGACATCCTAAACATGGTTTGACACCCTTCGAATGCAGTGATAGACATAAATTCATATTTTTTGGCCTACAGAAGAAGGTACCCAGGCTTATGGCTTCAAAATAAAAACAAACAGAAGACATTACCACTTTGTAGGTTGCCTACATTTTGTGCTTAGGGGTCGCGAATGCTTACGGTTGTTTTTTTGGGGGTCACGACTGAAAAAGGTTGAGAACCACTGCAGTAGTTAGTTGCAGAGCCGGATCTAACCTTTTGGGGGCCCTAAGCAAAAATCAGCTTTGGGGGCTCTTCAGTCTTTTTTACGAACCTTTATCAGTCAAGCCAAAGCAGCGTTTGAATTTACTTTTTTCATTATAAATTATACACAAAGCGACAGACAAAAATAAGTGTATTTTAAATAATATTTCTCACAATAAACAGATAATGTAGATCATGCCCCTTGAATAAAACAGATGCATTTTCCCTAAATTTGGAGTGAGCTATTTTAGACCAACTAATCTTTAATTTTATGCATAATTTTATTATTAATATATCATTGCACCTTTCCTCAAGTGTCACTTGGTGTCAGTGTTTCCAAATGGGCCCCCAGCCCTGTTCTTCTCCCTGTGAGCTCCGCCTCTGTTCCCTCTTGCTCACGCTGAAACAGCTGATAAACTATATATATGCTATAGCGCTGGACTTTTTGGACAGAAATATTGAAATCAGAATATTTTTGGGACAAACAGCCTCATTTTCTAAGTGGCTTTTGAAATAACTCAACATAAATGTGCAGAAATCCGCCGTATTTCGCCGCGGTCATTTTCGCGATCTGCAGACGTTTAAATTCATCATCTATTTGTTTCGTAGTTCAGCTAATACTTGTCCTATTGACACAAAATAAAGATTGGCTGAGAGCTCATGAGATACAGAACATGCATTTGTTGTCCAACCTGTTCCCAGGCTCTTTGATTTTGCGCTCTGTGCTGAGAATGATCAGACACCCGTTTCTACATCACAGTCTCACTAGAGGGCGTACTTTTACCACGACACAAAAACAGCGTATTTGGACTACGAGTTCACAGCTATTTTTAGTACTTATGTTACGCCGTACATTTAGCACGATATGAAAAAGAGTAAAAATGACACGAGATTTCACAGCGTCAAAAAAACACAAGTTTTGATTGAAGCCACGTGGGGACGTTTTCTTCAAGTGAAACGGGTAAGTTCAGGCATAAAGTTACTAAAATTGGTAAGATTAGGTCTGGGGCTTGGGGCAGGTTAAGATTAGAATCAGGATTTCATGAATATTCATAAATAAGAACACGTCTTAACAACCACCATTAAAATGAATGGGGACTGTGACACGTACTTACGCAGGATGGCCGTGCACTCGTGCTAATCATACCTAATTTACATATTGTGTAATGTCGTGGTAAATGTACGCTTGGCTGTGTCTCAAGAACAGGGGATAGGGGAGGGTCCATCACTTTTAAGCTTGTACGATTGGTCAAATAGGGTTTATGTAGGCTACATCGCAAACCACAGGGTGAAGGCAACAGGCCTGATGACTGGACTGATATAAACTCGAAAAACTATCATCGCTGAGTAGGAGGCGGGGCCCTACGCAACTTGCGTAGTCTGCGTATAGGAAGGTCCGGCTCTGCCTGTGTCTGTGTGTTTTGAAATGGACGTAGTTGTTGTAGTAAAGTGTGGTGCATTTAAAACACAAGAAAGAAACATGGCAGATTTCAGATTTACAATTTGAGACAATAATATGAAAATAATGAGGTTTAAGTGACAGTGAGTGTAACCCTTGTCATGTTTCAGCCTGTGCTTCTCCTGGTGTTTCTGGCTCCACTGCTGATCTGCTGCAGAGCCACAGACAAACCAATGGACTGCAGTGACATCCTTCAACAGAACCAGAAGCCGCAGTGAGTTTACACAGTTACCCATTGGGTGGAGCTCAGGTAAAGTTTACATGTAGAATCTCTGTTTTGTCAAATGCATTACTATGCTATTGTTTATATTTGTGTGTTTGTGTAGGTCTACTGTGACATGGAGACACTCGGAGGACCTTGGACAGTGAGTTTATGACCTAAAGATGACACACAGATGGAGCTGATACAGATATGTCTCTATCACACTTTTAACATGTATGGAAATGAAAGAGTGGCTTTAAGTTCCAACTATTGGCCAGTAAAAGTCTCTTGAACTGATGCGTCAGAGCTAATACCCAACACCAATATTATTGCCTTGTAGGGCTGGGCCATTAACCGAAAAATCGAGAGATCGAATCGAACCATCAATTATTTGGTGGTTGGTTTTGAATCAAGAAATCAAAAACCAATCTTTTGTCAATAAAATGTGTAGTTTGGAGCAAAAGTCAAACTTTGAGGCACAATATTGATATCCTCCATCCATCCATTTTCTTCCGCTTTATCCGGGGTCGGGTCGCGGGGGCAGCAGGGGTCCTGCTCAGACTGCTGGGTCCCCCAGACTTCCCTGTCCACACACACACCTCCTCCAGCTCTCCCGGGAGGATCCCGAGGATTTCCCAGGACAGTCGAGAGACATAGTCCTTTCAGGCACCACAGGAGGCATCCGATTCAGATGCCCGAGCCACCTCAGCTGGCCCCTCTTGATGTGGAGGACAGTAGCTCTACTCCAAGTTCCTCCCGTGTGACTGAGCTCCTCACCCTATCTCTAATGCTGCGTTCAGACCGGACAGCGTCTTGGCGTATTTGCGTCCATTTTCAATGTTAAGTCAATGTAAACCCGCGTCTTGAGCGTTCAAGCGAATTTTCTGTGCATTTTGGCATCTGGGGTGTCAGTTGACGCGTGTTTATGCTTCTGAAAATGCGGCGTCTTGCGGATTAGAAGCTCGAAGCTGCGGCAGCCGCAGGAGTTGGGAAAATTCATCTTCAGACGCGTTGGAAGTCGGCGTCAGACAATTAGAGGCTACATTCCGGTGACACGTGACATGTTGTTTCCCTGTCACGTCAAGGGAAAGGAAGACTGTTTACTGAAGTCTCTTAATGACTTTTTTAACGAAAGGTCGCTTGTTTGGGGGCTTTTTTTCAAAGACTTGGCCGTTCGTTGCTTTGAAAATCTGGAGACACGGCAAACATGGGACAGGATGTAGACCGCTTGTATCCACGATCTTGTCCTTTCGGTCATTACCCAAAGCTCATGACCATAGGTGAGGGTTGGAATGTAGATTGTCCGGTAAATCGAGAGCTTTGCCTTTCGACTCAGCTCCTTCTTCATCACAACGGTTCGATACAGCGACTGCATCACTGCAGACGCTGCACCGATCCGCCTGTCAATCTCACGCTCCATCCTTCCCTCACTCAAGAACAAGACCCAGAGATACTTGAACTCCTCTACTTGAGGCAAGGACTCCCCACCCACCTGGAGAGGGCAAGGCACCTTTTTCCGGTCGAGAACCATGGCCTCAGATTTAGAGGAGCTGATCTTCATCCCAGCCGCTTCACACTCTGCTGCAAACCGTCCCAGTGCATGTTGCAGACTTTTTTTTTTTTTTTTATCTTTTTTCCCAGATCGCCCAGCCCTATTGCCTTGTACTTTTGAACAAATATTTAAACCAGCCTTGTGTCTTCAGGTGATCCAGAGAAGGATGGATGGTTAGTGAACGTCTACAGAAACTGAGATCAGTATGTGCAGGGCTTTGGTGATGCTAATGGAAATACCGGTTTGGTAAGAAAAAAAATCCAGAAGGTTATGAATCCTGCATAAAGAATTGTATTAATAGAACAATTATCTTTGACAGGACTGGAGTTTATGCATAAGATCACAGCTCGAGGGAAACACGAGCTGCTGGTGGAAATAGAAGATTTTGAGGGGAACAACACATCTGCTCGATACTCTTCTTTCTCTGTTGGAGAGGAATGCGACGGATACAAACTGACTGTGTCTGGGTTCACTAATGGAGGTGCAGGTTAGTTCATCAACGGTGTGTCTAAGAATGTTAAAAGACAATACTACCTCTTCTGTGTGTTTCTACAGCAGACTGTCTCTTTTATCACAACAACATGAAGTTCAGTACCTTTGACTAAGACCAGGATGTTTGGGAAAGCAACTGCGCTAAAAAACATCTGGGAGGTTTCTGGTACAAAGAATGTCATTACACCAACCCCAACGGTATTTATCGCAGGGGAATTGACAAAACCATCTTTTCTATTGGAATGGAATGGAATACATGGAAAAAAGACTACTCTCTGAAGTCTATCAGCTTCAAGATCCGTCCTGCCAAGTAGAGCCCACAGCTCCAGCAGATTACAGCTGTTTCTTTTTCCCTCTTGTAACCATTAAATTGTTGTTAATTTGGTGATGGGCAATACCAGCTTATCTGAGATTTGTACTTCCTTTCAATCAAAGTCTGTACTTGTGAAACTCTACAATAATAAACAGTTTTGAGCATCAAACTAAAAAAGACTGTTTATAATGTATTGTAAATGCTATTTTAATTTGAATCAGTGAAAAGTTGAGAAACCAAAATAGAAGAAAAAATCTAAATGATATACTGTATTGTGTGATTATGGGTCGAAGTCACTTTCTGTATGTCACCTGCAGAAAGATACACTGTCTGTCTAGTTGGCTGGGGAAACATTTTTTGATAATTGTTGTCAATAGTTACAGTGTGCCTATGCAGCCAGTGCTGACGCGTTAAGAAACTATCTTATATAATTAATGGGCTTTAGATTGTCTATGTCTGTGAGATGGGCACTTCGTCGAGATTAGACCCACCCTTGTTTGAAGTTAGAAAATAAGTAATATAAACATATATTTTGTTGCTAATCCTCACACAAGCCCAATCCTTGAATTATTCATTTAATTTGGCCTAAACTTAGCCGAATTAATTTAACTATTTCCGCAGAAGGGTTGGTACCAGTGGTTACACTAGACTTAATTCCAATTGTCACCGTGACGGACAAGGTCCAAAAAAATCCGTCATGAGGGATTTTTATCCGTCATAATTTTGTTGTGTAGGTTTATTGCTGCCTATGGTTTTTTTAGCTTATTTCTGACACCAGAGACTGCACAAAGCGCACGGGTCATGAGACAAGACAAAGAAATGACTGAACTTTGCCTAAATAGTTTCTTAAGATATCATTAAAGCATCTGCAAAAATCATTGTGTCCGTTTGACATTCAACAATCTCATTGTGACTGATGTGGCTCTGCATTTCTTACCCGAAGCACTACGTTCCACTTCTCTCCACTTTCTGCAAATCCACACTATATTTTGCCCAAACGCCACGTGTTATTTCCATTTCTCCTGCGTAAAAGTCAGTCTTTCTTCCTCCGGGAACATTTCTCTGATGTCAGCCGATGCGAGCACGTCACCAACCAAGAACTGCAGGTGGCACTTTCCGCTAAGTTTATGAAACTGAATAAACATCAGTGTTTGTCTGTCGAGCGATCCTGGTCATAGACACAAATCCTCTTGAAATCAGGCCGACAAAACTCTGTCCATCCCGCTGTTTTTGTCGAATGAAGCCTTATCCGCGCTCCGTAGCAAGGATGTGATCCGTAAAAATTGCAGCCTCCAGGTTTACAGATTCATATCACGTATTTGCGGAGGCCACAGCCCGTGCGCTCTGCAGCCGTCAGTCTAGCGACCTCCCTGACGGAACAGCGCGGTTGCCGCGCGCATGAATGGGATTGAAAGCAGCATTTGTCCCTCGCTGCTTCCTCAGTTTGAGCGAGCGGGAAAGCGCGAGTCCGGTCGGGATCCAGGTCAATTAGTGACTATATATAAAAGGGCAGCTTCATTTTCAATCCGTCAAAATGACGGAGGGCCTTAAAAATTTTCCGTCAAAGCAAATTACAATCGGTAAATGACGGAAAATTGTCGGTTAATGTAACCTCTGGTTGGTACGTCACAAACGGTCATGATTCCATCATTTTATGTAGCCTGTTTAGCGGATATAGCATGATTTAGAATGTGATTTAAAGGGACTATATCGATTTTCTTTGCAACAATATAACTTCAAAACAATTCCCCCTAGTACTGATATCTGGTTATGTATCTATTCAGGTGAAATAAGTATCTGTCTATGTCTAATAAAATTCAGTTTGTGTCCAACTTTTCTGTTGTTGTTTTTAGCATTGTGGCAACTGTTGTTAGCATACAGATCACCTCGCTGCTAACAGCTGTGAAAAAACATAAAAACACATTATGATGAACAATTCTGAAGTTCAGAATGCATTAGTTAAGTAAGTAAAATCAAACTGAATAAAGTTTAAATTTAAATATTTATGTTTGTTTACAATTTTAAGGATGCAAAAATCAGGTACAGTCCCTTTAAGATTTGGATCATTCTTTTGAAGTGTTGATCTAGTCAATGGCTTGTTATTTTGATGATTAGACAATTATTCTATTAACAATAGGCTCTGGCTGAAATGTGGGACCGCAGCTTTCCCGATAAAAAGGGGCCGTATAGCGGTCCCGCCCAAATCGGGACAGTTGGTAACCCTAACAGCATTAACGTAGTCAGGACAGTGCAAACTATTTTTTACTTAAGAGATGCATTAACAAGATGTATCTGTGCTAGAGGAAATGTTTTTTGTTTTGTTTTTTAAGTATTTATAAAAAATTGGGCATAGTCCCTTTAACAAAAATACACTGAATGAATGTTGGTTAATCTGCTTGTTTAGTAGACCACTGGCTGTTTTATTGTTACATTTTCTATCTATTGGTTTAATCAACAATATTTTAAAGCCATGCAAGACAACTAAACATGGACAGAATACCAGTATGTTATAGTGGAGACACAAATCTCAACACTGGGTTAGGGGCCGATGAATGGTATACTTAGTCAGTTGCTTTGGTATGCACTGTTCTATCTAGGGCTGGGTGATATGGCTAAAAATTATCAAAATTTTTCTGGAGACAGAGAAGGATATCGATTTTATCAGAATTCTTGTAGACTATTGCCTTTGAGGTAAATATGTACAATCATCTGCTTTTTCTAAAAGTTCCTACGTTAGGCTACTGTGACTGGTTAAATCCAGCTGCCACTCACTCAGAGAAAAACAAAGACTGACCAGTGTTGCCAGATTTTCAGAAAAAAAAAAAAAAAAACAACGCAACCAAGCCTTATAGACAAGCAACCTCTGCCCATAAATAGTTATTCAAATAATCAATTAATTAGAACATTGTTTGATAATACAATTTTGGCATTTCCAACACTAATAACAGCTTTTGAAAAATGCTAAAAACCCATGTTTCATTCATGAATAGATATATTTTTGTAAATCAAACCTGAAAATGTGCTAAATTTCACCTGAAACTTGACTTGAAGCTGCCAGCACAAAAGACCTAAACACATGACCTTAACAATTCGTAAGACTATTAAAAACAGACGCTTAAATTTGTTATAAAGAACCAAACTTGGCCACTTTGAGGCTAAGAGAAGTAGGTGGAAATAATTGTCTGTATTTTAACAAACAGATGCAATAATAGAAATACATCGCAATTGACAATTTCACCAAAAAAGCAGATTGTTACAACAGTGACTCATAATTCAATTTTTATCACAATATTTCCCAGCTCTAGTTCCATCCTTAGTCAAAAAGTCATTAGCAAAAGAAACCAGGAGTAGCAGTGACTCAGTGGAGCTTTTCCACTTTGACTCCCACAAGTATGTAAGCTATTACACCCAAACACGACCTGCAGAAATTGAGAAGTATGATATGTATGTCAATGGTTTCACAAAGTCATTTACCCTAACTCTTCAATAAAACGTCCCACTTTCCATTCTTCTTTTGATGACCCACTGGCCTTAAATGAAGCAGCCCGATAATCACTCCCATTTGGGTCACTCTTCAGCCCACAGTGTCATCGCTTATTAATCTGAGCGTGTCGTAAATGGCCTTGTCTCCGTGCACATTTTAAAGTCATTACGCGGCCCGGCTAGAGCACGGTTGTTTGCCATTGTAATTCCTCGTGTCTCTTAAATAATTTGTGAGAATTGGAGCTAACCGCCTCTGCGCTGTGTCTCGTCGGTCGCCTGCGTGTCCAAAACAGTGATTAGCCACGAACGATGCTGGCGCCGCGCTGGCACGTTGTTGTATTGTGTGGAGCTCTTGAACTGCTACCATATGGCACAGGCCCTTCAGGAATGCACTGATCCTGGCTCCACGCACCCTGCCCTCTTCCAATCCACTCACTACACTCTGCCAGGCTTGTAGACAAGACTTAAGCCGGTCATCAGTTTATTCTGATAACTAGTGAATGCACTAAGCAATTCAACGGATTTGTATGAAGAGTATGTCAAAAACCAAATAGCCAGGGTTTCCTCAGCAATTTCTTCTAAGGTTGGTGTCGGTTAGTGTCATGTTGGGGATATCCGTCAACGTCATTTTCTGCTCTACTGCCCATGCTTTATGCAGAAAGAGACTCTGTCCATCTGGTTAGCTGAGGAAACTGCAGAGGTAATACATACGAAAGCTCAGTACTGTCAATCTCCACTTTATTTTTTTTTCCAGCGGTATCACAAAATTTCATGATAACTATCAGGTAATAACGTGATACTATCAGGTAATGTGATATGAAAAAAAAAAAAAATCAGGTAAAAACGTGATAGTATAAGTAAAAAAAAAACTTCCAGGTAAAACGTGATAAGTATTAGGTAAAAACATGATACATGGGCTAAAACAACGAACAATGAGAGCATTTAGTGTAGAATAACTAAACAGAGACAAACATCTTGTCCGACTCCAGTGCGTTTTATCAGTGAGAGGAAAGGACAGACTGTCAAGATATATTTGTAAAATCATACATTTGATATTCATTTTCACATTACACTTCCCTCCTTTTGTAATCAATATTACAACACAATAAAATAATTAAACATTATTATTATCATCCTCATCGTCTATGTAATGTTAGCACATAAGTGAATAAATTTTAGCCATGTGTAAACTAAAGAGGGAGGCTTAGAATATGGCACAGAGGGATGATAAAACAATAGCAAACAAAATACTGCCAATGTGGGTTAGGGTTGAACTATCAGTCAGCCAGAACCAGACATTTCAGCCAGTACGGACAATCATTGTTGTTCACGTCAGATAGGAGACTATTTAAGGTGCACTGCGTAAGTGACAAAGGTTTTGAACAAGGGCGCCATCTTTGATGTTTTGTGGCACTGCACCCACCCTACTAACTTCAGCTGAAGACGTATTTTACGGCTTAAAAGATTATTTTGACACATCGATAGTTTCTACTAAATGTTTTCTGAGGTAAGAAGACAAAGGTTTTTGTATGAAAAAGTAGATGCTATTTTATTTGTTCTTTTTGACTGACTGATCAGTTTTCAAACTCCAAAAGTTACACAAGGAAAGATTTTTGAGAGTATGTGGAAAAGATTTGTTTTAGCGTGAGAGAAAATTGTTAACAAGCTCTTTACAGGACTCATTTCTCATAAACTAAATGTTTAATGGCAATTTATTACTCTACTAAAACATAAACCTTACCAAGACAAACAGCTAAGCTACTAAAGCTGTGTCTAAATGTGTGATGTACTTGACAGGCCGAGATTTTACCTTCTAATGAAAATAATCGACAGATGAACGTCTTGTTGATCTCCAGCACTGTTCTTCTTTCTCAAAAACATGTCCGAGTGCTCCTGGCCCTGGTCAGTCAGCCTCATGCCGGTGCGGTAGGCTAGTTGTTTTAATAATTCTTCTGTGATTGGAAGCTAGATGGCAGCATTTACCACTGATTACACCCACACTGGTAGCACTTTAAAAGACCTCCACGGTACCTACCAGTTAAGTACCGTGTCAGTTACTAGTAACTAACAGTGACACTTACTAGTACTTACTCTGGTACTTACTGTGATACTTACACTGGTACTTACTCTGGTACCTACAGCGGTACTTGCACCAGCAGTTACTGGTACATACCACTGGTAGTTACTGGTACTTACTGTGGTACTTACACTGGTACCTACAGTGGTACTTTGAGTGGTACTTGTACCAGCAGTTACTGGTACATACCACTGGTAGTTACTGGTACTTACTGTGGTACTTACACTGGTACCTACAGTGGTACTTTGAGTGGTACTTGTACCAGCAGTTACTGGTACATACCACTGGTAGTTACTGTGGTACTTACTGCGGTACTTACACTGGTACTTACACTGGTACCTATAGTGGTACTTGTACCAGCAGTTACTGGTACATAACACTGATAGTTACTGGTACTTACTGTGGTACTTACTGTTGTACTTATACTGGTACTTAAGGTGGTACTTGTGTCATCAGTGACTGGTACTTACAGTGGTAACTATTAGAACACTTACCACTTTTAATAATGTGTGGCACACACATATGTTTCAGTGGTGGTATTATTGGTACTAAATAAAAAAAGTAGAGCTTATAAATTATGAATAACAACAAAATGCAAATGTTAAAAAAGCACCACTGTCTTTATTTATGTCAAAACAATATTGGGTATTGACAAATACCAAAGTAATTATTTGTTTCAGTAAACAAAACAACAGAAAACAATCTTAGCTTAATTCCAACATTTATTGATAAATACCATTATACATAATGGTAAATAGTGGTACTACAATGGTACTTATTACAGTAGTTGACAGTTAACTACTGGTAACAACGGGACCTGTTCTAAAGTGACACATACTGTACTTCAGTGGTACTTACTACAGTAGTTGACAGTTAAGTACTAGTAACAACGGACCTGTTCTAAAGTGACACATACTGGTACTTCAGTGGTACTTACTACAGTAGTTGACAGTTAAGTACTAGTAACAACGGGACCTGTTCTAAAGTGACACATACTAGTACTTCAGTGGTACTTACTACAGTAGTTGACAGTCAACTGCTGTAGTAAGTACCACTGAAGTTGCCCCACTGTGGCACCTAAGGTTCTTCTGTGGTCTCCCACCCGAGTACTGGGCAGTACTCGGATGGGAGACCACAGAAGAACCTTGCTTAGCTTCTGAGATCTGACGGGATCAGGCTTTGGCATGCTGGTATGGCCACGACCATATCAGCATGCCAATACTGGTGGTAAAAGTACCAATGTAGGTACCAGTGTAAGTACCACAGTAAGTACCAGTAACTACCAGTGGTATGTACCAGTAATTGCTGGTACAAGTACCACTCAAAGTACCACTGTAGGTACCAGTGTAAGTACCACAGTAAGTACCAGTAACTACCAGTGGTAAGTACTAGTAACTGCTGGTACAAGTACCACTCAAAGTACCACTGTAGGTACCAGTGTAAGTACCACAGTAAGTACCAGAGTAACTACCAGTGGTATGTACCAGTAACTGCTGGTACAAGTACCACTCAAAGTACCACTCTAGGTACCAGTGTAAGTACCACAGTAAGTACCAGAGTAAGTACTAGTAAGTGTCACTGTTAGTTACTAGTAACTGACACAGTACTTAACTGGTAGGTACCGTGGAGGTCTTTTAAAGTGCTACCAATTTTTTTATTAAACCATCTTTACAACATTCGTCTGTTGTATAAAACCGAGAGCTTTTGCGAAATAAATACAAACAATGTGTACACTACAGTGAGGGAAGACTAGCGCAATAGAATGCGACCAGCGCCACTCACATTTATGAGCCTGTCTGCGCTTACAACCTCGGTAAGTTTACAAAACGTCATGGCGCACATCCAGGCCTGTGCCAATGGACGGTAATTTGATATATTGTAATATTGAGCATTTTAACTTACGCAATGCACCTTTAAGTGTGTGATGGTGTCTGAAAGATTACCAGTTATTCAAAATGTATAAGGGTTGCACATCTTCATTAAAAAAAACTTCAGGACAGAAATACTCACATAGTTTTTTATTTGGCTATTTCACACAAGTAAACGCTGAGCGAGAACCTCCATGAGTTCGGGGTCTCGCAAGGTCGGCAGCAGAGCCTGTGGCTGCAGCAGGACTGCAGACCACCAGAGCTAATGTGAGTCACCCACCGTAGCAAGACCGGTCCGGTGACTGCACCGGAGTTGGACTGGAGGCAGTGTGAGCCCGAGGTAACGCATTTCGGCTTAAAGCCTTTCAAGCGCTCTGAGTAAGGCTAGGTTTAGTTGACGAGCAGTACCTAATTTTCACCTGAATGGATACTTTGACATTTTAATAAATAAATAAATACAATTTTTAAAAACAGAAAAATAAAAAACATATGGAAGTCTGGTTTGTAGAGATGTGACCCACACACAATAAGCAGGCACATTTTTATATTAGTGCAGCAAAAACATACAAATTATAAAAGAAAACAAGGCATGGTTTAACTGGGTGAAACAATGTATTTAAATGTTTCAACTTTTTTAAATATAGCTTTAATATAATTTTCAATACAACCAAGAGACCAGCCTGGGGGCTTTTTTTTAATATATAAAAATGCACATTACAGAGACTTATTCTGAATTGCATATTTTGTTTATATTGTGCGATATACAAAAACAAACTTCTTCATCGATGCCCCCAAACTATATGATGCAACTATGTGATGCATCTCCTTACACTCCCCACTTTGCCCACTTTTTCCCATGATGGAGGGCAAACGTGCTGTCTGTGCATGTTGAAACTACGGAAACTCTGCCCGTTTCTACGTTAATTTCAATCTATTTCAATTGTTACATTTTGTTGTTTGATTGGCTGCACTAACAGGCAGTTAGCCTCTAGCTTAAAGCCTATAGCTAAGACAGAAGATGACAGATGGCAGCAATAAATGAAAAGAACTGGAAATCCTCTAAGTTCCAACGGATACAAGGCAAGTAAATGTTAATGTGAAAAATGCAATGAAAATCTGAAGCAACCAGCATTATGTGTGGCTAGCACTAGCCACAGGTGATGGCTCACGTTACTGAAAACCAGACTGTAGTAGGCTTTTAAATCTGCTCCATTGTAAGGCAAAACAGTGTTTACCAAATAATGGTAAACCGTGTTTGAGGGGCCTAACATTACCCCTCAAATCCTGAGGGATCAGACAAACTTAAATCAGCAAACACAGCAGGAGGAAGAATGGATCAGATAGCATTCATTAGATTTTCCAAATACTTTGCTTTTGCACGCCTATAGTTGTCCTTTCATGGACAACTGTACTGAACATGCTCAAGGGAATAACGTGTGCCTAAAGGCAATTGGTGTGTGGGAGCAAATCATTTCAGCCTGATCTCATGGATAAGCGTGTGAATACCACGCTATTGTAAACAGCGTGTCATATGAACGCTACTTCTATTTTATGCGTGTGTATTTGACGCGTTTCTGTCCTAGTTCATTTCAATGGTGAATGTTAACAGGTGTTATTATTCATGAAAACTAACACAATCCTAATCCTAACCTTAACCAACTCCAAGACAAAGAGCTAAACTTACCCATTGTTGTAACTTCAGACTTAAATTTTTTCCAGACTACGTTGGAGAAAACGAGCATGTAATTGCACGCCAAAACAGGCAGAGGGCGTCGTCGTGACACGCAATTTGTCATGGCGTGCTATTTTACGCATTCTATGAGAACACGTTGATCATTCACATCATCAGGCAGCAAGGGAACCTAGCAGTAATGGTGTGTGTCTGTTAGTTTGTGAAATGTGAGTCGCCAAGTTGTTTTATTCATGGCAAAACTTCCCAAAAATCCCAGTCTGTTCTTGCTCCGGGACTGCGTGATCTGAGGTGTGTGCTCAACTTGAATCTCCTCCTCTCAGCTTCATGCTCTTGCCAACAATACAGGTAAAGATTTGAGACACACCCATTGACATAACGGGAATGTTTTTACCCAAATGTGGGCGGAGACAGCAAAAGTTCTTATGTTACAAGCTCTCTTTGATAATACTGTATAATTAACCATTTTTATGTCACATAGAACTGGACAGGAACAAAGGGGAATCATACTGAAATCAGCAAAAGGATTTAGGTATACACTTAAATTTAACGCTGAAGCAGTTTTCCAAATCTCTATGAAGTCATTATGACATGATTTGTGGTATGAGAACAGCACTATTATTATCTGAGGTAAGTTCATTATTTGAGGATGCTTATTCTTTATGTGTCCTCAACAGTCTTAGCGTGTAAGGCTAGTTCATACATTAATGAACTAGGCTCTTACCTCACAAATTCAAATAATGTCACTTAATCAACAACGCCACCCAGAATGAAGGTTCAGGGACCTAGAGAATTAACCTACATTCAAATTTTACACGCAGGTTTGTTGGACTGAGTTGGACAAAATACAAACTTGCATATATTGTTGGATGTGATGCATGTTCTTATTCTAAAGATGATTCGAAAGATTAAAATGAATAAAAACTGTATTCTCTAACAAAAAGTTGAAATGGTCTGGGTAGCTTCCAAAATGCAAGACTTACGCCAGGCGTGTACCAAAAAACTGACCACTTGCCTTTCTCTGGACCCTCATAGACATACAACATGATTTAGTTTTTAGTAAAATAAATTTTCTTGCAGAGGCATGCCTGGTGTTATAATTGTGCTTGTCATCACTGAATGAAATATTTTAATAAATTATCTTTGGAGACTTACAGTATATTCAAGAATAAGATCTCCATCACCTCCTCCATAGATCAACTCTCTTGTCTCCGGTTTCAGCTCCAGAAACCTGCTCCAGGACATACATCCTTTCCCAAAACTACCCCATTGGCACAGAATACAGCTGCAGTAGATAAGCATTATACCAAAGAAGTATTGAATTTAACCAATATATGACTTCAGCGTCAATGTGAGTGTTTAATATAACAAATACATTACTTCAGTATTTAATATAGCAAATATATGACTTCATTGTTTATATGAAAGTGTGTATGCAACTAGAAACACTTTTCGATATACGTATATATACATTCAATAAGGCAAAGACATAAAAGTCCCAGGGTTCTCACTCACAAGCTCAGGAGGATGCTTGTGAAGGCTACTTACAGTCAGTGTTCTCACAGAGCCACATTCTGGACCCAGTGAGCCCAGAATGGCTTGTACACTTGTTTGTTAATAATTTTGCCAATTACAGTAATATTCCTTTTTATTCAGCGACTTTGGCCAGTGTTTATTTGTTGTGTTTTATAGGAGAGAAGAAGCTCTCAAATATCACAAATAATTACATTTAGAGAAAGTCTACAACACAAGCACTCCTGACCTGCTTTTAGGACCCCTTTCTGTCATGGGCCCCAGGAAAACTAGTACCTTTTGTTTTTTTTTTCTATTTTGGTTTCTCAACTCTTCCTGTTTCACTGATTCAAATTAAAACACCCTTTACAATACATTATAAAACTCTTATTTTGTTTGATGCTCAAATGTTTATTATTGCAGAGTTATACAAGAACAGACTTTGATTGAAAGGAAAAATCTCAGATAAGCTGGTATTGCCCATCACCAAATTAACATCAATTTAATGGTTACAGGAGGGAAAAAGAAACAGTTGGAATCTGCTGGAGCTGTGGGCTCTACTTGGCAGGACGGATCTTGAAGCTGATAGACTTCAGAGAGTAGTCAAGCCCTTTCCATGTGGTCCACGACATTCCAATAGCATAGAGGGTTTTGTCAAAGCCCCAGCGATAAATACCGTTGGGGTTGGTATGATGACATGATTGGTACCAGAAACCTCCCAGAAAAGATTTAGCACAGTTGCTTTCCCAAACATCCTGGTCTTTGTCAAAGGTAGTGAACTTCATGTTGTTGTGAGGAGCAAGACTGTCTCCTGTAGAAACACACAGAAGAGGATAGTATTGTTGTCTTTTAACATTCTTTGACACACCGTTGATGAACTGACCTGCACCTCCATCAGTGAACCCAGACACTGTCAGTTTGTATCCGTCGCAGTTCTCTCCAACAGAGAAAGAAGAGTATCGAGCAGATACCTTCTTCCCCTCAAAATCTTCCATTTCCACCAGCAGCTCGTGTTTCCCTCGAGCGGTGATCTTATGCATAAACTCCAGTCCTGTCAAAGATAGACTTGTTCTATTAATACAATTCTTTATGCAGGATTCATAACCTTCTGGATTTTTTTCTTACCAAACCAGTATTCTCCATTAGCATCACCAAAGCCCTGCACATACTGATCCCAGCCTCTGTAGAAGTTCACTGAACCATCCATCCTTCTCTGGATCACCTGAAGACACAAGTCTGGTTTAAATATTTGTTCAAAAGTACAAGGCTGGGCGATCTGGGAAAAAATATAATCATAATTTTTTTTTTTTTTTTTTTTTTGTCAGATTGATCGATCTGGATTTTGATTCGATTTTATTTTACCTTTTCAAAAACAAATTTAAAATGCCATTCATGAATATAAACAAAACAAAAACTTTTAATATGTCTCATTTACTAGATAGAATATTCTGCCTCAAAGTTTGACTTTTGCTCCAAACTACACCTTTTTATTGACAAAAGATTGTTTTTTCGATCTTTCAATTCAAAACCAACCACCAACTAACTGACGATTCAAATCGATCTCTCGATTTTTCGGTTAATGGCCCAGCCCTACAAGGCAATAATATTGGTGTTGGGTATTAGCTCTGACGCATCAGTTCAAGAGACTTTTACTGGCCAATAGTTGGAACTTAAAGCCACTCTTTCATTTCCATACATGTTTTAAGTGTGATAGAGACATATCTGTATCAGCTCCATCTGTGTGTCATCTTTAGGTCATAAACTCACTGTCCAAGGTCCTCCGAGTGTCTCCATGTCACAGTAGACCTACACACACACACACACATAAACAATAGCATAGTAATGAATTTGACAAAACAGATTTTGCATGTAAACTTTACCTGAGCTCCACCGAATGGGTAAACGGTGTAGACTCCACTGCGGCTTTTGGGTTTCTGTTGAAGGATGTCACTGCAGTCCATTGGTTTGTCTGTGGCTGTGCAGCAGATCAGCAGTGGAGCCAGAAACACCAGGAGAAGCACTGCAGGCTGAAACTTGACAAGGGTTACATTCACTGTCACTTAAATATCATTATTTTCATATTATTGTCTCAAATTGTAAATCTGAAATCTGCCATCTTTCTTTCCTGTGTTTTTAATGCACCACACTTTACTACAACAACTACGTTCATTTCAAAACACACAGACACAGGCTGGCAGGACAGGTGAGAGGTGGTTTGTTTGGAGCAGCATCCCTGTCCCAAGTAGAGACACTCACCAAAGGTCTTACTTTTAATACACTTTAGACACTACAAATGACCAAGGGATTAATTACAGGAAAAAAAAAAAAAGATTATGGCATAAAATGTATTCATCTCCAATCAGAATGTCCCAAAGTATAGTTTTAACTTTCTAATGTGTAGATGACATTTTGCCTCCAGAAAGTTACACAGTGCACCTTTAAAGCCAGATATAAACATTTACCTGAAAATATTACAATATTGTTTAGGGAACGTGAAGGAAATTATAATCTGTGTGCATTTTAAGATTGATTTATGGAATAGTCTAAATGAAGAACCAAAGGTTTTGTGTAGTCTTGCATATCTCTGTAATAACACAATATCTATACATTGTTGCACATAATGGTTAAGTATGTTCTATATATGCTGTCTCATTTTTTAGCATTATTATGTCATAGGGGAAAGAGCAGTGTTGGGAGTAGCTCAATACTTATAAAAATGTTGATCATATATTACTAGTTACAATCTGAGTAACTCCTCTTATAAATTAATAGCTTTTATATTCGATTGAAAATGACACATCAGGACCAAAATTCCACTAAAATACTGTCTGTTGGTTAAAGGTGAATCAAATATTGTGAGGAAAATGTGTTGTGACGTCATATTTCCATAAAGTGAGCAGTAATCAGGTGTAAATGTGACAAGTTTGTTCAATGTTTTAACAAGTGTGTGACTGGCTCAAAGTAACTCACATTAGTGTAACTCACATTAGTGTAACTCACAGTAGTGTAATTACATTAGTGTAACTCACAGTAGTGTAACTCACAGTAGTGTAACTCACAGTAGTGTAACTCACAGTAGTGTAATTACATTAGTGTAACTCACAGTAGGTAACCACAGTAGTGTAACTCACAGTAGTGTAACTCACAGTAGTGTAACTCACAGTAGTGTAACTCACAGTAGTGTAACTCACAGTAGTGTAACTCACATTAGTGTAACTCACAGTAGTGTAACTCACAGTAGTGTAACTCACATTAGTGTAACTCACATTAGTGTAACTCACAGTAGTGTAACTCACAGTAGTGTAACTCACAGTAGTGTAAATCACATTAGTGTAACTCACATTAGTGTAACTCACAGTAGTGTAACTCACAGTAGTGTAACTCACAGTAGTGTAACTCACAGTAGTGTAACTCACAGTAGTGTAAATCACATTAGTGTAACTCACATTAGTGTAACTCACAGTAGTGTAACTCACAGTAGTGTAACTCACAGTAGTGTAACTCACAGTAACTCAGACAGGGATATTGTAAAACAAATGTATGACATCTTTCTCTCTGTAACTTGTAATATATAATGTATTACAGTTTTACAGTGACTTGGGTAGGAGCCTATAAGTTTAAACTTATACTTCCAACTCCTTTTTGAGCATTTAGTCAATGATATTCACCTGTATGATGTTTTCATTTAATTGACTGCTCAGATAAATTTGATTGATTGATTGATTTGACTGACTCATTGATTATTTTAGATTGGTATTCTGAAAAAAAAAAGATGCTTACCATCATTGCAGCTTTCAGTTGAAGGATGATCAGTAATATGGATCTATTTGTAGAAAAACAGTTTAACACATTGTATGTATTACATTTTGATTAATCATGCAGTGCATAAAATTTAAGATATTTTTTTCACCAAAGCAAATAAAAAATAATCAGAAAACAGTTTTGTTTTAGTCTAACAAAAAGTCACATCTGATGACATGTTAGGTTTGAGACAGTACATTCTAATTCGACAAAGAAGAGGCATAACAGAGCTCTTACCTGAGACGACGGTTTGGACCCTGACTGTTGTCAGTTTGAGATACAGTATCAGGTCCTGTCTTTTATAGGACAGCACATCCACAGTGAGACACTATTTGGCACAAATCTTTGTTGACTTTGCTACATTTACACAGAGCGGCATGTCAGAAGTTTTAAGAGCCACGTGCAAAGTGATTAGAAGATGTTTGGTTTGTCCTCTCATCCTTCATCTTTTATATTTAGATTAACTTTCCTTCCTCTTCCTCTTCAAAAACACTGCTAGAGTTTAGCCTGAGATCTCTTTCTTTCTGAATGTCTCTGATCTGTGATGTCATAGATAGAGCTCTGAGATCTGAGACACTGTTTTGAAGTCCATAAATCATCCAGACTCACTTTGAGAATTTCTGAAGTGTCTCTGGAGTATTTCTGGAGTATCTGTACTTTACTTGAGTCCTTAAAAAACCTTGTGACTTTTTACTTTGATTTCTTACTGTTTTAAGAAATAATGTAATTTATACACCCTACATTTTAAAAATGGGTGAGTTACTTCATAAGGCCATTTTCTCCTCTTTATCATATGACAAAAGTCTAAATAATTAGAATTATTTCAAGGTGAACAGCCATTGGACACTCAAACACATAACAAACCAACTTTGTGAATCACTAAAAATGTATTTCTAGATGGGTTAAAATGACTTGTAGTATTTTTTCTGGTTGAGACGGTCTGACTTGATGTACTTAGATTATATGTTTCTGTCTTGTTGTGTGCTTGTTTCAAGCCAAATGATTTGCTAAAGCCGTAAAACATTTTTACTCAGTGGCAAATTTGATTCAAGATCAAATCTTTTGTAAAATTGAAACAAGTAAAATATTCTGTCAAATTTGAGCATTTATTTTAATTTTTATTTTAATCTGGTTATTATTAACATTAAATTAAGAAGAATATGCAGATTTTTTTTTTTTTTTTCAATCTTAACCAAGACTAGATCATTATACACTCAAGGAAAAAAAGAAACATTTAATTTTTTGAAAATTCCTTGGAAAACGAGTCCATTTGTAAAAATGGGTTACATCATGATTTCAGTCCATAGTAAGCTGAACACAGGTGAACAAATTTCTTGGTTTGGCTTGACTGATTGTGAGAACAATAAAGAGTGCATTACAGGGTCGTTTATTCACACAAAATTCATGTTTGAAACTCAGAGTTGACTTTTACCACTGGTTAACTGTGCTCAAGTCTTCTCTATAAAAGGCACCAGAATGAAGCCAAAAACACACTTCTTCACGATGCCACGATAGTCAGAGAGGGATGGAGCTATTGGCTGCTCCAAGCTGGACGGTGTTGTCTTGTGCCTCCAGGGTGTTTGGAGTTCACCGCTCTACCATTAGTCGTCTTGTGGAGCGATACCAGGTCACTGGTTCCTCTAACCACCGCCCTCGTACTGGTGGCCCCCGTGTAACGACCGCTGTACAAGACCGCACCAACTGCCCCGCACATCTCCATGACAGGTTCAGCCGCCACCAGGTCCACAGACGAGACCACTGGGACACCCCACAGGCCAGTGTTGGCCAGAACCATCCGATGAAATTCCTGTCATTTTTGGTTTGGGGGTTGCTCTATTGTTTGGTTGTGTTATTGGACCAACCCCCTCCTCGAGTGTACTTTGGCACATGGCAGTGTGATTCTACTTTTTACTTTTTTCATTTGAGTAAATGCACACACATTTACTTTTGTACTTTTACTCAGAATTTCAGCTCTTCATTGACTTTTACCAGAGTATTTTTTTACACAAGTAACTGTCCTTCTACTCAGTGAACTTCAGTACTTTTGCCACCTTAGCATATTTGCAGCGTTGGCAAGTAACTAGTATTTTTACTCAAGTACTGTACTTAAGTAGTTTTCTTGAGTATCTGTACTTAGGGTTAGGGTCTTCTTACTTTTACTTCTTACATTTTTCTGTCTGTACTTTCTACTCCCTGCAGTTTCAGACCAGGTGAGTTACTCTATAAACCAGTGTGTATTGGTGCTTTGTGAACAACAATCACCAAAAACATTATAACATTACAAAACAACGTCATGCACTGCAAAAACTGTATTTCTAGATTGGTTAAAATGTCTTAAAACCTTGATTTTTGCTCTTTTTGTTAAGATGGGTTTACTTGATGGACCTAGATGATATGACATGATGTGTTTTCTGCCTTGTTTCAATAAGTTTGTTCTTTTTTCAAGTCAAATTATTTGCTGTTGAAGTAGGACATTTTCACTCACCTCATTTTCCTGAAATCAGAAATATCCTAAAACAAGTGATAAGCTGCCAATTTTCTAGTTGTTTTAACTGAGAGTGTGACTGTACTTTTTACTTTTTTTTTACACACATTTACTTTTATACTTTGACTCATGTTTCCTGCTGAAACTGTGTGTTCCAAAGATTGTTTCATGTCATTTGCTGTCACATTACAAAAAAGATTTGTTAACATCTAATTATATAATATTAAGACGTAGTTAAAGGTAAACTTTGTATTCCTGTGTGTCAATAGTTTTGACAGCTGTTATTCTAATGTGATGTGTTTTAATGTGTATTTCCTGCTTGGCTTGATGATGAAGCAGTTAAAGTTAAAGTAAACTTTAATAATGCTTTGTGTCAATAGTTTTGACAGTTGTTATTCTAATGTGATGTGTTTTAATGTGTATTTCCTGCTTGGCTTGATGATGAAGTAGTTAAAGTTAAAGTAAACTTTAATAAGGCTTTGTGTCATTACTTTTGACAGTTGTTATTTTTATATTGTGATGTGTTTTTAAAGTATCTTTATTGACTTGATGTTGGCCTCTGAAGAAGACAAAGAAAGGTTCATGTGTGATTCAAAGAGCTTAACATAGCTTTGTATTTCAAAAAACATTCATAAAACACAATTATCATAAATGTATTTTAAACATGGGGTAGCTGATTTTCAAACTGCAAACATGAAACTGTTTTAAATGTGACACATGGTTAATAGGATTAAATTATAGCTTATAAACATCTTCTTTTAAACAACAAAGTGAAATTGGAGAGGACCACCCAAGCTCAGCCAATCAGAGCGCTGCATTTGGCTCTGATTAGAACTTCAATTCTTTATTATTCAATTCAGACAATACTCAGAGGTCTCGTTTTTCACCGAGTGCTGCATTAGTTTTTAGTGGAAAACACAAAGTTTACTCATTCACAACTAAAAAAAAATCAGTTACCACAACTTGAAAAAAAGAAAGAAAGAAAGAAGAAACGTGTTCAGTCATTTGAAAGTGAGTGGTGGTGGGGCTGGAAGTTACTTTAAAGATTTTAATGAGATACATGACGAATAGTCTATAACAAGTCCAGTGTGACGGAAGGTAAATAACACTTGAAAAGAATAGTTTATTTCAAATGGCAAACATAAGAGAAACAATAAAGTTCACAAAATGTCGTTATACAACTAGAAACAGAACGTGTCTCCAAAACCCCAAAGCCTCTAAAATGGTGCACCACACCATGTTCATTTTCCATGGAAATGTTCCAATATTTGAGTTAGTCGAGTTGAAAATCCAGTTGTCGATCATCACTAGTACAACAAAAAGAGAACAATACAAAATACATAACATTCACATTTTCAGAACATTTGTTACAGTTCATATTTGAATTAGTGCTTTTCCCATATAAATGTGTGGGTCATGTAAATAGTGTTTCTTCATGAATATTTAATCCTAAATATTTGATATTTGATTGTCAGCCACTGTCTTGAGTTGAATAAAGTCTGCTTCACCTCGTCAGACAGGTTCTGTTTAAGCCACCGTTACCTCATGATTCAACACAGCATCATATTTTTCACTTAATAAAAGGATTATAGAAAAACAGCATGTATGTTACTTGGGTTATCTTTTGTTAAATATTAAAGTGTGACAGAAGTGGACAAATATCCCATTTTTTCACAGCAATGTATGAGTATTTATAACTTTGAATTCAAATGTGGTTGAACAAACAGCTCATTTCACTTCTGAGTCACAAACATGTGTTTCATCAGGGTTGGTTATGTTCCATAAACTATATGATTTGAGTTCTCCTTATGGTCACAGTCTGTCTGAATAATAAAGCTTTATATATAATATAAGAACTATTTTCACATCCTTGTTGATTCAAAGTTTGCAGACAGTTTTGACCACACCAACAGCAGGACGTGCTCCATTAACACTTTGCAGCCGAGTGTGAGGAATAACACATTTGTGTATTTAATTGTGTTCTTAGTGCTTTTAACTAACACAGTTAAATACACATCTGTGCAACTTAAATATACACTCACATCCGTGAATTTCACGCACATCCGTGTTTTCTTTTCATCTGATGTGTACAAGCAGCTCTTTACTCTTCTCCTTCAAATGAACCTTCAGTGACACAAAACTATCTTATATTGGGCTGCACCATATGATCGTCATCTCAGGCAATGTTTACTTTGACCGACATTTTGTTCAGTCTTGTCAGAAGACATCTGTTTGTAAGTTTTGTATGTCTGAACATCTCTTTTGTATGTTAGTGAAGTTCAATAAAATACTTGTTTCTGAGACTGAGAATCATTTTATTTTCTGCCACAATATAGAAGTTGAAAAAGTCATTAGTTACACAATACTTATTACTTTTAGTCACATGACTTAGTTACTGCCTAAAGAAAGTAACTTAGTTATATTATTATATAATAATATAACTAAGTTACTTTTTTATTTTATAATATAACTTAGTTATATTCCAAATGAATATTATTCTTCCTCGAAGTGAATGCTTTTGCAGCGTGTTGAGGGCCAAACCTAATTTTATGTGCACCTTTTTATTTGCAAAAAAAAGTGATTAAATTCTATATTATGAACATGTGGGACTGATGTATTTCTTTCTGTGTTGTGTGTGCTGGTTTATGTTTGTTGGTGCAGGGATGAACCACAGAAAACAGCCAAGTATAGCTTGTTCAAAGATCAAAATAAAGGTGAAACAATGATTAAAATGCACTTAAAACACTGGATTACATTGGATGACCAGCCTTTCCCAACACAGGGTTTTGCAAAAGGGAAGAGGAAGTCCCGACCCCCCAATAGACACAAGTGCACTGCAGGAACACACGAAGAAGAAAAGTGGGCGGACCACGACAGCAGTAGCAGTAGGTATGTAGAATAAAGAGCAACAGAGACCATTTGGTGTAACTATAACATAATGAAACAGTTACATTCACCCCCGAGAATTACACAAAACACCAAAAGCACAAAACACTGGTTATCAAAAAACACACCGCCACATAAAATCACCATCTAACCAAAGATAAGGCAATAAGCAGCGCCAGTTACACCACAGAAAAACCATTCACAAAGTGCATAAGGGCATCAAACAAAAGTCAGATGAAATTTACAAGCAACACTCAGGCATTATTAATAAAAGTCAGATAACAGAAGCCAAACAGAGACTCTACTTGAGTCATAGATTCGATCAATCTACAGACTGGTTTAACAATCCTGCCAAACCTTGTTGTAAGGTTGTGGCCTAAATAGGAGAATTGAGGGTCATCAGGGGACTCTTCAGGCTCATCACAAGGTCAAAAAGGCACAAGAAAACAGGGGATCAGGGGAGCCATGGGACATAGGAGGTTCCATTGTTTCATCAGGCAATTGTTGCTGGACCCAGGACGGTGCGACCCACAATGGACTCAGACAGACTTGGAGGGACACTGGGCAGGAAGCACTCAGTCTGTCCATCTACCTAAGACACTGCTGGCTCCTCTGGGCAACAACAGTGTCAGCATCGGTTTGCCTGATTTAACAGTGCACCATTAACTGGGCTGTTTGCAGCCGAGTGTGAAGAATGTAAGAATAACACACATTTGTGTATTTAATTGTGTTCTTAGTGCTTAACTAACACAGTTAAATACACATCTGTGCAACTTAAATATACACACACATCCGGGAATTTCACGCACATCCGTGTTTTCTTTTCATCTGATGTGTACAAGCAGCTCTTTACTCTTCTCCTTCAAATGAACCTTCAGTGACACAAAACTATCTTATATTGGGCTGCACCATATGATCCTCATCTCAGGCAATGTTTAGCCTACTTTGTCTTGTCAGAAGACATCTCTTTTGTAAGTTTGTATGTCTGAACATCTCTTTTGTATGTTAGTGAAGTTCAATAAAATACTTGTTTCTGTGACTGAAAATAATTTTATTTTCTGCCACAATTTAGATGTTGAAAAAGTCATTAGTTACACAATAAGTTAGTTATATTATTATTTAATATAACTTAGTTATATTACAAATGAATATTATTCTTCCTCGAGGTGAATGATTTTGCAGCGTGTTGAGGGCCAAACCTAATTTTATGTTTCACCTAAAAAGTTTATTTGCAAAAAGATAGTGATTAAATTATATACAGTATTATGAACATGTTTTAGCAGAATAAAATGGATTTGGTGTACTTTGACAATGTTTTCAACTTAAAAAATAATCAGAATTTTTCAACAACACCTCAGCTCTGAAAAAACGTCAAATATCCAGGTTCTCCAAAACGCATGAGCCGCACGAAGGATGTCAAATAAAAGACCTTTATTAACAACATGTTACGACCCGCACGTCTTCATCGGGGCAATCAAATCACAGTCACACCTCAGCTCCTCTCCGTGGGCCAAATCAAACCCTTTGGTGTGCCAATTTAGCCTCAGGCCCCACTTTGGGCACCACTGGTCAACATCATTCAAAACTACATATACTTATGCAATGTTGTTCGTTTTCAGCGAGAACCAATTTTTTTTTTTTAATCATCACACTATATTTAGGTCACCAGCTTTCTTTGTATTAAAACCCATGAGTTCATAACAGTTCAAACAAATGAGTACTTATCAAAGCTTCAGCCAAAGGCATAGAACAAGAGTACAACATGTCAATGACAAAATCGTAGCAACGTCAGCAACTACAGTTTCTATCCTTAAAGGTGGTTTAGCTGATTTCAAACTGCAAATACAATCTTTTAAATCTGATAACTTCCTTTCCTAAATTCTTAAACACATGTCTTAATATTGACATGTATACATTTTTGGCTTATAAACCTATTTTACAAACAACAAAGTGAAACTGTAGAGAACCACCCAAGCTCAGCCAATCAGAGAGCTGTATTTGGCTCCTGATGAGAACTAAAAATTGTTATTATTCAACTCAGACAGTACACAGAGGTCTCATTTTCACAAAGTGCTGCATTTTATCATAGACTTTTCAGTGGAAAACACAAAACTTTACTCATTTGTAACTAAAAAATGTAGCTAGTCCAACTTTAACTCTCAACAACAACAAACCTGCAGCTTTAAACCACGTCTCTCACACAGACATTAACTTCAAATGCACAATACTAAAGCTGAAACTGCTCATGTTCTATTAAAACTGGCTGAAGAAGCTAGTGCTAAAGGCTAATGAAGGAAAGTGTTTTTAAACAAACTCTCTCTTGAGAGCTTGAGAGACATTTCACTGGACACTGTTTTGAAGAATAGTGGGCTTTGTTACTAAATGCAAAACGGGGAAACACCGGGCCCGGGGACTTCAGGCCCGGGAACACCGGGCCGATCCCCAACAGACATACTTTAATGGAGTTTGGTGAACAAACAGAACATTAAGGTGTCCTGCTCTAACCATTCTCCCATATTCTGGTAGGTTGCACAGCAGTAACAGCTTTTCAAAAACAAAAGAACGGCATTTAGAAGTGACATGACAAAGTAGATCAATACTATACATGCTATTCTATAGTCAGAAAGTTGACATACTAAATCTGTATATTAAATACATTTTACCTCGAATTGTATCCAGTGTGCATCAGTTTTAGAGAAGTCCTCAGTCTCTGTATCCAGCTGCTTCATTAAGACAGTGACACATTCATATTATTTTATTTGAATATTAATATTATAAACTTTAACATCCATCTTTATACGGATTGACATGCTTACCTTTATTTTCATTGAACAGTATTCTTTCACTCAGTGAAGTTGGCAGTCAGCTCAGTAATGGTGTTTGGAAAGTCCATAATTTACAGAGGCAAATTACAGACAGGGCCTGTTACATCTAGAATTAACAAATACAGAAGCATTTTTAGCTTATCTCCGGCCCAGAGGTCACATCTTCTATTTTGTGTCTGTCTTTGTTGCACCAAATAGATAATAAACATCAGTGTTTTTACTTTGAACAGACTTGTATGACCCCCCAGACCCCCCACTCATTCTTTTCACCCTGTACAACATGGTTTACCCACTACTGAAACATGTGTGATGCCCATCAACCACTAAATAACAGACTTCCAAATAGGTCGCTGCTTTACAAATTCTTAGGTTCCAGAGCCTCACACCACCCCAGAACCTGCGGATCATATGCACCCTCACAAAAATGTCACTCCAAGACAAAATCAAAAGTTGAGAGCCCTGAAACTTAAATTTGAACATTTACGCAGCTCGGACTGAAACGCATGACCCAGAGCTACCATCAGGTCAAACCACCTGGAACAACCACAACCATTTCAGAGCTGGCAAAAAATCTCAGACTGGATTGGAAACGTAAAGTAAGGCTAAGGCAAACTTTGAACTTGCAGACAAAACTATATTTTCTGAAAAAAAGCTAAAGGTGCACTTTGTAACTTTCTGATCAAAAAGAAACTTTGAGAAAATCCTGTTTTTGTCATTTCGACTTCTTTGATGTTCGAAATAAATAATAAAAATTTGCTTTGAGCAGGCTTGCATGGCTACAAAATGGACTATTATTTGGAGAGCTTCCTTCTGAATTTAGCTGTATTTTTTTCATATTGACTTAAAACATATTTATGCTTTTATAGCTTTCTATTTGCACTGATTTATGTAGTTGACTTTTCACCTCCAAAAAGTTACATCGTGCCCAGATATTTTAACACGTTAACATCAGGTGTATTACAAAATTACAAGTATACAAATATAATACAATAATTGTACAATACAGTGCAGTTCGTAGCAGGTGTGTTTTAGTCCAAAGAGGTCCAGACTTGGTGTCCTGCTGGTATCAATCCTGTTGCATCAAACAGACTCTAAGTCACAGCATGGCATCCGAAGACCAATTTTTCTGAGCGGTTGATCTTTGACCCTTCATCATAAACTCCTCTCAGATCCAGCGGGCAGGCTGGTCTGCTAAATACCAATGTTCTGGTCCACACAGCCAGAGGGAGAAAGAGTAAGCTTGACCTGCTGGAAACATCTGAAACTGAAAAGAGACAAACGTGTCACGAGCTGCTTCAGTCTGTAAAGGTGCTAGGGATGTCACGATATCAAATGGTATTATCGCGATTGACGATTTTGCAATTACTCACGATTACTCTTGTTACGACCAAAGCGCAGAGACATTTTTAATTTTCTTGCATTCTCATTGTCTAACACGTCGCTTTTTCTAAAGTCTTTGACCAGTTTTATGAAATTAAAGGTGCATTGCGCAACTTTTTGGCCAAAAATAAACTTGAATAAATGCACATTTTTGTCATTTAGATGCCTTTGTCACACTAAATAATTATAAAAAATTTGCTTGCATGGCACAAATAGTCTAATATTTGACTTGGAGGAGGGCCTTTTTTCCTTTTATAGATTTTTTTCACATTATGGCAGAAAATGTATTCATCTCCATTCAGAAAGTCCCAACGTATAGTTTTAACTTTCTATTGCTACTGACTTTTCACCTCCGGAAAGTTACACAATGCACCTTTAAACTTCTGAATGCAAAAATGTTCAAAGTGGCAGAAACATTTAGAAGCCTTTGCTTTAATAGAGATTGTCAAAAAATGTTGCTTCTAAATGGATTGGATTGAAGCAATACTGATATTTGTATTTAACCAAACAAATAATAGCTGATATTTGCAAATATATATTCCTAACAAGGCTAAATCACAAATGTGCTTGTCACTGTAGTGAAAATAAATTAAAACAATGTATTTATCCGATATATAAAATATATTTACAATGCATTTATCTGCGTGTCCATGAGTGTCCTTACAAAACTCATACTCAGAAAACAGACCCGGCCGTCTCTGGAGGGAAATTCAAATTGTAAGCGCGGAAGTATACTGGAGATGCAACGTACGCGTACAAGCCACAAACAGCGGATAAAGTGTGAGTACCCTAACGTTACATGTCTTTGAACTTTGTGTGCCAAAGTAAACGTTGTCATAATAATGAACCTATGAGCAATATTTCATACAATGACGTGTACGTTGTGATCTTTGGTGGTTTGTGCTTTTTGTTGTCGTTTAGTGGCTAAAAGCTAAATATTCTGTTTGTTATTAAAGGATGAAAAAAATCAAAGAAGGAATGTTCTAAAACCTACGAACCTACGAGGAGGAAATACGCCGTGGACGACCAGATCGATAATATAATAGATCCATGGACCAGATGACCAGTGGCCTTTAGCTTGGCTTGGACGTAAGTTTTGCGTATAAGGCGTAGCTATAGTACATTTTTCAATGTTCATTTGTGTGAGCTGCAATATTTTTCTGAGCAATAAGCAAATGTGTATTTTGTCTTTGTAATCCTAAGTGCCATAAAACACACCTTGATGTATTTAAATCTGTATGTAATGGTAATGATAACAACTACATACAATTAACAATAAAACTTTATTTGCAAAGTTTGTTAAAATGCAAACAATCACTTTTAAACTAATTTACTTAAAAAAATGAAAAACACTTTAAAATCACAATAAACTGTGATTTAACTATTACAAATAAAGTGCTAAACATCTAATAAAAGATGGAAGAGATGGACAACTGTTTAAAGACATGGTATAAATATAGCCATTTGCCTAACATAGAATTTTGCAGTGTAGACATTCACTGCACACTTGTGAACCAACGATTCTATTGATCTTCATTTTACAATTGATTTTAATTACAAATCAAGGCATTATCTAGAAATGCACATTTATGCAAACTGTCTATATTATACAGACTACTAACATCTTCCTAATATTTCCCATATGATAAGGAAACATTAGCCTATACTTAATTCCCTAAAAAATAGAACATAGGCTATTCGATTTTTTTCTTCACAGTTTAAATAAGTTACAGTATAATTGTGCGCGTGTGAGGGGCGGAGCCTGTCGCTCTGACAACGACTTGAATATTGCGAGTCTGTGGAACTTTGATCAGTGCGTTTTAAACAGTGAAGGAAACACAATTCCACGTGAATACCTGGTTATACACACACTCCCTGTAGTCACCTGCTCGCTGACCAGGCCTTTCTCGTCAGTCTCCCACAAACCGCGCTGGAGTTGTATGAGCCAGAGAGTACGCTCCTGCCTGGTGAAGGACTGTGCGCTTTAAGACGGACAGTCCGTGCGTAAAGGCATCACTCTCCAGAGCGGACCGTCTCTGAGCAGACAGAGCGCGCTTATGGCAGTACGTGCTTTACGTATGGGGCACAGTTCGCTGGGAGCTGACAATGGTGGAACCCGTCAGAAGGAGACGGAGGGGAGAGAGGGAGAAAGAGATCGAGAGAGAGAGAGAGCCCGGGCTTGAGAACCGCAGTGCAAAACGGGCGTTAGGACCGCAGAAGGAAAGAAAGAAAGCGTTATGCATTCGCCAGGAGATTTCGCCAAGTTTGTTTCAAATGACTAGAGATGACAGGCATCGCATTTTGTAAACGCGAACCATAATTTAACACTGAGACACGCTAGTCCACCCGTTTTCCCTTCTGAGGATAAAGCACACACACCGTACCGTAAAAGAGAGAGAGAGAGAGAGAGAGAGAGAGAGAGAGAGAGAGGAGCGAGCGGCCTTGAAACAGCTTAAGTTCGCGCTGCGAATTTGAATGTAGATATTTCATTAACTTTTGTGTTAGAACGTTTAGTAAAAAATAAAGTGTGGGTGTTGAATACACGAGGTCACAGTTCCATCCCCCGTATCCCAAACGGGTGCGGCGCGGCTGCCAGACCCCAAGCCTCACACCACACCCCAAATGAGGATTGTTCCAGAGATTAATATTGATGAGAATAGGCATTTTTTGCCGTGCCCTTCTATGCAATCAGTTTTATCTATTTATTTTATTTTTGTTGTGTATCATTATCATATGGGAGCGAAGTGGAATAGCCGTGTGTTTAAGTGACTATTAGTTTCCCCAAGTTGTTTACAACAGGTGGTGTGCAGCTAAAATGAATATTGTTTAATACAAAATGTAAATGTGTCCAGTTGCCTGCAAATATCACCAGATTTTAAATATGAAATCATTCTTTAGATACTTCATGGCAGCTGAAAGCAGTTTGAGGGATGAAGACAACGGTGACACAGAGAAGCGTGTGGACATTATCTACACCCGAGTTCCTGAAGACCCGGTGGACCCTCTGTGTGGAACTCTTTTCGACGTGTCCTCTTCAAACACACACATGATAATGCACTGCAGCCATATTTCTCGCAGAAGTAAAATGGGAAAGATGACCTGCCTTTATGAACATGTTTTTGCATTGTGTAAAAAAGACTAGTCGCCAGGCCTGCTCGTCAGCCCCATATTCTTAGAATAGCTTCTTTTCCCAGTTTTGTATAAATTTCAACAATTCAAATTAAAATAATCACAGGGTAAATAGCCTAATGCATAACCCTAATACATAGACTATTGTAATATTCGCATTGCGCACAAGGGCCGACGCACCCCTGAGCTTTCGTTCAGTGCACCACGCTCTTTTCATTTTTGGCTTACGTGGGTCTTATGTTGAATTTGCTGGCAGTTATTTGTGGTTCGTTCAGAATAATTAAATATAGTTTATTATTACAAACTTCAAGATTAGATTTATTATTGCTTGTTTTGTTTGATTTACTTTTTAAATGTAGGCTATTTTTTGCTTTTGGTTTAGGCTATGTAAACTACATTTCGGATTACAATTTGTATCTCATTTTTTTGTCTTAAAAATAAACATTTTAGTTGTAAATCGGATTAGTGTTGCGCACGAGGTCATGTATGCAAAAGTAAGTTAGAGAAATCCTCCGAAAACTCCCTTCACCGAAGATGCGCACAGAGCACCATATCTGTACGCATATTTATAATATATAACAAATAGCTAGGCCTACTAGTCATAGTGAACTATGGGAAGGAAAAATGCTGTTTATAAGGTTAATTATAGCTATAATAGGTCAATTTGATTTTGTTTGAGACACTCCTAACTGCCACGTTTATGAAAATGTAAAATGTATACGTTAAATTATTAGTCTTTAGGCCTACGTGTATTGCCACGTTTGTGAAAAATGTAAAATAATTACGTTGTGGCCGACGAGAAAAGACACTCAAAGTGCAAGGCAAGTGTGTTTATTTTCTCTATGCCAGCAAAACAGAATGAATGACAAAATGGGCTGAACATGAACATGTTGCTCTACAAACCACGCCCCCAAACCTCCAGTCTTTTGGGTGAGAGACCCCGTACAGTGAACACACCACACAGCCCCCCCCCGAACACCCAGAAGGGAACCTAGTCATCAAAGCCCACTCTGCGTGGGGTCTAATGGGCCGGCCATAACGGCTGCGCCGGCCGGGCGTGGGCGGACCAACAGGAGACGGCGGATCCGGAGGCCTTGAAGGAGGGCGACCACGGCGAGGAACCTGAGCCGGCAACACAACGTCGTCTGCATAAGCAAATGCGGGCTTCAGACGATCCACAGAAACTAACTCCCTACGCCCCCCCCATGTCCAAACAAAAATCCTTTGTCCGCTTTTCCAGAACGCGGAAGGGACCGTCGTAAGAGGGTTGAAGGGGTGAGCGATGAGCATCACGACGAACAAAAACAAAACGAGCCGAACGGAGTGTAGAGGGCACGAATGACCGCGGCACGCAATGATGAACGGGACCTGGAGCCAAAAACCCGCCGGGTGAAAAAGGAGCCAACGCCGCCCGAAAACTGGGGGTAGGCGACTCCAACAAAAACTCCCCGGGAATCCGCAGTGGCTGACCAAACACCAACTCTGCAGAGGACGCCTCAAGGTCTGCCTTGGGCGCCGAGCGCAACCCCAGAAGGACCCATGGTAACGATCCATCCAGCAATCGTCAACAAGCGCAGCGCGCAAAGCGGCCTTAAGCGAACGATGGAAACGCTCGCACAACCCATTTGCTTGAGGGTGGTAAGCCACGGTGCGATGCACCTGAACTCCTAAGGAGTGCGCCATGCCTGACCAAAGCTCCGAAACGAACTGGGGGCCCCTGTCGGAAGTAATGTCCGACGGAACACCAAAACGGGCGACCCAAGCGGAGAGAAAGCCCTGACCACATCTGCGGACGTGGTGGAGCACAGGGGAACCACCTCAGGCCACCTAGTGGTCCTGTCCACCATAGTAAACAAATGAGTGAAGCCTTTGGAAGGTGGCAGCGGACCAACTAAATCGACATGCACATGGTCAAAACGTCTGGCCGGAATTGGGAATGTTCCAGGGGGGCCCTAACATGCCGGTAAACTTTAGCACGCTGACACGAAGTGCAAGATGCCGCCCAACCCTTAACATCTTTGCGCAAACCAGGCCAGACAAAACGCAAGCTTACCAGCTTGAGTGAAGCACGAACTCCCGGGTGCGACAGTGAATGGATAGAATCAAAAACGCGACGACGCCACCCTGCCGGAACCACGGGCCGGGGACGACCGGTGGAAACATCACACAGGAGCGTCGGACCCCCTTCACGCCACACTACCTCCACAAGCTTAAGGCCTGAACCTTCGGAGCGTAGAGCGACAATATCAGCGTCCCCAGGCTGATCAGCGGCCAAAGCAGAAAAATCTATCCCGAGGAGCACAGGGGAACCAGCACGCGTGAGAGACAGTCAGCGACAGAGTTTGATTTCCCCGCAACATGGCGTATGTCGGTAGTGAACTCAGAAATAGCTGCTAGGTGGCGCTGCTGTCGCGCTGACCACGGCTCACTCACTTTAGACATGGCAAACGTGAGTGGTTTATGGTCCACGTAGGCAGTAAAAGGACGACCCTCCAATAAAAAACGAAAATGCCGTGTAGCCAAGTAGAGAGCCAGTAATTCACGGTCAAAAACGCTGTACTTACGTTCGCCGGTCTTTCAAAGGAGTGCTGAAAAAAGCAAGAGGCTGCCACTCATCCTCCACCAGCTGCTCAACAACAGCACCGACTGCTAAATCAGAAGCATCGGTAGTTAGAGCGATAGGGGCATTAGGGTCTGGGTGGGCGAGGAGAGCCGCGTTAGCTAAAGCGGACTTAGCTCCCTCAAACGCAATAACACGGTCTGACGTCCAGTCAACAGCATCACTGCCTTTTGTAAAGCGCAAGGCATCGTACAGCGGCCTCATAATGTGGGCAGCATGGGGGATGAACCTATGGTAAAAGTTCACCATGCCCAAAAACTCCTGCAGAGATTTGACGACGACCGGACGGGGAAAATCAGCCACAGCCTGGACCTTAGCCGGTAGTGGAACCGCGCCCTGTGCCGAAATGCGATGTCCCAGAAACTCGATAACCGGTAAACCAAACTGACATTTAGCCGGGTTAATGATCAGACCATGGGTCTCAAAACGCCGAAAAACTCCTCTGAGATGCGCACGGTGCTCTTCATCCGAAGAGCTGGCCACCAAAATATCGTCAAGATAAACGAAAATGAAATCGAGGCCGCGCAACACCGAATCCATCAATCTCTGAAACGTCTGTGCCGCCCCCTTGAGGCCGAAAGGCATGCGAAGGAACTCAAAAAGCCCAAACGGGGTAATCACCGCGGTTTTAGGCACGTCTTCAGCCCGCACCGGAACCTGATGATAGCCGCGCACCAGGTCCACTTTCGAAAAAATGGAAGAACCAGACAACTGAGCCGAAAAATCCTGTATGTGAGGAATAGGGTAACGATCTGGTCTAGTAACATCGTTTAAACGACGAAAATCCCCGCATGGGCGCCAAGACCCATCCGCCTTAGGTACCATGTGAAGAGGCGACGCCCAAGGACTGTCAGAGCGCCTCACAATCCCGAGCCTCTCCATGGTAGCAAACTCCTCTTTAGCGATAGCCATTTTCACCGCGTCTAAACGACGTGCGCGCGCAAAAACTGGCGGACCGTTAGTGGGGATAAAATGTTCCACACCGTGCCAAGCCACTACGGAGGAAAAGGCAGGCGTCGTTAAGGACGGAAACTCAGCTAACACATTCTGAAAAACATTGTCACACGACGAAAAATGCGCATGCATAACAGGCCCAGCACCCCCAGCCGCACACGGTACAGTAGCAAAAGTGACAGAATCAATCAACCTGCGGTTAGAAATGTCCACTAACAGACTATGAGCACACAGAAAATCTGCACCGATTATGGGAAAAGTCACAGCGGCAATGACAAAGTCCCATTCAAACTCACGTCCGTGGAAGCAAACATTCGTCCATTTTGTCCCAAAAGTACCAATAGCAGATCCGTTGGCCGCACACAGCGGCGGGCCACCGCCGGGCGCCTCTGCACCAGTGGGAGGGAGCAGACTCTTCTGAGAACCAGAGTCAACTAAAAAACGACGTCCTGAGAGAGAGTCCTTGACAAAGAGCAGCTCACCTTGTTCGCCAGCACCCACAGCTGCTACTGAGTGCCGGCCACCGCGTTTCCCGACATCTCAAACGTGCAGGGCGGGATACAGCGACGCGCCTTGACGCCAAATCTCTCATGGTAAAAACACAAAGTGCTCCCGCGTCGTGTCTTCCTCTGCTGGGATCCGGGCACCGTACTCTGCACGGCTAAACTCCTCGTAGCATGCAGGACTTGATCTGCTTCCTCCGCCAGCGCCCTGTAATCTCCTTTAGCCAAATGAGCAGAGTTAGCCAAAACCGCCCGCACTTGCGGTGGGAGCTGCCTGAGGAAGATATAAGGAAAAAGGAAACCGCCTTCATCCGGACCGAGCAACGAAAGCATGTTGTCCATCAAATTCACCGCCGCACCGTCTCCAAGGCCAGACATGGTGAGGAGTCTCTCCGCTCTCTCTGAGGCAGAAAGGCAGTATTTTCTCAGGAGAAAGTTCTTGAGGGCGTCGTATTTCCCACGCTGTGGAGGACAACGTAATACAGCCATGGCCCCTCTAGTAGAATCTTGATCCAGCGCCGTGACCACGCTGTAGTATCTTGACTCATCGCCATGCACGCCTCGCAGATGAAAAAGCGCCTCGATGTGCTGAAACCACGAGGCCGGGTCGCTCCGCCAGAAATCTGGAAGTTTCCCCACGGAGGCTGCCTCTGGCGCGGGGCACCGACAGGGCAGATGAGGCGGGCGGCAGGAGCTCCCTCTCCGACCGGTATGGACGAGGTCGACGAAGACGAAACACCCTCATCAGCTGGTTCAGTCATGTTTGAATTCGGGGTCACCAATGTGGCCGACGAGAAAAGACACTCAAAGTGCAAGGCAAGTGTGTTTATTTTCTCTATGCCAGCAAAACAGAATGAATGACAAAATGGCTGAACATGAACATGTTGCTCTACAAACCACGCCCCCAAACCTCCAGTCTTTTGGGTGAGAGACCCCGTACAGTGAACACACCACAACGTAAATTATTTGTTGTTATTTATGTGTAATGCCACGTTTGTGAAAAATGTAAAATAATTACGTAAATTATTTGTTGTTATTTACGTGTAATGCCACGTTTGTGAAAAATGTAAAATAATTACGTAATATGATTTGTTGTTATTTACGTGTATTGCCACGTTTGTGAAAAATGTAAAATAATTACGTAAATTATTTGTTGTTATTTACGTGTAATGCCACGTTTGTGAAAAATGTAAAATGATTAGGCCTACGTACAATTTCAGTGAAAGACTTCAATGAAAAATGTAGTATATTAACGTTTGTGTTACGTAGATTATCAACGTTTTTTCGGCGCCTTGGTGCTCGCAAAAAAACGCATTTAAGACGTTAAAATTGTACATTTTAAAATTTCGTAATCAGATTACGTTTTGGGGGTCAAAATACGTAAGAAAATTACGAATTTGAATTTGCAAAAACGTAATTCTAGTACGTATTTTTAATGAGACTGGGTTGGTTTTTGCAGCACACTTCATTGTTCCAAACTTGCCGTAAACATTTTTAACTTGCAAAAATAACTTTCCGTTTGTTTTGGCTGCTGAGTTTACTCCAGCAAATCCAGCTGAGCCACACAGCCGAGAAAGAAATAATGCGAGCCAGCCCAGTCAGTTACAGAGTTGGAATTACAATGGCGTCTTTGGCAAAACACTGTTGTTTATATGCAACAGATATTTTTAGAATACGTGTGCATGCTTAAGAAAAGTTGTAATTTCCCACAGTGTATACAGTTTTTTTATGAAATTGGTATGCTCTGTGTTCTCTCTCTGTTTTGGGAAAACCAGTGAAAAGCAAATCTTCAGAAATACTTAGTTTGCTTGGCCTCCTGGTGAAGAATGTTGTGTTCTCTTCGTGTCGAGACTCTCTCCACCCTACATATTCCATATGTATGGGAACTGACCCCACGGGGCAGCATGACGTGGATACTCTTTAAGACACACCACCTGTGGTGGCCACGCACTGATTGGCTGCGTGGGTATATAAGCCCCACGCATGCGTGGGCACCTCGATTCTTTGATTTCCACGCGTACAGCAGACGACGTGAGCTAACAGCTAAAACGAAGCAGAAAGTAAAGCAGCAGAGCGCGGCGTTGAGGTTCAGTACTCACCGGAGTTGAGAGCTGGCTTACGGGCTCCTCTCAGAACCGTAGCTGCGAGCTGCACGGCACACCTGTGTGATCTGCGTGAAATCCGACTAGTCGGTGGAAACGTAGGCTTCACTTGAATCCGTGTGGAATCCGCCCCAGGCGGAGGAAGCATCGGAGTGCAACACCTGGCTCGGCTAAACCTGCTACTGGCGGAGGAGGCACAGCAGTTTCATTGATCCGTGGGAGCCGCTTAGGCGGAAATAACACTGGATCGCTAGATTAAAAAAGGTGAAAAAAGCAGCAGCTCCATTGCTCGTTGTGACATTCAGAGAAAACTTAAAGTCCTCAGTATTTGATTTTCCGGCTGAGGCGTAACGTAGCTGCTAACCTGGGTAGCAATAGCTACGACGCCATTTTGCTCTTTGTTAGTCACATGAGCGGAGCTGCTAGACGGCGCTGGGATCTCGCGGATCATTATCGCGAGAACTAAGCTGTCAAAATAAACAAGAGCACTAAAGAAACGTGTGGCTTATGTGATTTACGTTGCTAAAAAAAAAAAAAAACAAACAGCAAAAAAAAAAAAAAAAAAACATGCACAGGCAGGCTCCAATGACCCACACCTGTGCTGACTGTGGCATTAAAATGCCTATGGAGGATGGTCATGATAGCTGTGTGCACTGTCTGGGTCAAGAACATGCACAGACTGCTTGCAATGACCCAGCTGCTTGTATGAATTGTTTCATACTTCCTGCTAAAGTACGGGAGGCCAGGTTTTTGGCATGTTCTCGTAAGCGGCCTGCAGCTGGGCCGGACAGCTCGCTCAGGCTAAGCAACCTAGGCTGGCTATCCCTAGTCACCAGTCCCCTCCAGGCCCCCCCCAGAGTGGCTCAGCTCTTAATGTGGGTGATCCACTCATTGGTGCATCCACTATGACTCATCAGCCTCTCTTAACTCAGACTATAGGTAGCCCCCAGTCTGGTGGTTCAGATATCATTGATATTGATATTCTGGGCTCTGGGTCGGAGAGTGACTTGGCGCCCTCTGGCCAGGAGCCCACTGAATTGAGGACAGATGTTGAGCTTGGGGCCCCTTCCTCCAACTGTCACATGATTATTGCACGAGCTGCTCAGGCTCTGGGAATTGAGATGCCTGCAGAACCAGCTCATGTCCCCTCCCTCTTTGATGATACACCAGGTCAGTCCAGTCAGGTTTTTGTGCCGCTGCTGGCTGACTTGGAGGGGATTGTGACAAAGGAATTTGCTAAGCCCTCAGAAGCTCACCGCTGGTCGGGCCTGTGCCGTCGCCTAGCCCGTGTTCATGGCAAGGAGAGGATTGGCTGTGGGCCTGCTCCTCCCATGGATCAGGCCTTGGGGGCTTTCCTGTCTCCCTCAAGTCAGTGTTGGGAAAAGCTAGTTGTCCTAGTAAAAACACTAAGACTATGGATGCCATGTTAGCCAAACTACATGGAGCCATGGCAGTCCATGGACAGCTGGTTAACACAGGGGCTATTCTGGCCTTGTATCAAAGGCAGTTGACAGAGCGTTTGGGGGAAAGTGGTGCAGATACGGCTGCAGAACTTCACCAGGTTTCTACTCTCTTGGTGAAACTCATGAAGGAGCAAGCTACTGCCATGGGCAGAGCCACGGCTTCCTTCTGGGTGGCACGGCGCCACCTCTGGCTGTCCCAGTCTCAGCTCAGTGGAGAGGACAGAACTTGCCTCTCCAGCTGCCTATTGTGCCATCTGCCATGTTTGGTCCTAATGCCAGCGACATGCTGCGCCAAGCTCAGGAAGCCCGTCGCTGTGCAAGAGAAGCATCAACGATCCTTCGCCAGAGCCGTGGGGCTCAGTACAGCAGAGGATCTAGAGGCTCTGCTCAACGTGCACCTTCTATAGCCCCAGATGACCTTCGGGTCCAGTTAGACGCAAATAGGAGGAGCAGATCGGCGAGGGACCGTCGGAGCTCTAAGCCTAGAGGTCGGGGGCCCCAAAAGCCCCCGCCTCGATCCTGACGGGATGTGGGTCTCCAATGTGGAGGTGGCTGCAACTGTAACGTCCAGTTGCAACCCCCCGGAACCTTGGGAGACCCTCGGAGCAGTCCCTGGGTGGTCTCCACCATGACACAGGGATACCGATTACAATTTTTGCGTCGTCCTCCACTAACAGGGTCACCCACATACACAGTGGTAGTGGACCCTCAACAATTCCAAGTATTGGCTTCAGAAATCTCCACCCTCCTGACCAAGAAGGCCATAAGAGAGGTGAAGTGCGATCAGAGGACCGGGTTTTACTCCCGTTATTTCCTCATCCCAAAGAAAGACGGAGGACTGCGTCCCATTCTGGACTTGAGGAGCCTGAACAAGTTTTTGCGTCCCCTCAAGTGCAAAATGCTAACTGTGCCCAGAGTCAGGCAAGCTGTCCTTCCAGGCGACTGGTTTGCCACAATAGATCTGAAAGATGCTTATTTTCAGATACCGATCTGGGAGGGACACAGGCGTTACCTCCGGTTTGCATTTGCAGGCAAGACTTACGAGTTTTGTGTCCTGCCCTTCGGGATATCGCTTGCCCCACGCACCTTCACTCGGTGCATGGATGCAGTTCTTGCCTCTAAGGCAAGAGGACTGCGTATCCTCAACTATCTGGACGACTGGCTGATCTGTGCCCATTCCAGAGCAGTGCAACGAGAATGTTTCTCGATTGCTACAACATCTTCAGTACTTAGGCCTCCGCCTAAACAGCAAGAAGAGTTGTCTCGTGCCATCTCAGACTGTGGAGTTTCTGGTATGTCACTGAATGCCAGCACAGGAACACTGTCTTTAACTCAGAAGAGACAAGCCACCATCAAAGACTGCTTGTCCCTCTTTCGCCTGGGGCCAGGGTGCCCTGGAAACTCTGCCTGCGGCTGCTAGGACTCATGGCAGCCACTGTCCACATAGTCCCACTAGCGCTCCTGCACATGCGTCCTGTGCAGCGCTACTTTCGGAGGCTAGGTCTTTGTCCACAAAGGATCACAGGACCATGGTGTTGGTCACACGTCAACTGCGGTCGACTTTGCTATGGTGGGAGGTCCCGGACAACCTAGCCCAGGGGAATGCACTCGGGCCAGTTCTGCGTCGCCAGGTGCTCTCCTCCGACGCCTCCCTCGTAGGCTGGGAGCCGTTCACGAGGGCAGGGGTGTTCAGGGTCGATGGACAGGACGTTGGCTAGGACAGCACATCAACCTGTTGGAACTTCAGGCAGTGTTTTTGGCTCTACAACATTTTCTGCCAGTACTCAGGGGTCGCCATGTACTAGTTCGGACAGACAGCTCAGTAGCCGCAGCCTATGTAAACAGGCAAGGCGGGCTGGGTTCTCTACGCCTGTGCAAACTAGCTCACCTGGTTTGGGAGTGGGCATACCCACAGTTCCTCTCCCTCAGGGCCATGCATGTGCCGGGTACGTCAAATCTAGCAGCCGACTGTCTGTCCAGAGGAGGTCCACTTCCAGGAGAATGGAGACTGAACCCAGAGATTGTGAGCCAAATCTGGGCTCGCTTTGGGGTGGCAGTGATAGATCTTTTTGCCTCGAGAGAGAACACTCATTGCCGTCTCTTCTTCTCCATCCTGCGGGACAATCCTCCCTGGGTGTGGACGCAATGGCGCACCAGTGGCCACAGGGCCTCCTGTATGCGTTTCCCCCATTCTCTCTCTTACACACTCTGTTGCAGAGGATACAAGTGGAGGAAGTGGATGTGATTCTGGTGGCCCCAACTGGCCCAGATGATTTGGTTCTCTGCAATCGCACCTCTCCTGCAAGGCCAGCCGTGGGAGCTGCCACCTCGCAGAGATCTCTTGACTCAGGCTCAGGGAACGCTTCTCCACCCATTCCCTCAAGGGCTCAGACTTTGGGCCTGGCCCCTGAGAGGACCAGTTTCTAGCCATGGGGTTGCCCCAGTCTGTGGTCAATACACTGGAGGGAGCTCGTGCGCCTTCTACTCGAGCCGCATACTCATATAGATGGGGTGTTTTCCAATCATGGTGCAGAGCCAAAGAACATGATGCTCTGTCCTGCACAGCCCCGGTCATTCTCCGGTTTCTTCAAGAAGCACTAGAGAAGGGCAAATCCCCGTCTACTTTACGTGGAATGGTTGCAGCCATTAAAGCAGCACGTGTTGGGCCTCACAAACTCTCCCAAAACTGCTGTGACCTAATAAGTCAATTCATCAGAGGTGCTCTGAGAATTGCTCCAGGTCGGCAACGATCCAACATCCCCCCTTGGGAGTTGGATGTTGTGCTGTCAGCCCTCCGCCATGACCCATTTGAACCCTTGGAGTCAGCTGAGCTTAAGTGGCTCTCTCTTAAGACAGCTTTCCTTCTTGCTATTGTGTCAGCAAAGCGGGTTGGAGAGCTCCATGCTCTCTCTGTACACCCTGATTGCTGTCGGATACTGCCAGGAAACACAGGTATGGTGCTCCGCACAAACCCTGCTTTCCACCCAAAGGTTCTGTCTGGGAGGCATGGAGGTGTTACTATCCAACTTCAACCATTCTGCCCTCCACAGCAAGGTGGGCCTGATTCTGGTGATGCGCTGCTGTGTCCTGTCAGGGCTGTGCAGCTCTATGTACGCCGGACAGAAGTGCATAGGAAGACTGACCAGCTGTTTGTCTGTTTTCAATCTAAACATCTGGGTCAGGCTGTGACAAAAACAAGGCTATCCCATTGGATTGTGGAGACAATCCAGCATTCATATACCTTGTTGGGCTTGCCACACCCCAGGTCAGTGCGGGCACACTCCACTCGGAGTCTTGCTACCTCCTGGGCTTTATGGCGGGGTGCATCCTTGGCAGAGATTTGTGAAGCGGCCTCTTGGTCAAGCCCCTCCACTTTTGCAAGATTTTACTGTCTGAACGTTGCTTCCAGCAGTACCTTCGGCGATAGGGTGCTAGGAAGACCTCAGGAACAGCCTGGCACTTCGCCCTCCTCCTAGCCTTACTCATTAGGCTTACATAGCGGCCGACACATAGTTACCTTTGCGTCTGGCGGGGTGACTCAGCCCTTGGTTGCGTCTGGCGCCTGGGCTTGGATGGATTTTGTTGGTTGCTATTGCGTTTGCATCTAGGCTAAAAAAAAAAAAAAAAAAAAAAAAAAGCTAAAAAAAAAAAAAAAAAAAAAAAGCTTAAAAAAAAAAAAAAAAAAAAGATGAATGCACTTTGTAAATAGTTTTTTCACATGGGTGATATCTGGTGGCGGTGACGTCTCATTCGAATTCTTTAATCGCTTACCTCCGGAGGAGCAAGGCGTCTGCTGGTTTCCTCGCGGGGTGTCTTACAGTGTCCCCATACATATGGAATATGTAGGGTGGAGAGAGTCTCGACACGAAAGAGAACGGTTGGTTACGTTGTAACCCAGGTTCTCTGAGTGGAGAGACTCTCTCTCACTCCAGGCCGCTCGCAAACGCGTTCCAATCAATGTTAATCGAGGTGCCCACGCATGCGTGGGGCTTATATACCCACGCAGCCAATCAGTGCGTGGCCACCACAGGTGGTGTGTCTTAAAGAGTATCCACGTCATGCTGCCCGTGGGGTCAGTTCCCATACATATGGAATATGTAGGGTGGAGAGAGTCTCTCCACTCAGAGAACCTGGGTTACAACGTAACCAACCGTTTTGCAATGGACAAAGTAAATTATGGATATAGGTTATAGTTGTTTTTTTTTTTCTTCTTATGGCATAAACACAATGGTTTTCTTTATTAAACATGAAACAGACCAGATCGGTAAACATTTTGAGACATCCAGGCATGTAAAGTAGAAGATTAGACTTGAATAAGGGCAAGGGCTACTGTATAAGTAATTCATTTTTGGGTTGCTATGGAAACGTTGGCTCTTACATTTAAGCAGAGGCAAGTAGTACTACATTTTGCTTGCCTGGAAAATCTAAACACTATTATAGCCCAGTGGTGCCCAAAGTGGGGCCCGGGGGCCAAATCCGGCCCGCCAAGGGGTTCAGTTTGGCCCGCGAAGGGTTGCTCAGGTTTGTTAGGAATATTTTTTTGATTCAATTTTGTGTTAAAAAGTCAATTTTGTGTCAAATAACACAAAATCATGAAAACATGTCAATAAAACACAATTTATTCTTCATATCTTTTTAAAATAACTTTTTAAATGTTGAACAAAATTAGGTTTGGCCCTCGACATGCTTCAGTGTATTACATTTTGGCCTGCCGAGGAAAAAAATCTGCGAATTTTGGCCCAACAAAGAAAAAGGTTTGGGCACCCCTGATATAGCCTATAAAAATATATATCGTTTTTTGAATTTTAGTGGGCGTGATTGACAGATTAATTGGCCAATCAGGGACACACATCGTCTACTGTATGAAAACCAACATGGTGTGGAAGAAGGGAGGAGTTTGTTTTACATTTTTATTTTTTAGTTGTAAAAAAAAAACTAAAAATGTAACAAAAAAAACAGAAAAAAATACATAAAACATTTGTGCTGTGTTTGATTAGGGGCAAAATACAACCCCTAAAGCAAAACTGAACCTGACAGGTTTGTTTTTGTTATTATATTTGTGTCAAGTTCAAGGGCTCCTTATTGGCTTTCCAATAAGGAGGTCGTGGGTTTGACTCCCGGGTTGGACCATGCATGTTTAGGTTAATTGGGCATCACTGTAAATTTCCCTTAGAGAATGAATCAGAGAGTGAATGTTTGTCTGTCTAACCCTGCGACAAGTTGGCCACTGTCCAGGGTGTTTCCCCGCCTAAGGCCCAAAATCACTGGGATAGGCTCCAGTCACCTGCGACCCCTAACGGGATTAAGCGGTAGAAAATGAATGAATGAATGTAATTCTACATTAATCCGTTCCTTTTAAAAGGCATTTATTTTCATTAGATTTCAGCGTTTAACGGCAAACTTTTGAGATAACGCTCTTTTTCTAAATCAGACAAAGAAACAATGTCTTTAGGATACAAAAACAATTAGAACATGTGTCTTTTTTTATCTTTAAACCAACAAAAGCTGTGTTACAGACGAGGAGGAAGCACATTTATTACTCTCTGATGCAGATTACATATTCAGCCTCTTTCTAAGTTAATATTTGACCAGTCCAATCTCCAGAGAAAACATAGTTATACAACAAAATGTCAAAAGCTTTTTTTTTTTACTTCAAGGTATTACAAAAAGTAAATCTTAACCTACCCCAAGCCCCCTAACTTGAAACCTAAACCAACCCATTAAACCCAAAGAAAATGTCGCCACGTGGCTTCAACTAAAATTTGTGGTTATTTTACGTTTTGGCTTTTCAATATGTTACATATTGATGGAAAACCGTGTGAAAACTTGCTTATCGTACGTTTTTGACATTTTGTTGTAAATGTACGTGTTCTTTGGAGACTGTGTTGTATTTGATGTGACCAATTGAGGAAAATGTATACAGTCTGGTATCTCAACTTGGTTTTACCCAACAAACCACAGCTGATTGGCTGATTGTACTTCCTGGTTTCCGAAAATCGTCTGCAATTCTGCGATACCTGACCTATAGTGACTGGTGTGAAATGAAATTGATCGGAGGCACTAGGTGGCATACAGGAAATTACTCAGGAGAGTGCATGTGCTTGCTTGGGTTGACTCTGGCTGGACTTTTTGGGCCCAATTACAGCTCCATAAAGTCTTTACTGGAAAAAAACACACACAACCAATCAAGTACTTAACCAGGACAGTAAACTAACGACTTCAACTTGAATAAAGACTAAATCATCATCAAACCCCTCAGTATTTCAAATTCCTTCACAGCCCTGTCCGCACTCTCTCTTCTCACTCACTTGTCTCGTCACTTCACAGACTATTTTCTTTTGCTTTCATCTCAGCTGCAAGATTTTTGACGTTTGGCTTTTAGGAGTGACAGACAAGCTCATGTTTATTCAAGAACCAGGGCCAAACCAAAAGGACCTTGTTTAGATGTGTTTTAGTCAAAGTGTGCATGCAAATTGGTCTGCTCACCCTTTTAGTATGCTCTCAGCTCCCAGACCCAAATGACTCAGCCCAAATGCACATCACTCAGACACAGACAGACAGACACGTGGTTTTGGTCATGTCAGAAATAAGCAGCTGTGTTGTGGGTTAGATGTGTTTTTTTAGTTTGTCTGATGGGCGGTGTTGCAGTAAAAATATGTTAGAACTAGAGTTCTTTATTGTTTTTCATTCTATCATCTCAATAAAAACAAGGAGAATATGTAGGTGATTAAAAGAGGACAACTTTTACATTACATAAACTACAGGCAATGTTCAAATGAGTCATATTTCTTGTTTGATTAGAGGGAAACAATTCAAAGAAACCAGCTCACAAAGTTTCAATGGAGCTTAAAGTGCATGTATGACAGGTTTGACCGTTGAACTTGATTATATTTAAAGGGACCCTATTTTGTCAAATTCACTTTTTTTTAAGTGTTTACCTTGTTATAATGGCCTTCCATTATAACAAGGTTAAAATGTTTAGGTTAATTGGGCATCACTGTAAATTTCCCTGAGAGTGAATGTTTGTCTGTCTAGCCCTGCAGCAAGTTGGCCACTGTCCGGGGTGTTTCCCGCCTAAGGCCCAAAGTCACTGGGATAGGCTCCATTCACCTGCGACCCCTAACGGGATTAAGCGGTAAAAAATGAATGAATAATGGCCTTCCTTCATCATTAGTTTACTCAAAGTTATATTTGAATTGATTCATGCATGTTGGAGTAATCTTATATTGTTCTTCAGCTGCAGCTCAAGTGCTCAGAAATCCCTGTTCTCACCTACCACCTATCCCCTCCCACTTGTCTGTATTTACTTGTTATATTTCAAAAGATTAATACTCAAAGTGATGCATATATGGTTCAAAACTGTCCCATAGCCACTTTCCAACAATAATAATTTGTTATTTAAAATTTGTTGCTTTTTAGAGTTACATTTTCAAATGAAGAGGCGGGGCTTATCAGTTCTGCAGTTTTGAACAGGAAGTCAGTAGAGTTGTTCCTATTTTCAAGTCGTTTTAGATCAACTTTGTGTTTTACAATAAAAAAAAGGTAAATTACTGATCTGCATATGTTCTGGTTTCTTACTAAATATAAAAGAAAAACACAATAGGACCCCCTTAAGATTTCATCAAAGCATTTAGCTTGTTTTTACTGTACCATAGGTTTGGCTATTTGGGGTTATTTGTTCAGTAAATATTACAGGTGAACCCACAACTCTTACTAGCAACTGCAATGTAAATTTGGACAAAACCCAGATAAATGACACAGATGTTATGGTTTCCCCAGTCAAAAAATAATTTTATCCTATAATTCTATAGGATAATATTTTTATTTATTTATTTATTTATTTTTTAACCAAATAGAATTTTAGTCCGATAGAATCTTAGTCCAATAGAATCTTAATCCAATAGAATCTTAGTCCAATAGAATTTTAGTTCAATGAAATGTTAGTCAATAGGATGGTTCCAAAATCCAACAGAAAGTGTCCTAAAGGAATCCTACAATCACACCAAACTCAATTGGGCTTTAAAAGGTGTTCTAAGTTAGCATCTTAAGAAAAACTCACTTTATCAAGTAAGTTGCATAAGTATCAAATAATAATCATTGACTGTAGAGCTGAAACAAAATCAGAGACGTCTAATGATTCTGACTGTGGTTCCAGACTTCTCCTGTGAACATTTTTTAGAACATTGGGGACTATGTTTTTAATGTTTGACCTTTTGCTGCTGAAGACAAAAAGTCATCTTTTTCCCATTTACAGTGTTGTAATGAGAAGTGAGACTTTAACAAGGAAATCCCACATTTCATCCTTCTTTTTACATGAAATGGACCAGATTTCTGCCTCAACACTTTGTTTGCCTGGAAAATCCAGGTGATAAATAAAAAATATATCATCTGGCCACCATGTATTTCATCAGGCATGATTGACAGATTAATTAGCCAATCAGGGGCGTGCATCATGTCCCGTATGAAAACCAACATGGCTGCTTACAAAAAAATACATGAAAAATATCACGTGGAACTGAAAAACATCTCGGATTTCTGCAGAATCAATGAGCCAAGCAAAAAAAACAAACAACGATTTTAATGTGAGGTGAGTGAAGTTAGATTTTGGTTTAAATGACAAATGACCAATTCATGTGTTTTTTGAGAGCACATGAATGCAGCATCTGTCATGACCTACTGTAAAAAGTCAGAAATCAGTGTTGTTTTTCTTTTTCTATGTTCATTGTTTTACATTACAAACATTAAAATAAATAGTCAGGCTATCATAGTGACCATTTGTCTAAAAATGTTGCAGAAACAGTACATCAGGCAAAAAAAAGACTGCAAAATTCAAACCCAAAATCTTCTAGTGTGCAGAAAGTTTAGGTTAAAAGATCCATATATTTACAGCTGTCATAGTGATTCAGGGGTAAACATTTTTGTAGCCAACTCAAAGTACACAATTTAGTTTTGAACTCATCACTCCCATGAATAAAGCTGACAAAACTGTGTCTTCTTTAAGATCGTGGCAGTAAATCTTCCCCAATTACTGAAGCTTTTTTTTTACTCAGACAGAGAAAAAAAAGTTTATTCTTCTGTTTTGCATAAAGCCCAAATCCAACAAACTTCAACTTCATCTATAGTGCAAGAGAAGCGCGCTGGAATAAAGTGAATTCTTAAAATCTGTGCCCCCATTAGCTGCCAAACCCTGCCAGGCTGCAAAAATATCAAACAGAAGTACACAAACTGTGAGAATATGAGTCTTTTGGAACCGCAGTAATTACACTAGTTACTTATTGAAGTCCTCAAAAGAGTCTCGCTGTTTTCTTCGGCTCTGGGTGTTGGCCAAGCAGATTTGCAGTGACACAAAAGAGGAGAAGGGAAAGAGAGGAGAGACTAGCAGAAGTGGTGGTCCTTATACGTTGAGGAGTAGCTGTTCTTTGGTGAGGGTGAAAGGCAGGGTCACTCGAGGCTTAGCGGTGGCCCTCGGTGGAGTTTGTGTGGAGTGCTGGGAATTCAAGCTGGCTGCTGAACGAGAAGTCTTTTCTTTTGGGTGCTGGATAAGAGGTATAAGCAGACAGGTTTGATAGACTTGTAGTTGTTTTTGTGTACATATTTAGTAATAAAACTATAAGATGTAGATCAGTCATTTAAAATATCTTACATTTATAAACTGGTTTAATTTCTTGTTCAGAACTGCTGTACTTTAATATTTCTTTTTAATTTGAACCTTATACTAAATCTGATTTCACTGTTTGTTTGTTTTTTGTATTTGCACTTTGTCAAGGTTGAGAAGGCTGGTAACTCAAACCAATTTCATAGAACTACTGTATACTACGCAATTTCTCCTTTTTGCATTGCTGCCCCATGCATTTCTATGGTGAATGTCAAAATGAAATTTTTTCTGAATTTGAGAAAAATTTTAATCATAATCTTAACCAATTCTAAGTCCCAGACCTAACCCTGTAACTTCAGACCTAATCTTAGCCGTTAAATCCATGGCTTCAATCAAGACAGACACTGAGAAAATAGCATCAAATAGAGAGACACACAATAAAGGTATAGAACACTCTGATGTTGGGTATTGCTGCACAATGATTATGGGGTAGCCTGATGCATCAGTTGGTTTCACTGCACTGTGGAAACTGTCTGACATAGCACCATTGAGCAGCCTGTCTTCACAGATAAGAGTGTCAATACCACGCAGATTTGAAACAGCGTGTCATATGAAAGCCATTTCTGTTTTTGCGTGTGTATTTGACGCGTTTCTGTCCCAGTTCATTTCAATGGTGAATGTGAAGATGTGTCATTATTCATGAATACGGAATAATGCTAAACTTAACCAACTCCAAGCCTCAGATCTAAACATACTTCTTTTTTTGCTAAACTTAGCTGTTAACCCCCCAAAAAACCTTCTGTTTGTCTTTAATCACATCGCGCACTATACCATGCCAGAAAAAACAGGCGTGTAATTGCACGCCAAAACAGGCAGAGGGCGTCGTCATGACACGCAATTTGTCATGGCGTGGTATTTACACACAAGCCATAAAAACTCGTTGCATGGAGGTCCATTCGTGGCACAGTAGATGCAGACTTTGACCAATCGCTGCTTTTTGGCCATTGTGTAGTCCAGGAAGTACAGCCTCAACGTGTGTATCATGCCTCCCGTACACTTACTGCGAGACACATTCGAGTTTCTTCTGAATTGCCCTGTACACCAGGAGCTGTCCACTGCGGTCCATATTTGCCCAAAGCCGTGCAAACTCACGTGGATTCCCACGAGAATGCTTGTATTATGACTTGAAAGTCGCATCAGATCGCTGCGACCACCAAAAAAATAGACACTCTACGGAATATTTCCGCACATTTGCGCAACTCTCAGACATGTGCTTGCACTGCTCTTAGGTTTGTGTACAAGGGCGCATTTGTTTTAAGTACGTTCTAAGTCTTGCAGTCTAATTTTACTATCTATTCTATTCTAATAAATGACAACAGATCAAGCTAGGAGAACATATCTGTCATCTCAACTGGGGTTGGTTCTAGTCAGCAGACAACTTTGCTTTTGTTTGCCAATTTCCTTCCTGCACTCTGAGAACTATATGAAGTTTTGCGATACCTGACCTAGTAGCTGAAGAGAAATGAATTTGAGCTAAGTAGGTGGTGCCAACCTGGCAATAGACACAGAAGTGACCATGTTTATATGGATGATATGGGAGTTTAGTGGTTGTAAACTTTGGTTTTGTTGAAAGTAAACTTCAAATAAAAGAGAACCTATGTAAAATCCACTTTTCTGAAGTTTTAACTATAGAGCAGTCTTCTCTCATCAATAGTTTACTCAAAGTTGTATTTGGATCGACTGATTCATGCATGCATATATGTATAAGCAATATAACCTTATTGTCCTGCAGTCGCTGCTCCATCACTCAGAAAATCCCTGTTTTCACCTACCACCTACGACAGCCCAAAATACCTTTTCATGTTTCTAAACTGATTTCAACCAATTTGTGTTGAACAAAATGTAAATTACTGATGTATATGTCATAGTTTATCCATAAATACATGAAAAAACACAATTGGTCTCTCTTCCACACGTTTTCAGCTCTGCGGTGCTTCTTGGATTAGCCAATCTGTGACACCGTAACATTTCAACACAAGGCCATTAATGTGAGCAGAAAATCCATCACGGCTCCACGCTCTCCAAGCTGCCCTCTCCCTGGCATCTCCACTGTTGGCAGAGCTGTGGTCGTCTGGAGCCGGGCCGGGGGCTGTCCCACATTCCTCCTCGCAACGCTCCTCTCAGGGGGCTGTGGTGGCTCGCTGCTGCCTCTGGTGGCCCTGACGCAATGGCAGGGGTCTATTAGGAGCAGTTATTTAGTGTCTGTCGGATAAAGGCAGATTTAGGTTCATCCGTAGAGACGACGGAGGTTTGTCCCGTCCCACACGAGCTCAGGGGGAGGACACGGCTGATGGATCGGGGGTCTGGAGGTGTGGACAGCAATTAATGGAAAGCAGTAAAAGTAGAGCGATGATTAGGTGTTTAGTGGGCATGAAAAGGAAAGAGTACAAGTGTGTTTTGATGCATAACGAAGCTCTTTAGGCTATTAACCTTTATTTAACAAGATAGGAAATCAAAATCTCTTTTCAAAGGTAGGCTAAAAGATGTCATATACACAATTGTGGAGAAAAAAGTTTCCCAAAATATGCACAAGAGAATATCCTCTAGCTACGAAGTTTTGCAAGAAGATCAGGAGATGGGTCCCCGGGCACTGTGGGACTCATTTTGGGTGTAACGCAAAGAACAAA